>JAMRXY010000025.1:0-613982 GCA_024447195.1 Panagrolaimus sp. LJ2414
AAAAGTTAAATAAACACCCCAGACAACTAGCCCATTTTTTAAAATAAATGAAAAAAAAGTACAATTTTCTTTTTTAGTTCTTTATAAAATCCTTACTTTGTTTCTTCCGGTTTTAAAGTAACTGGATAAATTTCTTGTTTTCGAACAAAACCATAATAAATTCCAAATTGTATTAGCTTTCTTTCATCAACATTCTGTCTTCGGGGATTAAAACGTGCATGCCAATTTGAAAGTTTCCAACCCGGTCGAAGCCCACCATAAAGTCTTAAAATATCTCTCGCCTCAGGACCTGGTAAACAACTTTTACGTTTTACAAATTCACAACATTCCTGCAAAAAAAGTAAATATAGTTGTAAAATTATTATTTACATTTTTATTTATTCATTCATGCATTGCTTAATCCTTCTCAAAAAAAAATCCATTTTTGGCATTTTTTTCTTACTTTTTGAGTTGCAACAGCTTTGATAAAAGTCTTAAATTTTTCAGTTGTATAATAACAATTTGAATATAAAAATTGTGGAAGAAGGATTATCGTTCCACAATAAATTAATTGCCGAACACAGCGTTCAACAATTTCAGCATCAATTTTAACACGATTTGCAATTTCTCGAATTGTAAAGACGCCATTCATGTATGGGGTAATCTAAAAAATGGCATTTATCAATGGCATCAAAAATTTTTAATAATAAAAATGTTTAAAAAATAAATACAGTAACCCATAAAAGTTTTGTAACGTTTCAGAAAAGTTATTTAAAAATAAATAACTTTTGAAGGATACTGTAACCATGTGCAAAATAAAAGGTTACTGAATCATCCCAAAAAAGTTTAATTTAATTTTACCAAAAATTAAATTTTAATTTTAACAAATTTATCGTTAATAACAATAAATACCTTTTGTGAAACCATATCCATTTTTTTAAAAACATCTGGGGTTGAAGTTGGTAGGGGCACTCTTGTAAATGCTGGAACAAGCAATGACATTGGTAAAGATTTCATTTCCAAATGATACGGTAATGAAATTTTTAGGGCAATAATTTGTTGAGAAGATGCCAAAAAATTACATTCACCAAATTGTGAAAGGCCAAGAAAGATTTCTTTTACAAAATTTATTGCACCTTTGTCATCTGAAGGTGGATTGGAAAGGAAATCACATTCTGCTTCCAAAACTCTCAAATAATCAGCAATTTTTTGAAGGACCGGCTCCAAAATCCTTTCATCGCCTTCAGATTTCTCCAAAGCAAAAGACAAATTCCACATAAAATAATTTCGATGATTTTTATATTTTTCATAATCACAAAGTGATACAGCATGCCCCATAATTTTGTATTTAGGTGTTTCGTGTTTTATCATTTTATTGCATAAATTTTCGTGTGGAATTACTAGGCCATCAAAGAAACCAAATTCATCTTTTGTAATCGTGTCTGGGGGATACTGTAATGAAAACAAAATTAGCTTAGTCGAAATTAGCATAAAGTTGTTTTGGGATCTCTTACTTGACATCGAATAATCCGGCCTTTTTGATTATCAAATTGTGCCAAAAATACTGATACAAGTTTTGGTGGATAACAAAGGGTTGTAAGTGCTGGCACCATTTTAATTGGGTCAGTTTGGTCAACATTGGCAGGTGCCAAAAATCCATTGGAATGGCCATTAACTTCAGGGGTTGATGATGCCATTATCTGACAATCTTCAATTATATCATGTCAACATTGAAAATAAAATATCAAAATTACTGTAAGAATAAAAGCGACAAACAACGCTTTTTTAAACATTTCCTTTCCATTTTAAAATTATAATAACATTTAATTAACAAAAAAATTAACCCATAATCAAAATTAATTATACACATATAAAAAACAATAAATATAATTACAAAACTTTATCAGTTTTTGAATATTTGTCTCTTCGTTTTGATGGTGGAGTTAATTGAAGTTCAATAAAGCTTTCAGCAAATCCAATAAAAAATCCAGCAAATGCTCCAAAAAGACATGGAAGAGGCCATTCTTGCCACCATCGATCCCAATCAAGTGGAATTACAAAAGCTCCAAGCCATGCACCAATGATTGTACCAAGGGAAGATCGAAGAGCATGATATTGTGATTTGGTTGATGGCCTGAAACATAAGAAAAAAAATATATAGTCTTGATTGATTATGATAGAAAAAAATGGGCGGAAAATAAATTGTAATCAAAGAAGAAGACGAGAGATTGTAATATTACAACGCTGCTGCAAAAACAAAAATGCAAATAGCGGAAGAAAACTTTTTTAGCGTTTTTTATGTGGTTGTAAAATGCGCATGAAAAGGGCAGTAAATAGTTATATAAAAAGTATGCAATAAACATAAACATTTTTTGGTCAATGTCGCAAATATAAAATATTAATAGAAACTATAAAATACAAAGCTTAAACAATATTGAACAGCTTTAACTTATAAATTTTGAAGAAGTATTCCCTTCACATTTACCAATCTATCTAGGAAAAAAACACTTACATAAAATCAAAAATTAATTCTTGCATAGTTGAATGTTGGGCATTGGTTGTGTAGATAATTGGAGCAACACTTAATAATGATAAAATTGATGAAAGAATAAACGTTTCAGCAAAATGTTTAAAAATTGAAGCACCAAATAGAACAATTGAAATGTAAAATAATGGAATCGCAGCTACAGTATACCCAACAACTTTCGTCAACGACATTCTTCAAAATACAAAAGTTAGAAAATGCTATGCGAAAGCTTGAACAGTAACGACTTTTGGCAAAAGAACCAATTATACAGTAATAAAATTTGATCATTATAAATAAAATTTTTATTAAAACTCAACAAACATGTAACAAATAAAAAATAAATTTATAAAACCTATTCAGCAATGATAATAACAACAGTAAAAGTTATTCATCCATTCCATCAATTTCCATTCCATCCATTTCAGATTCATCATTCATTTCACTTTCACCATCTTCCTCTTCTTCTTCTTTGATATCACCCATTAAAGCTGAAATTTCTTCTGCAGAACTATTTGCTCCAAGTTTCGAAATTGGAAGACGTTCAAATAAATTTGTTGTTCCTGTAAAATTTTTTTTTGAAAGATATCAATCCAACAAACTCAACAAAAAAACTTACGATAACCATGTGTACGTTCTTTTTTTCCTTGAGTCAAACATTTAAACATTCCTGTACCGATTGAAATTGGATTCCCTGTAATAATACATTCAGAAACACCAGAAATTTTATCTTTTTGTCCATAGAATGCTGCTTCATATAAGTGATCAGTTGTTCGTTCAAAAGATGCAAGAAGAAATACAGATTCTTTCATTTTAACCAAACCATTTCTTGTAATTCCTAATACTTCACCTCTAAAAAAGTATATACACAATTACAGTATTACAACTATGAAAAGTGCACAAACTTGAAGGTCATTAAATCAGCTAAAAGCATAATATGTCTTTGATCAAGTGTAATTCCATGACTTTCCATTGTTGCGGTAATTTCATCAATGATAGATTTTCGAGCAGCTTCAATTCCAAGAACTTCAGCAATTACCAAAGCATTATTAAATGTTGTTCGAGAAGTATTTACATTTGAAATTGCCAAAACTTGTTTAAAAATCTGTTCCTTCTGCAAGCAGCTTATATGTTTTGCCAGTTTTTTCATCAGCATGAATTAAGCATCGTTGAACATTGGGTAAACCTATAAATAAAAATATGATTTTTACATGAAAAACAGTTAAAAGTTACCTTTGATAACAACACTTGCCAAATGATATTTTAGATAATGCATTGCAAGAGTAAAAGACATTTTTGCAGTTTGTGCTGGTGGTCGAACAACAATTAAAGTTGAATTAATAATTTCAACTTGTCCTGGCTTAACAACAACTGGAAGCTTTGCAGTTGCAATTGAATGAGCAATTGTTTCAGGAGTAACTTCAAGTTGTAACAACAAAATTCTTTTTGCATCCAATAAAATTTCAACAAAGCAATCATCTGGCATAAAAACTTGTTCAATATGTTTTGAAACTTCACCAAGAGTTGTCTTTTCAATTCGAGCTTTTACACGACGAGCTAACACTTCATCCGTTGGATCAGAAAGTTCAACGGCAATAACAGGAGTTGAAATTTGTCGAACAGCATTAATAATTTCTTTAATACGCGGAACACCTTGTGTGATATTCATGGATGCAACACCAGCAAAATGGAAAGTTTTAAGGGTCATTTGAGTTGAAGGTTCTCCAATGGAAGTTGCAGCAATGGCACCAAACAGCAGTTCCAGGTTCTATAACAGCTCGACGAGCTTTTGCCAAACAGAGATCAACGAATTCTCCAAGTTGTGTTGCGGTCATTGCTTTTCTTGCAACATATTCTGCTTGATTTTCACCTTTATATTGTTTCAAATGTTCAGCATCGCTAAAAACATCAAAAGTTACTGTATCTTTTCCAAAACGATAAACATACCTTTCTCGAATCATATGAATTCTTTTAGCTTCTTCTGCAGCTACCGTAATCTTCTTAAAAATAAATTCTTTTAAATCCATTAAAAATTTCATTGGTAAAATTTTTGATTGTTTTTTAATTTCAATATCAATCAAAGCAATAATAGCTTCTAAATTTCTTGGAGGTTCAAATTCATATGGTTTCATAGCTTTAATATGCTCCAAAACATGTTCAAAATCAACAACTGCACCACTTTTTGCTTCCATGCATGCTGGATCAAGGCCGTCTTCACCAAAAATAAATTGAACAATTTCACCCGTTGATGTTCGAACAGTTCCATCATAATTTGATGCCAAATCTTCCAAACATTTTACAAGTCGACGTTGCATATACCCTGTTTCTGCAGTTTTAACGGCAGTATCAACAAGACCTTCTCGACCTGCCATCGTATGGAAAAAGAATTCTGCAGGAATTAAGCCAGTAAAAAATGAATTTTCAACGAATCCTAAAAAATTACTAATACTTATTTTATATCAAAAATATTAAATTAGCTGACCTTTTGCAACAGGTGAATCATCATAGAAATCAAAGAGAGGTAAAGATCTTCCAGGGAATCCATCAGCGGGTCGATTACCAGAAATAGCTTGTTGTCCAACACATGCAATCATTTGTGAAACATTAATGAATGAACCTTTTGAACCACAAACGGCCATTGTTAAGGGTGAATTATGTGAAGGTAAATTATTTAAACATGATGAACCACAATAATCTCGAATTGCAGAAAGTTCTCGAAGGATAAGAGATTCCAAAGTTTCACGTTGTGTTCGACCAGGTGAAGGTTTAAGAGTTCCATCATTAAATTGTGAAATATAAGTATCTACTTTTGAATAACCTTCTTGAAGTAGTTTTGCTTTATCATTATTTACACCTTGAGTTGGTTTAACATCTCCAATTCCAAGGGTCATTCCTCGCATTGACATAAAAACTGGTGACATTCGAGCAAGTCTCCACATTCCTTCTATTGCAGCATCTTCAGAAACATCTCGAAGAAGGGTATAAAAGATTGATGTTTTTGATCCAGAACCAAGTAAAGTCTTATCCAAACAACCAGCAAGAAGTTTATTCTTTCGAATAATAATATAGCCATCCTAAAAAAGATTTAATGGTAATAATTGGTATCTTCAAAAGGGCAACTCATGTTACAGTATGAAACTCGACAATGATTCAAGGGGCATACTGTAATCTAAAGCAAAAAATATACCTTTGGACAAAATTCATTATTCTTTGAATAAGATTTATTTTTTTGTTGTTAAATTAATCACACAATCAGGTTTACGGTATGGATTTAGAATTAATTCAACAATTTGCTTTCCAGTCCACATTGGAATTGGTGCAATAATTGCAGGTCTTGGAATAACAACTCGTTGTTGCCGCTTCTCTGATTTATCCATCAATGCTGCAGCTAATCTCATAACTTGAACCTTTTGTAAAAATGTATCTTTCAAAGTCATCAAATATCCAGCAGAAATAAAATCTTGAATTGCAGCAATCAGCGGTTCACCGGATCTTGGAGTAATAAGATTATATTTAAGTCCCATTAAGATTGCAGCTTCGGCTTTAGCTTCATAAGTTTGTGGAAGATGCAAATTCATTTCATCTCCATCAAAATCCGCATTATACGGAGTGCAAGCACATTCATTAAAACGGAATGTTCGATGTGGCATTACTTTTGCTCGATGAGCCATAATTGAAATTTTGTGAAGAGATGGTTGTCGATTGAAGAGAACAATATCATTATCATCTAAATGCCTTTCAACAACATCACCAAGTCGAAGATGATCTGCTGCAGCTTTTCGATCACCATATTTGAGAAACTTTTTTCGACCAGAAGATCCTTCAATTATATGCGTTGCACCAGGATGAATTTCGTCACCATTAATAACAAGTTGTCGAAGCTTTTCAATATTGCATTGATTAACAACAAAAAGTAAGAATTTAGCAACATGAATTGGAACTCCAACTTGATCAATTTTAAAGATTTGGATCAGGAGAAATGACCTAAAAATGGCAAATGCAAAAACAGAAATTAAGCAAAGACATACAGTACGACCACTAAAATCAACACGTTTTCCAGATAAATTTCCACGGAAACGTCCTTGTTTTCCTTTTAATCGTTGAGTAAAAGATCGAATAAATTTCTTTGGTTGCATTCCAATGGAAGTCCATTCAGTTCACTGTTAATATACAAAGCACATTGAATCTAAATTTTAATTAATCTCCTCATTAACACACATGCTAAATTATTATACTAAAATAATTTACTTGTAAATGATCCCAAGTTTCTGTAAGAGTTTTCGTTGGAGCTCCATCTTTTTTATGTTTCTTGATTACATCATTAATAAGCATAATTTCTGTTAATTTCATAGTTATATCATCTTCATTAGAACCGGCCCGAAAATCTGTAACCTACAGAAGGCCGAATACAAACTGGTGGAACAGCAATTCGAGTAACCAGCAGATCACAAGGAATCATATATTTATCATTTCTTACCATAACCAATCCATAATCCTAAAAATTTATCTTTATATTTCCACTTTACAAAACATGTTACTACTTACTTCACGTCGAATTCTTTGAAAAATATTTAAAAACAACTTCAGGATTAAGCAGCTCATATTTCATATTAAGCAAGGTGCTGGAGTTTTCAGAATTTTCATCAACAAAAATATTAACTTGTGTGCCATTGAGATATTTAGCATGGGCAATCTTCATTACAGATCCCGAAGCCTTCTTTACAACACCATTTGAAGCATCACATTCTGGACAATTTGAAATCTTTTTTGACAATTCAACAATCTTCTTGTGCAGAACTTTACGCTTAAGATAATCAAGATTAGGTGAACAAATTTGAGCAAGAAGTTTTTGCTTTGTAGGTCCTGATAGCAATGTAGCACCGCATTCTTTACAAACACATTGGAGAAGCTTAATTGTAAGTCGAAAAAATCCAACATGAAAAACTGGAACTTCAAGATCAATATGCCCAAAATGACCAATACATTCAACCATATTCTGTCCACATGTTTGACAATTATTTGTTCGTAATGATGTTCCCTAAAGTGATACCATGATGTAAGAAGTATAATCATTAAACAAAAATTCAACTAACCAATCTTAAATCCAATGGCCCAAAAGGCGCAGGTCCATGCTTTCCATCAATATCTTCATATAATTTATTATTGAAGATTTCAAGTTGTGATGTATCTTTGATAAATTGAGCTCCACCAGCAATAAATCGAACAGCAGTACTAAAACGTATAGATAGAGTTTGAAAAGAAGAACTTCAAATCTTGTTAAAAGCTTACATTTGTTTAGAAGTATCAGGAAGTTGAATGGTATCTTTCTGCATGATCTAAAAAGTGAAAGGATAAGATGGATAAAGTAAAAAATATCAAAAATTGCATCAAAAAATCGCGGGAACAAAAAGTTTTAACACAATTTTAAAATTGACGACAAAATGTTCTCGGTGTTTATTGAACTGTTGGATGAATCAGATTTTTCATGGTGAAGTTTCGTGCCCGATAATTCCCGCTAATTTACTTAACAGGCAATATTGTCTGTTACATTTTAACAAAATGCATAGTTTAATTAAGGATCGGATAAACACGATCCATGTTTTTGAAAATAACGGCAATTTTTGTTTTTGCAAAAATATTTTTGGCAAAGTGATTTCTTTTTGCAAACACACTTTTTTCTCAAAAAAAAAATAGCTGAAGATCGAGGGAGGTATTGGAATTCTTAATTTTTTCACTGATAAATATTTTTCGTTTTTTCTTTACTTATTTGAAATTGTATACAGTGCACTGTATACAATTTCTAATAAGTTTGATACAATGAATACATTATAACTCGTATTCAAGATGCTTATTTAAGTCTGTAACCTTTTCTAATCCACAAAATAACTTCCGTATACGGTAGATATTATTGTACGCAAGTTTTTGTTGGTGATATTAATGTTAAGTTAAAATATCCAATAATAATTTTTTTCATGTGATTCCATCAAAGCTTATAAGACGTTAATGAAAGGCGTAAAACAGCAGATGATTTTTCATAATGAAGAGAGAGACTCTATTATTATTTTTAACTCGACTTTTCAAAAAGAACGTGTAAAATGCAGTGTTTATTTTTTGCTTTAAGGCAAAAAAATTACCGGCTTTCTAACTGTTAATAAGATTTCAAAATTTCAAAATTATAAGAAACAAAAATTACTGTATTATGTACTTGCATTTTTTTAACTACATGCAGTGAACACATGCATAATGTAAGCACACATCTCTTAATTACAAAAATTATTACTGTTGTAATACTACTGTAATATGATAAAGGATAAAAGTTTCGAACAATTGCGTACTAGGAATTTTGGTACTGTAAACCATTTATAACATACAGTACCACTATTCTTCTATTCTAAAGTTGTCTACTGTCGCAATAAAAATAAATATTTTAATTTGCTTTCAATTTTTGTTTACATGTTTCTTTTAAAAAATTGCCAATTTTTATAGAACCCATATTGATAAATTTATTTGATCTGAATTTTTCTTCTCAAATTTCATTTGAAATTCGAAAAGGCATTCAACAGATTAAAAAATAGAACGTGAACGAAAAAAAGTTAAAGTTTTCCGTCCTTCACTTTTCTGCTTTTCGACTGCTGCTTATTTTTCTCTCTCCCAAAATATATAAAGCTAAAAGTTAGTTTTATTGATGGCTTTTTTCCCTCTTTTTCTTTCAGTTTTTCGACGTTGATGCGAGCGAGTGTATGTTTGCTTTCTTCTTTTTTTGAATGACAGAAAATATATTTTATTTTATACTTTTTTGAATCAATGATGTATTTTTTTATTTTAAGTATTTTGGGCAACATTTTCTGAATTCTAAAACCTTATGTGATTCAGATCTGTTTCATAAAACCAAAAATATTTGACATACTTCGTTTTCATCTGTAAAGGTACAGTATGAAAAGGAAAAAGTCCCAAATTGCAAAATTCTTTTAAAAATTCATATTAAATATTTTCATCTTTTCTCCAGTTTTTGATTAATTGCCTTTGTTATTCAGATTTCTATTTTATTTCACATTTAATGATTCCTTTGACATTTTGCATTTATTTCAAAAATATATCTTTTTAAGTAAAATTTTTTTTCTTACATAATTTTTTTCCTGAATAATCCTGAAGGCTTTTCAAAAAAAACGAGATAAAGCAAAACCTCCAAAAATAGCATCTCTTTCATTTCTCACTTCTGGCAACACTTTTTTCCTTCTTCTTACTGCCGTCAGAACCCCTCCCAACAACGACGACGACGGAATGGGAGGGATGGCTGTCAACAAAAAAATGTTTTTTCTATTTTTAGATTACTTTTTTTCGTTCTTTTTTTCTGTTTTTTATTCAAAAATGCCACCAAAAAAGAGAGGATTGAAAAGCTGAAAGAAAAAAAAGAGTTTTGGATTTCATTCTTTCTTTTTTTGCTAGACCAGCAAAAAAATGATGGAAGAAAATTCAGGGCCATTTTTCAAAGTTTAACAAATATATAAAAAAACACATAAAAAATTGGTGAACCAAAATAGAATAAAATTTTTTGTTATTTTTATTTGATGATAAAAAATGGGATGAAAAAAAAAAACGTTGAAATAGGTTTTTATTAATGATGTTTTTGTGTAAAAAAATTCATTTTATTTTTTAAGAAAAATAACAAAAATGTTTTTCTTAAAATTAAACCGCATAAAATTTGGCCATTAACAATTTTAAAAATTTGATAAGGAACCTGGTGATCCAGAACCAGGATTTCCTTATTCATATTTTTGTATTTTTTTTGTTTTTCTTTAACATTTTTTATGTTTCACCGAATTTTTTCCTCTTTTAACTGTGTTCATTTTTTGTACCATTTTTGTGTCGAAATTCTGTTACTTTTTCCCATGTTTCTCCAAACTCTTTCTTCTTTTTCTTCGTTCAAAATCGTTCAATGTTCTCTGATTTTTTGTTGTTAAAAATCTTAAGCTAACACATAAAAATGAATTTTTTTTATTATTACTCGGCAAAAAACTTTTAAGTGCTTTAATAATAATAAAAAAAGTAAGGAAAAAACAGAGTTTTGTTTGTTTTCCAATACTTTAAAAAATCTTTGAAGATGAAGAAAATAAAACTTTTTGTGACGATTTTTATTTTTTCTGCAAAAGATTGTTTTTGAAAAAAAAAGATTTTAGGTCATTTTTTGATTTAAAGCTTTTCTGATTGCGGTAATTTTATTCCGTTCCGTTCGAGAAAAAATCAAAAAAGTTGGAGAATAAAATTTCAAAATATTTTTCCGGCCCCATTTTTATAATCTGAAAATTTAGAAGAATCTTGTTTTTGCTTACCATATAATAAGTATTTTTATTTCATTTTCAGTTTCATAAACGCTTAATGCTAAAAAAGCGTCAATTCTTTGAAATTTGAGATTTTTTTAGATTAGTCATCCTTCCTCTTTTTTTGTCTATTTTGAAAAAAGAATCGTTAGTTTAAACACCCAAAAAACAGAACTAATATACCAAAGATCCAATGTCGAAATTTTTTTAATCAATTATATTTTTTTATATAAACTTTAAAATGTTGAAGATATAAATTATTGTTTTCAAAGAAGCGGAATTGAAAGCCCAAAAATTGTTGGAAAAACCGGATGTATGATGATGACTAATAAATGTAAATGTATCCCATTAATTTTAATGCATTGCAAATGAGATATTTTTTAAAATTGAGAGATAACTGACATTTAGCATATAAAAATCCATTTATAGATTATCTATCTTTAGGATGTTTTAAAAATTAGTTTTGACATTTTACAAACTGTTAAATGTCAAAAGTGTTTGTAAACTTAAAGGATTACGGTATATCTTTGATATATCTTTGAGATTTTCATTACACATCATAAATTTGATATATTTAGGTACTATAACACGCAATACCGTAGTTAGATAACATTTATTTTCTTTTAGATAACTTTAAATTTAAAAACTAAAAATTTTCTTAATTTTAAAAATGCTGGATGCTTATCACATGGATATCTGCCTACCTTTTTAAATCTCCCCTATAAAAGTTGTATTCAGAAATTTAAAAATATTCAAATTTTGCTTCTTTTGGCCAGCAAGCCTCCATCAAACTCATTTATTTTTCATTTATTATTTTTAGACTTTTCTATTTTTATCTCTCCCCATTACTTGATAAATAATTAATTTCTTTTTTCTTTTTTTAATATTTTAATTAACCGCTTTTTTATTTTTGGAAGAGTACTATTATATTTATATATATATATTTTTTTGGGGCTGATAATATAAAAATAGAAATATAATTTTCGAAGAAAAACATATGCTCCAATGAAAAAAAAATGAAATAGGAAAAAAGAAAAGAAAATTATTGCCTTTGGCTATTTTTGAGTCAAATGTTTTGACAGACAAAATTAGAAAAAGAAAAGAGAAAAAAAGTATGTATTTACTTACTCATTTTCTTCTTTTCCCCTCCTCTGCTTCTCTGTTCACACTGGTCCAAATGAGACTGTACTCATAACGCCAAAATGCGACCATTTCCAAAAAAAATGTTGTATGAGATATTGTGCAAATTACCAAAATTGCTAAAAACTAATATAATTACTTATTTTTCATGCTAAAACTAATGGATAAGCATAATAGAGACTAAATCAAAGGTGTATGAGCAAACAACTTCATGTTAGATATATAAATTCAATGCTGACAATATTCCTTTTAAAATGATCAGTTTTATGATCATTCAGTCGTTTATACTCATCGTTAATCATTGTATTGATTCTTAAGAACACTAAAAGCAATATTGTAAGGCATTAGAAACAATAGAAGTAAAGAAAATTAAAAATAAAGCAGTTTTTTGTATTATTGCTGCTTGATGATGTATGACATCATCGTCTTTGAGGGGAAGTTTGAGATCAACGGCACAACCTCAAGCGCTGAAACTTTTTATACACCTTCTTAAGACTATTATAATTAAAATTACGGCGTTAGATTTTTAAAAGAAACGCTTATAAAAATAATCTGGAGCAAATTAATGATCAAATTTTTTAATTTTGTGCAAATGCGCCACCGAAAAGGGGAAGTTTGAGCTTTTTGAGGAAACGTAGAAGCGTGAAACTTTGCATAAATAGGTAAAACTGCCCGACAAAAAAGATTACCGCGTTAGATTTTTTTAATAATGCCTCAAAAAAGTGGAATCTGAAAAAAATGCAAAAATCTTCTCTTTTTTTCTCATCAACTTCCATCTTCGTTTGGCGTTATGAGTATAGTCTCATTTGGACCAGTGTGTCTGTTTTTTCTTTTTCTTTCTTCAATGCCTTTTTTTATGGTGTAAAAAAGAGAAAAAAAAAATTCTAAATTTAGAAAGCTAAAATTAAAGAAACTCGAGTTTTTTCTTGCTGCTCTATTTTTAACTTTTTTCTTTTTTCTTCCTCGTTTTTTGTTCGCTTTTTTTCTTTTTTTGAGTTTGTTTCCTACCAATTTTTTGGTGGTTGTTGTGGGAGATGATGCTTTTCCTCGAAGAAATAAAAAACACACAAAAATGTTCAAAAAAAAGAAATTTGGTTTCATTCAAATCCTAAATTTCTTTTCTTCTTTTTTATAAATCCGAAAGTTTTTTCTAGAAAAAAAAGATATTTTCTCGTTTTGGCATCATAGCTTTCTTTCTTCCCCCTCTAGCAACAACAGCATCAGATATATATTTCTCCATTCAGGCATAATTCCAAGCAAATTTTTAAAAAATGACGATTGAATATATATGTTTTTGAATGCTGCTGCTGTAATGTTTGATGTACGTTCTTCTTCTTAGTTACGTACACTGAAAAAAAAAACTTTTTGGTAGTGTTCCATTTTTAGAGTTTTCTTTTTAACATCTTTCTTCTTCTTGCTCTTGTTGTACATGCAAATTAGATTAGACTCTTTCTTTCTTTTTTTCTTGTCTAACTTTCTTTCTTTCTTCTTTGATGTTGTTGTTCTTGTTGTTGTTGAATGGCTGCTGCCTGTTTCTTAGAAATTCCAACCACGTTTTGAACTTTATGAAATTTTATTTTATTTTTTTGATGAAATTAAGTTTTACTTTTTTTATTGACTTTAGGATTAACAAAAAACGTTTTAAGGTTAAATTTTTTGTTTGAAGCTAGAATTTTATGTTTACTTCTTTGAAAACCTAGTTTAAGTTGTTGGTAATTGAAAAGTTGCCATAATTCAGACATCATTATCAAAGACAATGGATAAATCTGTGCTAGACCTAAAATTGGATAAACAAAAATCATGTTTATCCAGTTTTAGGCCCAACAAAGATGTATTCAATGCCCCTGATAAACATGCATGAATTATGACAACTTTTCAAATCTCATTTATCCAATGTTTCTATCACAAAAATATCAAAGTTGCCATTTCCGTTGTTTGAAAAGGTTCGCTTCAAAAACTATAGCCCCTTTCTAACATATTTAAATACATTTTTTGCAACCTTTTAAAACTTTTTAAAATCTATTTTTAAACATTTTTTTATAAAGTTTGTTCTTCCCCGTTTTTCCAAATTCATGGTAACAATTTTCAACACTTCCTTGACTTTGAACATTTTGTAGTCATTTTTTTTCTTCTCCCATATTATTATTAAAAGCTTAAACATTTAAATACAATTTTAAAAAACACGTAAAAAACTTTTTATTACTTCCTTCTTTTTTAACAGGGATAAGTTTTTTAGTTCCCTTAAAGTTGGCAGGGGAAAAATATACTTTTATGACCTCCCAATAAGCACATTTTTTAAAACATTAAATTAATTTACCGCTTGCTTAATTCTACTATTTTTTAGTGCATTAAATTAAAACATTTCTTTTTTTGCATATTACATTGCTATTGGTCTCATGAGACCTTTTTTGAGGTAAAAACATAATCATTTTTTCGGTAAATTTTAATAAAAAAATCTCGTGTTTTTTAAAAAGGGGTGACTTTTAGTCATTATTAGTCATCAGGTTTTTCTTTGTGTTAAGATAATTACTTGTTCAAATGTAGTAATAATAATCTTAACAGAAACTAAGAAAAACAGATGAAAAAATAAAAAACAGAGGTTAACCTATTTTTTAAAGTTAGTTTTTTGCAAAGCTCGGGTTAAAGTTTTTAGCGTTAATCTTGATTCTTTGGACGACAAAAAATAAAGTTTTTTTAACAAACAAGCAAAAAAAGAAAAACACGTGAATTTTTTTTTGTACCGTTAAAAAATAGAAGAATTTTGATGATTTTGCAGGAAAAGAAATATTTAAAAAGAAAATTACTTCCTAAAGTTTCAAATTGCTTTTCCAACATCATCCCTATTTTTGCTGCTTGTTTTTCTTGTTTCTTTTCAAGGACAAAAATTTTAGGTTTTAAACAAACCTTAAAAGTGTAATAATTTGTTTTATTACTTTTTTGGGCAGTTTTAAAAACAACATTTTTATGAAAAAAGGTCAAGCTTATGGTTTTTTAATAACAAGTTTATTCAATTTTTGGTAAACTCATGGCTTTTTAAGAAAAGGTCAAATGTCATAAATTTGTTTTTGAAGTTTAAGTCGCCTTAAGCATAACCCCTCATTTTTGATCACATTGTAACAAGCATCTTTATTTCACTTTTCTTTCTTCTTCAAAAAAATATGAGACATAAAACCAGCTGATTGATTTTTTCTTTATCGATTTTAAAAACCTCTGAAAAAAAAAATGTTTAGCATTGGACGTGAGGAAAAAAAATAGGGAAAGAAAAGAACACCATAAATTTTTTCTTTCTTTTCATTGAAAAATGTTGTAACTGCGGTTACATTTTTTCCTTCTCTCTCTTATATTTTACCATTATATCTCTCTCCTTTCAAATATACGCATATATGTGTATATTACTTTTTTCTCTCTCATTTTTCAGTGTTATATCTCTTCTTCTTCCTCCTATTCTTCCTCCTATTTTTCCCTCTCTCCAAAAATCCCTCCTATCTCCTTCTTTTCATTTTCCTGCGCTGTGTTGATGTTGGTGGTTTCTCGTCCTTGCACACAAAATGTATAAAAAAAAGTATTCTTAAAATAGAATTTTTTTTTTTAAAAAATCCACAAAGATTTTTCATTAATCCTTTTTTTTATATTGAAAAAAAATTTAGTAAAAAAAAAGCAAGTCGTTCGACTCCAACGACTTGCTTCTACTACTAGTTAGTTGCTGCTGCTTTTCCTTTTTTCCTTCGGATATATGTTATATATTGCTATATTTAAAGATAAAAAAAAATTTTTATCCATTGAAAAAAAAAAGTTGTCGACAACGACTATTTGGCAAACATTGCAGTCCAATTCTTTTTTTCCCTTGCTTTTTTCTCGCTCACCCCCATATACCACCCCACGTGGCATCCAAAGAAACAAATTTGTACTTAAATTTTATATGTGTTATTTATTTCCGTGATTCCGTGACTCTGCAAAATTTCTTTTATTAACAAATTTTTCCTTCTGACTCAACTTAAAAAGAGAAAAAGTATAATTATTTGTTTTTAAATTTTTTAGGTTTATTACTCCTAAGAAGAACACAGAAAGAGAGAGGAAAAAATTGGCACCCCCAAGCTGTTTTTATTTTTTTCTTCATTTTTCAATTTTGAAAGCTTATATTCAATGCTGCATTTAATATAAAATCTTAAACACACGCTTTAAAAAAATATTGTCTTTTATTACTTTTTTTGGTTGCTTTAAAAAAATATATGTAATATATTTTCATCACATGCGGTGAAATTATTATTATTATCATTAATTATTACTGTTGTTGTTGGATAACAAATATTTATATATATAATGGAAGATAACAGTCTACCAATTCATACAACAGTTGCAAGTACAAATTCTTTACCATTAAGTGGAGGCGGAATGGAAGATGCAAATATGGATATTCCATTGGCATTTGATCAACGTTTAGCATTTTTACAAGAAGTAAGTTTAAAAAAAGGGATTCAGAAGTAATAGCAAACGTGGCTTTTAACTTTTTAATCACTATTGTCATGATTCTGATTTTCGGAGTTGAAATCGATCTCAACACGATTTTTGATAGTAGAATAGATTTTAATAATCCCATTTCAATGGGATATCCAAGCTATATCATATCCATCCAGAAAATTCTCCCATGAGAGATATTTTTAACTTTTTGTACTTTAAACATTACCACCCTACCTCGACATTAATAATCCTCTTATGGGATTCCCTTTCTCCATGTTTAAGGTTAAAAACGTACATATGTCTAAATCCCCTAAGGCTATAAATTGCATATAAGCTTTTAATCAATCTTTTTTTTTCATTCAATTTTATTTCTTTTTTTTATTACAACAAAATTTGCGCTATCTTTTGTTTTATCAAAAAAGAAGAGAAAAAAAGTGATTGAAACTTTTTTGGGTATCAAACAAGTGCAAAAAAATATAAAAGTTTATTTTTAAACGTTATTATTTTTGTTATTTCCGTGTTTGACGTTTTTCTCTAAACTTTTCAATCATTCATTTTTCTCTTCTTTTTTTCTGTCAACCAACCAAAAAAACCCTTAACAGTCTTTAAAATTTTGCTTACGTGCTCTCTCAGGGATGGTGTTAAAATGTGTATAAATTTGGTACAAAAAGTTTTTCTTTCTTCAATCAATTTTCTTTTTTTTTCATTTTATCATTTTAAAGAATCATAAAAAAAAAGTATATTTCGATTTATGTATTGATTTTTTTGCGTAAAAAATTTGTTGTTTTTTATAAGTTTTTGGGAAGAGAGAGAAACGTTTAAAACACAGATTTCGGGAGAGGGGAACTGGTTTTTGATATATCCTATCAGATCTGGGATTAGGGATTAAATTTGTTTAGATTTATAAACCTATATATTTAAAACTAAAATTTAATATGTTTTAGGTATATCAAAGAAAACACGCTGAAATATTAGCTGCTACAACTGCAACAACCCCTCCAGCAACCGGATCATCCTCATCCTCCTGCACTCAACCCCCACCATTATCCCTACCTCCACAGCTTCAACCTTCTGCATTAGCATCCAGTTTAGTCAACAACGAATATTTGCAATCCTTGATTCAGTTAACCCTTACCCAACAAGCTCAACAATTTGTTTCCCTTCAACAGCAACAACAAAATTCTCAAGAATCTGATATTGAAATGCAATCCACTTCAACATCAAATATTCCACAGTTAATTAATAATAGCAGTAGCAATGGAAATGATAAAACTGCTCCATCCACGCCATCGGCCATTCGTAATCGAAGGACCTTATCAGGATCAGGGCAAACAATAAGTCAACATACCCGAGATCGCCTGAAAAATATGATTGCAACAAAAAAGCAAAAACAACAAAGACTTGGATCTTCTGGATCTTCATCAGGATCCCAAACAAATCTTACCCAATCCACAACCCCAAATGGTCAACCCCAACAACCCCAACAATCATCAATGACTTCCAGTGCAGGCACCGGAAGTTTAACATGGATTCCACCAAATAATGGTAATGAACCAAATTTTATTCAACAGTTGGCTGCTGCCGCAATTCAACAATCATCATCTTCTCGACATCAAACTTCTTCAGCTGCTTCATCCTCGGGAGCTTCACACTTTGAGCCATATCCTTTACCGTCATCTGCAAATCATCAACAACAAGGACAAATGAGTGAATTTCAACTTCGAAAAGTTAATAGTGAACCGAATTTAAAGATGCGATTACGGGCAAGGCTGTTGAATAAAGGTTCTTCTCCAGTTACCCATCAACACCAACATCAACAACAACCTTCATCCTCTCAAACCCCTCAATCAGCATCCACAATTGGCAATGCCGGAAATCCATTCCTCCCTGCCGCAGCAGCAGCAGCAGCTTCAACAACCCAACATCGGCAACTTCAAAGGTGTGACAGTGATTCCCTTCAATTTGAGACTTTCTTGGGTTCTCCAATTGAAACCCCTCTGGCACCTTCGGTTTCAACAACCCAACTTCCATTCCCTGCAAATTTAATGATTCCTTCACCATCGTTACCAAATTTGTGTAATGGCTTTGATCAACTTCAACTTGATTACACAAATTTAATGCTTCAATCTGCATTTACATCATTCTTATCCATGCCATCCCTTCTAAAGAATCAGCTAATCACAAATTCAATTGTTGATCCCCAACAAGGTAATTCAGATGAAGCCTCGGCGTCAAGTAAGTTTTTACTCGATATTTTTGGTTGGGATACAGTAGTCTCAAAAAAACAAAGACTACAGTATTTATTCTAAAATTTTCGTGTCAAAACTTTTGATGATCCCATTTTGTGTACTGTAAATCTGTTTCTCTTTTGGTTGCATTTTTAATTAAAATTTATTGATTTTTAAAGCTATATTTAAAAATTAAGTTTTTATAGAGTTTTTTTTGCAAAAATATTCTTGTAATTATAATTACAGCCTGGCATAGTTGCAAAAATATGCATATTTAATAATATTGCAAAAACCAAACTTTGACCTTTTTTAATTTTAGATAAAACATTCGAGAAAAAAAATTATATGTGTTAATAAAAATAAGACAAAACACAACATTTTAGTTTTTGGAAGATATTTGATACGGCAATTTTTATTAAAAATGCATCAAGTCCATATAACAAAAAAATGATGAATTTAAATAATTTAAAACGCTACAAAATATTTAAAAAATTAAACTATGACAACTTTCCAAAAGGTTATAATGACGAATATTTAGGGGGCATGGCGTCAAAAATTATTTGAATAAATTTATGGCATTTTTAAGCATCTTGAAAAAATTTCAGCTTTAAAAGGGATCTCTGTAATGCTTTTTTAGCTTTAAGTTTTTGAATTATCATTTATCTTCTTTTATCAGTGATATATCTTACATGGCATTTCTAATATCACCTATCTCTATTTTTTAGGTAGTGATGGACCCTCAGGCAGTCGACCAACTGTGAAATTTGATTCTCGTACTCTTAGTTCCCCACTTCCAATCGGAGGATATCCATCCCTTTTGAAGCAGCAACTTCGAGATCTTGTTTTACGACGAAAATCTCTTGTTCGTGAAGAGCCAGAAGATGAACAATTGCTTGAATCCTTGAATCAAAGGTTACAAGCTTTATCAGAATCTGCCCGATTGAATAGTGAACAATTTGGAAGTGGAAACAATGAAAATAATGAACTAAAAACTGGATTAGCATATGATGCTGCAATGTCCAAACATCAATGTTTATGTGGAGAGAATCAAAATCATGTAGAACATGGTGGACGGGTTCATTCAATTTGGGCTCGACTACAAGAATGCGGGCTTGTGGATCAATGTGAAAGGATATCAATGAAAAAGGCGGCATTAGAATTACTGAAACTTGTTCATTCACAAACATATGTGACATTTTTTGCTGTTTCTCCAACGGCATGCCTGAAACTTGATCCCTCAGAACTTCCCCTGAAGTCATTTGTGCAACTTCCATGTGGTGGAATTGGAGTTGATTCAGATACATATTTCAATGATGCCAATACTCAACTAGCAATTCGAGTGGCAGTTGGTTCAATTGTTGAACTATCTACACAAGTCATTGAAGGAAAACTCAAGAATGGATTTGCATGTATTCGACCCCCAGGGCATCATGCTGAAAGGGAGCAAGCCATGGGCTTCTGCTACTTTAACAATGTTTCAATAGCAACAAAGAATCTCCAACAACGATATGCAAATCTTTGTGAAAAGATTGCAATTATTGATTGGGATGTTCATCATGGAAATGGCACACAACTTTGTTTTGAATCTGATCCTTCTGTCCTTTATATATCCCTTCATCGGCATGATAATGGTAATTTCTTTCCTGGAACTGGTGCCGTAACTGAAACTGGAAAAGATGCCGGAAAGGGCTTCACTGTAAATGTTCCATTTAGTGGAGATATTATGAGTGATGCGGTATGTGATTTTATGAAATATGCAAATTTTTAAATCTCTGCCATTTTTTAGGACTATCTTGCTGCTTGGAGAGTTATCGTTTTGCCTTTGCTGGATTCTTTTAAGCCTGATTTTATTTTTGTTTCGGCTGGTTTTGATGCTGCCAGAGGGCATTCTGCTGCACTTGGAGGGTAAGTAGTTATTTGTACCATTAGGACCTTACAGTAATTTTTAACAACAAAAATAATTACCATAATGGATACGGTAATTTTGTAAAAGTTACTGTAAAATTATCAAAGACTTAAAAAGAAACTTTTGCAAATTTATGCAAATTTTTAGTTATGAACTATCTCCACAAATCTTTGGATATTTTACTCGAACGCTACTAAATTTTGCAAATGGTCGAGTTGTTCTTTCCCTTGAAGGTGGATATGATTTACCATCAATTTGTGATTCGGCAGAAGAATGTGTTAAAGTAATAACAATAATTTTACCATAACATCTCAAAAATTATTTATTCAAATTTTTTTAGGCTTTATGCGCAGATGGTGGAGATCTTTCTCGTTTAAGCACAGAAGCACTTGAAGCAATTCCAAATCAAGGCGCTCAAGATACAATTCAAAAGGTTATCGCCGTACACAAAACTCAATGGCCATGTTTAACTGGTCTACAAGGCCTTAATGCTTCAGAACTTCATTGGCAAACAATTTCACAAAGGTTCTCATCCCTTACTGTTCAGCCATAAAATTTTGACAAAAATCTTCATAGGAATAGTAACAACAACAATTTGTTGTTCTTTTTGGGATTAATTAATCTTGCATTTTAAAAAATGGTAATTATCAGTTACAGTAATTTGATACTTTGGAGTTATTATCAGTAATTGATTGTTAAAAATATTTGAAATTTACTTTTGCTAATAGTCTTCAAAAATAATATTTAAATTTTTGTAAATATTCCATTTGTTTTATTCTAATTTTTACATTTTTGTAATCTGTTTTTCTTTGATTTTTTCTATTCTATAACTTTATCCGGTGATATATTTTTTAATTCGTTAATTCTTTGTTTTTTTTTCTCTATTAAAAATATAAGTTTGAATAATTTAATTTAAAACATTGTTTCTCTTTCTTTTTTTTTAAAATGAAATCATCATTCTTTAGAAATTTATCCCTGAGCAGCGCCGAATTGCTTTATCTCATTCGCGCTAAATATTTTTTTTTATTACTGTTTTTATTAATAATTTTTTCTTGTTCATTGATTTAAAAATTCTTTTGTGATTCTGTTTTTTTTGAATCTTTTTAAATGTATGTCTAAAAAATTGTAAAAGATTTTCTATTTTGTTGAAAAATAAAAATACGTTTAATAATGTGTGAATTTAAATTTTAAAAAACGAATCACAAAAACAGAAAAAAAATATTTCTTATCAATTTGACATTTAATTATTGATTCACTAAAGCAAATAATATCCAAAAACATAAAAATTATAAATTTAAAGTTTCGAATGTAAAAACACAAAATTGTCAGATTCATTGTTAATATTTTTAAGATTATAAAGTGCCCGCATTGCAGGTCTTGACACTTCTTGTTTATCAGAATTTGCAAGCTCATTCAAATAAATTAAAGCTCCAGCTTTTATAACAGTTTTTTTGTGTTCGGCTGTTCCTTCTGAAATATTCGCCAATGCTGTTGTTGCATTTTGTAGGGTAATTCCTGAAGAGGATTTGAGAAGATTTACTAAAGCCGGAATTGCACCGCTTTCAATGACAAATTGAATTTGGGCTTTTGAACCATCCGCGAGATTAGAAATTACTTTTGCGGCACATTGAGTTGCGTACAAAGTTGAAGAACTAAAAGTTTTTACAGATATATCAGCTTGTAAGTATTAATAAATGAGATGGCTCAACTCAGTAAATTTTTTCTACAATTTTTATTGTTGATTTCGACACGAAATATGAAAATTACACAAAAAATTGTAATATTGTCTAATTCGTGTTGGAACCAGCAATGAAAGTTGTTGAAGACATGACGTGGTAATATGCAAATTTACAAAACTTTGACATGACATGGCTATGTAGCATTAAAAAATTTCTTCTGACCAAATTATAGAGAATTCTGTGACAAATCTTTTGGGAAGAAGTTTTTTCGAGAAATTTTTTAATCCTACAAAGGCATATCGTGTCAAAGTTTTGTAAATTTGCATATTACCACGCAGTGTAAAGAGGGATCTCCAGCTTTAAAACTAAAAGACTCACCTTCCAAGAAGTTTGACAATTCTTGGGAGAGAATTAGCATCAATAATTGCTTGTTTATGTTCTTCTTTTCCATCCGATAAATACATGAATATCTCTGCGACATCTCCATAAATCCATAGATTTGTCGAATCCAATAATATAACTAAATTATCTATGATTTGAGAAGATATTAGAAGTTCACGCTGTTCCATTGTTCCCATTGACATGTAAGAAAGGGCAGTTACAATCTCCAAAATGTCATACTTATTTGAATTTTTTAGAATCTGTAATAATGAAGGAAGGGCTTCAGCATTGATAATTGCTTGAACTTGTTCTGGACCGCCTCCGGCAATAGCTCCAGTAGCTCTTACTGCGGCATTACAAATAGATAGATGGTGTGATTCAAGTGATTTGATGATTTGTGAAAGGGCACCTGTATTGAAGATTTCTTTGGCATATTCTTCAGAATCAAAAGCAATATTTGCAACAGTTATTATCGCTGATTCGAGAACCTCTGTATTGGATGAACTCAAAAATTTTATAATTAACGGAATTGCCTTTGCATTAACAACAATTTCAATATCTTCATGACTTCCAAATGTAATATCTGCTAAAATAGAAGGCACTACCGAATATTCGTATCTAGCTTCATGTTCCAAATGCTTGATTAAATATGGGATTGCTCCAGATTTTGTTACAATTTCAAAATCTTCAATGTCACACCCTCTAACAATATAATAGAAAACCGAAGCTGCAGATTCCCGAGTATCAAATTCCAATGAATCAAGGAGATTAATAAGCGCTGGAATTGCGCCGACTTCAATAATTGCAAACATTTGGTCACTATTACCACAAGCAATGTTGCACAACACCATAGTAGCCGAGGTTATAGTCGATTCACATACCTTTGGATCAGATAAAAGTTTGATTAATTTTGGAAGTATTCCAGCATCAATGATCACTTGTTTTTGTTCATCTGTGCCATCAGAGATATGAGCAATTGCCAATGTTGCAGAACTACAAATATCAGAATTTGGTGATTCTAGTAGTTTTATCAGTAAAGGAACAGCTCCAGATTGGATGACAACTTCCTTTTGTTCCGTATTTCCCAAGGCAATCCAGGCAATTGCAGTTGCAGCAATACTAGCTTTTTTCTGTAACTTGAGAAAAAAGCTAGTATCTATTTTGGCTGGTCTGGAAGTATCAAGATCTGGTAAAATGCTTTCAAATTGTTCGTTGCTATCAAGAAATTTGATCAAGTAAGGCACAAAACCTGCATCAATAATTGTCTGAATTTTTTCTTCATCTTCAGCAATGCACATAAGAACCCATACTCCAAATTTTTCTTTGCTTAGGTCAGCAGTATGAAACAGTTGCATTACTGTACTCATAATTCCACACTTTATCACCATATCAACGCTTTTTGGATGATTTTGAAATATTTCAACTAATATTCTTGCTGAATTCATCCAATTTATAGATAACAAAGCTTCGATTGAATCAATGATAATACTTTCATCAGCACTAGCAAGTCTTCCAAGCAATTGACATGTTCCATCACGAATGTCTTCATTTTCAGATGTTTCCAAAATTTCATATAACACTGGTATTGCCCCTGCGATAAAAATTTCTTCAACACAATAATTTTTTGCAATACAATTTAAAGAAAAAAGGGCTTTAAGTATTATTATTGAAGGGTTGTGAAATTTCAAAAGCTTAACAACATTAGGCACAGTTTCTGCTTCAACAATATCTTCTGCAAAATTTTTTTCTTTGCATAAAAGGAATTCGTTTATTCCGTCTAAAACTTCGCATAAGATTTTTTCATCAGATACCCCGAGAAGTTTTACATAACTTTTAATAACACCAGCATTGATAATTGCTTCTTTAAGAGTTATTGTACAGTATCGAACCATACTTCTCAAAACGTATATTGACCATTTGCAAAGTCGTTCATTGTCTTTGTTTAAAAGTTCTAACAAGCGTGGCAGAGCTCCACCTACAACAATTGCATCAGTCACTTCTTTTAAAACTGCGATAGCTCCAAGAATATTTAAAGACCCAATAATAATTCTATCATTTTTGGAATATAAGAGTTTCACCAAATCTGGAACAACATTTGACTTTAAAAAGCTATGCTTTTGTTCAACATTTCCACACGAAACACATTCTAATGCAAATATAGCATGACAACATATATCTTGACATTTGAGAAGATTTGCAATTTGTTGAATAATATTTAAGTCGATCAATGTTTGGAGATTTTCATTATTTTCCCGGACAAAATATCCAATGGCATTTAAAGCGATTTGGCGACAATAAATGTTCGGAAAGTTTAATAGAGGCAATAATCGATGGATTGAAACATTTTCAGCAATTTGCTTTGTTTTGTGAGGTTTTGAAAATAGCATAAACGCTGCCGCTGCTATACTTTTGATTTCTAGGTCTTGTGATACCATTAATTCGATTATTGTTGATGGAATACTTGTCGTAATAAATAAATTATCATTCAAAAAATTAAGTTTAAAAATTAATCCAGCAACAATGTAAACATAATTTTTTTGAGCATTTACATCGGAAGATTTAGTAAGGGTCTCTAAAAAACTAACACCTTTTGATTCATCCAGTGCTCGAAAAACAGCATTATTCAAACAGATATATTTCAAAATTTGAAGTATGTTTTTCAAGAATTCTTCCTTCGATGTATTTTTTGTCTTTGAAAGCAAATGTATTGTACAAATTTGAAATGTTTCATTAGAATTTCCATCGAATTTCATCAAAGTTGATAAAAGTGCTCGAACAGAAAGCTTACAAACTTCAAAATCTGGCATATTGATAAGTTCAGCGATATCAAAAGTGTCATTTGCAGAAATCAATTTTTGTTCTTGATTTTTAATTGAATTCCATAAAGCTTTAACTGCTGTTTCGCAATCTCGTAAATTTGTAGCTTCCATTAATTTTTCAACAGCTTGTTTATAGTCAACATTGTCAGAGGGTTGAACTTCTGCAACGGCATCATTATTTGAAAAAGCTGAAACAGGCGCTGTTTTTAAGAAATCAATAATTTCCATTAATTTATGAATAATTTTAATTTTAACAACAACATCTTCAGAAGCCAAAAAATTCGAATGCAAAGAATTATCCATTTTTTAAATTAAATCATAAAAAATAATCACAAATGAAAAAATCAATGCGCTTTTTGAAGTACTTTTATAAGCATAAAAAACAAAAACTGATAAGATAATCTTTACATTAAATAAAAACCATCATTTTTGTTCAATAATCTTACGTAAAAGGAGAAAAAACTTTTCGTCAATAAAAATAGCAAGATAAAGTGATTTTAAAATCTGAAAAAATTAATTTGACCAAACAAAAAAACAGAATCTTGCAATTAAAAATTTAGCAATCCTGAATTCACAAGGAAAGCTTCTAACATGTTACGCCGCTTTTGAAATAAGGCATATTCCATTATGTTGCCTTAAGGCAAATATGCATAACCCCAAAATATTTCCGGCTTTTCATTATGCTAATTTTTGGAAATGAAGTTTGAAAAATCCACGACCCTAGAACCGTAATCTTTTTTAAAAGCCCTGTTTCACGCACATTTTTCAAACTTCGTTCCCATAAATTTGCATATAGTAAGGCCATTGACCGGAAATATTTTGGGGCTATACATAACTGCCTTGGGGCTATCTAAGGGGATAGATCTCGTTCAAAAAGCTGCGGGACATGTTGTTTGTGTATATCATGTAGTCAACACATTTTAAGGGATGTTTGTTTTATTAATATTAGTATAATTTTTATGTCTTAACAAAAATTATAAAAAAGAGGAAAAATTGGCAAAATAATTAAACAATTAGTTAAAAGGTTAAAGAACCCCATAATCAGACCAGAGGTCGTGGCTGGCGCGACTTTCCAGCATCTGCACTTAGCATTTAGGTGTCCGGATCTTAGATCCTTGCCGGCGCAACCCGGTGGTGGACCACCCCCTTTCGGGAACCTTCCACTCGAGCGGAGAGCTCATATGAGTGTACCCATTGCCTTCCAATTGGTAGCGCCTGGGTTGGGCACGCACGGGGATTCGAACCTTCCACTCTTTCGAGTCTCTGTCCGACCGAGAGTCTGTCGCTCAAACCACTCGGCCACCCGTCCGCAAAAACAATTAGTAATAATTAATAAAGCATTGTTGCGGAAATTATTAACTCAGAATATCTTTAATACAACTTTTAAAGATAATTTGTATAATTTTAATTAAAAAATAATTATTAACTGTCACGTTGTTTACCGTATAACTAGAAAGAAAAATTAATTAACAAAATTTACACGACAATAAAGCCATTTTCTTATTTTTAAAAGTTATTGTGCACATAAATTCACTGGCGACGTCGTTGTCATGGGTTATTTTGTTTATTTAATTCTATTTTATCAATGTTTGTCGCTGATATTTTCAATCCTTACAGTATATTACACTACTGTAATTATATTCCAACTAAGACCATCTACCAAAAAATTACAAATGGCACCAAATATGAAATTATTTTTTGTTTATGCTTTTATTGCTGGTTCACTTGGAATTTTTTATTACGGATATTGTGTTGTACTTTGGAGAGCTGATACCGTAATCTATAATGCTCAATTACTCTATATTTTGGGAATTCTTCCATTTACATTAGTTTACATAAATACGATAATTGAAGGCTTTTTATGCATTGATCGATGCATTTTTGTTCTTTTTCCAATTAAATATAAATTTAAATATCAACTTATTTGCATGTTTGCATCTATGATTACATCATCTGGGGCAATATTCATGTATTTTTATTCCTATGCAGAATATTTTCCACTCGAGGCTGCAACAACTTGTATTTATTTTAGTTGTGTAGTAAAAAGTTTACCAATTTTGGTTACAATGAGAAGTTATTTAGCTGGATTTTCTCTCGGGGTATCAGCATTCTTGGCAATTTTGTTAAAATTCAAATTTAAATCATCAAGTAGTCAGATAAAAAAAATGAATAAAGCAATTTTAATGGGAATCATTTTTACAATGTTCAATGAAGTTATGCCACAAATTGTTACACGAGTTTATCAAGGTGTAAGTGTTAAAATTTTTATTAAGAATTTTAAAACTGAAATTTATCATAAGAATGATCAAAGCTTCCTAAAAAATTTTTATTCAAACAATGGCTTTTTTAGGCAACAAATCTTCGATTATCAGATTATGTCGGTCCATTTGGTGTTCTGTTTTCAACATTTAGTGTTTGCATTTCAAGTGGAATTTATTATTCTGTATATCAAAAAACTTCATCTAAAACAAATATTTCAAATCAACTTTTCTCGTAAATCAGATTTTTTTCTTCCAGAAAGCAACTACGAAAGCCTCTTCCTTCTTCTTCTTCTCCTCCTCCGACACCATTATTCAAGCCGTTGCCTGGATGATTTATCTTTTTATAATTTTCCAAGAATCATGTTGTTTGAAAATTTTTGAAACTTTTTTTTAATAAAATTTTTACAAAAGTTTTCGAAGGGTTTTGAAAAAGTTACTTTACTCATCCAAAGCCATCGTCGTTGCATTTAAATCATAAAAAAAACATTTGCAAACAGAAACACTACTTTTTTTCAACAAAAAGTAGGCTAAGAATTTTCAATACATTTTTAGCTACTAAATTCTTCTTCCTTGACATTTTTTAAATTTTTTTTTTATTTCGTGATAATTCTGTCTAATTTTTGTTATTTATTTTTGTTTAATTCTTGCCCGTTTTTTAGTCTATTACAATGACAAACTATATTAATCCTAAAACATATGGTGGTAAAATTGAAATGCTTATTGATTCACGTTGTAAATCTGATCCAAATGAAAATTCTCAAATGAATGCTTCAATCGATAATTTAATAATCATAAACGATTCCTTTCAAAGCAATGCTGCTGCTTCTCCAAAAGTTCAATTTTCAACATCCACAAATTCAATCGTTGAAGATTCTCTTCTTCTTGACAATTGTAATGATCGAAAGACAACAGAAAATCATGGTGATCCAGTTGTTGATGAAATTTCGAGTCGTCTTGATTCTTTGTGTGTTAAAGCTGGTAATGAAGTTCCTGATGCTGCTTGTAAGTTTTCTAATTTGCATAATTTAAAATGACTTTTATTTTTAGCTGAAAAGAAAGTTACTGTTCCTGGTCATGAATCAGTTCCTGAAATTCGTGATGACGTTATGAAAGCTCATGAAAAGATTGCTGATGATCCAAAGTCGAAGAAACCAAGTTATGCACGTCCAACAATTTCATCAACAAGAAAATCAATTGAAATTATCAATGAACCAATAGCTGAAAAACCTAAAAATCAATTACAAAGAAAATCTGGAATTCAAGGTTGATTTTACATTTTAAAAAGACTAATTGATTTAAATTGTATGAAATTTTAGAAGAATCACCAACTCATGATCAACCTCAACAACAAGTGATATCTGAAATGGAAGACATCGAAGAAGATCTTGAACCTGAAGTACCTTTTGAACTTCCGGATGAAATAAATGCCTTACAAATTCATGAACTTTGTGATCGAATGAAGAAAGCTGGAATTTCTATTGCTCCAAAAACATCAAATTTTGAACAAATTTATAAAAAGAAGCTTTTCATGGTTGAACAAAAGAATATCGCAGAATATGGTGTTCGAGGTTTGTTTAGATTTTTTTGAAAATTCCACTTTCTTTGTATCATAAGCATACTGTAAAACCTTGTCTAATTTTGTAAAAATTTTTAGAAGAATTATCTCCGCTTGAAAAAATGATATATGATATAAGTCATGGTCGAGAAGTTAAAATTGGAGTAGCTGAAAATGAAGAACTTGAAAAAGAATTTAATGCTCGCCGAAAACTCAAATGTGAAACAGATTTCTTCGTTTATTTCCTTCTTGATCCAAGAAAAATTAAAAATTTGAAGGAATGCACTTTTGAAGAATTTAAAGCAGCTATTTTGTACAATGGAAAAGGAACAAAATCTCGACCGCTTGATCACTTGAAAAATGCTGCTTTATTTAAGCAAGGAAAACAATTTCGTGGAAGCTATGTAAATTTTTTGATTCATCACGTTTTCTTACGATTATATTACATTTTTTTAGAAATCAGAAAAACTGAATCGTATCGTTGAAATCTGGAATCAAGGTCGAGGTGTTATGATTTTACATGGTGCTTCATATATTTCTGAAGAAGAAGCTCTCTTGCGTGAATCTGCCATTATTATTGCCCTTGAAGATACACTTTCAAATGAACGAATGGGCAAAAAAATTACTGCACGTCGTTGGCCAAAAGAAAAGTTAATTAAATTGGGCTTATTCTCTGTCTACAATGCATGGCTTATGTTTAAATGTGATCGAAAATTCGAAATTTCTGAATCCAATCTTAAATTAAAGTGAATAGTTAAAGGTTTTATGTGTTTGTATTTTTCTGAAATTATTTTTGCATGTTTTTTGAAAAGAGTTTTTGCATTAGAGTACGGTAATAAAACATTTTTATTAATAAACAAAATTTTTCACAGTAACAAAACTAATGCATTTCACGTTTAATTCTTTGTAATACTTCTTCATTTTGTTCACCTTCTCCAACTTCTTGTTGCCCATCCATATATTGTTCTTCCTCTTGTTCTTGTTGATAATATGCAGTTTGATTCATTAAATGTGTTTGAAGATTTTCATAAATCATTTCAGAATGTTGTTGATTGTATAAGCCTGTTGAAGCTCGTTCTAAAAAGTATTTCAATGATATTTTATACTGTAGAAACGAAACAAACTTTTCTTTCCACGAACAAATAATAAATCTGCTAAAGTTAATTCACCATCCGGTTGATCTCGTTGAATTTCTTGTCGCTTCTTTTTAACCCATCTTGGTTGATATGCTCCAAGTTGTGAAAGAGTTTTTTTGTCTTGAGCAGTTTCAGGTCGTAAAGCAACAACTTCAATATTATCCAATGGATCAGATGGTGGTGCTGGAGATGTTGAAGGTAATGGAATTGCTAATCCAGCAAGTTCAGGCAATGAATTTTGAATTAATCTCGGATCATTGAAATCCTCTTCCAATAAAATTTCTGTTTTACGTTTTCTTCCTCTTTTTTTAGAAGTTGATGCAGCAGCTGCTGCAGAAGATGTTGAAGGTCGTGAAGATTCCATTATTCCAGATTCAACATTCGATTGGTTATTACTCATTGTTGGAAGTTGAAGCTGAATCGGAACTGAAGATTTTGGCATGGCTAATAACTCATCATCAATTGGTTCCTTTCTTTTTCTTCCTCGACCTTTCTTTGTTGGTGGAGGGGCTGAAGGTGTTTGAGCAACTTTTGATATCAAAGAATCAATTGAATCATCGATTCGACTTGATTCTGTCACTAAAATTACAACAATAAGATACGGTAATCTAATCACAAAACTTACTCAATCTATTTGATATTATTGGTATTTCTGTTTCAGCAACGGCACAAACCCGACCCACTATTAATGGATCTTCATCAAAAACAGAGACACCCAAATTTGGATCATGAGTTTCTTCAAATATTCTTTCTCTTGCACGTCGAAGATGTTGCCGAGCAATTTGTTCACGAATATTATTTTGTGCTTCTTTTGACATTTGTCCATATTGAAGTAACATTGGAAGAAAGAATAATTTGAACAGTCGAGCTCGAAGAAGCAAATAATCAACGGAATTTATAATTCGATTTGGTAATTCAATATCCAATCTTTGGTTGGAAAAACTTTTGCACACTTCAGGGATACCATTTTCATCTAAAGGATCAAAGTATTGACTTCCAATTGAAGTACAAAGTTCACGACCACGAATCTAAAAAAAGAAAAGTTACACTAACCACATAATTGAAACGAGATATTAAAGACATGTCTGACTCTACAGTAATCTTAATCAGCTTACCCGATATTGATGAAGTGCAGTTAAACTGCCACGAGAGGGCATCAAAACATTTGAAATTAATTTTACATATGCTTCAAGTGGTGGAGATTCTTCTTTATTTGGTAAATAAACTGCTGGAACTTCTGTAAAAACCAATTCCTAAAATAATTCTTTTTATTATAACAAAAATTTTTGTAAAATTAAAAACATACTTTTGCAAAAAATTCTGTTGATCTTTTTATCGCTGTATGACGGAGCTTCTTTTCATATGTATACATACTTCGACCAATATAATGTTGATTCAAGTTTAAAATTAACTTTAAAATTGTTGATTCTCTTTCAGTAATCCAATATTTTTGTGAATCTGTGTCTTCCATTAAAACCAATTCACAAATTCTTCGACGAGTTCCATCTTTTCGATAAATTTTTTCAGTTGAAAGATTCAGATAATCCGCAATTTGAGGGGTAAGATGCATTTCTCGAACAATTTCACATTTTTGAAGAAAATCATCTTCAGTTTTAACTTGAGCAAGTCTTGTCAAATCTGCAGCTTTAATCTTTTTCCCCCGACGTTTTACGTAATTTCGACGAATTCGAACTCGAGGAAGTCGACGACGTCGTCGTTGATCAAGGTCACTAAAAAGTAAAAGAAATTAAACAAAAAGATAAATAAAGAAAAATACAAATATGTTTGTTTAAAGCTACGAAGCATACTGTAGGACATGTATCTCTAATGTAACATGAAAGCTTCCAATCTACAGTATACATAACATTCTCATCATACATAACACTTTGATCTACTAATAATAAACTTCTACTGCATAACAAAAAAGGAAAAGGCTTACTTTTCAGTAACGATAATGGCTTCATCCATCAATTTTTTAATTCTTTGAACATCCTCTTGTCGAAATTTCTTTTCCAATTCTTCCAACAAATCTCCCTTGCATGCTTTTTGATATTCCAATTCACGATTTCTTTTTCGTTCACTCAATTCAGCAAGAAAAGCATCCAATTTTTGCCGGACATCCTCCGAAATTGTTTTATAAAGTTTTTCGAATCGAATTGCTCGATTTTCTTCAACTGTAATTGGACGACGTTTACAAACTCCAGACGAATAAATGTGAATATTTCCAAATCGATTAAGCCTTTCTTCAATTGCTTTATCGGCAGGCTGAATTTCACCAAAGGTAGAATTAATCACAAATTCGCCTATTCCAAATCTTTTTGCATTATTATCCTCAGCTTTTTCAGGATCCGAGACTTCGTAAGCTTGAAATGAATTTAAAATTTCTTGTCGACGAGAAAATTGATGAAAAATTGAATTTCGATAACTTGCTTCTTCATACGGTGGCATATTCTGAAACACCCATTTTTGAATTACAGTAATCATTTTACGGAAAAACAAACGTTAATTTTTCGATTTAAAAATGTTCGAAATCTTGTTCGAACATCTGTCGGATATCGATTTTGTAAAAGCTGACAAATCTCGGACCATTTTCCTCGACCAAATAGTTTCAGACAAGTCAAAATAATTTCATCTTCTTCTACAGAATACTGTTGAATATTTCGTTTCACGGATAAGACATTATGAAATCTGGAACGACATTGGGGGGCAGATCTTCCCGGAACACAAAAGGAAATTCTTTCCCATTCAAATGGCCCATATTTATTTACAGCATCCAATAAAAACTGAAAAGCATTATTTTTAGCAATAAAAGCTCATAAACATTATTATATAAAAATGTTTACCATATCTTCAGCATAAGTCCATCGACCCAGATGAAGTGAAGATTGCAAGGAATGTTGAAAGCGTTTTCGGCATTGTTGTCCATTCCGATTTTCCATAAGTAAGGCGACTTTCTCCCACGGTATCGATTCCAAATTATTAAATCCATAAACAATTGAAATAAGTTTTTCATCTTCTTCATTCGACCATGTATTCTTTTCAGTAAAAACTTCTACTTCTTTCAGCCGACAAAAACATTGAAATTCCGAGCGATTTGTTCCAAGCTCCGCAGAAACAAAACTCCAATTTGATAATGCCAAAGATGAAACTTCACGAAGTTTTTCATCTTCTTCTGAAGTCCACGAAGATTTATTAATTTCAGGACGTTGTTCATTGCACCATTTCATTTCACATGCGATATGACTTCTTAAACCATTGAACTGAAATAATATTTGTAAAATATAAAGCATATAGTATTTCGACATTTGGGTGCTTCTGGTTCTCGTAAAAGATCAACGGAAAGTTTAATGAATGATATTTAAAGAATGTAGGATATACTTTGTTGTTGTTACAGTTTGCCTATATTGACGCTAACCCTTTTATAACCTACAGTATCTCTACAACTTTTAAACACCCGTGAATCAAATTTCTTAAGGCTTATTATATCTGATATAAAGCCAAAAATTTTGAGTTATAGAGCAATGGTCACGAAAAAGCTTACATATTTAACAGAAATTTCATGCCATGATATTTTACTGTAATTTCCAGTAAATACTTCACCATCAGTTTTCTTCAAATTATACAGGATCTTTCTTTCCAATGATGAAATTTCTTGTCTCCAAAGATCCATTTCTGCTTCGGTATTTGCAGCATTAAAATTCTTAATCTTATCTTCAACAAGAGTTTTTCGAGATTCCAAATGAAGGTTCATCTGTCGAAGCAGTTGTTCCCGAACACCTTGTCGCAATCTTCGAATTTCATCTTGTGTCCCTATAAACGTACAGTTGTTAAGATTACGGTACTTGATAAACAATTAAAATAAGTGATTAAACTTACAGAAATGGTCTTCTTTTAATAATGTAGTCAACTGATGATTCTTTAACAATTCTGCTGTTTCTTTATTCATTGGAGGAGGCTAAAATATAACATAGGCTATCATAAACAACCCTAAACAAAAGAATTACCATTCCAAAGCGATCCTTAAAATACGGCTTTGAGTACATCGATACCGTTACAGTATACGGTCGTTGATCTTCTTCTTTATTTGCAAGTTTATCATGAATTTCTTCTTGGGCATCACGATTTTCATCCAAAGCTCGATCAGTTTTGATAATCAAAGATTCAATAATTTCGAGATAACTTGCATTATATGCAATTAAAGCTGTTAAATCTTCATCTGAGACATGGGACATCTCTTTTGCTAATTGTCGTAATTCATCGTCTACAATCAGTTCTTCTTCCTCTTCAAAGTCATCCTCCTCTTCATCTTCAGCACTTTCATATTCAACATCATCCAATGCATCAAATTCATTATCTCCAGAAGAGTGATTTGTTGGAGGTGGTAATCCTCGAAGTTCCTATAAATAAAAATGCAATGTGAGACAGGACAACAAAAATCATAAACTTACAGCTGCAGATCGTTGATAAAGATGTGGAAAATTTGTAACTAAAAATTAAATAATTAAACATTTTCAAAAATTTGTAATACAAAAACCTTGAATCGCATCAATCAATTCTGCTTCACGTTCATCCTCTTCATCATCGCCTCCAAAAAAGTTATCAAAATCATGATCTCTATCCATTGGTGCACAATAGCATACAATAATTGATATTATAAAGTACAAATATTTGAAAGAAATTTAATTAAAGATTCGTTCAAATTTTAACGTTGGAAAAAGGCAAAAAAAACTTTGTTCAAAACGCAAACGAGAAAGTTAGAGAAAAAATTTATGTTAGTTTGTGACACTTTGCCAATCCGATGCATTTTTTGTTGTTGGAATTTTAATTTCGATTTTAAGTAATTTTTAAAATTTATTACTCTGTTACATTTTGAATTACAAACATAATTTTAGAAATATAAAAATTCAAATACATTTTTTCTGCCTTTTTTAAATTACGGTATTCCATTTCAATGTTTAATTAAAAATGTGCTGCTGCTATTTTTTAAAAGTGTCCTTTTATTACCAAAATTAGATTTTTAAATTAGATTAAAGACAATCAAATTTTAAAATTATTTGTGTTATAAAAGTTTAATAAATAATAAAGAATATCCTGAAAGATTGTAAAAATTGCAATACGGTATTGATGTTTAAAGTTGAAAAATACAACTTTTTTTGACCAAATTGAGAAATTTAAAAGTTATTTGATGATTTTTAAAAATTAATAAAGAATCTAAAATAAGATAACAAGAAAATTTAGATTTTTAAGGAGTTATACACTATAATGTTTAATCATACGTGCATTTAATTTATTTTTTTTATTTTGGTCATGCGGAAGTTGAAAGGTGCTTTTTACCCAGCATACTTGCCATTTATATAAAAAAGTTATTTTTGTTTTCATAAAATTTTTAAAATATTTTTTGTTTGACAATCTTTGAGTTATTTTTTAATGAAAAACATAACATTGCCAACAAATTTTTTCAAAGGTTGTGGGAAAAAGCTTTTGATTGTTAGTCAAGTTAAAAATGTGGTGTTGCATGATTATTTTTCTGTTGTTGTTGTTTCTCGTGAAAAGTTGACAAAAGTTGAAATACTTCCTGTTTTACAAAAAGCTAAAAATTCCTTTTTCGAATATTCGCATTTTTTCTTTATTTGGAAGGTATTTTAACTCTTCGAAAGTTATAAGTTGCCAGTTACCAACAGCCGAACCATTTTGATCAACTCCGATTCCGGCGGCATTTTTCCTTTGATGTTTTGAAAAATCGACTCCAGAATCGGAGTCACAGCAACATAAAGTTAATTTTGGGATTGTCCAGAAATCACGTGACCAAAAAATCGTGATTTTCAAACCACCTCCCTCCCCTCGTAACCAAAGATCAAAGCTTTTTGCCGACAACATCAAAGCCGGGTGACCATTTGCATTAACCCCCTTTTGGTCACGTGATTTCTGGATAATCACTTTCAATAAATTAATTAAACTTATCATTCAAAACATTTTGCCAATTTACCCTTTTTTAATTACTTTTGAAGCGAAAAAACAAAGAACGATGACATTTTCTTTATTGTTGGAGGAGGTCTTTTTTTAGTAGGTAATAATACCTGCAAACATTATAATTTATTGCTGCTTTTATTTTAAGATTATATTTAATAAGTATGTATAAATCTGTTTAAAAAATATAACTCTTTTACTTTCTTAGAATTGTGCTTGTAAAAATAAATACAGAGCTTTTTCATTTTTTGTACAAAAAATAGACATCACTCAAAAAATATTGAGCTTCGGACTTTTTACTTTTTTGATTTTCTTGTCTCTCAAAGTTGTAAAAATTTGGTCATTTTTTATTTATGCAAAGTATCAAAAAAATTCTCTTTTTTTCAGTGTTTAAGCTAAAGACTTTGACTTTCTTTAAAAAATTTGACTTTTTGAAATAAAGACCAAAATATTCTTGGGGATATTTGCATGTTTTTAGAGAAAGATTTACAACAACAACTACTACTTTTAGAAGAAAAAAAAATAGATGAGGGTCATAAACATGGCAAAAATAAAAAAATAGAGAAAAGGGAGAAAAAAAAGGACACAACATCCACCACCAAAAATAGTTATTTAGTTTTCGAGGAGAAGAAAAAAGAAGGGGGAGCAATTCTAGAATGGCAGTTTGTAAAAAAAAAGCAGGCGGCGGTTAGCTGATGGACGTTGTCGTCGTTGTTCGATGCATGGAAGATAGATTTTTTTGCCGACAACTATTTTCCTTCTAAAACTGAATGGTTGGGGGATGATGAAAGAGGAGTTGAGGGGGGACCAAACCAACAAGAGCCAAGGGGGTCTTTGCTTCTGAGTTTTTGCTTGCCTTGTATGTATATTTTAGAAAAAAGAGGGAAAAAGAAATTTCCGTTTTTGTTCTTCTCCATCTTTTTTTTTTGCACACTCAATTTCTTCCTTCTATTTTATACTTTTAAAATATTTCTTCTTTTTTTTGTTCTTCTTTTCTTTTCTGAAGATTTAAAAAAAAGTGTGTTTGTTGTTTTTACAAAATCATTATTTTTGTTGTTGTTTATTAACACTATTACTTACTACTTACTACTTTTAAACGAATGAATGTTATTTATTATTTTGCTATTACTAACTTTTTAAAAATGGAGTATTAATTTTTTTTCACTCCTTCTTCCTCTTCAAATGGTGCTACAAATTTATTTTATTATTACTTAAAAAAATTTATTTCCTTCTATTTTAACAAGATGAAACTTCAAATTATGTTTCTTCTTCTTCTGCAGCAGAAACAGCAGCATTCAGTTACTGGAAATTATTATTATTTAATTTAAATATTCACATTTTTTTTTTGCAAAAAAGTGTGAATTTTTGGAAAAGCAGAGAGACATACACTCTACTATTAAAATAAAAAAAATACATACGCGTGTATATATATTTATATTTATTTTAAATATAAATATATATGCTAGAAAAGAAGTCTTCTCGCGCAGCGACAGCAGCAGCGGCAACTGCACCAACCCCATCATCAACAACAGCAGCAACATCAACAGCATCAGTTCATTCAAAAACAACAAAAATATTATATCGAAGAAGAAAAAGTAGTAATAGTAGTAATAGTAATAACAGCAGTAAAAATAATCTACAAAAAATATCTAATAGTGGTTCAATAATTTCTACATCAATTTCAAATTCTTCTACTTTAACTTCTGCAACAACTACCCCAACTCCTTCAACAACTATTTCATCAAATACTAACACTAACAATAATAATAGCAGCGGATACTCTTCTTTCTTTACAAGAAGAATTATCGGTAGATTTTTTACACCTTTTTTTGCTGTTGTTTTTTATGCTTTGATGGTTGTGTTTTGATTTGGTTGTTTTTTTATTTTTTGAGTTGTGGTAAATTATTTTTCTTTCTTTTTTGAATTAGCTGCAAAAACAGCAAAAAGCACTTTTGTAACTTATTCCCTTTTTCCCCCTTTTTCTAAAAATCATAGAACATGTTGAACTACAAAAATTATTTATTTCATTTTATTTGTAGTTTCAAATAAAAGATTTGTCTACAAATTTTAATGCTGCAGCAGCTTTTTTTATTTCCTCATTATTTATCATTGCTCTTTCAAAGCTTCAAAGAAATTTTCATTTTCTGAAAAAGTCTAAGTTTTTTGACCTTTGTTGTTGTCTCACATGATCTTCGTTTTTATGTTTTTTGTTGTGTCTTGGCAAAAAAACTGATATGTTTTTTTTGATACAGGTTTTTGTTGTTGTTTCTTTATTCCTTTTTTTATTCCCCTTTGGCTAATGTCGTCATATTATTATTATAATGCATAATAATAATTCATATACCTACATAGACATGTGCCTCCTTCTATTTTTTCTTTTGTCTACAGCTTATGTTTGTGTTTTACAGCAGCGCATTTCTTTTTCCTCTCTTACCGCTTCTTTTTTTTGCTACGTCGAAGATTTTTTTATAACAATAAAAATAATATTTATTTGACGTCAATTGCCGTTCCATATACGTTTTTGTACCTAGATTTGTATCTCCCTATTTTTTTTTCTGTGAATCATCAATGAAAATATATATACACTCAGCCAGCCGAAGCGAGGGCGGAGTGATCGAAGGAAGGGGGGTTGACAGCCATCATCAACATCATCATCATCTTGTTTGCACCTATCCCCTTCTTTTTTTATACATATTGAGTTGATTGTCCACTCCTATGATTCATTTATTTCTCCTTCTGCTTCTTTTTTGTGGCTACGACAACTTCTATTTCCGGTAAAAAAAAGTTTCATCGGCTTTCTAATGAAACTTTTTTTTACCTTTTGGGGTAAAAAATAGAATTGCATAAGAATCAAAATCGCGATTTAAATCTAGAGACCACCGTCGATCGTTAAAAACAGTTTGCCAAAGAAAAAAAGTGAAACTCTTTTTTCCCATTTTTTCAGACAAGGTTTGAAAAACCCGCGCAATCGTGTTAAGAAAACTTTTGGCGTTTCGTTTAAAAATGTTTTTACTCTGTGTTAAAAAAGTGTTTTGCGTTTTTTTCTTCTTCTGTTGTCGAGGAATGTTGCGCGCAACATGCAAAAATGTTTGCAAGCGAAAAACAAATACACTTTTTTTGAGATCACTTTTTCTTTCAGAAGTCAAATTCTGATGATAAAATATGAACTTCTAATCTAATTTATTAATTTTTTTCTTTTTATTTTTGAATTCTCCATATCCGAAAGTATCTGAAAAGACATTGCATAAGCACCTAGGATAACATTTATTTTTTCGTCGGTTGTCTCTATTTAAATCGTAAATCATTTTTTAAATTTTGGCTGCAAATTTGCTCTCTCTTTTTTGGCTATCTGATCTCATTTGACAACGATTAAGGATGATGTCGTGTAAATTTAATAAATTCACATTTTTTTGTCGCTTTAATTTTTATCTAAAATATATTAGTAATTTTAAACATTTATTTAAATTTAAACTTAAAGCTAAATTTTTCATTATTAAATAATCAAAAACTTGGATAGACAAGTTCAAAGAATTTGCGTCAAACTTTTTATTTAGTAATGTTTTACAACAATTTTTAACGTAATATAACATTGTAAATCAATTGATTTACAATGTCATGAATGTTTAAATATATAAAACTGTCAAAATACTTTTAAAAAATTCCTTTTACCCCCACATTTTAATTTGAAGTAAACGTAATAAGTTCAATTTTGTGTTTCTTTTGGTGTTCGCGAATGTGTATAAAATGTGTTAAATTTCGTTTTTTTGTTGTTGTTATCTTATCAGTTTTTACTTTGTTAAAATTTATGACGACGACAAAGATCGTGAATTATTGTCCAAGAATAGAAAGAAAGGAAAAAATCATTATTCTTATAATTTTTTTAGAGTGGGAAGATCGATTACGTCGATGGAAATTGTTTAGTGGACGAAGGCATCAACGTCGCTCTGCAAGCTCTGATCCAAAGCCCCATATATTATTAAAAACTTCCCCAAAGCGGCCATCAAATTTTGCTGGATCTTTGACTTGTCCAGTGCCAAGAAAAAATAGTAAGCTTAGCTTTGATTAAATTCTTTAAGTCTTAAAAAAATGTCCCCGTTCATTTTTACAAAAAAGGTGACATCAGATTTCAAAGGGAAATCTTGAACACAAATTTTATCCCCTTCTTTTTTGCATTGATAAAGGTGCAAAAAAATTCCACACTTTTATAAATATACATATATTACACCCTACAAAAATAAAAAAAAGTATGACCCATTTTGTTTACTGTTAGTAATAAGAAGGATTAACTTTTTGCAAGATTTTTGTCTACCTTGAATATTAACAATAATAAATACAATTATCTCTTTTTCATTTTCAGTGGATTTTAACTTCAGTGGACCTCGTCGACAGGTACAAGAAACAGATCGACCAGAAAGTGAAGAAGAACTTGAAAGAATTTTTGAGGAGATTAAAGCCCGGTCTGGGGTAATCGAAATTGGTCCACAAGTGTATAGAGATGTAAAAATTGAAAATTTGGCAATTCGAGCTGAGTTGGGTTCTGGAACATGCGGTTCGTTGTTTAAAAGTAGAATATTAAAAATTATGCAAATTTCTTTGTAGGGTCTGTTACACAACGAGTATTAGATAATCGATTATTAGCTGTTAAAGAAATGAAAAAAACTGATAATGGCCAAGAGACAAAAAGAATATTACGAGATTTAACAGTTATTTGTAAATCCAATGATTGCCAGTATATTGTTAGGTCGTATGGGTATATTTTAACTTTTGTAAGTTGACTTACTTAAATTGTGGTTATCATTGGTAATAATACTGTTGCTAGGTTAACGAATCTAAAAATTATGCAAATTTTGTCAAAGATCGTTTTAAAACTTTTCTTGAGTGAACTTCTGAAACAGTAGCCATAATCTTTTGTTTATCCATCTATTTTTGCCAATATTTTCCTCAAAAAAAACTTGTTTATCTCAAAAAATATGTAGCCTTTTGCTCTATTTGCAAAACCAAAAATTAAAAATAGTTTAAACTTTTAAAGATGCTTAAAAATTAATCTGTTAAATACCGTAATCCCTCCTTTTTAGGATCACGTTTACATTTGTATGGAGACAATGGCGATGTGCCTTGAAAAGCTTTACAAGAATCATTTAGCCCCAAAACACATTTATATTCCAGAATGCATTTTGGGAAAGGTTGCAGTTTCAGTGATACAAGCTTTGAAGTATTTGAAAGATACACATGTAAGCTATAGGGATTTCATATATCCTCCATAACCTAATAAGCCATGTTTTATAGAATATAATACATCGAGATATTAAACCATCAAATATTTTAATTGATTGGAATGGATATATAAAGTTATGTGATTTTGGAATTGCTGGACAATTAATTGATTCTTTGGCTTCAACATCTTCACTTGGGTGTACGGCATATTTATCTCCAGAACGGATAAAACGTGATAAATATGATATTCGAGCAGATGTATGGTCGCTGGGAATTACATTGATAGAATTGGCAGTGCTACAGTATCCATATAATTTTCAAAATCCATTTGATTTAATGTGCTGTATCACCGATGAACCAACCCCTCGACTTCCAGATTCCTTTTCATATGAATTTCGATTCTTTGTTGATAAATGTTTAGAGAAGAAAGCAAATTCTCGACCAAAATATTCAGATTTGGTGGTAAGATTTTTCAAAAAAATTTGCATAATATCAGATTTAAATATCCTTTTAATTTTAGGAATTTGATTGGTATAAAGCTCATTTGGATATGGAACTTGATGTTGGAGAATGGCTTTCGGGTGTTCTTGTTGAAGAAGAAGATTAACAACAAATATCCGTAGTTCCTCTACCATAATCATCATCCCCTCCAGTACTTTCCAGTTTTTTGATTTTGATTCGTTCGTAAATTAAACTAATCGCAAAAAAATAATTCTGTAATTTCTAAATATTGCGTGTAAAATTTTTTCTCTTTTTTTCCTTTGAAATTTTGATTGATTTTTATGTTACTGTAGAAGATACCGTACACATTTGGGTGTACTGTATCTGTTACAGTATCGTTAAAAATCAATCGTTTTTTACAGGTCCGCGGTGCATTATTCTCTTCTTTTTTTCATTGCCTTCTTTCTTTCATTCTTTTTTTTGTGTGTTAAATTTTTAAAAAATTGTTGTAATTTACAAAATTATTGGTGCTTATTATTTTGGAAAATGAATAATGTATAAAAATTAATTTTAACTTTGAACAACAAATTTAATAATGAATTTTGCCAAAAAAAAGTATCAATAGTTTTGTGTTTTTTTTGCGGGATTAAATTCTTTGTTAAAAAATATGTTTTTAAAAAATGCTAAAAAAAGATTGTTGGAAATAAATTTATGCAAATTTTTAAACCTCTGAAACATACAATTATGCAAATTTTTAAACCTCTGAAAAAATCTTGAATCACCCTGTACAATGCAAAACATACCACATTGATTTTTTACAACTTTATGCAAATTTATTTCTTTATCATTAAAGATTATGTGAGAGAAGTTCATTCAATCATTTTTTCAGTTTTGAAAATTGACTTGTTTTTTGTGGAGATTTTATAATGGCTGAAACAGTAAGTTTTAAACTTTTTTAAAAGTTGCAACTTTTATTTAATTAAATTTTTAGGCATCTCCTGTACAAACAACAACCGGTGCAGCAGCACCATCAACAATTGCTCCATCACAATCTGAAACAACAAATAATAATACTACAACTATCAAACCACCATCAAATTATTCTAAAAGCACAGATGGAAAAGGAAGACGATCTGGTGAAAAATCAACTGGTATGTAAATTTTTTTGCTTTGTTGAGGGATATGTATCTTTTATGGATATCTTAAATCCTTTTTGATTTCTTAAAGTTAAAAGTTCACGAACATGTTTCTTACTGTAATTTTTAATCTCATTTTTTTCTAGAACGTCGTCGTCGCCGAAAACGTCATGCAAAAATTCCTGAAACTTTTGCTGAATGGAAAGAGGAAGAAAAGAATGCATTTCAAGAAGTGAATAAAATGATGAAGAATTGGAAAGCCACCCAACGGCAATGCGTTCCAGTTATTGCTAATCTTGGCCGCTTTAAATCTATCAAACAAAAGATGAAACCTGATGATCAATATAAACGTGAACTAAAAGAATATGAAGAATCAATTAAAAGTATCCCAAAAATTGGTCCGGATGAATCTTTTGATTATGAAGATCGAATGATTGATAAATCTAAAAAGAATTGAGTAAATTTGATTAGGATTTTTTGATAGCTTTTATTGGATTTTTTATGTGTTTAATTTAGATAATGAAGGTTTAATAAATTAATTGGGTTTGTTTTAATTTTAATTGTTGAATTCTTTACAAATGTGTTATGATTTTTTTATTGTTGTTTTTGCAAAAAAATGAGTAGTTAAAAAAATTTACAAATGTTTGCACAAGCGGAGGAGACAAAAATGAGCAACTTTTTTTCATGATCATTCAACAACAAAGATGTTGATGAGTCAGTCGAAAATATGTGTGTGGAATACATCAAATAAACAAGTCATCAGCTCAAAAAAAAGAAGAATTTTTTTCAATGATTCATCAACAAATAATTTTTTACCATTTGTGTAGTGTTGTTAAAGGGGACATTTTTTGTAAAAAAAAGCTATTTTTGGTTTTAAAAATTACTGTAAAAATGAAAAGTTGCAAAAAATTAAAAAAAAGGAGAAAATTTGCAAAAGAATGTCTATTACAATTTTGAACATTTTGTTGTCGTTTGAATGTCTCAGTGGTTGGCGGCGCATGTCCAACGCTGTGGCAGTCACAAGTTTGGATTCCCTAAAGAGCTAGTGATGAGAAAAATCCAGTTCTGCTACTGAATTTGATTGATTGATAAAATGGCTTTACCCACTTTCACACTTTTCTGATGCTCTTTAAATTTTTATTTAATTATTTGTATAAAAATTAATGGTTTTTATTCGTTTTTGTTGCTCTTTTTTTAATTTTTTTTAAAATGTTAAACAATTTATTCATTTAATTAAGATAAACAGATGGAGAAATTTTTGTTGTTTTTAATTTAGAAATAGCAGTATTATAAGCTGAAGTATTTTGTTGATACATTCGATAAAAAGCCCGGAAATTTGTTATTGAAGTTGATAAACTGTCAAAGACGACAATCGTTCGACTGAAAGGTCCAATGTAAATCATTGGAGTTGATTCCGTTGTTGCAACAAAAATGAAATCAATTAAATGTGGGACAAAATCAAATAAGCATTCAAAGATTAAAATTCGGGTAATCAAATTTTCACCCTAAAATATATTTAGTTAAACTCCACTTTATGATTTACAGTAATAAAAAACGAACCATTTTTCCAGAAAATGTTTTGCAATTTTGGCTTCCTCCAATTTCTCGTTTAAAAACGTAAACGGCAAATAAAAACCAGCAACCAACAATGAAATTTGTGATTATCATGGCTATCTTTGATCCGGTGTAGGTCACTCGGGAAATTTGTTTTTGTAAACACGAAAATGCAACACATTCTGCAATCAATTGTTACGTTACGGTATATTAGTGATTGCATTTTAAGGGATTGTCCAGACGTTACGTAACGGTAAAATCCCAAAACTCGATCCCCATCCACCCAATAGGTAACAAAACATCAAAGTTTTTTGCCGACAACATCAAAGCCGCGTAACATTTGGCTTACCCCCATCCACCCATAAAACCCGTTACGTAACGTAACGTATGGATAGCCCCTTTTAGGTGGAAAGGGTAAGCGGATTTCTGACTCTTGATCTTAAAAGCGGCAAAAATCAAAGGACAGAAGAGGGGGTGGGTTTTGGATTTTTGAGTGATGTTACGTATCTTTAGTTCAAGCTTTTAAACTTTTGATCCCAGACAAGGAAGATTTTTTGGTGCCAAAAAACAAGATCTTTCAAAATTTCCCACGTTTTTTGACGTAAAAAACTTAATTAAGAAATTCCAGAATTTTCTCGAAAAGATTACAAATGTCATTTGAAAGGTTTGAACTTTACTTTTTACGAACCTTTTGGAACATATCCAACATTATACCACATTGGAAGAAGAAGATTAAGAGCAACCATTCCAGACATAAAAATCACAGCTAATGCCGCCAAAAGTTTTGGTAAATACGGATACCGTACTCTTTTGAGGGTCATTAAAGTGCATCGATCAATTGTCAAAAAGAAGATTGCAATTGGTAAAGCTGGAACCAAGCTGTGATCAATTAAGCCAGTAACAAAGAAGCCATCAAACGGATATATCAAATCTAAAAATTTATTATATTAATGGTTTTAGGTTATTTTCGACATAATATGCTAATTTGTCGTTTTGATGTTTACAGTATCCGTCCAAAACTTACCGAAATTCCATTTCGATGCCATAAAAGCTGCATGTTGAAACATTGAAATATGAAGCAAAGCTGCTGAAAATAAATATACCCATAAAGTTGGAGTTATATCAGCAATTTTACGGGGTGATAATTGAGCAATTATCAAAAACGTTAACGAAACCATCACAAACGATGTTAAAGTGCCAATGGAAATGAAGATATAATCCACTAAAACAATATATGGACGAATTTCCATTTCCTTGTCTGTCGCAAAAACTAAAAGTAAATGAGATGGTTAGGTTTTTATAAAGCTTTTATAAGATAAAATATACGTGAGAAACCGAAAAATTAAAAAAAGTTCACACGAATTTGTCGAAATTTACCCAGGAAAAAGAAAATTAAAGATTTTAGTTTAATTAAGTTTAAATTATTCAAAAAATAGTATTTGGTGACAATTAACACTTTTATTACCACCTAAAAGTTTATTCAAATTTATTTAAAGAGACAAATTTTTATAAACTTATTTCTCTCTATTAAGCTACAGTAATCATTCAAAGATTTCAAAAAAGTTGTTGTTTAACGTCTGATGAACTTCAACAACTTTTTCATGGTTGTCTAAAACTAATGTATACAACAAAAATTACTCAGACATGTCATTTTTAGAATTAATTTATTTTTAATTAAAAATTTTATATAATGTTAAAGATCTCATTATTATTTGTACTATTACTAGTAAACAACTTAATTGAAAAAGTAAAAATACTGTTTTTGTATAAAATATTATGTCTGCATTTTAGCCTAAAAAGTGTTGCTAAAATTATTACTGTAGAGTATTGAAAAAATATTTTATTAAATATGTTCTTGTTAATTTTGATAAAAATAGAAATACTACCATACAGTATTTTTATTAAACTTATAAATACTAATATTAACTTTTTTAATTTAAAAATACAAATAGCAAAGCAGTGTCAACCTCTTTTTAAAAAACACAGAGGCACTAATTGCGCCTCTAAAATTAAAAATAGAATCTTTGCTTCTTTTTCCCATAATCTTTAATTTTCATAAATCCAAAAAACAATTTATGCAATGTCTTCGTTATCAAAAATGACGCAATAAAGAGGTTCTACAGTATATTAAACGAAAACTCTTTAATGTAAGAATTCTAAAACAATAAAATTTGTTGCTGAAGAAATTCTGTTTTATAAATAATGAATTAATGCATTCTTTTATTGTAAGAATTACAAATTTTCAAATGGTCAATGCTTAAAACAATTAAAAATTAAAAACCAATTTTTAAAAAGAATTTTAATTTCAAGTTAAAACGGAAACGACGTAAAAAAAGATACTGTAATCGAGTATTTTATTAGCAATTTTAAATTTTGTTAAAAAAATTTTTGTTAATTTTTTAATAAACATAATTATTTTGTTTTAGTTTTTATTTTACTTTTAACATTTTTATTAGTTTGTTGCTTCTTTTTTTCTCAATTTGAAAGTGTAAAAACACAAAAATGAAGAAGATCAAATTCGTGAAGCTGTCAATCTTCGTAACAAAAAAGTAAGAAAAAAATAAATGAAAGAAATAACAAAAAAAAGGATTTTTGTAAGCCTTCTCCTAATAAGAAAAGAGAAGCCAACACAGACGGAGGAGGATGATCAACACCCTCACGTTCGAGGAAATTTCATAACGGATTTTTGACAGCCAATAAAGAAAGAAGAAGAAACAACAAAAAAAATTAGAGGCATTCCTTTCTTTAAACTGAGTTTCACATTTTTTAATTTTCCTTTTTAAAGATATTCTATTCTTTTGGTGTGTTTTGTATTTTCTTAAAAGCAAAGGAAATAAGAAAAATGGTTTTATTAAAGCTTGTAATAATGTTTAATATTTTGAGAATTGTAAAACTTCAAAATTTGCCATCAAAAGAGGGAAGGCAAGATGTTAATATTAGGGTGAGTCGAAGATTTTAATTTTTTTGACTTTTGTTATCAAGGGATTACTGTAACAATTACTTGTTGTACCATCCAGAACTGTAACATTTGAAGTTGTCGGATTACAGTACCATCCAGGGACATCAACAACAACATAGCCCTTCCGAAATTATAAAAACCCTGTGATCTTTTACCGCCATCGGCACAAGATCAAAGGAATGGTTTTTGCGCCCTATGATTTGATTACCACCATTGGTTACAGTAATACATTATTGCATCAAATAGGACATCAAAAATAGCTGTATTTCAACTATACATTTATTTAGATTTTCACGATATTTTTAATGGTAAAATTTGAATATTACAGGAGCTTTTAATGATGTCCGGTCAAAATCCTGCAAACTTTATCACACAATTAAATCCGAATCCCTCGGCATCATCCTCAAATCCAAATAACTTCCCAGAAATCCATCCTTCCAATTCTCCATCTTCAATTGATTATGATTCAAATTTGTACAAACAATTAATTTCAACTCGTCCTTCATCCTCCATTTCAAATCGGCAACATCCCAATGAAATTCCAGAAATAATTATGCAAGAAAAAACATTGGACAATCTTTTAGGATTTGTAAAAGGTGTTGTTCTATGCGGTGGGGATGGTTGGTGTGGCTCCAGATGTTGTTCACAAAATTACGGTAGCAATGGACATATCCAACATCGTCCAAATGGTCTTCGACGAAAACAAAAAATTTGTTATCCTGTTTGTCAGGTAAATTACAGTATTTTATTATAAAATTAAAATAAAATCAATATTTTGTAGCCTTCTTGTACCCAAAAATGCATTGAAGCAGCAAAAATTTTAATGCAAACAAAAAATTCTGACACCTTCAAAATTTCAAGTTCATCGGACGGCAAAAATTTAATTGCCACAATTCCTCTTTGTCGTCCAGCGTGTATGCCAGATTGCAAGGAAAGCTGCTTGAAGAAAAGGCAACGACCAATGAAAGGTAAAATTTAAATAATAATTTGCTAAATAAAATAATAATTAAAATTACAGTAACCTGTCGAGAAAAATGCATGCCAGGTAAAAATTGATTTTGTTAAAAACGCAATTTTAAATTTTTGTCCTAATAGATTGCACCCCAGTATGTGTTGCATCTCCACCATTAATGGTTCCTTGCATGACAAGTAATATTATCAAAGATTGTGCATGCCCTCCGGGTTATGTGCAGTGTTCACGTAAGTCAATTTACACGATCAAGAAAATTCATTGTTTGAATGAACCAAATCTTTTATGGGTTTTAACCCCGTTACTGTAACATTACAGTAACCATATTTTGAATCTACCGTGATCCTTTTGAACATTTTCTAGAATTTACGTGTTGTTTAAAGTATCGAACAATGGCGGTTCGATTCCGTAAACTTTTACCCGGTTATTTATATGCAGACAACAGTACCACTCCTACAGTAACAACAACAATTACAAATTCAACAACAAAAACTACAACCCCTTCCGAAGGGCTTTTATCAACTGCAAATTTGAATGATACTTTAATAACAGCTGGAAACTTTTTTTCATCTTTTAAATCTTTTTTAAAGCCAAATGGAAATGACACAGCAAAAGTCAACATCGAAAAAGAAGCAAATGATAATCCTGAAGCCCCAGCTGATTATGAAGTTGAATATGATTACGATGAGAGTGTGGATGCTGGAAAAGCTGAATTTGATGCGGTTACTTCAATACCATAAAAATGAATTTTTAAAAACGTTTATTATTCATTTATATACAATTGCTCGAAAAAGTTATGATGATCTGATTTGTTAAAGAATAAAAGTTACACGTAAAATTTGGCAAGTAATTTTTAAAGGAACGTTGAAATTGAAAATGTGAAAAGATTCAGAGCCATTTGAGAATGAAGCCAATATGAAAGACATGTTGATTAAAAAGAATCAAGCCTAAAAAGAAAGAAACATTAAGATGGCATATTAAGAATAAATGTAATTTCATATAACCCCATGTTTATTAAGAACCAACCAAATAAATCTTGAATGCGCTGCCTTCAAGTTTTTGAACTTGAAGAAAAGTTAATTCGAGAACGCAATCATGAAGAGCTTTGAGATTTTTGGTTACAGCTTGAACACCAGGAAGAATTTTTGAATTTGCTTCACTTCTTGCAATTAAATGTTCGGCAAGAGCTTGGGCATCACATTCTCTAACTTTTGAAATGTATTCCCTGAAAAAAGAGATTTATGCAATTCATAAATACATATGAAAGGCTATCTAGTAATTATGTGATCTCAAAGGAGGAGATAAACCAAATACAAGAGCTTCAATGTATGGTAAAAGATCAACTTCAAAAAGAGATAACCAAGAGAATTTGGAGAAATTACGAAGAAAACGATCACATGATCTCTGGATATCCTCTAAAAGGATAAACATACCAAATGATGTATTCAAGATAGGGATACATCTTTCGGCATGGACTTAATTGTCGACGATCTTCTTCATTCAAATATCCGCTAACAACGCGTTGTCCGAATGTTGATTTTTCAAAAGCTGGTGCTATTTCATCTCTAAAAATACCAAACAATTATTAATTATTATCTTTTAAACTATACTTACTCAGCTCGTAAACCAAAACATTCATCAGAAAGGGTGAATGGTTTATAAACCGGTCGTTGCTTCTTCTTTCCCATGATTGATAAATTTAGATGACGAAAATATATTAGATTTACAAATTCGATTTGTAATGTTAGCTTGTGATGAGTAAACTTCAAAAAGATCCAACAAAAATTTTAAAATTCTATTCAAAGCAAAAGATTCTCGAAACGAAATGTTTTCTTGCTATTTTTTTTTGAAACAAATTTTTTTTGTGTCGTTGATTTTTAATGTTTCAACGTTGAACATTAAAAATCTTTTGTAATTCACAAAAATTTAATTATTGGATAAATTTATATTTTATTTTTAGACTCAATATGCGGCGATCTCGTTCACGAAGTCCTGTTCGTCATTTTAATAGCGGAAGAGCTCCACGAAATATGCTTGATTCTTCATCTCTTGGTAACTAAAAATATCTATAAAACTTTTACTAATTTTTACTTTATTTTTCAGAACCAATAAGATTTAAAAAAGTTTGATTCTTTACTATAATAAATCCCTTTTGTGCGACCTTATTCTTTTTGTTTGATATGTTTTTAGGAAGGTTTTGGACGCAATAGAGGTGGTAGAAGATCGTATGTTTGATATATTTGCAAGCTGATTTTATGTTTTTTATTTTATAGATTTCAAAGTTATGATGACCGAGATCGAAGACGTCCAATGAATCGACAAGATCGTCGAGCTCATTTACAATCAAGAGATTATGAAGAAACTAAAAAGCCTATGATTATACTTGATGATCCTTCCCGAGTTCCGAAAGGTTCATATTTTGAGGTTTGAATATTATTTATTATACCAAAAGATTTATAATGCAATATTTTAGCATGATCGACGTGAAGTGGTTCCAGCTGGTGGTGGATTATTTGGAAGAGGTAGTGGAGGACAAAGCAGCTTTCGTTCTGATCAAATGACTTCTCGAGATGCTGATAATCGATCATTTCGTCGGGATGATGATCGAAGATCTGGCAGAAGTGATTATAGAGATAGAGATCGACAAGACAGAAGAAGTGAATACCAAGGATATAGTGCTGATCCATTTGAAAGAAATTCAACAATGCGAAGAGGCTTTCATCATCATGAAAGAACAAATTACCGTAGCAGCAATCAACATGATGATAGAAGAACTACTGATGTAAGTTGAATAATATCGAAAAACTTTGTCTAATTGCGATTTATTTAGCGTCCACCCATTAATCGACGCCGTTCATCACCAACAGTCTGGAGACATGATAAATTTGAAGAACTCGAACAAGAAGAAACTTAATAATAATTTTTTGTTTTACTTTATTTGTATCTTTGCATTACAATAAACTTTTTTACTAACAAATATGAATGTGTATGGGTTTCAACAACTATAAATGGGTTAAATATTCCTGATTAAAATTATATTTCAAAATAAAATGGTAGAAACTATAGAAAGATTTTTTTTGAGTTTTTTATTAATTTTTTGCCAGACAGATGTTTTTGTGGTGGTCTTTAGTTTTCTTTGCAGAATGCTTTTGGAATGAGGTCATCAGCATTGAAGCCTAAAATAGTTAGAATTAATAAATTTTTTATTACTGTAGCTTCAATCCCATTAGTAGTTTTGTCTTTCCCTTTTTCAACTTACTAATGAAATCTGACATCAAAGAGAACGGACTTTTTGAAAGTAATGCCATGGGAGTGGTGAACGGTGTAGATGGCTTTGTTGAAATACTTTCAGAGACTGTTGTCTTGCTTATGGGATTTCCAGAATGCATCATTTTAGATTGAGATGGAATGCAAACTTGTCGAATGTTTTTTGCATGTGCAATGTTACATGACAATGGATAAGATGACATACTGTAATTGAGTGAGGGTTTTATTGAATGTTTTGAAAGGTAAAGACTTACTTTATTTGTGCTTGTGAATTACTTTTTTTGAATCTTTAATCAAACACTTAATTAATTTTTTATACCTGCGTATGAATAACGGATTTGAAGTTCTTCAATTGAAAAACAGACAAGTCTATAAAAATTTAGATTTTAGTTGATCATGTTTTAAGAATTTTGTTTTTTTAAACTTACGAATTTCTAATCCAATCTTTCCAAGCGTGATTTCGTTGAGAAATAATAGCTAAAATTGCGATGACAGATGAAATTTTATTTAATCTTTCAAATTCAGCAATCTTTTCAGCAGTAATAAAATTAACAAATTCTTCAGAAGATTTTGGGATTGTTGTTTCAACAATTTTTCTCAAATTATAATATGTTAATTTGCAAGGCAAATTATCCAAGAAGAAGTTAAGTGAAGTCTTAGGTGATTCAAGCACAAATTGATTATTAATAGTATTTTTGTTTAACAATTTTATCATAGTATTGTTATCAATCTCAAACAAATATCCATTCAGATATCAATTATCAAGAATGGAAGGAGTAAGAAGTACAGTAAATGTAGATGTGTGCAAAAGTAGCAAACGATATAGTTTTTGATTAGAAGTTTAATAAAATTCTGATGATTGATAAGTCTGAAAAAGAATTTTTTAATTAAGAAAAATTTAGGAAAAAATCAAGAAATTTTGGTTTTTGCGCGTGATACTTTCTCAAGGCAACCCCGTCTTTTCTTTTTCTCTCTCTTTCTCCAAAAAAATTTTCTTTTTCAAATACGCGATAACCACTATCATTGTGGTTTATTTATACTCTTTGCAAAGCACTGTTACAAATCAATAAATATATGTAACAAAACAGGGCATCCCCATTTTGGGCGGAGCTTTTTTGAGTAGATAGATAGATATTTTGCAGTGTATCCATTTAAGGTTATTAGAAGTTCACGTGGACGAAAGAAAAAAACTTTGATTGTACTTTGATTTTTTAATCAAACCTGATTGATTCATAAAAGAAAAGTCATAAAAGAAAAGAATAAGAGATATGTCTAGAGATTTCGATTTGCTAGGTCAGGGATATCCCAAAAGATGGAACATTGGATAAAATTGTTGTTAAGATTTTCTCTAAAATATCAGGTACTTTTCTAAAATGCGCTATAATCGTAGTTTTTTGAAGATGAGAAAATAAATGCAGTAAAAAAATTTTAAGAAATCTGTACAGTAGGAATAATAAAGCAGAAATTATTAAACACCTAAGAGAGTAATTATTTAAATTCTACAGTATCTTCCTACGGTAACAGAATTAAACTCGTTATTCTTTTGATAGATACCACAACTGCAACTTCTAGAAAATGGCTTCTGGGCAAAAATCTTTGATCAAATAAAATTTTATAGATCAAATAAACAGTTACACAATAGTTAAAAATTAAAAAATATTTGCAAGAATCCATTCCCTTTTTTTGATGTTTTTTTTTGTATTTTTGCTTTCCTGATTTCGTACAATTTTCGATCATAAGGTTTTTGTTATTTTTTATCGACTATCTTGTTTCGTCTGTTTTATTCCATTTTTTCTGATTGTTAATAGTTAGTTAAAGACATAAAACATTAAAGAATTTATGATCTTTTAATTTACGTAAGAAAAGTAGTAAAAAAATAAGGAAAAACTTAAAATAGAATTATTTATTTGATCGTGAAAAAGCACAGATGAGAAAGCAGTTATGAAACAGGATGTTTGAAAAAATGTGAAAAAATCAAAAGCATATTAGTAATAATGTAACTAAAAATAACATTTTTGAAGGAACCTTGAAAGATAAGAGGAGTTTAGAATAAGGTTGAAAGAACGGAAGTTGTGAATCTTATGGTACATGTGAGAAAAGTTTGATGGTGAATAAGGTATTGTTATATATTGGGAAATAGGTGTTATTCACTATTCAAAGGTAATCTTTGAGTCATGAATGATTTACAAAAATTACGGTATGTTGAATTTAGGTTATACATTTGCTAAAGATTTGCATAGGATGTGCCCTGATACTGTAGACCATATTCAAGCCCATTTGAAGATCTTCTTGGCATCTTTATTTTATATAATTTGTTTTTTTCAAATAATTAAATAAAATGTTAGTATTGATTATCATTTTTTCTTTCTTCTGACTTAACAATTTTCAATCTTTACAATGGCCTCTTCCTATTATTTTTCCATCTTTACATTATTTGATGTCAATAATTTCAAAATTTCCTTTTGCACTTTTTCATTTATGTTTTGATATTTTGTTTTCGGTAGTAAAAAAACGTTTTTGTCATGCTTTGTTATTTTTTTGATGAAAGTTTATTGAGAGAAAAAATATCAAAACAAGGGAATTCCCTGATTTATAAATTGCGTAAACAAAAAGTCATAAAATTTGTTTATAGTTCAAAGTGGTCAAAAATGGAATGCAAAAAAACAAGAATTATTTTCTTAGGAATTTGGATTTCTGAAATATCTGTTATTAATTTTTATTGGGTACTGTAGAATCATGTGCCCGATGATTATATAGTAAAAGATTTATAAAATTATTGTTACATTAAAAAACTAACATTAAGATAAATTGGCATACTGTATTTGAAAATACAGTAAGCCACAATTTCGACGTTTTCTTGTAAACTACCATTGGACACTTTTTTATTATTTTATAATTAAAAATTTCCACTAAAAAGATGTCAAAAGTATTGATTTTTAGATTCATTAATTTTGACGTCAATCAAAAAACTTTTTTTTCAATACTTTAAAATGATTAATTAATTTTAGTTAAGTTTTAGATAGAACTAAAATAATACTTTTGCACTTATCATCTTTTGTTCGTCTTTTTTCTGAAACAGAATTGAATGTTTTTTTGACAATTGCTGTTGTAAAAAAAGGAAGAAAAAGAAGGGTCAAATTTGGAAATGTTTTGGAATGCATGTGTGTGAAATGTGGCTGAAATGAAATCTTCAGCTGAAATTTAACAAAAGAACTTTAATTACAAGGTCATTGAATTTTATGAGAAAGAGAAAAGTCAAGAAAAATTAGCAAATAAATTAATTAAGCTTGAGTTTTGCTGTTTGTGTTTTTATTAAATTTACAGTCGAAATTTTTAAAGCCTATTAGTTCCGATATTTAAATTTGATAAAAATAAAGATTCGGGATTATCCAGATCTGAGTTCTGCAAGAAATCCTAATTTTTAAAACTCCTTCCGTTTAGAATTTTCACTTTGATCTTTGCCGATTTTAAGGCGAGTTTCAGATTTGGCGTCTTCCCTTAAAACTGCTAATTTCAAATTTGGACATTTCCTGATCGTTATTAAATAGAATAAACATTTGAATTTAACTGAAAAGGTTCAACTTTAAACTTGTAAAAAACATTGATAGAGCATCTGCAGATGCACGTGGTATTCAAATTTGCCTTAAAAAAATGTTCAAATTTACTTGGAATTAAAAGTTACAGTATCCACGTTGTACAAAATCTCTCTTTTTTTTACTTATTTTACACAATTTTTCTTAGAAACATAATAAATGAAATTGATTTATTAGTGTTCAAAGGTCGCAATATCTTTTTTTCTGATACGATTGGATTCTATTCTTGTCGCTGATGTTGTACCACCATTAAAATTATTTTGGGTGCAATTAATTTGTATTGTGAATTTATGTATGTGTTTTTGAATGATCAGAAAAAAGAGAAAGATTTGAATGTTTTATGATTGAAAGCGAACGTGAAAGGTTGAAACTTTTGAACGATTTTTTAAAAAGAAATTTAAATTGCACGTTTATTTTTTGCACAAAAAAGCATAGTTTAATAAAATAAATGGCTGAAAGAAAGGAAGAAGTTCAAAAAATTACAAAAAATACGTGTGATTAAAAAATAGAAAAAAGGAAGTTTTAAAGTATTAGGATACGGTAATGCATTTCGTTGAAAAATGTTGTTGATAATAACAAAATTGTAGGAGTAAGAAAAACGAATTTTTGCAAAAATTTGATATAATAGTTTTAGTTGTAATTTTTTTGGGAAAGAAAACAATGCATGAATTACAGTACCATGATTTAATCGCTTCTAACAATTTATAAATTTCCGATTCAATGATACTTAAACTAAAAATATCAGTATTTTTTCCTAAAAATTAGTAGTAAAAAAATTACCGCAAATTATATATTTCTTTTTGTCATTTTTAAGACTATTTTAATTTTTCTTTGAAGAAAAACAAAGATCATTTTGCTTTGTTTAAAATTAATTTTTACTATTACGAAGTTTAAAAAAAACTTGTTCTACTTTTTTTTCAATAACAGCTGTCCTCGTCATACTGTAATATCAAGTCCAATATAGACGTTACGACTTTTTTTCGTAGCTTTTTTAATTCATAAATCATTACCAAACTTTTTTTGTCTTTCAATTACGAGCAATTGTTTTGTTGTCGTGAGGAATCAGAAGAAGAAGAAAATGAAAAAGTAAAGAAATGAAAAAAAAAGAAGTAGAATAAATCAATCAAAAAAAACTTTAAAATTTCTGTTGTTTTTACAAAGTTTCCAAATATTAAAAAAAGTCTTATTTCTTTTTTTTTCGTTTACCTTTGACCTTTTAAAAAAACTTCACATGTTTTTCATTTTCTTACATTTAAAGATTTAAAAAAAGGGGAAAGAATTCATATTAAAATAGAAATAAATTTTAGGCACCGAAAAAGAAATTCCAAAAAAATTCAAAAAATGTCAGAATTTCAAATAACCAAGCTAACGCCAAATGATATGAAGCATGTAAAAATGATGGTTCAAGTAAGTATCTCATGATTACAGTAATCACTACCAATTTAAACACAAAAACAAAATTGGAAAGCATACATAGATACTGTATCAAAAAACATGTATTTATGATTGTTATTAAATTATTCCGCTGTTATTGTTGCACTACAGTATTTTTGTTGACATTTTTCATCGCTTTTTATTTTCAGGAATTGGCAGAATTTGAAAAAATGAGTGATGGACCAAAACTTTCTATCTCTAACTTTGAAAATGATCTTATAAATAATCATTTCTTTGGATGGATTGCCATGGCTGGGACTGAACCAGCTGGGATGACCTTATGTTATATGGCTTATTCAACCTGGGAAGGACCATTTATTCACATGGAAGATTTATATGTTCGACCAAACTTTCGAAAATCTGGTCTTGGAAAAAAACTTGTCATTGCTGTTTGCAAAGTAAAATTTTAGATACCTCTTTTTTTAAGCTTCAACAATCATATTTAGGAAGCACGAGATAAAAATTATCAACGGGTTCAATGGAATGTGCTCGATTGGAATTCAGCGAGAGAATTTTACGACAAATTAGGTGCCAAAAACTTGAGTGAAAAAGAAGGATGGCTTGCTTATCGACTTGAACCAAATGAAATCCGTACAGTGGCTTCAGAAGAACTCTAAATACATTCCTGTCTTTCAATTACTGTTGTTATGTTCGATATAAACAAAATGAATTTAAAAACACACATAATTTATTCAGAGCAAAAAGGAAACTAACAAAAATAAAAACAAGCTTTTATCAAATAAAACAAAAGATTCCCGTAAAATTTGAAGAGTGAACGAAAACAAAACAGTAATAACAGGGTTGATAGAAAAATGAGACCGAAAAGGTGGCAATAATTTATTGATTATAATAACGATTGTAAAGGCTGCTGCGATTACTTCCATTGAGATAACTTTCGTTTCCACTTCCAGCAGAATGTCGAGATGTATTGAGTGAATCATCTTCAAATAATTTACCACTAATATTTCGATGAGGGGATGCATTTGATCTGAATTTGGCAGCAACACCAGTAAGTGGTTTATTCTCATCCGGAGTCGATGTATGCAAGGGTTTAAGTCCAGAATAATTCAAAGATTGATTGGGATTAAAACTTCTTTGATACATGCTTGCATCCGCTTCTCCTCTGTTTTGAACACCTCTTTGATAGCCTGAAATCAGAAAATTTAAATTATTTATACGATAAATAACAAATAAGCTAACCGAGATAAAGCAAGATTAAGGAAATCAATAACAACAACATAGAAGTTAAAAATGGAAAAATGGCATCAATCATACTTTGAATCCACCCAAAGAGTCCTTGATATTTGACAGCTAAAATAACAATATTGTAAAAACATTCAATATAAAAAAGAATCAGAAAATGCAACATAAAATTCAAAAACATACCATTAATTGTTGGCTTTGCTGTATCACCGTCGAGCTTGATTTGAACCGGAGCTTTTTCTGTTTGTTGTAATTCTGTTTTTTGCAAAACAGGAGCAGGTGGAGGAATGACTTCATTAACAGGTAAACGGATAAAAGCAGATAATCTAGGATTGACAGAATCCCAAACTGCAAAAACTGTCTCACCGCTTTGCCGAAGTACAATATCAAAGGTGCGATTATTTTCCAATGCAACAACATCGATTAAATCAAATCGATGTGGACGATATTTGAGGACATTGTTAGCAGCATTAAATAAACGTCCACGTTCATCACGAAATTGAACTGTGATTTTTATTTTAATTCCTCGTGGAAGAAATGGAATTGGCGTAGATGAAATCGATGAAACATTTGGCATTTCCAAAGAAAGATGAAGAGATTTAACAGGCATAATCTAAAAATTAATTAATAAAGAGCTATAAAAAGAAGGCATAAACTTACATCAACAGTAATAAAAGTTGTTTCATTGAATGCAGAAGTTTCATGATGAAGTCGAAGGGGGACACTACCAAAATGTTCCCCAGAAAGAAGGATATTTTGATTATCACCAATTATTGAAATCAATTTTGTTTGAAGAGTTTTGTACGTTACTTGTTGATTTGGTCGATTAGCAGTTAAATCCAAAACAGTTGATGGGGTAATAATTATTGATTCAGAGGATTTCCGAGGAGACGACAATCGCAAAGGTTCTTGAACAATAATTTGAACAGAATCGGTGAACTCTTTTTTCCGTGATGAAAAATGTTTAGTAGAATGAGGATGAACAGTAACAACAGCTCCAACATTAACTTTTCCATTTTTAAGAGCAACAAATCGAGCGCCAAAACGGTTATGGTTTTGTTGTTCAACAGCACCCTATAAATAATATAATTAAAATTTTTAAAAGATCAAAAAAACTTACAGTTAACAAGGAGTCATGGGCCAAAACTTCAGGAGCAGAAATTTTCCAAGTAATATGAAAAGGGTAAAGAGCACCACCAAAAGCGAAAGGTGTTTCATCTTGATCTAATCCTTCAATATGCGCAGAAATAATATCACCTTCTTCAACTGTGGATGATGATAAAATAATTCGGATTCCAGCAAGAGAAACAACTTTAACAACAGCAGTATCTTGACATATAATATCTTTTGATTTTCCATTGGTAACAAAAGCAGTTACAGTAGTTTCACCGAGAGATTTTGTAGAATTAATTAAGCCAATGGAATTGATATCAACAATGCCAGATTTACTCATATTAAAGGAGAGTTGTGTTGAAGGAATCGGACCACCAATAATTTCAAATTGAAAGACGGATTCAGGAATCAAAGTAACGATTTCAGGAAGGAGACGAAGTGGTGAAAAAACTTGAAGTACATGAGGAGTTGATCGAACAATAGTACCCGTTGAAGATCTAACGGTGGCGACAATGGAACTTGTACCAACCGCAACACCTCTTGCATGATGTTCAAGAAGATTTGCAGGTGTAAGTCGAACAATATCACGCTTAGAAACAATATCTAAATCCATCATTTTTACATCATGTTCAGAAAAAGGACGATCATCAATATCCAAAACTTGAATACGAAGTGGAGTAATTGCATTCATTTCAACAAGATCAGAACCAACAATTTTAACTTTGTTGACATCAGTTACTTTAACGTTAATGTCAAGACGAGCACCTTCAATACAAAGATCATAAATGGAAAGTTTTGTAGAGCCTTGTGCGACAGGATTAAGTAAAACTTCGGAATCGCCATCGCGAATATGTTGAATTTTAGCATTAACATACTGAGCGGCTTCATTAGGTTCAAACCAAAAATGTCCACTTCCTCCATAAATGTGAACTTTTCCAATTACGTCAACAGCATTCCACAAAATAATTGACGATGGTTTGGCTTCAGCAATTCCAACAAGATTGAGAGTAAGTGATGTAAGAAGCTTTTCATCACCAATAGCTGCAGTTGCGGTAATTTTTGCTGTACCAGCGTTACCAGTTGGATGTGCAGTGGCAGTTACTAAAATCATAGGAATACAAAACAATAAAAACAAATTTACAAACTTACACTTATTCGATTCTCCAGGAAGATGATTTGATGCTTTAACGGAAAGTAACTTTTCATTATCCACATCGTATTTTGCTTTTACAGAAGTTAACGAATCAAACATTTTTTCTTCCCCATCAAATCCATTAACGCATCTACCGTATGCTGTAAGTAAAAGAAGAGAAGGAGTACCATAAAATATTGAATGAACGAAAGATGGACAAGCAGGAAGTCCAGGTTTTGCAGCTGGATGACGAGTACTCAAAGCAATACGTTCAGGTACAGCACAGCAAACACTAACTGTGGCTTGACTGACAACTGGTAAAGGATTTGTTTTGGATTTTTGATTACCAACAGAAATAACAATATCAACATCTCCGACTTGTTTTGAGCATTGAAGCTTGTAACTCATAGCATCACCAAATACTTTAACATATTTTTTATTTTCAGGTTCAGCTTTTGTAAAATGTTTGGATGAGTCATGAAGCCAAGGACGAGGACCTCCTTGTAAATCAACATAAATTTCAGATCCAGTTGCAAGAAGAAGATGGTACTTGGTAGAGAGAACAAGAGGAGGAAAAGCTGAAATATCGATGGCATCAGAAAACCGATCAAAATGAACTGTCGCTTTTGTATTCCCAATTGACATAGCTTTAAGAGTAACAGTTGCACAGCCTCGACCATATGGTGGAATTTCAGATGAATTAGCTAGAAAATTAACAATTTATTTTAAACAAAATGATACCAAAAATAACAAACCTCTTAAATGCCTAAAAATAGTAACATCGTCAACACCAACTGAAAATGGAATGTGGCGGCAATCAGTAAATGTCATAGGCTTTTGAGTTTTTGGATCGAGACCGGATAAAAGTACATTCAAAGTAAGCTCTTTTTCCAGCTCAGCTTCAACGTGTGATTCACCAAAATGAATTTCATTAGGTTCCAAAACATAGACATGAACCAACGCAAAATGCTTTGAATTATAAATATCTTCAACCTAGAATGAAAAATCTAATTTGTTTATGTCATAAAGAATAAATAGGCTAACCCGAATGGTAGTTTCACCAAGATCTCCTGTAGTAATTTTTCCACGATTTTCATCAACGGAACTCACACGAAGATTACTTGATTTCCATTGATAGCTTCCACTTCCCCCAGTTGCACGAATTTGATAAGTGTATGGTTTACTGGGTTGATAAGGAAAGACAAGAATGTAAGGATGCGCTTCCAATTTATCGTGAATTTGAAGTTCTTGATCGGCAGCAATTATTGTAGCGAAAGGATGGTCAACTCCATATTCATCTTGGATTGAAACAAGTGAAGATTTTATAACAGTAACTCCAGACTTTTTAGCAATAACTTGAAAATAAGTTCCATTGCGTGAACGTTCAATAAAATCAAAGTGTTCATCAGAAAAAGTAGTGTGAAAAAGAAGATTATCAGGGATGTGCATTCGATTACCAAAAGCATCATGTAAACGAACATTAATCTTGTATTGAAGTCCTTTTTGAAGAAACCAATTATCTCCGGTAATGGTAAAAGAAACAACATCAGGTTCAACAACATAAATATGAGCTGATTGAGGTTTAACACCATGTTTGTTTTTCATATCTAAAGAATAATTTAATTAATTATAAGAAAAGAAAGTAATAAGTCAGAACTAACGTGAATCAATGAGAGTAATTTCAGTCCGACCGAGGGATTTTGCAGTAACTTTAGAAGCGTACGTATCCAATTCACAGATGGAAGAATCACTTAGACCAAGACTGTATTGAGCAGACGGTAATTGAATATCTAAAAAAAAATTTTTAAGAAGGCACTGATTAAAACCATTGCATACCTTCAATAGCTTTATGTTTAACAATTTGTGCACGATAATGAACAATTGAATGAATAGGCAAGTACAAATCTTCAGAAGGAATCAACAAAACATTGGCAACAACCATCAAATCAATGGAGTTGGCTTCAATAGTTGAGAACAATGGTTCAGAAAATCGAGCAGAAAGTGTAGCGCTACCAGTTAAAGCCCCTTCTATCAATACGACGTATCCTTTTTGTTTCTCTTTTTCAAGTTCTTGAATCTCTTTTGGAGCATCATACTTGGATTGTGCAAAAGGAACGATTCGTATAGCACGTGGATTGTCAGCAGATTCAAATTTCCAATCAAACGGTATTGCTCCAAGAGTAGAAAATTTGTCACCTTCTTTGTTGTATCCTTCAACAATCATTTGAGCTGGAGCTGCATCAACGAAAAGAATTTTAGTTGTTGTTGTAATTTCAATACGTGTTACAACATCAACCGTAACACCACAGCTAAGAGAAACACCAGCAGCTGAAACAATATAGATTAAAAGGTTTCTTGGGTTGGGGCAAACACATACCAAAGTTTTCAGCGAAAATGACAGAATTTTGTTCTTCTTCGTACTTTGATTTTGAAGTTATAATAGCACGATCAGAGCATCCACTGGAATCAGGATCAATCGGTTTAACAGCAACAACTTCAGGTCTTGTTGATCGCCTAAAATGTTTTACAAGTACATATAAAATAGCCAAACTCCATTTATTTAACACTTACCAATTGAAGCATCCTCCTTTCACTTCAAGCATAAAATTCACAGGTATTTTAGGATGATATGGTAAAAGTACACGAGGTACATTTAAACGATAAGATGCAGATAGAGATATCAATGATAAAGCAACAAGAGCATGCAAAACGCAGTTAAGCGTTCCCATGTTTGGGTATTGTTATGGATAGTCTTTATACCCTAAAATATGTACTTTATATTATTTATAGGTAAATAAACGGAGGTAGAAAATTAACAAATCCCGAAGAAAAATTGCAAAAAAGCACGGATAAAAATTAAAAGTAAAAAGGTAAAAGAGGGATTTCGAGAGTGACAAAGGGAGAGAAAAACAAAGTTCAAAGATTGTAGTTTTAGTATTGTTACTGGTTTTTTATATGTAACAAGGTAGGGATAATAATTTAGAAGGGATCCAAGAGAATAATAAGCAGTAAATAAAATTAATGGTATAAAACATTGAGCAAAAAATTAATAAAAAAAAAGTTTAAAAAATCCAGAACCAAAAAACCGCGCAAAAGAAGGAGGAGTTTTTCGTGTTAGGAAAATTCTTTTATTTCAAAACACAGAGTTTCAACTTTTTGGAGACAGAAAAGTAAGTTTTTGTTGCAAATTGAAATGGTTGTTGGGAATTTTTTTTACTTTCAACTAGTGAAAGGCAATCCGCTCCGCTCCGGCGGATAATCCGCGAATCCGCTCCGGCGGATTGATCCGCCGATCCGCTCCGCGGTGATTTCAAATCCGCGGAAATCCGCCGATCCGCTCCGCCAAAGTTTACAATCCGCGCATTTTTTGCTGTTAGAAATGATCTATTTAAAAAAAGTTCATGCATGCTTTCCATAATCGATTTTTGATAATCTTCTGAAATTTCCGACGACAAAATTCTAACTGACTACTTACACGTGAAATCAACTTACTTTTAATTTTTACAAAATGAAAAACTTTCATTTTTTCTCTTTATTTATGCGGATCCGCGGATTAATTCGTGAATCCGCTCCGGCGGATTGATCCGCCAATCCGCTCCGCCAACTTTTCTGATCCGCCACCAATCCGCCGATCCGCGCCGCGGATTCGCGGATTAATCCGTAATCCGCGTTTTTGTCCCGCGGAGCGGATTGCCTTTCACTACTTTCAACATAAATTTCGATTTCAACTATTCTTTGTACCCGTCATTCTTAACTTTATGACGAAATACGATTTAAACTTGCAAAATCAAAAGAGAGGAGAGGAAAGGGATTTTTTACAATGTTTATCAATTTTTTACAACTTTTTTATTTGTAAAGTGTTATATCCTTGGTTTAAGACAAGCGATAAACAATTAATAATATTTATTCAAGAGCAGAATAAATTAAGACAAAGTAAAAGATAAAACTCAAAACAGAGTGAATCGAACGTCTCTTCATTTAGGCGAGAACGTTCGAGAAGACAAACGAACAACTACAAAGATGTTCGAACAGTACACGAAATATAACACTCAGTCAACGAAGTGTGAGTTGAGTGACACAACGCCAAAAGAGTATTATACAATACAATATAAAATAAACCGACAGTATACTGTTAGATATGAAATAACCTGACAGTATACTGGTACGGATACAACATAAAGGCAAAATATGTTTTTTTTAAAGTTTTGATTTGAAATTGATTTGTTAGAAAAAAGCAAAAATTTAATGTGCAATACAATGTACGGTTAAGGTTTCATTGTTAAGCTGAAACATACTGTAGCATACGGTAGTTGATAAAAACGTTAAAAAATATTACATCTGTAAATTTTAACATAAAGTTTTACTGAAATGTATTTCTGCTTTTTATTATGGATATATTTGTTTCTGATTTTTATTTTCATTCAAATATAAAATGGACACAACATTGATGGAACTGACTGAACTCATTGAACCATGCAAAAAATTAAAATTATCAAATTGCATATTTTTAGTTAATTATAAGTGACTACAAATATTTTTGGGCACTTATTAAAATAATAAATTTACATAATGGATTTCGGAAAATCTCTCTTTTTTCCAGGATATATACAAAGAAATCCTTCATCCGTTTATCCTCCAAAAAAAGAGAATTTTTGTACAAAAATAAGTGGTTTTTGCGAGGAACGGAAATTGCGATTCTTTTTTGAACAAAATTGCCAGTGGCAAAAAATTGAGCAATCCATTTTTCTTCTTTCTCTTTACAAAAATTCATTTCTTTGAAGTTCCATTCCATTGCATTGGATATATATAATCTCTTTTGTTTAATAATAGAAGATGGAAGAAGGAAGAAGATTTCTAAAAATGAGAGAGAAATCTCTCATTATTGTCAAAAGAAGCGACACTCATCTTCCTTTTATTTCTGCTTGCTTTTTTTATTTCGATTTCAAACAAACAAAAAAAAGAAGAAAGAAAGAGACCTCTTTAGGAGAGAAGGGAAGGGCGGATCGGGTTGTTTTGTTTGGAATCCAAAAAAAAGTAAAAAAAATACATATATGATGAGGGATGATGATGAGACAGATGATGATGATGATGATGAGGAACAAAACATGACAGCCGTTTCAAATAAATAATATGCATATGGATTGAACGACCATCATCACATGTAAAAAGAAGAGAGAAGCGCAACCAACAGAATAGAATAGTAGTAGTAACACAGTTAAACTATTTTCATCCTTTTTTATTTGTAAATATTATCTTTTTGCCCTATGAGAAAAAACATGTCATTAATTAAACTAATTAATGACACCTTTTTTTCGATTTGTAGTATTACGGTATTATTTAACGAGGACTTTTATAGCACTTTTCTTTCGGAGGGGACTGAAACCATTTTGAACGGACGGCCTTTGATCTTGTGCCGATGGCGGTAAAAGATCAAAGGATTTGCATAGTTCCTAAGTGGTATGTACCCATGGTACCCCAACCCGCTGACGTCTCTTGGCACAAAATATTTTGCAATGTACATATTTTCTAAAACTTTTATTTCAAAAATTAATTTTTTTCACTCTCAATTTTTTTTCTATATTTATATTTTTTGTTTCAATTTTCTGTTTTCGTGGGTGTATTTTGTATATTTACTTTTTTGATTAAACTATTTTAAACCTTTTCTTCAAAAAAAACCCGCGAAAAACATTTTTAATTTTAATCTTTCGATAATCGTTTCTTAATTCGATCAACTTTTCTTTCGTATTTACTTTGAAAAAAGACATCATTTTTTTGAAACATTTTAATTAAATTTTTTCATGTTCATTAAAAATGTTGTTTTTTATTAGATAGATTTTTTTGATTTTGTTTTTGAAAAAATTATGAAAGAAAATGAAGAACTAAATTTTGTATATTATTTATAAAAAATTTGCATAAAACTGCCTTGAATACAAAATTACAAAACCCCCTTTATTCGATTTTTTGAAATCGGTCTCAAAGGTCGAAATTGTTTTGAGGTTAAAATTTAATGACATCTTTTTTCTTTGAAATGGATTTAAAAGATTAATAAAAATAATAATAAAAAAGTATACAAAAAATTGTTTTGCAAAAAAACGGGATTTTTGTGTCTGATTTTTAATAAAGATTAAGGTAACGGAGATTGTTGGTTGGAGTCTGCGGTAAACAATATTTGGAGAGTTTTTGTATTGTTTAATTTCTGGGTGATTTTTTTGGTTAGACTTGTTGAATTTTCTGTTTAGCAATATTTCTTTTTATCACCCATTTTTTCTTTCTATGTAATTATTATTATTATTCATACTGTAAATATTATCATAAAATTATTCCAAAATTCATCCATGTACTTTCTATTTAAGATGATTCTCTTTTTTAATGTTTTTATAGACTTTGTTAATCCATTTTGAAGAAAGAAAAAAAACAAAAACTGTCAAAAAAAAATATTGTCATTAAATTGCGTTTAACATTAATCGAAAAAAAAACCGCGACAAAAAATCTCTTTGTTTTACAGCTAATTAAAAAAAAGCAAAAGAAGCAACTGTTTTTGTTGAAACTTTTAATTTTTGCGCAATTAAATGAAAATTATTATTGTTCTTGGCTGTTTTGGATTCAGTTTCGGATATGCTTTATTCGTTAAAAACTTTATTTGTTTAAAATCGAAACTTGATTTTTTGACATTGAATGTTTGATCTTTCTCAGAGCTTTTTGGATCAAGTTTTAACATGCAAATATGTTATACGATTGCGTGTAAAATCCGGTCGAAATACTTCGCTGAAATAATTTTTTTATGTTTTTATTAAAATTTGAATAAATCTTTAAATCTAAGTTTTCAATTACGATCTGAATTTAACTATTTTAATATTTTAAATTTTACAATTTATGGACCTGCCGAAATGTTAGATTTTTTTGTGAATTTTTGTAATTTTTTTGGCTTTTTTAAATTCAATTCACAATTTTCAAACAATTTTTTTGGTAAGAACTTTAAAAAATGATGTTTTTACAACCTTCATTTTTGCTTTTCTTTTTGATGAAAGAAGGAAACCGATCAAATCATTTTTTTCCTTTCATTCATTTCCTTAATTTCTGTTTTTTATTGGTTACATTCTTTTATTATTATTAGATTCCCCCAGCTGGGGGCAAATGATTAAAGTTTTTTTTGCTACAAAAAAAATGTCCAATTTTGGTCATGAATTATTTAAATGTGAAAAAAAACTAGATGTTTTTTCTATTATTCGTGATACAAATGTTTGTTTGTTTGTTTTATGTAATTTAAGTTTGGGTTTTATCTACCCGTAAAAGAGGCAATGTCCTGTGTTCGTCACTTTTTATTTTAAAAGAAGCGCTTTCTTGGCAAAACATTGCAAGCGTCAATTATCATTTTTGATGACAAAATTTTTGTGCTCTCATTTTTTTGTGGTTAAAAAAGTAAAGCAAATTTATTTGTGTTATCTTTTTTTATTTATTTTTTACTTAAACTGTTACTGTAAAAAATAATAGTGACAGTAGTTAAATTCTTTTGGAAGTTTGAGAATCTAATAATATGAATTACGTCTGTGAAACATTTTATTTGTAATTAGATCTTCGTAAAAAAGGGATCAAAAAAGGAAAGAATGAATTTCTGATGAACAAATTATAAGTAATTTTTCATGGAATATGGGTAAATAGAAAAAAGCAAAAAAGGAGCGAGATCAGAGCTGATATAAGAGCAAAAGGAAGCGAATGACATGTAAAAAGCAACAACTTCCTGAAGCTGAAAGAGCTCAGAAATGATGAACAAAATCACAGTAGCGAGCTAATTTCAATAATGATCAAAATCGCTCTACAACATATTAAGAATAATATTACCGTAAACAGTGAACAAATTTTTGGGAAGCAGGATTTGAGATTAATGATAATTTTCGTGTTTTAGCAACTAAATTAAAAACAGTTTGCAAGCGGGTCGAAGGCCCGCCTTAATTCTAGTGTTTAAAAAGATAAAAGCTTTTTTGTTGAAAAAGTTGAAACAACCAAAAAATTTCATTTAACAATGTTGCTTCAAAATCTTCACCTTTTTCCAATTTTCTCATCTTCAGATTTTTGAAATCCGCATTTTCACCATTTTATTAATTTTAATTGCCTCATTTTTTCGAGCAAATTCCTATCTTCAATAATTTAATTTCTAAATTTTTCACTTTAAATTCACACATTTAAAAAATATCTGGGAAAAAACTTTCCTTTACTACTCTATAATTTCATTTTGACCCCAAAAAAGCAGGCTAAAATTGCATACGTAAAAAAGAAGAAAAAAAACTAAAAATAAATCATAGCTTTGGTCATTTTTCCTTTTTTAGTATTTCCTTTGATTGCCAATTTTTATGTGTACAAAAAAATTGAAGGACAACGACAAAAAATTTTAATAGCAAAAAAGAGGGGAAACCTATTTTTGAGACGTTTTTTTTTCGTTTTCTTTGAATTTTGTTTAAATTATTTTTGGGCAGAATTTGTTTTTTAAAATTTGTTGTTAGCTGTTAAGATTGAGTTTACCTTTGTAAATGAGAATACCGTAACCAAAGGTGGTAACAGCATTTTATTTTGGAGGGGGCAAAACCCTATTCAAGAGGGCCGCCTTTGATCTTGTGCCGATGGAGGTAAATTATCAAAGGAATTTTATAATTTTTGAGGAAGCACGTGCACCTGGTACCCCACCCTTAGTGTATTTTTTTGGACAAAAAAACACATTTTTGCATTAAATTGTATTCCCATTTGGTTTTAAATTTTTTTGTGTTGTGATATTTTAAAGCGTAAACAAACTTAAGCTGCGTGATCACCTTCTTCACAAATTTATTCTTCTTCTTTTGTCACCCAAAATATGCTTTTACACTTTAAACTAAATCCTTTATTTTTGTCTTGAAAGTTATCCCCCAAAAAAATAAGCTATCCACTTTTCTTTGAAGTTTTTTCCTTTGTCCTATTTTTTTCATTTTTTGATTTTTCAATTATGAATTTTCAATTACGTTTTTAATTTCATCTTTTTTTTCAACGTTCATTTTTGGTGAAAAAAAGAAACCGTTAAAAATGACCCTCTTAAAATACCACTTTTTTATAAACGTTTTTTTTTCATCGCAATGATTTTATATAATACAAATTTATGCAATTGAGATTGTTTACAACCCCTTCTTTCAATTTTTTAAAAGTGAGAAAAAAAGAGTTCAAAAAAATTTTGGAACAAAAACAAAAGAATCACTTTTTTTGCGCAAAAAATAAACAAAAATGTTACAATTTTTAATGGGATTTTCAGTTTGGATTCTTTTGATTAATTTCATTTTTGGATTAAGGATTTAATGGTGATATTTTGTGAGCTGTGTTTTAAGCTCACTAAATTTTATATTGAATTTATTGAAAAATTCAAGGATATCAACAACATTTTAGTTAGAAGCAAGGAACAGAAACCATTTTAAGAGGGTAAGCCTTTGATCTTGTGCCGACAACGGTAAGAGATCACAGGAATTTTATTATTTAGAAAGGGAATGTACCCCTAGTGCATTACATTATGATCTCCCTGGAAAAGGATATAGTTTTTGTATTATTAAATTACAGTATTTTGAGCTTTTGTCCATACTTGTTTTTTTACTGTATGCAAATTTGTTTGATCAAAACAAGTTGTTTATATAATTGAACATTATATTTCGTTATTCACTGATTACAAGTATTTCTTTCTGTTATCTTAAAAACGCTTTTCTTCTAAAATTATTAATGTTTTCGCGACGATTTTTCATTTGCAAAATTCATTTTTAAAAATTTAATTTCCCTTTTTTTCAGATTTCAGACTCTCTTTCTTTATTCGATTCAAGTGTTACATTCATTATTTAATGTAACTTTTAAAATAAATTAATAATTTATTCATCCATTTTTTTCTTCGAAACGCTTTTTTAAAGACAAAGAAAAAAGGGCGGATTTAAATTAATTTTAAAAATTTAAAAAAATCGAAAGTCGCCAAAATCCAATGACAAATTATGGCGACTTTGATCCATCAAGTTCGATTTCGATTGAAGGAACTTCACACGATTTTCATCACCAGCATCATCATCCCCGTCAACATCAACAGCAGCAACAACAAAATCAAAATTGGATTTTACTTAATAAACATGAAACATTAGCAGATCAAATCAGTTCAAAGTATGTAAATTTTTTTTGAATTTTAGGAATTTATGCAAATTAAATTTTAAACAAAAAAATTTTCAAATTTTTGAATTTCGTTTCAAACCAAAAATACTTGTGTTTAATTTTAAAAAATTTTGTGGACAATTTATAAAATATGCTAATTTTTCAGAAGGATACTGTATCATAAGCCATTACTTTTATCATCTCCATCAACATCGCAAGCAACAGATTTTGTCCATCGTCCGACAAGAAATGCTTTGCAAAGGATGGAATCCGTTAATCGATTGAATGATCGAATTCGAAGAAAGTTAGAATCAAGCAACAATAACGATATTTATGCTTCAACATCAATTTTTGATGATTACATTCATCCAAAACAAATTCATCAACAACCAATTAAAGAAGAAGATGGATCATTGGATGATCGAACAAATATTCCATCTGAGACATCCAATCGACGAGCGGATCGAGTTGTGGATGATTCATTCAGATTTATAAGTGATGAATCTGGAGGTCGGGGAACAAGGCTTCCAACACCATATGACAATGAAAACAGGGGGTTTGATTCAAATGGCAATAATATTGATCGAAGGCATCTATCATCACAGATAAAAAAGCCATCAAATTTTTTGAGATATCAATCTCAAGTTGCTGCTGCTGCTGCTCAACAGCAGCAGCAACAACAACAACAATATCCTCGTTCCCAACAGCATCAACCAATTCGTTTACGTGAACATTCTCACCCTCACCATCGCCATCATCATCATAAACAATATCCTCGTTCTTTAACTGATCCACTTTTAACAACAACAACAACAAAAAATTATTCTTCTTCTCATCACCATCCACAGTCAAATGAAATAATTTTTGACGACACGCAGTCGCAGCCGCAGCAGCAGCAGCAGCAACAACAAAAACCATCAACTTCAAGAGGAGATGACGGAGAAATTTTTTACGACGATGAAAAAAATGATGAAAATTTTAGAGGAGATTTTTTACCGCCGACTTCAACACCTACAAAATCTCATCATTCACATCATCAAATTCATAATATTCCAATTAAAATGATTCGAAGAAGGGCAGATTCTCTGGATTCTGGAAGTTTAAGGTTAAATGGAAATTTTAGTTCCAGCAATAAATTTGAAAGAGATCCGTAAGTTTTTTTTATTAGGCTAAAAATGGTTTTTAAAAAAAGTGTCAAAAACTTGCAAACGAGTAAGCATTGGATTTAAAGTTGCTCTTCTTCTTTTTAAAAGATCTCTCTTTTGTTTGTTCAGTTTTTGAAAGAAAGCAAATTCTCGACTTTACAATTGTCATATATTCAACCACTTTTTTGAATGAGAATAGCTTAAAAGAGTTAGATAATTACACAATTGTTAAAGTTAGTTAAGATTTTTTATCTTCGAATTTTATCATCTTCCATGAAGAAACCCTTTGATTACTTTATCATAACTTTTAACAATTATTTTAAGTTAACCATTTCATATTAGATTGTAAATAGTAAGTCCAGATTTTTAAATCAAAATAAATAACAGTTTTCAAAAGTTGCAGTTTCTTGTTACTGTATAAAATAGTTGATTTGCAATCGCACCAACATTTTTTTGTTTTCAATGTCGTTAATTTTTCAAAAGCTAATAAATTTATAAATAAAACAACACCTAATTGTGGTTAAACTCAATTGATTCAATGCCTTTTTTTGTACTTCTCCAAAAACATTTGTACCAATTTCAAGTATTCAACTTGAACTTTTAAATCTTTCTCGCAAAAAACCTTTCCTTTTCAAAAAAGCTTTTTTTTTCTAGACATCCAACTCCTTTAACAGCATCAGATTGGCAGACACCAGCCATTTCACGACGTCAATCAATTTCTCATCGAAAACGGGATTCATTTGTGGATCCTCGACGACCGATCTTTAAAAGTCGAAGACATCCATCATTTAATGATCCCAGATATGAGCCCCCAACTCGAAGAATATCTCAGAATATTCCATTTCAACAACGTCAACAACAACTTCAACTCCAACAACCATATCGCCGACAATCTCGACTACCCCGAAAAACTCCATCCCTTCTTCGACGAGATTCATATTATTATAAAAAATGTGATATTTGTTTGAATGAAATTAGGCCAGATGGATTACCATGTTATGCTTGTAATTCAGTGAATACATATCGAAATAATCCTCGAATGACACGAAGAATATCCCGAAGTGAATATTTACAATCAAAAAATATAAATGTTCCACTTCGAAAAAAACCTAACAGAATTCCATCAACTTCGGCAGCAGCAGGAGGAGGAGGTGCAAGACTTCCCACACAACCTCCACCTCCTCCACCAGTTACAATTGAACCATATTTTGAACAAGTTAATGAAGAAAGTGGTGAAACATCATCAAATTCTTCGGCAGTTATTCAGGATCAAGGTGTTCAGGTGCAAACAAGGCAATATCCGTCAAGTGGTTGGCCAGCTTCTGCAACAATTCCACCTCGAACTCCATCACAAAATGACTTTTTTCGGGATCAAAGATTTCGATTTAGTACATCCCCAAGAAGGCAGTTATCAAATCGAGGAATCTTGAATGCTGAAGGTCTGCAAAAACATCCATCATATTTGGGATATCGAAAAGGTAGTTGCTCAAATCTTTCGAGCCAAGGCGTGGTAATATGCAAATTTGTAAATCTTTGAGGCTTAATAATTAGCCTTAATTCTTCATAAAAAAAATTTTCTAGAAAAAACTTTGGGCCAAAAATGTTTAGAATTTTTTGGCCTAAAGTTTTTTTGAGAAAACATTTTCTTATGAATTTCAAAGTTTTGCAAATTTGCATATTACCACGCCATGATCCAGCATACTGTATTCCTAAGTTAAATTGTTTACCCCAATTTAATCAATATTTAAATTTTCAGCCCCCAACATCCCAGCCATCTCTTCAACGTACATTCCCCATCGAGCCCAACCATCCCCAAATCAGCAATCTCGTCAATCAACAGTAATTTGGCCATCCAATGCTGGCCCCGCTTGGAAATCCATTGATCCCCGATCTCGAGTTAATCCATCCCCAGTCTTTCGATACGGTAAACAAGTCCCCAAATGGTTATATGATTATGATGCATATGCTGAAGAACAACGGCATAAAGAGCTTAAACAACGACGCCGAAAAGTTTTTGCAATTATTACTGTATTTTTATTGTTCGCTTTGGTCGTTGCTGCTGGCGTTGTTTTAGCAGCTGTAAATTAAATTAAATTTAAATAATTTAGGAATTTGTTATTTTTTGCTCAAAATTATTATTATTGTTCTTTCAAAAAATTTATTGTTATTTACTGCCATTCATTTTTTTATTGTTCAATTTTTAACACAAAAATAGAAATAAATTAACTTCAACTTTTAATTAATGAATAATTACAGTAGAATTTGCTGCCTTAATCATGGGACATTTATCATAAATGATTTATGAAGCAAAAATAATTCTTTTTTCCAGCACAAAAAATTTTTTTTTAATTTCACCGCAGAAAACAAACTATTTTTTCTTTTGTAAATTTACATAATTATTATTCAAACCCTGATATTTCCGTTCGAGACTTTTCGTTGTATTTTTTTTAACACAGTCGTGTTTTTTTGCCCAAACACAAAAATCATTTCATTTCATTTCATTCAATCACTTCACATTCAACAACGTCGACGGCGGTGATTTTCTTGTGTTTTGTTGATGGTGAACAAAATGAAAAAAGATTATTTACTTTTACTACTTTTTATCATCATCACTTTTATTGGATCTGATGAAGCTGATGCACCTGTTGAAACCGCAAAAGTTGTAAGATATCATGGTCCTCGGAGATATTTTACATCCGATGATTTGAATGGAAAAACGTAGGTTTCTTTAACGTTTTGCTTTGTTCCCACAATGACTATTTTTTTCTACTGGATTATTTTTGTTGATTACAGTAGCAGAGTTGAAATAGTTTAGTCAAGAATTTTATAGTCCTGAATAGGATTGTGTTGCAATTATTGTCGTGCAATACGCGGGACATTTGACTTTATTACTTTCCACTTTTCCTATGTCGACATGTCGTAAAAATATGAACGTAACGTAAAATGTTTAGGTATATCTCTCTGAATATTCTCATGGGTGCCGTCGCTGAACCTCTTAAACTTATCTTTCCTAGGAACAAGGCTATGGCTGAAATTCTATCTGGTATATCTCTTTATTCTCCAGCTGATGTTGAATGCCGAAAGGATACAAATAGATTGGGATTTAAGCTTGCAATGGATAGTCAAAATTATATTCGTGGTGATGTAAAGCCTAAGTTTGGAACCAAAGAAATTATTGCTTATATGTATGAAGCATGCGACGGTATAGTGTATTTACGTAAATGTCAAAAATACCTACAAATGTCATATTTTAGGTGTTGTAATCCCCGAACCATATGTTTCTTCAATAATTGATGGACAATACAGCTCAATTGATAGTTCTGCACGTGGATGTTTTCAAAATGGTGCCCCTTTTCAAGCTTATCCTAATGACAAAAATGTCATGACATTGGAAGTTTCTGGAAGCCATAAATGTCAAGTTTTTATGGTTTTGGTAAGTTTGTTTCTTTAATGTTTTTGAACTTTTACATTCGTTCATTTTTCAGCCTGCTTTTATGGATGTTCTTGATCTCCCTGCATTACCTCCTGATTCTCGAGAACCTATCAATTCAACTTTTGCTGAACAAGGTGAAGATTTTTGGTGGAAAACTGTTAACAATGAATCTCTTCCTGAGGCAATTGCTTTTCATGCTGGGGATGTTACAATTGATATGACCAAATCAACCAAACCTCTTCCGTATTTCTTCCGTATTGGTAAAGATCAACCGTATCCATCTTTGAATTTCAAGTTTGATACTTCTTGTACAATGTCTGGCGATAATGTTTGGTACGATTATAATCACTTCTGCGCGCAACATGCGCAAACAAAGAGGAAATTGTTAGCTTTTTTACAACTTTTTTTACACTAATTTTTGTTCTTTTTTTACCTTAGGTATTATTTTTATCTATTATGGTTTTATTATTAATATATATTATTTTTATTAATAGAAACCAAAAAATAATAATTCAGTTGAAAAAATGAAAACAGAAACTTGTGCAAAAAACTTTGAAAAAAGTAAAAAAAACAAACAATTTCCTCTTTGTTTGCGCATGTTGCGCGCAGAAGTGATTATAATCGTACCAAACATTATCGCCAGACATTGTACAACTCAACAATATGATTTGTATGTTAATCTTCGTTCTGGTGATGATTGCCGGATAAAGCTTAATCTAACTCCAAATGGAATAAAGTTAACAACAAAAGATGGTGCACAAGTTGAAATCAAAGATGCCACAAAATCTCCAACATTGGTCTTCGCTCGGGGTAAATCAAAACTTTATGCCAAAGCTGGATCACATTTGGATGTTGCTGCCGCGGATGTATGTCAAATTGAAAATAGCTCGGATGTTCCAGATGATCAATTTGTGCTTCAACTCGCTCCATCTCAAGGTTCTGCTGCTTGTAGTTTTGCTGAAGTCGTGCTTCTTTCTGGTGATGTCAAAAGCAAAATTGAAGTTTTAATGGATCGTGAAAAAGCTGCTGAATTTCTTGCTAAAGCTGCATCGAAGGAAAAGGCTAAAAATGAAACAATGGGTAATACAACTGCTGCTGCTGTTCTTCCAACTTCTACAGCTGAAAGTGCAAGTGCTGGCATTCCATGGTATTATATTGTTGGTCCTATTTTAGCGTAAGATTATTTTCATAATTATCTTTTGATGTTTTATTAATCTTCTAACCGCTTTTTAGAGTTGTTGTTGGAGTTGCTATTGGTCTTACTGTTTATTGTTGTATTCGTCATCGTCGAAAAAAGCAAAAGGAACAAAAGAAAGATCCACCTCCATGCAGTCGAATTAAGCATGATCCTGCACCTTCAATTCCATCTGTTGAAACTGCTATTCCTGTTGATGAACCTGCACCAAAGAAAAAGAAGACCAAAAAGGATAAGAAAAAGAAAAAGAAGCGGACATCTGAAAATAGTGAAAGCAAAAAAGGAACAACAAAACCAACAACTGAAGATGAACGGCCAAATCATTATGAAGAACTTCCACCACTTCCTCCAAAGAAACCTCCACCAAGAAGTCCAAGAAAGCCAACTCAAGATCAATGCTCAGCAATTCGTTCAACTCAAGATGATCCAACTGTTCAAACTGGCTCAACTCAAAATCCATCTAAAGAAAGTGTTCTTAAAGTTGAACGTGCAAAACTCAAATATCGTACAATGTATGGTCCTGCTGGATTTGTTAATATGAATGATCCATTTGATTACCATCAAAATGAATCTGCAACTTTTGAATCAAAACTTAATTTTGCTGCCATCAAATCTGCACTTTCTCCTCCACTGCTACAATTCCAGAATTTTTGGTCCTGCATTGAAAAACTTTCTGATCCAAAACGATATGCTGGTGTTTATGTCAATTCAAAAACTCCTGGTTCAAATATTTATTTTCTTGTTCGAGATTGTGTTGCTGATGAAGCACTTTATGCTCCATTTCGGTCTCTTGCAAATCGTATCCTTGAACCTGTAAAAGAACTTTCAAATCCTGGTGATGGAGAAAAGAAACTTTTCATTGTTCGAGTTTTTGTTCTTGCATATGAACCACTTACAATGGAAGTTCATTATGTTAGTTTTTGTTTGTGTTCCATGTATTACTGTAACCATTTATTTTTCAGCGTGGTCAATGCCCTCTCTTCCTCTTTAATCTCTTTGATTGTGAAGAATGCCCTGAAATTGGAAAGCGACTTAAAAAGAATCCAAGTAAGTGCTTTTTGAAATAATTAATAGTCTTTTTTGCATCCGAATGCCTATTTCATGTTTAACGACCTTCACTTTTAGCTCAAACTTCTCGTGAAAGCTGGGATACTTTCCTTTGTCGTGTTAAACGAACTCCAATTGGTACTCATCAATTTCTTAGTTATAATGGTGCTGCAAAAGTTAAAAATGCGTAAGTATTTATTACTGTGATTGATTATTAATCACCTTGGAATATTTTTAGTGATGAAGTAAATCATATGGTAATAATTCGTGGTGAAAAGAAACCAAATAAGCTTCGGGAATGTACACGTGGTTGCAGCTTCCCAAATTCATCGCATCCAAACAATTTTCCACTTGAAGCTGAACTTCTTGGAGATCCTACAATTCAAACTCAAACAACTCAACAACCTTCTTCAGATTAAACAACTTTTTTATTATTTATCTTTTATATATTGTATTCAACAATTATATATTTTTATTTGAATGCTTAATTTTAAAATAAATATTTGAAATTTTTAAAATCGGTTTTCTTTGATTCATGTTGTTGTTACTCCTCATTTTTATTTTTATCCCATTTAAAGTTAAATGCACGTTGTAAAAATTATCAGTTGAAGAGAACCTATTGTATCCACTACCGTAATCTTCCTCTCTCGTGCCTTGTTGTCTTCTTTGTAGTCGTTAAAAAAGAATTTTACATTTTTTTCAAATTTTTTATTTTTTAACAAAAATTTTGTGCGGTCAAATGGTTGCCATCGAGAATTTATATATCGAGAAAAGTCTTACACAATATTTTTTTGAGTGATTTTTTGTGTGATTTTTTTCTTTTTTTGGGTTTTCCCAACAGCCGAGGCTGTGTGAAAATTTTATATCCGATAACTCGACGACGCCGGACCGCAGAACAGCAGGAAATTGAAAGTGCTTTTATATAACGTTTGAAAGAATCGGAGGAACGACAAACAAGTTTCACTCTGACATTAGACAATCAAAGTGGTACTATTTTTTCATTAAAAAAATTGGATAGAAGGACAGAAAAATGAAAAGGAGAAAAAGAGCTAAACCCAGCAAACTGCAAAAACAAAGAAGAAGACACGAAAAAAAGAAAGAGATGGGAAATAAAACCATTTTGCTTTGTTTTATGTTTTTTAATGAAAGAAAAGAAAAATAAAAAAAAGTTTGAACAAGTTAGATTTTTTCTTTATTCGGATACAGTATACGGCATATTTCAAATAAATTATTTAACATTCCTTACATATATATCAGTCATTGACTATAACAAGATACTTCGAATTTAATTAAAACTATACAGCACACAGAAAATACTAAATAAAAAAAACTATAAAGGAAAATCCATCACGATAGTTACAGTAAGACAATTATCTATTGTGTAAATTTGCATAGATGTGTAATCTTGTGGCCACATGTCATTATCAAAAAGTATCGAATCTCATGTTTAGTTTTTATCAGTCACTTCTTTTATTTAATATATTTTACAGGATGAGATATCTTTTAATATGGATTTTTATATCTCTCTTAATTGTATCCAAAGCTTCTGATGAAAGTTTTATTACAACGGAAGAAGAAGTTTGTGATGAAGGTTTGCAAAATATGTTTTAATTCCCGTTTAAAAATGTGTCTTTTAGATTGTCTTGCAATAAAATCAAATTTTCAACTTGAAGAAGAAGCAAATGAAAGATTAATGCCACGATCAAATCCTGAAACTTGTTCACTTCAAGGTGGGTTACGGTACTTCTTTAAAAATCGATTAATCCCATTCTTTTAGGTATCGATACAGGAATTTCAGATGAATCTTTTAAACTTTTTGGTCTCAATGACTTGGAATATGATACTGCAAATTTAATAAAACCAAATGGGATATGTGATTGTTCAAAAAATCCATCAAAGAAACACGCTGTTGTTAAGTTTGTTCTTTATTTTGCAACATAAACTGCAACATTAACAATATTACATATATGTATTTTAGGAAAGAAGTTAATGGAAAAATTGTTTTAACGGATGCTTATATTTCATGTAAAGAAGAAAACAGTTCCGAAAATGTTTTGGAGGAACTTTTGTATGATTATATAAAGAATATTCCTGATAGAACTCTTGGAAGTAAACTAGAACTTAGGAGATTAGATCATGATTGTTTAGATGATCATGGGTTTTTTGCGGTAAGATATATTTAAAAAAGAACATGTTGCCACCCTGGGGATTTGTTTTGATGAAGAAACAATGTGCATCTTGCTTGCACGCGGAGGGCATTGAACTTGTGATAGCCTGACCTAGAACCGCGAAGCTTAACCACTACACCATTGAGGTAGCAGTGAAAAAATCAAGATTTTTTCATTTTTTATAATCATTTGCTTTGCACTGTTTTCTATTGTTTTCTAACATCTGCAAGAACGACAACTTTAAATTTATCCGCTGCAAACAATATAGCTGCACGCTGTTTGACATTCGCCTTTCAGTACGACATTATATGTATTCTTTCTTTTCAGCCAAAATTACCTGGTGAAATTTCATGTTTCTCTTACATGTATGCATATTCAAATGAAACATATTCCTCCACGAATCAACTGCTCGAAGGAAATGTAAATTATTATTCTGGACCATTTTCTGTGAATCGGATCAATCAATCAGAAGAACTTGTTCATCCATCAAATCCAGGAAAAAACTTTTCAATGCTTGGATTATTTTATCAGCTTGGATATACATGTAACTTTATTGGATCAAATAATCGTGAAAACAAATGTTATTTATTTTTTAATAATGTTATATATTCGATTATTTGTTGCTGCAATAATAATGAACCTGGACAATGTTCACTTCGAAGATATAAAGAAGATAAAGATGAAACAAAACAAATTTGTGCAACTGGAAATTTTTCTTGGGATCTCGAAAGTGGTCAAGAAGGTGAAGCATATGCTCCTGAAGAAAAATCGGTTACTGCTGTGAAAGAGCAATTGACAAATAAAACATTTTGTTCTAGCAAATATATTTTTAATAATAAAAGGTTTGTCTTGTTAGAGATACTGTATTCATTAAATGAGCCTTTTTTACAGTATTAAATATGAAATGCCTGCACCAGGTTTAAATAAATGTAATGCGGGTGCTGATAGTGAAGGATACTGTATTCTTGATAATATTGTTTGTCCAAGTGATGATCAAAATCCACCTGAAACATCAATAACTTGCTGCTGTAAAAGACCAAATCTTTGTAATGTTGATTTTGTTGCAATTAAAGCTGTTGCCCGATTTGAATTCATGTCTAAAGTAAGCTTTTTTATGAATGGGTTTAAATTTAATTTTGAATATAATTTTTAGAATAAAGTTTGTGAACAGCCAATGCTATATTCAGTACTTTTTGCACGAACAAATTACACACTTGAAGATGTTGAAAATCCAGATCATAAACGACCACTTTGCTATCTTCATTATGATGTAAATCAACCAACTGTGAGATATTTTTTGCCAAATAACAATTTGGATTTATTACGGGATGTTGATTATAAGTAATTTTTCATAGATTTCTCTTTTTCATTATATTTGAAAATCTTTTAGAGCATATCAAAGAGAAGGATGTGATATAATTGCTGCAACAATTCGTTCAAATTTTTATAAAAAGTGTACAAAAGAAAATTATACTAATGTTGATGCAATTCTTCCACGACCTTTACTTGTTTGTACTTGTAATGGCTCAAAAATTGATGAAGAAACAGATGAGAATACAGTATTCTGTGATGCAGAACTTCGACAAAATATTGGAAACATTTATAATGAAAGAAAAGATGAATTAATGCCAAAATGTTTGGGTTAGTTTTAGAATTCATGAATGTTTTTTTAGAATTCATAAATTTTTTACAGTATTTTCATTTTAATGTTTACCTAAAAAATCTCGTTTTTCAGTTACAAAGAATCCAATTAAAAATTTTGATGAAAGTGTTTCCTATGCACAGCGAACTGAAATTCTGCTTTTAGTTGATTTTTTGGCAAAGCGTCAAAATCAAAAAATGCAAAAAAAGTGCATGTTTGTTTTTTATCGCAAATAATTTCTGGATTATCAAATTAATATTTTTTTGTTTCTAGGGTAAAAAACACTGAAAAAACTGATTCTGCCATGCATGATATACCCAAAATAGACGTTTTTAAGGGTTTTAGGACGTGTTGAAAATGACCCTACCCTTCTAGGCTTAATAACGAAAAATTTCACCCGTCGTTTTTTTTATCCATGGTCTTAAAAGATTCAGCACATTCGAATCTATCGAGTAACAGTTGACTTTTGTTCAAATTACTGACCATTTTGAAAATTTCTCAAAAATACTGTTTTTTACTGTATTTTCGCACATTTTCATGGTCTTAAACTTGTATAATTGTTGTATATTCCTCAATTATGCATGAAATTTATTTAAAAATAATTGAAAAATGTGTTATAAACACAGAATTCACTTAAAACAGAATATGGGAAGATTGCTATCAACTACAACAATAGTTATAGTATAAAAAGCAATGTGAAACTTAATTAAGTTTAAATGTTGGATATTGCTGTTCATGCATCTTACATAACTTTTTTTTTATATATTTTAAATCAATAAATTAAAAGAAAAACAAATCTGTCAACAAAACATAATAATGACATTGTTTAACACTAGTACCTTAGAGTGTAAAAATGCATATATATCCAGAGATTTTACACATATTCAAAACTACAAATTAACTTTGTTCAAACAATTTGCACCATTATTTATTAAAAATATGATTAATTGTCACCAGTTTAGACTAAATTTCAGTAAACAAAGCTTTAAAATTGCAAGAAATAGACTAATGTTCTTTGAAGCAGATACTGATGAAGTACCAAGGATTTTAACGTTTGTTCTCATGTTTTTTCAAATGTAAAACAAATATTTTTCATTATAATATTATAACTGATTATTTCTCATTACATTTCATACATAATTGAGGAATATACAACAATTATACAAGTTTAAGACCATGAAAATGTGCGAAAATACAGTAAAAAACAGTATTTTTGAGAAATTTTCAAAATGGTCAGTAATTTGAACAAAAGTCAACTGTCACTCGATAGATTCGAATGTGCTGAATCTTTTAAGACCATGGATAAAAAAAACGACGGGTGAAATTTTTCGTTATTAAGCCTAGAAGGGTAGGGTCATTTTCAACACGTCCTAAAACCCTTAAAAACGTCTATTTTGGGTATATCATGCATGGCAGAATCAGTTTTTTCAGTGTTTTTTACCCTAGAAACAAAAAAATATTAATTTGATAATCCAGAAATTATTTGCGATAAAAAACAAACATGCACTTTTTTGCATTTTTTGATTTTGACGCTTTGCCAAAAAATCAATTGTCAGTTCGCTGTGCCTATGATACTGTACTTGCAAGCAGTACAATCAAAATGTCAACAAAGTCTGTATTTTGTTACATGGAATTAACGATGGATTTTGTTGATGAAAAAAAGAATATTGGAAATTTCTCTCTTACTGCTGGAATTGTAAATTCATTTTTATTATTTATTAAAAATATAATCAAATGATTTTAGGCTGATTTGAAAAATGGATATGGAACAAAATGTTTAGATTTGTACAAAGAAAAGCAGAGCAAAGGTGAATCAACAGAAAAATCATTTTGTAAATTCTCTGATAATAATGAAACTCTTTGTTGTACAATTGCAATGAAAAAAGAACCTCTTGAATTACTGGATGAAGTAACAGAAAAAATTGTGGAACAAAGTAAGTGCTTAATTTGCATAAATATATGAGATTGAGGTTAGGGGGTTACGGTAATGGTGTTAGGCGTTGAAAAACAAGTGTTAAAAATATGAATAATGATAATATATACGCGAGACAGTACACTTTTTATTAAATTCTGATACTTTTTAGAAGTTCTTAAAGAAAAAGAATTAATCAAAAAGCATTATGGAAACCAAAAAAGTTTAAGATGTTCAACATCAAAGGATGTCAGAGAATTTGGAAATAAATGCAATCATCCACATGGCTGTTTTTGGACTGATAGCAGTGCCGGGGAAGTTAAAACTACCGTAAGTTTATTACCATTTTGAATTTTTACAAACAACAAAAATTTTAGTCAGTTGCGGGTTGCATTGATGCCATTCCAAAGTTGCTTGAAAAGAATGCTTCAAACCCAATTTATCGTTCCATTCAAACTTGTTCAACAATTTCAAAGCTGAAAAGATCAAATAAAATGGAAATTGAAAAAGACGAAGAAGGATATCAATGTTTTGCAACAAATGAAATCAATTATCCCGATGACAAAGATCATTTAACAAATGTTTTTATTGTTTGTTGCTGTACAGAAATTGATGAAAATGGAAGATGCAAAAAGAATGATAAATTTGAAAAACGATATGGCGCAAAAGTAATCGATGTTGGAAATGATAAAATTCCAAATCAACATAAAAATCAAATTTATTCTGTTCCATTTTAATTTATATCAATTATATTTGTTGTTGATTATTTTATGAATAAATTAAATATTTTTGTGTATTTTTTTGATTTCATTTTATTGTCCGAATTTGACGTGATTTTTCGATTTTTGCATTCCTATGTCTTTTATTTGTACAAGAATTTTCACATGAAAAAATTAAAACCGTATTTAATTATGTTTTCTTTGTCATTCAAAATGATAACATTTAAATTCTGTTATTTGTAAGCGAATTCTTTTTGTCATCCATTTTTATTACCTCTCTAAAACCGTTCAAATATAAATTTTTATTCCATTTTTGTCTGCAATTTTGTTTCATTTTTAAAAATTTTACAAAAGAAAAATATGAGTTCAACAACAATTGGAAGCCAAATTTTTGGTGGTTGCGCAAAAGCAATCAATGATTTCATTATTGTTCCATTGTATACTGTAGCAATTGTTACTTTTTTAGTTTTTGCGAAACTTTTGTTTATTACTCTTTGCACCTGGATTGGCTTCATTTTTGGATATTTTGGTGCTAAAATTATTTCTGAAGAGTTGCTGCTTGGTTCTGAACATTCGGAAGTTTATTCAATTTTTGGGATCGGTAATAATTTTTTAAAAACTTTTAAAATTTTGGGGAATAACTGCTGAGAAGGACAATTTATATTTTAATATTTTGAGAAATTTTTAAACAAATTTTATCAAGGGTATTGACTTTTTATTTGGGTACTGTAAGGACGTCAGCATCATATTATTTCAAGAGTCTTTGATCTTTTGCCGATGGTGATAATATATCAAAGGATTTTCATGACTTTTGAAGGGGCATGTACTTTTTGTGCTTTACCATGCTGACGTCTACGGTACATAGTGTGGAATAGAAAGTAAAAATGGTATACGGTGCGGTACCGAAGAAGTGTTATTATCGTATTCATGGCTACAGTAAACTTCACATTCCTGATTCCATTGTGTCAAATTGATCCGAAACAAGAATTACTTCAATTCAATTAATTAAATTCTATTTACATATATCTTTTTTTAGCTGGTACCGGAACTGGAATAATTATTGCCACGCATGTTTTACCCTATACAAAATCATATTTTTGGTTTCCTTTATTCATTTCTGTTACAACAACGTTCATTCAATTTTATCTTTTATTTTACTATGAATCAATTGAATTTTTTCTTTTTATTTTTGGTGGAATTTCTCCGTGTTTGTTGTGCCTCTTTTATTGGACAACCATTGAAAAGGAATGTTACACTTTGAAGGCGACTGTCTCCTACGCATATTATCTTGCAACAAATCCTTGAATCAATGATCATGATTTTTGTGAACAATGGTGATTAAATTCTTTTCCGGTACTTTTCTTTTTTGGGGGTTTTAATCAGCTTTTTTTATTAGCGATTGTGTGAAAAAGCGTCTATTTTTTGCATTCTTTGATGAAATAAATGTTTCTGCATTTAAATTATAGACTCATTAATATTCTTTTATCATTAAATTTAAGTGTTCTTAAATTTAAAAAACATAATTGAATATGAATACCGTAATACATATTACAAGTATGTATTACTGTAAAACATTTAAACAATCGATAAATTAATTTAATTTATTCAAAACATTTTTTCAACAAAAATCAAAAATTGTTAAACAAATGATTCTTCCTAAATTTACTGTTGACGATATGATTTAAAACGAGAATTTTGGTGCTGTTGTTGTTTTCCAGCATTGATTTGTTTATTATCGAATTTTGGAAAATATTCTGCAGCTTTTCCAACGGCCAATGAAGTTAAAAATGAATTAAATAATCGATTTGAATTTGCCCCGGATGACATGAATGGAGTTGAACTTTCACGTTTTGGGGTACTTGAAGGATCTTTTTCAGGGACAGAATTGGAATTGGTAATTTCTCCTGGAGCAAATGGTGATTCTGTTGATGTGGTATTTGGACTCGGACTGAATGGCATATTGGATGTGCCATTGGAATTGGCATTTGGTGAAACAGATGGAGCTGCAACTGTTGTGGTTTTAGCTAATGTAGTATTAGCAGCAGCAGTTGTTGTTGACATTGATGCTGTAACATTTTGAAGTAATATTGTTGTTGTGGTGAAATTCCAATTAGCTGTTGTTGAAGTTAAATTCCAATCTTGTCGAGCTGTAGTTGTCATTGGAGGGAGTACTGTAGTTGTTTGGGGTAGGGAATGATCTTCTGGGACTTCACAAACGAATGGTGAAGCTGTAGTGCAGTCATGGGTGTGCCAAATTGCGTGTCCAACAGCAACAATAAGACAATTATTTAAGGTTCCGTCAATTGGTTCATCTAAAAACAATAAAAAGATGCTATTATTGGTGACCAAAAATTGCTTACAATTTCCCCAATCCGAAAATTCCATATCACTTCCGTCAATCCATGCCCAAGTTTTTCGATCTCCGAGATTACTTCCACCAATGTAATAATAGTCGTGAGAGAAAAAATGTGCCAAATCTGAAATTCATCATTTTTATCAAAGATTTTTCGATCGAAGTCGACTTTGTCAATCAAAAAATGGATATGTTGCATCAAATATCCGATCCTGGGAATCAGATATCCGTTCTCAAGAGAGATACTGTATCCGGATATATCAAACCTTACCAGCAAGATAAATATTATCAAAGGCATTATGGATACTTGTTAAGTTTCCTCCAAAACTTCGACAATATTGTGCAGCTTCAATAAAATTTTGTGGAATTGAAACTAGCATCCAACATTTATCCCCCGTGAAAGATGCCGAAGTCCCTGAGGGACAATTTATATTCAAATCTGTTCTTCCACCATAAATGACAGAAAAGGCTAAACAAAAAGACAAAACTTGGAGAATCAACATCTTCCACTTTTGGAATCAAACGACTACGAAAAAACTCCAAAAAATTGGGCTTCATTTATGCACTTTTTTCATTCATATTTTGGCACACCTTTTAAGCTTTAAAAAATAAATTTGATATGGGAAACGAAAAAAACCTGTGAACAATGAGAGATTATAAGAAAGGATTAAAGGCGTTGATTAAAAAGGATTTAAAGCAAAAAAGTGTTGTCTTCAAAAAAAATGAAATCAAGCATTTCAACAGCAAAAAAAGGTGTTAAATCAATGACGAATTTTTGTTTTATTACTTTTTGTTTTGCGAGCTTATCCAGTGACTTTATTTCTGTGTACCACCACCAAAAATCTTTATTTTAATTGCTTTATGAAACTGAAATGAATATAAAATTGAAACATTTAATTTCAACAAATTTTGGTAAACAATACAGTAAACTTTCGAGGTAAAGAAGTGTTTAATTACGGTAAAATCATTTTTAATTAACAACCACTTTTTATGATTTCAATAAACTGATCGTGTTAAACTAAACTAAACTAAATTCTTTTGAAAATTGCAAAAACAAAACAAACAAAATTGTAAAAAAGTGATTTATTTCAAATTTTACTTAAAAAATTAGTTATCTAAAATTAAAATCAAGTCAAAACTATAAATAAATTGCAAAGTTAAAAAACATATAATACAAAATTAATCAAATTTAATTACTGGAGAATCAATTAAAATGCCACCATCAACATTGATAATTTGTCCAGTCATGTATGAAGCCTTTTCAGAAGCCATGAAAATTAAAAATTCTCCCATTTCTTCAGAAGTTCCCCAACGACCAAGTGGAATATGAAAATCTTTTGAAATTTTTTCAATCACGGCATCAGGAATTCCATGTCGGGCCATGAATGCTGTTTTAGTTGCCCCAGGATTAAGATTGTTAATTCGAATTCCTTGAGGTGCAAGAATGGCAGCATAATTACGGGCGAAATGGTCCATTGCTGCTTTTGTGATAACATAGAATGGCATGGCAATACTTGTTTTCTGGGATCCGATACTTGAAACATTGACAATATTTCCCTTAGTTTTTTCAAGATGAGGAATTGCAAGTTCTGTTAAATGGATGGCACTAAAAGCAAGAATTAACTTAAATGGTGTTGTCAATGAAGCCAAAAGTCAACCTTTTAAGATTAACATTCAAAACATAATCCAAATTTTCCATTGACCGTGGATTCGTAATTCCTTCTTTGTTTGCAATTCCAACATTATTAATTAGCACATCGATTCTGCCAAATTTCGAAACAGTTTCATCAATCAAAGCCTTCAAAGTTTTTTCTTCAGTCACAGGTCCTCGAACAGAATGAATTCGTTCTTTTGGAACCCCAGTTTCAAGAATCAAATCACAAGTTTTTTTCAGGCCATCTTCAGATCGGCCATGAATTGTTACGGATGCTCCAGATTTTGCAAATAATATCGCTGCTGCTTGTCCAATCCCTGATGAAGACCCAGTAATTATTACAACTTTTCCTTCATAATCAATTCCGGACATTTTTTTAAACAGTTAAAACAAATAAGTAAATAAAGAGTAAAGGTAAAAAAATGATTTTAAATAAAAAACATTCCGCTGGTATTTATAATTGCAAAGATCAAAGAGGACGAGCACAAAAGAGACACAACTAAAAACAATTAAAAGAAAATGTGCTCTTTCTGTTGCAGAAAAAATCATCAGCACACAAACCAGAAAATAGTTTCAATTCAAAATTTTATTTAGAGATGGGCAAGTCAAAAATAAAAGTTGGAAAAATTTTTTTTATTGCAATAGTTGTTTGTTTCTCTTCAACCAAAACAAATAACTTTAACAAGAACTTTAGATGAAATGAGAGATTGGTAGAACACATAATGACGATATTTTAGAGCTAAAACAATTTTTTAATCGATAAAAAGTTGTAGCAATAATACCGGTCAAGAAAAATAGCAACAAATTTTTCAAATTTCATTTTAAGATCTACTCACACATATCATAGAAATTTAAGAAATAACAGTAGTATTATTAATAGCAATTAAGTTTATCATTAAATTTAGTTTTTTACAGTAATTTTTGGTACACTTGTCGGCCAACTCAGCCATAATTTACTGTATCATTTTCTGGTTTTATAGTTTTTTTGAAATTGTTATATTTTATTCAAATCCAACTTAGTGGTGAATGCTATCAAATGCTCTAATTTTAATGAAATGTATTAAAACCGAGATGATGGTAGGAATACTAAAGAATTTATCAATGTCGTTTTTTGTATTCAATTTGGATGATCCAAGCGATATCTGCAAAATTAGTGAAGATATTTTTAGTTAAGCATTGTATAAATTTCTTGCGAAATTTGAATATCTGTTATTTCACATTTTCACAAATCATCTTTTTGTTCAGCAAAAAAGAATTGAATCAAAATTTTTTGATTATCAACTTTTTTTTGCAGAGTTGAATTTTTACTATTTTCTTATCGCTCCAAGAACTTTTTGTCGTCGTCAAACTGTGTGGAAATTCTTTTAGTCGATTTTTGAGATATTTTGCTGACGACGATTTTGATATTTCTGCTGGTGAATATTCGTTAATGATGTATCCGCTTCGTCCAAAGCCTTCATCACAAGGTGATCGATGTGTCAAAGTTTTGTTGGATGCTGAAAAACGTGGAAATCAAAGAATTAATGAAGCTCAAGCCTATCGAGTAAAGAAAATCAAACAAGCAAAAATTGATGCAGAAGTTGAAGTAAATGCTTTTCGAAAGGTTTGCTTTATTATTGTTTTTAGAAGATTAATAGGTTCAGAAAGAAATGAGAAAGGTTTATGAGCTTTAAGATTATAAGATGATAACCACTGTTTGAGTGTGAAATATGTTATATTTCTAAGAAATGAATATATCGCTTTTATTCGGTGTCTTTTTATGCTAATAGCTGTCTACCTTTTTAGCAAAAAGATGACAAGATCAAAGAAAAGCTTCGTCAAGTTGAACATGATATTGAATTGGAAAAGATTGTATATGATCGACAAGTTGATGCAACCCTTAAAGTATATGAAGAACGTGTCGCTGAAGTCAAGGATGTAGTGATTGAAAATCTTCTTGATCTTGTTATGAATATTAAACCTGAAATTCATCACAACTTTAAAATTCGTAAAGAAATCGATGAAACTGGAACCTTCACTCGAGTCTTTGATCCACTTCATTCTGCAAGTTGCTGAAAGTATCTCTTATTTATTTGTATCATATCTGTGAAATATAAATATATGGATTGGTAAATATTTTCAAGTCTTTATATAAATATTTTCTTTGGATAATTAAGTTTACAGTAACACTGACAAGTTTCATTGAAATTTAATTTAAAACAAACAAAAACTAATTTATTAATTAACGAATATATAAATTTAATATGAACTGGTATTATCATTCTCAAAATAAGGTTGATATAGAATATCTTTTGTAAGTCCTTCTTGAATATGTGTTGGTAAACTTTGAACAAGTTCTTTGTATCCGGAATAAGTGCTTGCATTGACAGTTTTATCCGTACAAACCATAGCAAAATTGAATGAAGCTTTAAGGAAGAAGCATGTTTTGAAGAGTTGCGTGTAAACATCATGTGGCTGAAATTTATACATAAAATCATACGGTAATTACATAAATACTTTAATCCTCTTTAAAAAATTAAACCAACCTTTGTAAGAATTTCATCACCCCACTGTACATTTAATGATGCAACATTTACCACAACCGTTCCACCAGGTTTCAGAATTCTTTTAACATTTTCAAGAACTTTTAAATCCATAAATTGAGGGATTGGAGCCATCAAATCATTGGTTGATTCTATTGCAGAGCAATCAATCAATATTGCATCATACAGCAAAGCAACATCCACAGTTTTTATAAAAATATTTGCACGATTTTCAATAAATTTTATTCCATCTTCAACAAAAAATTCTTGAAATCGAGTTGGCTTTGAATCAAACCATTGACGAGCAATATAATATATTGTTGGATCAATTTCAACAATTGTTACCATTGGCTAAAATATCAATATTACAAAGATGTCCGGTTCAAGGATAAAAGCAAACCTGTTGTTCAAGTGTTGATAAATAATTATTCATTGCACCACCACCAAGTCCAACAATTAGCACAGATGCAAGTCTATTGCTTTTTCCCAATGATCCAGTAAGAAAACATCCAAGTATCATTCCTCGAATATGTGCCAAGACATCTTCTCCTTTCATAATCATTTCTTTTCCATTTTCATCTTTTTTTACCACTGATTGAGTCAAATATCCTTCTGTTTTTTCAGAAATTAAATATCGAACAACAGTATTCCTAAAAAAAATTTATTTAGTTCAAAGTTTAAAATTATAGATATATTTTAGACAGCTACCGTAACTTTAATAATATTTTAGGCCTAACACATGTTCACCAATGTTTTCTATAAAATTACGGTAACATTTAAACAAAAATCAGAGATAACAAAACAACAATAAAAAACAACTTACTTTTCAAAAGTTGAATCCAAAATTGCATAACAACCCTTCGAAAATCGGCTACAAACAATTTCACGAATTTCTTCACCTTCTTCAAGATGTCCCCAAAATGATTTCGGTGAAAGAAAATAATGTGGCGGCAAAAGATCAAAGATGACATGACGATATCTTGTAAGCAGCTAAAAAATATTAGTTTGATGAAAGAAGATTATTTATTTGATACTTTTTTGATACAAAAACATGATTACTAAACTGCGGCTTGAAAAAAAGAAGAGAACCGGGGTCCTTAAAGTTTTTAAAATTAAATCTCACAACATTCTCAATTCAACACAATTTTACCAAAAACAATACTTACCACAATTACCAGCAAACACAATAAAATAGAAACAATCTTTCGCACTGAAGGTAAAGCTTTAAAATATCTCAAAATTAAACATCTCGGACGAGATAAATTTAATTTAACATAGAGTGAAAAATTATTGCAGAATTTCATCGCAGCTTGATTTAAAAAAATTGCAGTTAACTTTGATAAAAAAACACAAAAAGTTACCAAAGGTTTTCTTCGTTGTTGGACAAAACGTTTACAAAATATGTAAATTTTTGGTGAAATAAAGCAAAAAATTAAATTGCTAGCCATGGCTCTTTTAATTTTTTAGTTTCATTTAAACTTTTATTCTTTCAAAGAACATTGTTTTTAAAATAAACACTTTTCCATTGAATGTTCAAATGGACAATGGACTAGCCAACGGGGAAACAATAATTAAAAATTATAACAAATACGGCTGTTGCAATGTAAGACGGGAAAAGAGATTAAATGTTGCAGACGGGATTGGCTTACTGTAAGACAGGAAAAGAGATTAAAGAGAGATTCTGAATTGGCTGTAAGACGGGAAGCGAGATTAATTTTTTTCTGATAGACTACCGTACAACAGCCATCGCCCTCTGCAATAAAAAAGGCGGGCACGTTGATGATCGCCGTTTCGCGGCGATCGTCCATGCCCATCCTTTAGTTGTGCAAGAAAACGTCACTGAAAACCACCAACTGTTTTTTGTTTTATTTGTTTTAGGTCTAAAAAACTAGAATAAATTTATTAAAATTTTGCTAATGTATTATCATTCCAGATTCCCTATATTTCCTACAGATCTTTTAATTTATTATTTTATCATATAAAAGAACCCGGTATTTATGATTTTTCGCATTCTGAATTTGTATCGAAGCCAATACAATAGGTTAATATTAAGTTTATTAAAAAAATTGAAATTTAAATGACTCTAATAACATTTATCCATAGAACTAATTTTATTTCATTTACCAGTACTTAATTTTTTATGCAAACCCCATGTTAAAAAATTAATTGGAGGGCTGAATGATACAGTTTTTTTTAATGCAGAGGGCGATGGCTGTTGTACGGTAGTCTATCAGAAAAAAATTAATCTCGCTTCCCGTCTTACAGCCAATTCAGAATCTCTCTTTAATCTCTTTTCCTGTCTTACAGTAAGCCAATCCCGTCTGCAACATTTAATCTCTTTTCCCGTCTTACATTGCAACAGCCGTATTTGTTATAATTTTTAATTATTGTTTCCCCGTTGGCTAGTCTCCTGAGCCGTCTGCTGCGACGCGAAATACCATAATACCGCTGCGCGGCAGACGGGATTGGCTGCTTCTATCGTTTTTTCCACTTATTTTGACTTATCAAAACTAAAAAAATTATGTTTAGGGCTATTTCCCCCTCAAAAAATATAAATTGCATAATAGCGATTTACAATCGCCATCTTTACTTTTTAAGAAAACTGATGACCCTGGTCTCGAAAAGAACATATATGGTCTTTAAAAGGAGTCGTTTTGTACGTAATTTGATATGGGCTATCGATTCCACTATGTCTCTAAGCTCGTACTTGCCGAAAAATATCAGAACCCCGCAAAACCCCGTTTTTAAAGAAAAAAGCGGTCCTCCGGGGTCAAAAATCAAGATATAACAGTGAATCCGGTGCCGATTCATATGTAACTAATTACGGGCTATCGATTCCAATACTTATCTAAACTCTTACTTGACAAAAAATCTCGAAACCCCGCAAAACCCCGTTGTTTAAAAGAAAAAGTGGTGCCCTGGAGTCAAAAATCAAGATATAACAGTGAACCCGGTGCCGATTCATATGTAACTAATTACGGGCTATCGATTCCAATACTTATCTAAACTCTTACTTGACAAAAAATCTCGAAACCCCGCAAAACCCCGTTTTTTTAAAGAAAAAGTGGTCCCCTGACCCCAAAAATGAATAGTTCGGGACAAACCAAAAGTCATTTAGTACTATTTGGACCATGCCCGATTCATTCGGATACCTCTCTTACGTCCCCCATACCGGGAACATCGAAAGTTACACTCGTCCGGGCGTTTTCGGGGCATATCTCGGGTCCCAGGGGTCCTAAGGGGTCAAACCCAACAAATTATCAAATGCGATTTTTTTCTCTACATACCTGCCAAATTTCATAGCTCTACGATTAAAATTGACGAAAATCGATTTTTAGGGGTAGAAAGGTAGGGAAGTTGAGTCGTAAACAGCCGCAGCGCGCCCCTTCGGGGCGCGCTGCGTCTGGTATTGAAAAATATTTTTTCTTACTCCACTGAATATTCTTTTTTACTCCACCAAAAAAGTTTACTCCTCCAATTATTTTTTTTTACTCCACGAAATAGGTATATTTAAAATAGCCGAATTTAACTTGTTTTTAAAAAAACTTTATCACTTACGCCTTTCACAAACTAAGATTATTTTTATTCTGCTTAGCTTGTAGCATAAAAACTCAGTCTTTGTAATTTCACATTAGCCATGCATTTAGGCTTGGACAACCCGAGCCAGGCGAGGGCTTTATCTCAGTTCATTACACCATGGCCCGAGGGCCTTAAGCTGTGACATACCCCCTTAGGCTGTGATATAAAAGTTTTAAGCTAATATCTCTTATTAGGCAATTAGTTCCAAGGAGTTAGAAAATTTTTCGTGGAGTAAAAAAAAGAAAATCAAGGAGTAAAAAAAATAAAATGGTGGAGTAAAATAAAATAAAATCGAGGAGTAAAACAAAATAAAACTCTGTGGAGTAAAAAAAAATAATTTCGTGGAGTAAAAAAAAATAATTGGAGGAGTAAACTTTTTTGGTGGAGTAAAAAAGAATATTCCGTGGAGTAAGAAAAAATAACATCCACAATGGATTCGCGCCGTCGCCGTTGACGACGTCTGAGGTATTTTGTAAAACTTCAAAAGACTTTGCCGCAAATCAAAGAATGGCGCCGACGGCGACGGCAAAATTCAATTTTTTGCTGACGGCGGTGTTTGACAAAAAACGAATACTCTGATTTTTTAATAAAACTTCATTTTTAATGAGTAAACGTAACAATTTAAAAAGAAACCATGAATAAAATTATTACTCATAATTTTAATAAATTAATTTACCGCTTCCCGAACTGATTTCCAAATAGTCAGCTAAAAAAGAAGACAGAAAAAAGAACGTCCGTGAAAATGAATTTTTGACGTGGCTGATGCATCACCGAAAAATGCCTTATCCATTTCAGAAATCTTTTTGCCACGTTTCTTTCTATTTTGGGTACCACCTTAAATGACCTTTGCTTCTCGCTTTTAAGCAAAACATGCTTGCCACGTTTTGTTTTTGATTTTAATCAAAAAAATTTGAAGGACACCTTTTTGGGGCTTCCGAAATTTGACCTAAATTATTTCGTATTTAAAAGGCGATGGTTGCTTTGAAAAATGCTATTGGGTTGAAAATAGTTAAACCGAACATTGCAGCATTTTAAAAGTAGCTTGTAATAATCTTTTAATTTTGAAAAAAATGATATGTTTTATTTGTGAACAAGCAGAAGGAAAACGAGCTTTTGGGATAATTTTTTGTGATGCTTGTTTATATTTTTATAAGAGATCAGTTACAAATGCCATCGTCTATAAATGTATTTGTAAAATTAAATGTGAGTTTTTTCTTCTCTTTTTTTGTGCCGTTGCACGAAAAAATTCTGCTAGGGGCTTTGATCTTTTGCTTCCAGCGGCAAAGATCAAAGGGGTTTAAGAATTTTTGAGATTTTTCCGAGCTCAAATCCTTAATTTTCAGCCGATCATCAACAACCATGCAAAGCATGTCGAATCCAAAAATGCCACGATTTAAAAGTTTCATCTGCCAATATCAAAAGCCTTGGTCCAATTTCAACTTTTGGGGATGAAACAACTCAAACATTCGCAGAATTACTTGAAAATTTGATAGAAGTTTGTAATCAAAATATGATTCTTACAAGTGGATACATAATTCATGGTGATCAAGCTGTCCTAAAAATTGCAATCCAAAAATTTGCCGAAAGAAAACCATCAATTTATTTAACAAAATATAAGCGGATGTGGTCGGGAATGCTTGGAAAACATAAAATTACATGGAAAGAAATTCCTGTAATCTTTGATCTATTTTTGAGGTATTATTATCCAGAAATTACAAAAATTGTCGATCCAAATTATGCTGTTCAAAATCAAAGAGAACATTTAAATGATTTGAAAGGGTCAATGGAAAGGTTGGAACAATTACATTATTTAAGTCAATATTTGCTATCTGCAATTTTACCTGCAACTGGGTCATTATCTTAAATTTAAGACATTTTTAAATTTATTAATTAAATACAATATTAAAAAATATGAAACATTTTGTATTTTTATGGATGTGTGTAATTTTTAAAAACTTGAGTAATATACCGTAATTACAGTAATATAGCACAAAGGGTTTTAAATTTTTTTTCAAAAACCAAAAAAAATAAAGTTCAAGTAAAACCTTTTCTTACAGTAAGACATGATGGATTTTTATCTGAATTTTTATGTATTTATTTCTATGTGACAAAAAGTAAAAATTATAAAATATCATCAATATTTTATAATTTTTACCATATTTGAATTAAGGATTGAAAATAAGAAGCTAAAGATGATCGAAGACGGAAAACACAAAACTTATTTCAAAACATTTGGTTCACTTTTTATATGTTTGAATTTAGAGATGGGCAAGTCAAAAATAAAAGTGAGAAAAAAATTATTTTATTGTTCGTTCAAGGTACTTTCAGACCTGAATAAGCCGAAAATAAAATCAAAAAAATTATTAAAAATAGTTAAAATGCCGAAAATAGCGATTTAAAATTGGGCAAAGTAAAATTTTTTGGTTGAAAAAAAAGAAAAGGGAACACTTTTTCCTTTTCTTTTTTGCACAAAAAAGAATGCATTTTTTAGACGCGCGTGGCCAAAAAAGTTCATTTCCTTTTCTTTCCTTTGTTTTTCATTCATTTTTTATACAATTCTAGCTCTGCGATCGCCGTATCTTTTTTGTGCTCATTAGTGCTCCATGGGAAAAAAAATATGTTATTCAAAATTAAATTCTCTATCGAATGGTACAAAATTTAGAGTTAAACCGGGTTAAACCCGGTTTTTTTCCTGATAGTGAAACAGTAATTTTACATTTTCGGCACTTTGCTCTAGAAAAAACTTTTTCAAAAGTTGCATATTTGGAATCAGCGTAAAAAATTACGTCTGGTAGGATAAATAGTTATTTTGTAAAAAAATGTGTGCGCAAATTCATTTTTTCGTTACGGTAACCAAAAAAATATGAAAGAAAAGAAAGGAAAAAGTGTTCCCTGCCCATCTCTATTTGAATTAAAAAAGTTGTCAAAAAGAAACATTCGAAAAATAAAAATGAAACAAGCAAATGCGTTTGTTCTCATTAACATAAGCTGACTGATCACAGCCGTGAAAAAGGAGCAAACATTTTTTGCGATAACGAAATATTTTTATGTTTGTGGTGGGTTTTGTTTATTTTCTTTTACGTTTCCTTCAAAATCATTTTATTTCAATTTTTGATTATGGAACAACCCGAACGTAGCCTTTGCTTTTCTTTCCGTTTAAAATATAACTTTCAACATTGCATCCATTTCGTTGGTTTATTGCTCCGTAACATTTTGGGAGTGATAAATTGTCCATCCTTCGTTCCGAAAGTAACTGACTGACCCTTGAAACTAACCTAAAAATCTTAACTTTGTCTTTGTTTTTTCTCTTTTTCTCTTTAGGTCTTTGATTTAGCGCGGATCAAGCGGAAAGTTGGGCTTTAAACGATCGCGATGGATAATAAATTTTGGAACGCTTCCGCAAAAATGGCGGAGGTATATTAAAGGAAGCGGCAGTATTCTTTTAAATGCCTGATTTTCATGGTTGTATAACACGAACCTGAAAATCAGGGTTTTTGCCGATTCAGATCGATTAACATCTATTTTCGTTGTGGGACTCAGAAAAAACAATTTTAAACAACATCCTCTTAGAAAATCAATAAATGAATTATATTTGTAATTAATTGCATTTAAACAGTATTTATTCTATTACATTCATAATCATTTATATATTAAATTTTTTTCTTTCTAACTAAGGCTAAAGCTTTTGCTGTAACTTTATCAATTGATGGCTTTAATTTTCGCAAACCAAAAATAGACATATGATTTTCATCATAAAATAATGGCAAACCATTCTCGGCATCCAAAGAATTGCAATAATATCGGCCACAAAGTGCTGATTTATAACTGAACCAAAAACATTTTGGGCAATAAATTGCTGATAATCGTTCAGAAAGGCCAACATTTTTCGCCTAAAAATTACATGTCATTATGGAACTCAAAAGTTTGCATATTCAATTAAAGGCTTTGTTTTAAAGTTCATAAAGATGCATTTAATTACTGTAATTAAAGTTACAGTATGCATGTTAAAGTCGAATTTTACAAGATCCAAAAACCCTTACTTTCTTTTTAATTTTTCCTTGAAAATCGATACCATGAAATTTTCGTTTCGAGAATTCTTTTGCCACATCAAAAGGAAACCGAATTTCTTCTTCATTTACAACAAGCGCTGAAGAATGTTTTTGAATGAATTGAAATGTGTCATTCCAGTATTTAAATTTCCAATTATTTTTCCAATCATTCTCTAATGTTTGATTCATATATCCGATATATAATTGAACCAGATAAACAATATCCGGTTCAATCTCTCCAATCAGACGTTTCATGGCATCTGCAGGTTTTTTGCAATGTTCTTTTCCTTTTTGTTTTATGTAAGGAAATTGACACCCAACAGCAAAAATTAGAATAACTTTTCGAAATGTTGGATTTTTTACAATTGCGTAGTGTAAATTTTTAGCGTAAGAATTTCCAACAATTACTGCTGTTAAAGATGCTTTTGGATTTGTATTATATTCACAGTAGACAAGATTTGGAGGCATTTTTGGAAGATGAATACTGTGTTTATAATTGCATTTTATAAAATTCCCTAATCCACTTTTTGCCTTTATTATCCGCTCGGCTGCTTCAATATCATTTTTGATGGACCAATTTAAGGGAAGAGGGACCCGTTTATTAAGCTTTTGCGCAGCATGCAAATATTTTATGGTACTTTTTGATTGAAAGTTTGTCTAAAATTGATTATTTAAATTAAATACTGGATTTTACATAAACTGTTTTGTAAACTTAAGGTAAAAATTTTTCTTACATTGAAACTCAAATGTTTAAATATTTCCGGCATTAAAAAAACTGCAAAATACAGTATCCCCAAAACTATCATAAGCTTTTTAATGTTGCAACAAAAATCAAGCAATGGCTTTTCAATATATTTGTGAGCTAATACTGCTAGTACAATACATGTTACACCAATAAGAATCCCATCTAAAATTTAAAATTTGCATAAAATTTATTAAAGTTGTCTTGTCAATTACCAAAAACATGAATATAACCAGTTGGACTAATACTAAACGCATATGTAATTATCGGCCAATGAATTAAATAAAGCACATATGAAATATCTCCAAGAAATATGAAATTGTTGTAAATATTTAAATTTGGAATAAATGTCGTAAATGGATTAAATTCCGCAGAAGAGAGAACAATGGCACTTCCGGCACAAATCACTGCCAATAAACTTAAAATTGGATTTAAAATTGGAAATGGCAAAAAGATTAATCCAATTGAAATTGCCAATAAATTATAAGTAATGGCAGGAAAAGAAGATTTAACAGAAACGGAATGTGCTAAAATTCCTGCAATAAATTGCCAAATTCGACAAAAAACTGATTCATATTTTTTGATTGGGTCTTTTGTCGTCATTTGATAAGTGATGGATGCCAAGAAAATGATGAGTAGCAGCAGCTGAAAAATTTGTTTGCTGACTTTTGTTCGAAGAAAACCAATGAATGGAAAAATTAAATAAAATTGCATTTCAACAGCCAACGACCAACAATGCCGGAAAAAACGGAATTTTGATTCCTAAAAATTTTACAGTAATTTTAAAAATTGGAAAAAACCCTTTGATTTTTCGCTAGTGGCGGCAAAAGATCAAAGGCGGTTTCCCTTCAAATGTGTCTGCGCCTTTTGACATCCTTATAGTATGCAAATTTTTGTGTTTTTAAAAACTTACCGAATCAAAATAATCAAGTTCCGTAAAAGCATCTTGAAAATTACTAACAAATGCAACAGCCCATTTTGAATCCTTCTGAATTTCTTTATATTCCCTCAACAGAGTTGACCTTGCAAGAAAAAACAAATTCGCCAAAATTATCACCAAATAAACTGGCACAATTCTTTTTATTCTTCGAAAATAAAAGTTTAAAAAATCTTTTGCATGAATTGTTTTTCCTGAGGGGAAGATCATCGCCATAAGATAGCTAGATAAAACAAAAAAGCTGTAATTAAAAACAAAATTATTGATTGAAAAAACAATGAAAGTACAAACATATCAACTCCAACATAACCATTTGGAAAACTGGAAGGCCAAATATGAAAGAATAAAACACCCAAAATAGACAAAGCTCTCCAACATTGAAGATCATCACGTTTGTTAGTTTGCATTAAGAATTAGAAAAAGCCGTAGCTTATGTGTTGATATTGAAAATGTACAAATATGTTTTTTTGGAAGAAAAACAAAAAAAACTTTCATTTTTTATGTCAAAGTTTCTATTGTAGATTTGAAACAATACTTATTGTTTTAATTTATGTTGTAACAATGATTGTTTTGTATTTTTCGTTTTTAGTGTTCAACATCTATTAAAACTTTTTACCATCAGAATACAATTGTTGAAACATAAAACATGCTACATATTTTTGTAACAACTTATTTCAAACTGTGCATTTTTGAAGTTCAATTTTTTTGCTCTTTTTTCTGCAGCAATTTATTTTTCATTATCAACCAACAAGCAAAAAAACATAAGAAACCTTTGATGCATTTTTTTAATAATAGAAAAATATTCGTATTTAATCTCTGTGTTAAAAAAGCCCTTTATTTTTTGTTCAAAAAAGTGAAAAAAAGAGCTTCAAATATATTTTCATATAAGATGAATGTCATCAAATAATACAAAATTAATAAAGTATTCTTTCAAATTTCTCTCTTTTTTCCAAAGAAGAAGGAGCTAAAAAGGAGAAAGGGAAGAATTACGCGCTTGAATAAAGTAAAAAAAAATAAAGGAAGGATTGCTAAAAAGTGAATTTTAAGGCGATAAAAAAATTGAGCTTTTTGGTGTTGCTTCTAAAAAACAAAGAAAAAGGAGAATCTTAGCGCGACTTTTTTTGAATAAACAGTACTGTTTTAAATTAAATTTTTGGGATAAAATTTTTATCATTTTTAGTGATAATAAACGACAATGGCATCTCCAAAACCATCAGCTGTTAATCCGAATCGATTTCGAGCAGCACATGCAAGTTTCCGTCTTCGAATGCTACAAGAGCAACACGCTCCTGCTGTTGAACCGGTAATGTTTTTAATTTTTTTAAATGTCGCTATATAAGTTTAAGTAGTAGGGTACTGTACAGAATAGTTGCATAAGGTACTGTAAAGACATGAATGTTTTGATATTGTTTTCTCCGTTGAAATCTTGGTCCTAAAATGGACTAAAAATGTATTGTTTTCTTGAAACAGATGAAACATTTGTTTGATTTGTATTTTTTTAAGGTATCCATGGTATTTTTACTTTGTTTTCCGTTTTCATTGTTTGAAAAATTTTTAAGATGCTTTTTTTAGTCAATAGTTATATCGTTTATTTACAGCTTGTTGTAGTCTTATCCGAAATTTTAATTTGTTAACTTTTTTATGTATCCAATTTTAAATTTGATAAACTGTAAACACAAACCTTTTTAACAATGTTTTTTTGCTCATTCTTTTTTTGATCGTTTTTTATTTTTTCTCAAATTACTTCTAACTTTGTGTCTCAATTTATATTTTTCTCCCTTTCTAACAAAAGTAAGACTTCAATAATCATCACAAGATGCCTTCATACATATATTTTTTGTGGTTTCTTTATTATTTTTTTTTACTTTGCTATTTATGAATAATACAAAATTAAATCCTTAAAAATCTTTTTGACTTTTTTTTACTTTTAATTTTTCTTTAGAAAAAGTAAAAAAAGAAGGGACTTAAATTCTTTCTTGTTTTTATATTTTTGCTAAAAAGTAAGAAAAAAGTACGTAAATGTTCCTTTAATCAATTTTTGTTTGTCTCTAAACGAAATATTATTATTTATCTGTGCTACAGTAATTTTTTTATTTTACAAACTTCAAAACTTTGTTTTTTAAGAAAACTTTAAAAAAATGAAGGATAAAGATAAGGAAAAGGAAAAAGAGAAAGAAAGTGGAGAAAAAGATAATAAAGGAAAAAGAAGTCTTCGAAAATTTCCATTTAATATGGCCAGAAGTGACCCGTCAACCCCGGCATCCGTTACAGCTCCACCATCCCCATCGGCATCAGGGATTCCACCTCGCTCTGAAACTCCTTTCATTCCGGCACCCTTGGATTTAAGAAAAAGTTTAAGTGGAAGGTAAGTAATTTTTTTATTTGATTAATAAAATTCTTTTTTTGAGCTTTTTCACTTTTTGGATTTTTGAGATTTAAAAAAATTAAAAAAAAAACAACACGCAACGTTTTTTCAACAAAAACACATTCAAAAAACGCTGTCACGAAAACCAAAATTTATATTTTTCAAATTTTTGTGGCTATTTATTAGTCAAAAAATGCCTTAAGCTTAACTCTTTTTTTGCCTTTAAATTATTAAACTTTTGCTTTTTTTTCGAAAAATTAAAACTTAAAAGTGTATTTTTAAACCTAAAAATTCTTCACTTTTGCAATTAGATCCATAAAAACACTGAATCTTTTTACACATTTTTGTTGGAATTTATTTTAGGAAATTTTCTAATTCTTGGAAATGTTTTCTATACAGTAGAACCTCGTTATAACGTTTTTCAAGGGACCGTGAAAAAAAGACGTTATATCGAGGTCCGATTTATATGGGCTCCTTGTTGAAGGGAACGCTGACAAAGGACGTTATAACGAGGTTCGACTGTATTATGTTTTTTGCAAATTTGCAAAAATTGTGTGTATTTTAAAAAGATTAAATTTTACTTAAAATTTATAAGTTAAAAAAACAATAATACTTTTAATTTTCAATTGAATATTATTTTGGCATTTTTTGCATTAGTTAGGTGTTATTCAAATTTTTGTTATTTCTAACAAATTTCTGCTAAATTTGTTAAAAATAACAAAAATATAACGTATTTTATTTGCATCTTAAAATTTTTAAAAAAATTGTTAGATGCTTATTTTTATATATTTTTTAGTCAAAAAAAGAAGCTCTTCAAGCACACTCCCCCACATACCCCAACAACCCTGAGTGCCGATACTGCGGAGAATTTATTCAAACGTCGAGCTGAACGGTAATCTTATTTTATGCAAATTTCTAAAATTATAGCAACTTTTTAGAACTGCAAGTGGAGCTTCAACTCATCAACGGCATTCTGCTTCTTTTGTTGACGAAGGAATAAACGTTTCCCCACTAGCAAGTGGGGCATCTGCAATTATCTCCCCCTCAGGGGTTACCGTAACCTCTCCTGGTCGAACCACAACTCCTCATTCAATTATGTCAATTCATCATCCACCTGTTTCACCAAAAACTTCATCAAATCCCTTTCAAGCCCCAAAATCTAAATTTAAAATGGCTCATGAGTCATTTCGTCTTCGAATGTTTCAAGAGCAATACGGCTTTGAGCCGGTAGGAGAAGAGAATAAGGGAAAACATTAGGATTATTTAGGAAGAAAAAATTTGCATAATTTAGAAAATTTCTACAAAAGGTGTCCTAACTTTGGTATTTGGTTTTTTAGGTGTTTATGACAAAAAAGCGAACAGCTGATTCTAAAGCTTCAGAATTCAAAGGTGGTGATTTAAACAAATACACTTCTCGATCATATACAATCAAAAATGGAAATGAAATTTTTGGAGGTAGGTTTGTTTAAATTTTTTTTGTGTTTTTAAAATGCAAAAAATTTAAAGTATTAAAACAATTTTGTTTTGTACAAAAAAGTGTCATAATCATACATATGATCCCCTAAGGGAAGAGGATCAAAAATGTGATTAAATCCTTCTTAATACAAAAAAATGAAAGTAAAAGCTTTGGATTTAGTATCATTTTTTGAATTTTTTGTATTCTAAATATTTTCATGCAAAGTGACATACATTAACATTATTTTTATTTTTGTATTAATTTTTTATAACATTGTCTCTCACAGACAGACTTGTTCTTATTGATTTCCAACTATTCCTCTAATACTCATTTTTCAAAAGCCTAAATTCAATAGTTTTGCATATCTCAATATTAGCATTTATAAATTGCAACTTAAACTTTTTTTTCTACTATTTAAAGCTGTATTTATCTCAGTTTGCAAGTCTTCTTTTACACTGAAACATTTAAAATGAAACAACAAAAAAAAGCAACAAAAATTTTACTAATTGCTGTGCAACAGCATTTTTTCGAGACTGTGAAACTAAAAGGCTCTTTTGCTTGTTTTCACATTCGACTTTTCATTTCTTTAGTCTTTTTTTCTTTGACTTTAAACTTTATGTCAAAAAGATAAGGGACATTTTTTTTGAACCATTGTTTTTTTGGGGATAAAGAAAGAAAAAGAGAAAAAAGAAGAAGACGCGGGAAGAAATACCCAGCCATGCTTTTGTTTGTCAACCAAGAAAAGGTACCTAACTTAAGAGAGTTAATGAATAATATTTAATACCTGGAACACATGGCCTTCTGGCGCAATGGATAACGCGTCTGCCTACGGAGCAGAAGATTGTAGGTTCGAATCCTGCGAAGGTCGAAAGTTTTTTTTATCCCATTTTAGTATTTTAGCCCTTTTTTAACCGAAAAAACATAAAAAAAATGCAATAAATTTTTAGTCCAAAATTACTTACTTATTAAAATCCAACAACTACCATTTCATTTGATTGTTTTTTTTACCTTCCATTTTAAAAAAAGAGGGAGACATCAAGAAGAAAAACGCGACAGCGCTTTTTAATATTAGCCTTCAGAAAGCAAAAAAGACATTTTTAAAAAATGAGTTTTCCCAAAAGAAAATATTCTGCCAAAAAATGTGGCATTTTCTTTTATTTTTTTTATATTTGTTAACTTTTTTTGATGTTTTGACTTTTATTTTGGCAGCTTTTGAGGAATCTTTGTTTAACAAAAATTTTGGTTGAATGAGTTTTGAACTTTTGTAGCTTCTCCAAAAAAATTTAGACGCCTCGTTTTAATTGCTAAACTTTTGGGTTCCAATTTAAACTTTTTGAACTTAAAATTGTTTTACTGGATTTTATAGATCCCAATTGTTTATCCCAAAGACATATGTAATTATATCCCGTTAAACATTGTAAAACCTTGAAAAAGAAATAAGACTTTTTATAGCTTTCATTAATCTTTCATTGCCTCCAGCAGCATCAAACATTGTTTTTCTCAGATAAAAAATAGCTGGTTTTTGTTGAAAATTGTTGGCGTTTGATTTTCATTTTTAACACATTTTCTTTAAAAATTTAAAAGTTTCAAATTTCTTTGTTTTTTTTCTATAAAGAATGGCAGCAAATATAATACGAAAAATCTCAAAAACTTCTGCACAATCTGTTCATGGCGGAATTATTGATATCCGAAAATATTCTGGAACTCAACCCCCAACAACTACAATAACAGCAAATCGAAGATTTATTCGAAGAAAAAAGGTTTCACTTCATATTGCCCCAGGTAAGTTTCTAAGAGATATAACACTATAAATAAAAAGCATAAATTTTCTTATAAAATTTGCGCCTGGTTTAATTTATGACATATAAAACCACTTAAAATTACTTAACAATCTTCAAATTTAAATATGACGGTAGAAATATATGCTAAAATGTAATTTTTATAGTATGCTTGCTACACTATGATATAAAATATAATATGTCTTTTAAAAATCTACTGTAACATGATATCCATATATTATTGCCTGGCTAAAATACAACTTAATTTCCTATTTTTTGTTCTTCAGTAACCACTAAAATATTTGTAAACACATAATAAATTCCAATAATTTGGTAAAATCAATAAATTATCATTTCCTTTCACATTTTTCTTCCTTCCTCCTTCTTTTTCGACTTCTGCTTGTCGGATATCTCTCTTTTTTGCATTTATATCGTTTTTTTGCGTTTAAAATAAATAACAACTTGTAAAAAGCATTCATATTTTTTAATCAAATCAAACGGAAATTCCCTCTCGTTTTTTTTAACTCACACTTCTTGTAAAAAAACTCCCGATTAAATAAATTTTAGCGCTCCTTTTTTCTTCAATTTCCTCTCTCCTTTCCTTTGTAAAAGATTAACGGATCTTTTTTGTGCCTTTCTTTATATCCATTTTTCGCAACTTTTTTTCATCCTTTTTCTACCAACACAATAACTTTCTTATACATCTGTTTTTAATATTTAAAAAAAGAGGAAAGTTGAAACCATAAGCGGCTGTTCTTCTTCTTCAACTTCTTCTTTGATTTCTCACTTTTATATTTCAATTAATTTGAAAGTTGCAAAATCTATTAGTTTTAATTTTTGTTATATTCTATATATATTTATGTTATTGATAAGACCTTAAGGTGTTAATAATATAAAATGAGAGAACTTTCACCACATTTAAGAAAAAAGCCATCTCTATCAGTTGTACATACTCCATCAATTCAAATTGAAAATTTTCGACATTATCCAAAGAAAACCAGAAATGTTTATGAACTGTATTTGGAAGGTTGGTTAAAAAAGTTTTTGATTGCTATAAAATATTTGTAAATTATTATGAATTTGAGTTTAATTATTGTATCAGTCTTTTTTACATTATTATTGTCTTTGACTTACAAAAGTACTGTAATACCGTAATTCATGATTATTTAACAACACTATTTTTAAATTTTTGTTTTATTCATTCAAATTTTTTTACTTGTCTGCTCTCTTTATTTCTTTCACCATCATCCTTCAACATTATTACCTACATACTTCTTTTTTGCAATGTTGTTAAAATCTTTTAAACAATTAAATTAGTATCACTTACATTTATTTAAAACAATCATTCTCAAATCTTATTTAAAAACTAAGTGCTTTATTTTATTTATACTCTTGAAACATTTTTTCAACGCTTTTTTTCTGATTATAAAAAAATACAAATTTTCTTTAAAAAACAAGCCTCCTGGGGTTTTTAAAAAAGATTTTCTTCAACTTCCCTTTTTCTTTCTTGTTTTAACAAATTACAGCTTTTTCTCTGTCTTTTTTTGCATTTGACAAAAACGACGAAAAATGAGTATTTATTTATACTTTTTTTAATGTTAGAGAAAATTATTGTTGTCTGAGACAAAAAAATGTGTTGCTTTAGGTAGAAATAAAGGTGGCAGAATAAATATTGAAAATGCCATTAGTATTGTTTTTGTTGTGCTTTTTTGAACTTATGAGCTTCAGAATTTGAGATCAAACTTAAAAAAAGGAAATGTTTATGGGAGGTCATCAGTCGATAAATAATAGGGCATTAACATTTGTAAACAATTGAAAAATTTGTAAGAAGCTTTTTTCCCCTTCGACAAGTTACGTCAAAATTTCAGTTAATAATTTGTTGTTGGCATAAAAAATTCTATTTTTTCAAAGTTATTTTGTTACATTTTTTTATTTTAAATTCTGCAAATTTTTCTTTTGTATAAAAACGCGGTGTAACTTTCTTGTTAAAAATTTATTTTCTTTATATTTACTTTTTGACACGGATTCCGTGTTGAAGGTTATCCTTCAACTTTGTTATTTTTCTTCGAGTATGCCCAGATCGAATTTCATTTAACTTTTAAAAAAATGAAGAAGAATTTGATGCTTTTTTATAACCAACTTGGTCGAGGGCGACAAATAATTTATTGACATTTAGTAGTTAGTTTTTTGTTGGCGTCAAAGTCAATGAACAAACATGTTCATGTTTAACCGAAGAAAATATACTTGAGATTTTGAGGCGAGATTTAACTTGTAAACTTTAGAAACATAATTAGAACCAAAAAGTTTTAGACATTTTTAGAATTTAGATTAATTACCCCATTTTATGCTAATTGATTTTAAAAAGCATAGATGGTTTTTTCAGACTTTAGAAAAATTGTTGCGCATTAGCTGAAATTAATAAGCTTCATTAAACAGTTTTTTTCACGCTTACCAATCCTGTTCAAGAAAAAATAAACCTTTAAAAAACGCAAAACTAAACGTTTTCACTTTTTTATTTTTAAAAAAATTCATTTTTTAAAACTTTTATTGACTTTTATGCTTCTTCTTTTAAAAAATGTATTGTTTTAACTCTAAGCCTTGTATGTAAAAAAATAATAATAGGTAGTTAATTGTTTTTCTTAAGTTGGATAGTTTTTAGCCTTTTTTGTATTTTACTTTTTAAATTGTTTTTATTTGCATTTTTTACAAATAAATAAACGCGTTAATCATTCATAAGTTTTTTGTGTAAGGAAATGAAAAAAAGTTGTGGGAGAAAATTTATGTCGGAGATAAAGAAAAAATTAATAATTAAATTGTGGGAAATCTTTTAAGATACATTTTTCAAAAAATTGAGCATTTGAGATGAGCAATAAAAACAAAATAAAGCGCAACTTTTTATACATATGTTTTTAATTGAAAATTTTACACTTTGAAAAAATTTTTCCTTCTGAATCAAAACTCGTTTTTTATTGATACTTTTTAGTAGTAGATTTTTTTTATTTTTTAATTTATCCAACACTGATATTTTTTAAAAATTGAAAAACTTTTTTTCATTTAAAAAGAAACACACTGCAATAACATTCAAAAAAAAGGGCCTTTTTTTCGTTGGGGATATAGCTCAGGGGTAGAGCGCTCCCTTAGCGTGGGAGAGGTCTGGGGTTCGATTCCCTATATCTCCAGATATATTTTTTAAAATTTTATAAGATTTTTATTTAATAACACCCAATCATTCGTGTCACTTTCATTTATTTTTGTCTTCTCTTTCACTATTTTCTTGTAGCCAAAGAATGTCTTCCACTCCATCATCTATAACGACCACAACAACAACAAATTTTCCATCAACAAATGTACCAACTACCTCATGGATGGTTGAGCAGAATGAAGAGGCACAAGCTCGACAGCAAGCAGATTTTGCTGCAGCAGTTACAAATCGATTTGCAGGTGAATCTGTCATAATAAATTTAACGAATGAAGACGGCGAAAAAAGTGAATGTGGTTCATTTCAATATGCTGAAATTCAAAGAACTTCTCCAAATAATCCAAATGAAACAACAAATAATTTTCGACGAAAACTTTCATCTCGAGCAGATTTATCTGTGACAATTCCAGTCAGTCGAAAAGGTTCTTCAATGAGGCATCGATTCTCAGATATCGAAAAATGGGATTTATCGTCGAGAAAATTAACCCCGACAATGTTAATGGTGCCAAGAAAGGGCTCAAAAAGAAGTTTTTCTTCGGCACGGATTGATTTATTATCTGGTAGGTTAAAATTACATAGATTCTATTGATGGACATTTTTTCTCTGAGTTTTTTTCTGATTATTTTTTGGGTATTGTCTATTCCAGTTTTTTCTCCAAATTTTTGTTCAGTTTAATTCCCGACAAAATGTTTTCCTTGTTCATTTCGTAGTAGAAGAGCATTAATGGCATAAAAAACATTTTTGGTGCATTTCTAATGATCCACCCTCAAATAATGGCATTTTTTATTATAAAATTTTTCTCTTAAAAAAAGAAATGTCGGAGATACTTTTCACAATTCAGTTTAATTTTTGACAAAAAAAAATTCTGTCGTTCACTTCGTTTTCTAATGTCTAATGATACTGTAGTTCTTCCTGTAAGCAGATAATCTCTATTTTCTGTTGCTTATAAAATTCACAATGAAGCTCTCTCGCTTTAAAGACTAAAAACTGTCAAGGAACGTGACATCTTCAAATTCTCTTTTCCTTCTTCTTCATTTTCTTCTTCTTTTTTTTTCTTATGCATTAAAAATTGCTTCTTCATTCTTTGACACAATAATTGTAAAAAAGCAACAAAAAAATGATCTCGTTGCGTTTTACTCTATCATTCTTTCACATTTTCTCTTTTTTTCACTTCTTTCAACTTTTTTGTTACTACCATTTTTTCAAATTCTTCGAAGAAATAATCATTTATATACTATTTTTTGGTCGACACTTTTACTCTTTTATATTTGAAACAATTTTTTATCACCGCCTAAAAAATGGCAACAACATCGTCGGCCCGAAATAGTGTTGTTTCACTTATTTCAACAACGCCATCCGGAATGGCACAAACTGGATCACATCGGCATCATCAACAAGTTGAAACAAAGCTATTAGAAGATGAAGGAATTGTTTTGCCTTCCTCATCCTCAAAAGATGACGACAATTTATCGGAATCTTCAGATGACATTGAAATTATTGCCCGACAAACCCTTGAAAGGATTCATGAAGATGTAAGTTGGATTTTATGAAGAAAATGGATATTAAGTTTTATGCGAATTTTTTAGCTCCCGAAATCTTTTGAAAGTCCAAGAAGTAAAGGAAAGCTAAGTTCAAGTGATATCTCAAATTATGCTTCATCAGAACCTTCAAAAGTTGGAGGAGCAAAAACTTCTTCAGTTAAAAATTTTAGCAGTAATAATATCGACATTGAAGCAGATGAAAGTAATAATAATGAGCAGAACTCAAAATCTGATAAATCGAAAAAGAAAGAAGGGAATAAAAATCGAACAATGTGGAAAATGAATGAAAATGAAGAGCAGGATCGAGATGAAGAAGGTGAACAAAAAACAGAATTTTAATAGTTTTCTTGCTTGGTTTTAATTTTCAAAAAGGGGATGTTCGAGTTGCAAATTTATGCAAATTTTGTCTTGTCTTTCTGTCTCACTCTTTTTAAAACTCGACTCTTTAATTTTTGGAACCTTTTAAAAATTCAAAATTGATTTCAAATGTCTTCTTCCATTTGATAATTTATTGCTCTTTGTTTTTTCTTCAGTTTTTAAAATTTACTGACACATTTTAACCCTCATTTTAGATGAAAAATGAGCCCCAACTTGGTCAAGTTTATTCAAAGTCTCACTTTTTTAGTAGTCAGTCACTTAATTTAGTCTCACTTTTATAAAATCTCCAAAAAAGAAGAGTAATCCCTTTTTTCTTTTTTATAAGTAAAGAAAATGGATATTGCCATTTGCAAGAAAAAAAGATGGAAAAACACGGATGGTAATATAAGGTTTCATTGTCAAAAAAAGAAGAAGAATAAAATTTGAAAATGAACCGTTGCAGAACAAATTTGTTCAAGCTCCACCACCAAAATCTTTTTTTTCTTCTGTCACTTTTCTTGCACTTTTTTATTTCATTGTCTTCAATCCCATAAATTTTGGAGGTGCTTCTTTTGTCATAAATCTCTTCAAGTTTTTAAATTCCTGTTTCCAAAAATCTATTCCAAAAGGTTTTATTTGTTTGTCACTTTGCTCGAAAAATATTTAAAAGCTTTAATTTTTAACAATATTACTGTAAAGCTAAAACTTAACAAATATTTTGATCCTATAACAAAAATAGCTTTAAAAAATGCGATCATCTATTAAACGTCCAAAACAAACATTTAATATTGTTTCAGCGAATATTCAAAATGAATTTGGAATTTGTGGTTGGATTTTAACAATTTTATCATACATTTTAATATTTTTTACAATGCCATTTTCATTATGCATGTCTATAAAGGTTAGTTTGGCATTGTGGTATCTTTTGAGGGATAGAAAAACTGTATGTGATATTTTGATAAGCTACCTTTCCTTTAAAATTCTGACATTATGCAAATTTTAGGTTGTACAAGAATACGAAAGAGCAGTAATTTTCCGACTTGGTCGATTGATGCCTGGAGGGGCAAAAGGACCAGGAATATTTTTTATTGTTCCTTGCATTGATACATATCGGAAAGTTGATCTTCGAGTACTTTCCTTTGAAGTTCCGCCACAGGAGGTATGCAAATTTTTAATACAAAGAAGTTCATAATTTGTACAATTTTTAAGATACTATCAAAGGATTCGGTTACTGTAGCCGTTGATGCGGTAGTATATTTTCGAATATCAAATGCAACAATTTCGGTCACAAATGTTGAAGATTGTTCAAGATCCACAAAATTATTGGCACAAACAACGCTGAGAAATATTTTGGGTACAAAAACTTTAGCTGAAATGTTAAGCGATCGTGAAGCAATTTCTCTTCAAATGCAATCAACTTTGGATGAAGCTACAGAACCTTGGGGTAAGTTTTATCCAAATTTAAAAAGAAAATCTAAAACTTTGTTAAATGATTTAAAATTATTAAATATTGATTAAATTTGTAGGAGTTAAAGTTGAAAGAGTTGAAGTCAAAGATGTCCGACTACCAGTTCAACTTCAAAGAGCCATGGCCGCTGAGGTACAGTAATTTGCATATTTTAATAAATTCCAGCAGTGGTAAAATTTAGGCTGAAGCAGCTCGAGAAGCCCGTGCCAAAGTTATCGTTGCAGAAGGAGAACAAAAAGCTTCGAGAGCTTTAAAGGAAGCCGCCGAAGTTATCGCCGAATCTCCATCAGCTTTACAATTAAGATATTTACAAACTTTAAATTCGATAAGGTCAGTTTCGGCATGATCAAAGAGATAAAAATGAGTATTTTTTAGTGCTGAAAAGAATTCAACAATCATTTTTCCATTTCCAATTGATTTACTGAGTTCATTTTTGCACCGACCTGCACCGAAAGTGTAAGTTTTCAATTTTTATTACCTAAAAAGCTTAGATTTAAGAGCTTAAAAATTTGCACCAAATCACTGCTGCTTTTTAAAAGTTTTTAATCGCTTTGTATCTTTTTTATTCTTCCTTTTAGTAGCCACCACAATGAACAACCTGGTCCTTCCACGTCAATGAAACCACATGCCCATTGATAAATGATATGCAATAAAAAAAAATAAAAAGATCAATATCCATTGGAGGGATCATCATCAAAATGACAAGATATATTGTATCCGGATATATCTCATCCTTCCTCCTCTTCATCCTCTCCTCTCATCCTCCTGTGAAAGAATCTATTAGCTCAAATTTCATAGTTTTTTATCCTTTTTTTTCTTTGTATATTTTGCTTGTTTTTGAGAGATTTGTTTTGAGCTTCTTTTTTCTACGCTTTTTTTTATTGTTTTTAAGATTTGTACGTTTTTTCCATATCATAAATTAAAGTTTTATGCAAATTTTGCAATTTTACAATTTCGCAATTTTGTAATTGCTTTCGCGTCGAGACACATTTTTGTGATTTCAAAAAAAACCCCTAAAAACTAAACTATTATTTTCTCCCTCTTTTTTTGAATTAAGCGAGGACCCACCACCTCTTCCGAAGAAAATTCGTTCATGTTGCCTTCACAAATATCCAGATTGGGTGCAGAATATGGTATCAACACCAGGTCGAACCGATCACAATCATGGGCACCACCCCCACCACCAACAAGGAGGGAATACTACGGCGGCAGCAGCGGGGACGGGAGCAGCAACAGCAACAAGCCCGCATGGATCCCCGCCGGGAATCATATCCTCGAATCATTATAATTATAATAATAATAATCCTTCTGCATCAAATTTATACAAATCACAACGACAAAATTCAGGGTAAGCTTTTGGCATTTGGGAATTTTTATCAAAAGAAACAAAAAGATATTGTAACTGTTACAGTAATCAAGTACAATTACAAATTTCAAAATGGAACAACTTTTCCAATGTTTTCCCTCAAAAATAGATATTAACTAAAAACTTCTCAAATTTCGGTTAATGTTTTTTCTTGGTGCCATTTGTCAGAGCTCATAAAAACTTGCTTGCAAACACATGAATCATATTTAGTTTTTTTTGCTCTTGAGAAACGACACATTTCAGCCATATGTCTTTTGTCTTAATGTCATCCTTCTTTTCCATGATCCCTGTGTGAAAACTTGAATACATTTTTTCAAACAACTGCGTTTTAAACAAAAAAGTTATGCCTAATAAAAAACACCTGACAGTCATCCACTACTTTTTTAGTGTCCCATTTGGTCCATAATTTTGGATTTTTAGGTGCACTAAATTTTGACATGTTTATGAGAAACACTTAATAACAAAAAACTATAATTTTCTCCCAAAATTTTCAAATTGAATCAAAACTTATGTTCTTTTCTCTTTCAAATTTGACATAAAAGATTATGTCATTAAAATTATGTCAAAATTAATTAAATTTTTTTTCAAATTTGAAAATTAAGTTCATTGTCAAATTTTGACAAGTTAAAACAATATTTTGCGGGATTTTTAACTTAAATAAAAAAAGTCCCAAAGAAAAGGGAAAATTAGAAGCTTGCCCACAAAAAATTAACACATGACGCCGCAGGGAACTTGAAGGAATGAATGAATGATTTTTGAGAGAGAGAGAAAAGATGGAATATCAAAAAAGCTTTGCCTGTTTTTCTTTAACTTTCTTTCTTCCTTCTTCTTTCTCGATATTATCGACGATGTCGTTTTAGACTTTTTAGTTAATCTTTTTCTTTTAAGCTGCCGATCATCAAACAAAACAAGTGAGAATAAAATTTGTGGATTTGATTAGAAAAAAAGAAGATAAGTTCTTTTTTTTCAATGATCAAAACTATTGTTGTATGTTTTAATTGCTTTAAAAATGTTTTGAAAAACTAGCAACATTTGTTAATTCTAAAGCTTGTAATTGCTGTTGTTAGTTATTTTTACGATTTTTCAATGCTTTGGAATTTTCGACAAAAAAGTTCTATTAAGCCAAGATTATTTTTTTCAACAAGCATTCTAAAATATTAATTCTTCACATCTTTTTTCATGAGAAACTTTAAAATTTATTTTGTACTTAAAAAGTTCAAGCTTGCAATCTTTTCTACCCCCAAATCAATGACGTACTTTTTTCAAAAAAACATTTAAAACTTGCTAAATTTTTTAAACTTTAACTAAACATCATTGATGATGATGATGCATCAATTTATTTTGATTTTACATTTAGCAAAAACCCCTGCTTTTTTCAAAGTAATTCGATACTATTTTTTAATAGACACAGAAACTTTGTCTTGTTCTTTTTTCATTTCTTTCGTGCCATTGATCCTTCTTTCTTCTTTTCACATCAAAAACCTACAAAATAATTTTAAAACTTTTTTTACGATTCTTTTGTTGCAAAAATAAAAAAATGAAGCACTTTATTTTGTGGCAGAAGAAGATTTTTAATTCATTGTTTTTGGAATTTTTATGACCTAAATAAAGCATGACTTTTTGGGATAAGATTTTTTTATTATCGTTATTTAAAGATTTAAGAAGCTTCATGAAATTGAGTAATGTTTTGGATAAAGCTTTGAAAATAGAAAAATTATACATTTCATTTGTTTTTTAAGGAAAAAATGTTACATTTCAAAAGCCTTTCTTCTTCTTCCATTTATTATAATCGTGGCATTCATTGGTTATTTATTTGATATTATTTTTTGTTTTTTTGGTCCACCACTTTTTGGCATTCATGTTTTTTATCTTTTTTCTTTAGTTTTCTTTCATCTTTAAGAAATAAAAGCCCATCCATTTTTGGGATATACATAAAACATAAAAGGCAAGGATGAAATGTGTCAAAAGAATGCGGGAGCATTCCGTTGAAATCCATCTAAGCAAAGATGAGCTAGATTGGTTCGTTTTTCTTTTACATATATAAAAAATATAAGATATACTAAATCTGGGATATAAAAAATGCCTTGGAATACTAATTGTACAAAATGTTTTAGGTAAAAACTTAAAAATTAGTTTACTAATTTACAGGGAACCGTCAGAAGTGATAATTGAGTTTTTAAACAAAATATATTTTTTTGGGATGGTTTTAGGTCCATAATGATCATACAAAAATATTACGTGCTGGTTTTTAGGTTACGGTACTTTTTCGGCACTTTGAAGTTCTGCGATTTGCCTTACCCCCTTTGGATTCAAAAAATGAAAAAATTTTGAAATTTTTTAAATTTCACAAATTTTGCTCTAAATTGTTCCTGAGGGTCGGTAATAAGCGTATGCAAAATATTTTTTCGCCAGAAGGCCGATGAATTTATTTTTGAACGCTTCAAAGTTCTTGTACCATTACATGACGCATGCTTAAATTGCTTTAAAAAGTGGATTTCAAACGCTTTTAAGCAAAAATATTTTTTAGGTATCATTAATATACTTATTACTAACATTTCCATCCATTTTTAACATTTTTTTAAATTTTTTGTTTTTTTCACTTTTTTGAGCACGTACTCCCCCCTTTGGACATGAAGGTACAAAACTTCAAAGTGCCGAAAAAGTACCGTAACCTAAAAACCAGCACGTAATATTTTTATATGATCATTATGGACCTAAAACCATCCCAAAAAAACATATTTTGTTTAAAAATTCAGTTATCACTTCTGACGGTTCCCTTGTTAGCTTAACTAACAATAATTAAATTGTTACACTTTTAGCATTCGCGAAGCATCTTCTTCTTCACAACCTTCTACGTCACAATATGGCACAAATTTAAATAATTCGGGTATCTCTGGAGATCAGAGTAAGTGAGTAATCACCCATTGTTTTTTAATAATTTCTAACTTTTACTGATTTTTTTAAATTTAATAACTAACTTTTGATTTTCTAACGAAAATAATAACTTTTAACAAACTCTACACTCAAAAAAATGGGTGTCGAATACAACACCCGTGGGTGTCGGATCCGACACCAAATCGGTGTCGAAAATTCCCTCACCAAAATTTTTTTCGACACCGGTTACGGTTATGCTCGGTTACGTTTACGACACCAAAAAAATAACCATAGGTTTTGAATGGGTTATGCATTGGTTACAGTTAGGTTACGGTTACGAAATGGTTATGTTTTGGTGTCGAAAAGTGGCACCCCCCGATAATTTATTTGAAAAATTTTTTAATTCAATCCTGTGATAATTTTGAATGGTTTTAAGTCATTCATTCACCTTAAAATTTAATTTTAAATATTTTGAAAAAAATTATCGGGGGGTGCCACTTTTTGACACCAAGACATAACTATTTCGTAACCATAACCTAACCGTAACCAAAACATAACCCATTCGTAACCCCTTGGTTATGTTTTAGTTACGTTTGGGTTATATTACCAAAAAGGTGATATGAAAATCATTACCGTAACCGAACCTTGAAATAACGGGCAAAAAAGTAACCGAAATGCGACACCCATTTTTTTCAGTGTACAATATTAATATTACTATTTTTAATTATTAAAAAAACATAAAATTCCAGGAGCTAATCTATATCCTGCCTCTTCCGCTGCTTCAGCTTCGCGTAATCGCTTAAATAATGCTACTGCGCCGCTGCCGCCTTCTGCAACACCCTTCAACCGACAATCTTCAAATGGTTCCTTGCTAAAACAAGCTCTCGCAAATCGAATTACTCCTATGCTTGCAACTGGCACAACAACAACATCACCTCCCCAAAAACAACAAAATGGCACTCATGAAACAATTCCTTCAACTTCATATTCAAATTCTTCTTCAAATGGTGACCCTTCTTTCAAAAGAGATATTAAAGAAAGAAAAGGATCTGATACGGGATCAGAGATGAATAAATCACTTTTAACAAATCCGGCATGGTATCGAGATAATGAGGGAAGAACCGGATATAAACCTGCAGGGATAAATAAAGGTGCCAAAGAAGGTGCAGAAATTAAAGATTTAAATAAAAATGTAAGTGCCAAAAATGCTGCAAAAATGCCACTAAAACTCAAAACATTTTAGTCAAAATCAATAAATCCTAAAATTCCTGTTGATGTTTCACCATATCAAAATATAACATCTCCAACAAAACATTCAAAAACCGAGATATTGCCTCCTTCAAAACCCAAGAAAGATGTTTCAACGCTGTTTTGTCTTTCATCAAATACAAATTCAATGACAACAAGTGAATATGAGAATTTGCTTGAAGCGACTGCTGCTGGTCCTTCTCAACAACAACAACTTGCAAATTCTTCACCAACTAAAACAAAAAAAGGAATGAAGAAAGAAGCTTCGTCAGATAGTGATGACACATTGGTTGAAGAACAAGTAACTTCAATCAATCAAAAACGAATAGCTGTTACAACAAAATCTCCAACAAAAACTACCCATCCTTCAGAATCTTTTCCAACTCCTCAGGCGTCAAGTCCAGAATCAACCAATAAACAAGTAATTCTGGATGCTCGAGGCTCCACCACAAGAAGACAATTTTCTCCAGAAACAAATTATTATCGAGAAACTGATGAACAACAACAACAACAACAACAACGTTCAAGTCCCTTAAAACAGCAACATCAAAGTGAAAAACAAAAAATTCGTCGAGATTCTTCACAATCGGATGTCAGTAAATTGTCACATAAATCTGTGACTTTTAATGATAACGTTCAAATAAATGAAATTGAACGAAATCAGCGAAGGCAGTTAAGTGTTGATACAACAAGTTCATCATCAGATGATGAACCAAATAATGGAAGTATGATTGATCTTGATGAACATTTAATGCCCCTGAGAAAAGCCCTCAGGGGATCAAAGGACATGCCGACAATGAATAAATACATCCAAGAAACAAAAGAATCCCCACCTAAAATTGATCATTTAACAGTAACTCCAATGAATGGCTCAGGCAGTGATGTGCCAGAAGTATCTCCGACGCCACTTTCACAATCTTGGTCATCCAACGATCAATCAATTGAAACACGATCTTCAACTCGATCCCCACCAAAATCTCCTCAACGATCTCCAACTCGAATCCCGCAACCTCATTTCCAAAATTTTCAACCTTTGCCACTTCCAGAAAGAATTCCAAGTCTTCGAAAAACTCAAACTCAAGATTCTGGGAATTCCATTGAACTTCATGCAACTTATCCAAAACCAGATGGAATGTCAGATGAAGAATGGCGAACAATGATTCAATCAATTTATGTCACAGAAACTTCAAGCAATGATTCCCGGAATCTTGGAAAAGATGTTCGAGAAGGTGAAAATGATTCAATTCATTCTTTCTATCTTGAAGATGTTTATGGTCCTGATATTTATCAACAAGATATATCGGATTTACCTGAAAGTATGTTTACTGTAGTTGAGAATGAAATGGCGAACGATAAACAGCAACAACGACAAAATGCGAATGAAATTGAGAGAAGAAAAGATTTGGATGATTGGGAAAAATTAATTGTTGGAAGTTTGACAAAGCTTCACGCAGAAGATACTGATACCGGGTCAACAAGTAGTGAAGGTATGCAAATTTTTAAAAGTAATCAATCCTCAAAATACTTTATCTTTGCAGCTCCCCCACCAGGTGTAATCCGATCTGCAAGTGGATATCTTGACTTGAGTCAAATCCCACAAAATCTCTTTTATCATCCTTTAAATGTTGACGTTGGCAAACATGACTACGATGCTTCGGCAGAAATTTCTCCAACAGATTCAAAAACTTTACGGAAAAGTAATCGGTTTGCAGTTCATGCAAGTCGAAATCCAAAATCCCCTCAAGCTAATCTAACCCGAAAATTGATATCCCCTCCGGCAAAGGTAGAAACACTTCCAACCCCAACTGCAAGTCAAATCCCTCGACCAATTGGATACGGTAGTTCAGATTTTGATAGTTCAACAAAGAGAAGTTATGACAGTCAGGATACAGCAAGATTGGATTCTTTACTTGGAAGAAGCGATATTGATGAAATGTACAGTATGCCAAAAAGTAAATATCAATTAATAAAACTTTTTAAATGAAATAAACTTTTTTAGAAAGCTATCAGAAAGATGAAAGAGCTGTCAGAAGTTTATCTCCTCAAAACACCTACAAAATTTCGCCCCGACCCAAAGCTTTAATCCAAGATCAAAGGCGGCCAGAAAATCCGATATCTCCAACCCGAGAAAGAGAACGATTAGAAAAAGCAACACAATCAAATTTTAAAGATAAAGGTCAACAAATTGGTAGAAGCCATATTTCGACTACCGTATCCCCAACTAGAATAAAGTCTCCAACATCACCAACAAGAAATTTATCACCAAAAAGTAAATTTTGTTTAATAAAAATTCAACCATAAATTTGCATGTTTCAGGTCCAACATCTCCAACTTCTGCCATTCAACAATCATATTACGACAATGTTTCCCCTTCAAATGTTATCGTAACAAATGTCTCCGTAAATCTTCCACCTTCCCGAAAAGCTGTCGGAGTTGTTACAACCCGTGTCATCGCTTCCACTTCCAACTCCCAATTCCTTCATCCAATTCCAACAGCCCCTACCGAGTCTCAATTCTCCACCCTTGAACCCAAAAATATAAGCACAAAAGAAAAACAATTTCAAACAAAATTTGTTAAACTTTATGGAAATCGAAAAGCTCCAATTGTCGGTGGAGAATCTGAGAATGAAGAAGCTGCACCAAAAGATCCAAAACCTTCAATGAAAACATTGAATGTGAGGAAAAGCAGTTGTGAAAGTGGGCTTTCAACAGATTCAAGGGAGAGTGTTGTCTCAGCTGTAAGCTATCGAGCAGAAAATAAAGTTCGACGTTATTTTAATTATTAAATAAATGCTTATTTTTTGCTTTTGCTTCAGTTTTTTGAATTTTTTATTTTAAAAAAATTAAAAATTATTTTGTTTGAAATAGTTGATAATAATAAATAAACTACAGTAATACGATTTGAGATTTGATAATCAAATTATTATGCAAATTTTCTCAAAACTTGAACTGTTCTTGTAATACGGTAAAAAATTTAATACTGTAACTTTAAAAAACAAGGATTCAAAATTGTAATCATTTTTTGTTTACAAAAAGATAATTCGCTTTTCATTCCACAAACCATTTTCTAGTTTGTTGATTGTGTTTTAAAAAATTATATTTATCCATCAATGTTTTTTTAAAAGTATGAATCAAAGAAAAAATTTTTTAATTCCAACAACAAAACATTTTTCTTTCATTTTTGACCACAATACACAATTCTTCTTTGTCTGCAAAAAAAGGTTTGTATGTTTTTTGTTGCGTTAAACATTTTTGACACACATTCATTTTTATGCACCATTGAAAAAAGTGTGGAAGAATATTTTTGACAATTTTGAACACAAACTATTGTTTGTTTGAATTGCCTCTGGTCACAAACCATGAAACATAAAGCAGCGGACATTTATTTTTTCTTTTCCTTCTTTAACTACAAACTTTTGCTTCTAGTTTAGAGTCACCGCCCTTTCTTCTTTTTTTTCTGTGTTGATGTTGTCGCAGACGCAATTGTTTTTCTCAACAACCGAAAAAATATATAAAAAGTAAGAGTGCAACAAAAAAGAATCAAATTTTTTTCAAAAAAGTTTTAAAAATTTGTTAAAAATTCTTCGTTTATTTAAAAGAAGTTTTTCCCTTTCTACCATGGTTCAACAACAGCAACATCATCGTCGATATGAAATTCAACGGACCGTTATTCCAAAAGCTTTAAAGCAACCGATTACTCTTGGACAATCTAATTTAACATCAAAAAATCGATTTTTTAAGGTTTGTTTTTATTTTGTTTTATTGATCTGAAAAGAAACTTGTAAAAAAAGATCCTCTAAAAATTTGCATAAATAAATAGAAAATTTTTTAGTCTCCAATGTCGGAATATACTGCCCATTTTGATCCAAGTGATTTAAAATCTACTGGAGTGCCAACAAAAGAAATCATCAATGCCTATGAAAAATGGGCATACGGTGGCTTTGGAATTATGTCAACTGGTGCCGTAATTCTTGATCAATCAGGTCTAAATTTTTTGCCTGGAAATATGTTAATTGGAGAAGAGGAAGATTCTCAAGAAAGAAGAGAAGGATTTGAGGCCATCGCGAAAGCTTCAAAACGTTTTGGTTCAATTATTTTGGTTCAAGCTTTAAATATGGAAGATCAAATGGCATTCTTCAAAGCACAAACAGATGAAGAACGTGAAAATTCCATGAAGAAAACTCGATATGCAACAAAATATGTTTATGAAAGAGGTTTTGATGGAATTATTCTTCAAATTTTACCTGCTGCAAATGAAGGAGTAACTGATTTGGATTTGACTGAAAAAGTTATTGTTGAAATGGAAAAAGTTGTTAGGTAAGACTCCTAATGAACTAAAAATATTAAAAAAAATATTACTGGAGATATAGGGAATCGAACCCCAGACCTCTCCCACGCTAAGGGAGCGCTCTACCCCTGAGCTATATCCCCATCGAGAAAAAGGCTCTTTTTTTTGAATGTTATTGCAGTGTGTTTCTTTTTCTGTCTTTTTTTGCTGCTGCAGCAAAAATGACTGCTGAAATTTTATCTTTTCGCAACACAAAAAACCCTGCAGAGAAAAAAGGAACAAATGTTTTTAGTGTGTATTATGCAACTGCCTTTTTTTAACGACGCATTTATTTTCAAAAAATATAATACTTTTTATTGCTAAAATTTACAGTTTCAAAGAATTCGAAAAAGCCCTTTTAAAATTTTTATTGTAAAAAAAATTAAAAATTTTGTTTTTTCAATAAACAAAATATTCATTTTACAAATATTTCAGATCAACTGTCCCCCCATCAGCTAAATTTGTCCTTGGAACAAAATTGAGTACTGCCAAGTTTCAACAAGCTGGAGTTGATTATGATCAATTTATTAAATTGTTGAAAGTTGTTGAAGTATATTTTTTGCAGTAATTAAGCCAGAAAATTAACATAAAAATTTAATTTTAGAAATGCAACTACGATTTTGTTGAATTAGCTGGGGGAAGCATTGAATTCCCGCTTCAAAAAGATGAATCCAGGGAATGCATGTACGCGCATGTTTTGAAATCTGCAAAATCAAAAGTGCCAAAACTTCCACTTTTCGCGACTGGAGGTTTCCGAACTGTTCCAGCAATGGAAAAGGCTGTTGCCTCAGGGGAACTTGACGGAGTTGGACTTGCTCGAACTGCAGCTTCTGAATTTGGTTTGTTAAAAAAAGATGGAAATTTGCATAATCTAAAGTTTCTATTTAGATTTCCCAAACAAAGTAATTGCCCATCAAATTCAATCTGCAATGTGGTCCCCTTATGAAGACGATATGTCCTTAGGGGTTCCAGCTGCGGCCGCCCAAATTGCACAAGCTGGTCGAACTCGATTAGAAGAAACTGAATTTGATGCAAATTATGGAATTGCAAATTTTACAAGTGATGAAATTCAAGCTGCTTTTATGAATGCCAAAAAAGTTAGAGATGCCGAAATTGAAGAACTTAAAAAACAGGGAAAACTAATTGGAGGTGTTGTTCAAATTTAATTAAAAGATTTGTAAAATTGAAGAATTTACTTTATAAGTGCATTTATTATTACAGTATACAATAAAAAATAACAACAAAATATTGTTTGTTTAAACATTTTACAAATTATTTAATGGAACTTCTTCATTCAATTTTTCAGCTTTATCCTCGGATAAAACTTTTTCCAAGGATTTTGTTTTTCGATGATACAAAATGATAGAAATTAAACCAAGATTAAAAATACTGATAACGATTAAAATAATTATCAGCGGTAAAAACCATGAAAAATGTGAAGGTTCAACGAATCTTTCAAAAACGGCATTTTGAGTGAAACTTGTATTACAAAGTTTATTAGAAATTTCTTGAAAGGTTTTGTCCTTCAATTCTGGAGGGCCTTTGCAGGTGATTGTATCATTAGGTCCATATAATTTATGCAACTTTAATTTATTCTCATATTTTGGAGTAGAATATGCAAAATCATTAATCAGCCATGCCATGGAACAATTACAAATAAATGGATTATAATTTATGATCATTTCATCAATTGTATCCCAATTAAGAAGATTTTCTTGGAATACTGTAATATTACAAGCATTGGCATTAAAGTACTTTAGCTTTGGCTTAAATGTGCCATTGGCAGCTCCGAATGCATTAACATGAATTCTTTCAAGACGATAACTTCCAGCAACAATTAGAGATTCAAGATTCGGGAAGGAACAAAATGCACAATCCTCAATGGTTAACAATAATTTCATATTTGTCATTATAATTTTTTCAAGTTTTGGTAAAATTTCGATGCCATCATTATTTAAATGCACAATATTTGTAACAGCAAGGTCCAGATTTCGAAGATTTGGCAAATTATTAATTGCTGTTGGAATTGAAGTCAATGGATTTAGGATTAATTTTAATTTTTCAAGATTCCTTAAAATATTTAAAAATTAGCTTTAATTGTAAGGCATGTAAGATCTTTAAAGGAGGTGGTCGTATTTTTGATCCCTGATTTTCAGGTTTGTGTTGTACAAATTTGAGAATCAGGGTTTTTTATTGAGGCAAATGCATTTTCGTTTTGGAACCCAAAAAAGAGAAAATAAAGCCTTTCTGAAATTTATTCTTGAAAGGTAAAAAACTTACCCAAGATTTTCAAAGACATCTTCTTCCAATGAATGAATGCCGCAAACTGACAAATCCAGACTTTTAAGAGTCTTTAAATTTTCTGTAAATAATTCTTTCGTAAAATTTTTTGAAATTTCACTATTAAAACTCAGCGAAAGGATTTCAAGTTTTTTAAAATGCTTGAAAGTTGCCAGAGAAATAGTTTGGAATTCACCTTCTTCTAGGTCTAATTCAATTAAAGTTGATCCAATTTGTTCAGTTAAAAAACTGTTATTTAAAGAATTTAGTTGTTGCATTTTCACTTTTAAAGTTTTCAATAAAACAAAACTATCAAAAACTCCATCATCAATATGTGAAATTTTATTATTTTGTAGTTCAATGGCTTCAACAGTATGCTCTCGTCCAGGTACAATTTTGCCCTAAAATTTTCAAGGTTTTATTTTTTATCGACTTACTAAAGATTAAACCTTTTTAAGAGCATGAAGTGGAATATGAAGAAATGAAACCTTTTTTAAAACAAAATTTTTGTCTTTAATTTTTAAATTCAAAGATGTAATACTTTTTGGATTAATTGTACTTGATTTGCAAGTTAATGCTCCAACCCAATTGCATTCACATGAATTTTCTAAAAATTGTTTACTGTATTTTGTTCAACATAAAATCATTCATACTTTCAGACCAATATTCGCATACTGTAATTCTGTTATCAATTACATCATTAGTATCCGAACAAATAGTTCCAGAAATATCTTGAAATGAATGTCCCTGATATTTTGAAGGGCTGTGACAAGTTAGGGCATGTCCATGAACATTTTTGTAATATTTTGGATTTGGATTTACAAAATCATTGATCAGCCATGCCATTGAACAATTACAAACAAATTCATTTTCATCAATTCTGATTTCTTTCACCGAAGTCCAATTTAGCAATTTTTCTGGTAAAACTTTCAGGTGACAATTATTTGCATAAAATTTTGATAGTTTTGAAATATTCTTGCCAACAAATGCTCCGAAGGCATTTTCGTGAATTTTGGCGAGGGCATAATTTTCAGAAATATCCAATTCCTCAAGATTTTGAAAACCACAAAATGCGCACTCATCAATAAAATTCAAATGACTTGAAGATCTCATTTCTATCTTTTTTAAATTCTTGTTTATTGCAGTATCAGCAAGTACAGTAATTTGGGTATGATCCATATCAAGATAATTCAAATTTGGAAGCAAGTTTATGGCTTTTGGGATTGAAGTTAAAGGATTACCTTCCAATCCGAGGCTATCCAAATTACTAAAAAATTATACATGTTGCAGAAATATTAGTTAACAAATTTAATAAATATAACTACACATAGCATCGAACCGGCATTTGTGAAAACTGGTCTGATACGGAAAAATTCTGGCCCAGGTTTAGCGGCCAACGTGGGCCTACCAGACTTCGGACGTTCCGTCAGCATCCTATCCTGATATAGATATTCCGAATTTAAATCGTACCTTAAATGCACAAAAACATCGTCTTCCAGAGTAGAAATATTACAATCATCCAATCTTAATTCCTTCAAAGTTTCCAAATTACTTGAAAATAACTTTTTCGACAGTGAAGTCGAGAAATTGTTGCTCTTCAAATACAATGAAGTAAGTTTTCGCAAATTTTTAAAAGTATTCGGTGCAAGAAAATTCAAGAAATTATGTTCCAAATTCAGAGATTTCAATCTTGAACCAACACTTTCAGTTAAAACTCCGTCATCAATTTTATCAATTCCACAATATTTTAAAGAAAGTTTTGAAAGGTTTTCAAATTTATCAAAAACTCCATCTTCGATTCTGTCGATTTTAGCAAAAGAAAAATCCATTTCTTCGACAGTTTTTTCAGCACCCGGTAATAATTTGTCCTAAAAAATTTTGGTAATAATAATACTTATCAGTATACAGTATACGGTATACCTTTTTTAAAACCTTCAATTCCAATCTCAATTGTGCTTTCTTTAAAACAAAAGTTTCATTTTTTATTTTAATATTGGCACTTTTTAGCGTTTCACTGAAACTGTCACATATTAAAACCCGATTTGCATGACAATGACAAATTTCCTCTAAAATATAATTGTGAAATAAAATTGTATTTTCAATAAATTTTTTAATCTACCATCAAATTTATATGGTTTTTCACAAACATAATAAATTTCATCATCATTATCATCTAAAGAATCTGATGTTGAAGAAAAATTTTGTGTTGAAACTGTAACATTAAATTCAACATTTGTAACTACTGTAGAGTTTTCTAACGCTTGTAATTCAAATATTGTTGCTGCCAGAAAAATGAGAATATAAAATTTAATAAATAATAACATTGTCGATAATAAAATTTTTTAGAATTGTTACCAGTTTTTTTTTTTCAAAGTACATTTCAACTGCGGCAACAACTTGCAACAAAAAAAAACATTCTTTTAGTTCTTTCTATGGCGTTGACAAACATTTCCTTCTTGTTTTTATTTGTCTTTTGATGGCGCTGTTTTTTCAAGAACTATTATTATCATCTTTATGTTACCGTAACATATCTGTGTCATCTATGTTACGGTAGATTAGGGTAACAGAAGACACAAATATTAAAAATGATTACAGTTTTGTGATTTTTTATTTGCATTTAAACTCTTGCACGTACTCAACAATGACATTCTTAATCGAAACACATTTTTTGTTGAATGTTTTTCAGAAAAAAAAAGTAGCAGAAAAAATTGCAAAGAAAGAGTCAAAGAAACAAACGAGAAAAAAGAGAAAGAAAAAGAACGCACATAAAAATATTTAAAAAAAGGTCCGGGTCTATGACCCGTTACATCAGCGTTTTGCATTCGCGGCCGTGGACCATTTTTTTTTTCCATTTTGAAGGGGGAAGAATTGATTGGGACGAAGAGCAAAAAAAGATGAAGATGGAGAAGATGAAAAAAAAGCAGACCGGACAAACGAAAGGCAAAAGGCTGTCCCTTTTTTTAGTTTTATAAAAATTGGAGTGCGTCCCGCACTTTTTTAAGGGGTGCAGTTTTGAAAATTGTAAACGCAAAAAAGAAGAAATTTTTCAGCAGCATTCAACAGACACTCTCTTTCTCGTTGTGGTTCACTTTTTCTCCATTTCCCGGGTGAAATTATTTTCAATCAATGTTGAAATCGCAGGTTTTTGTTGTATTTTTTGGTAAACTTTTCGGATTCTGATAAATCTTAAAAACCGATCATGCTGATTTGAGGCCTTATCTCTATTTATCAATGAAGATTATTAGAATCTTATATTTGTACTAGGTTTTGATCAGTCATTCATAATGCATTTTAATTCAAACTTTTTTTTGGTAGTTTACTGCTTCTAAAGATGACGTTAATTTTTGTACCTTCTTTAAACAACATTTTTTACTTAAAATTTTTTCGTGTTTTTCTGTGTAATAGATATCATATATTGAAACCCTAAGAATTCTATTTCGTAACAGTTTGCCATTTTTTACATTTTAACAGTTTACTGTACTTTACCAAACTCTAAAACAAGAAAATATACTTAACATTTTATTTGAATAAATTACGTGATTCTGTTTCATTTATTTATCTTGTACAAAATTAATGTTCACCATCATAATCTTCTTTCCCTTTTTTTAGACAACAATAATCTTCAATCATTCTACCCCTTCTTTTGAATCCACTTTCAGCGATGGATGATGAGGAGAATCGACTACTTTTTGAGCGACAATTAATGTCAATTTGGAGAAGAAAAACTCAAAATTGTGTATTATTGAATCGAGCAGAATACAATGCAAAACTTCAAAGATTGCTAGAACTTGAAAATCCACAATGCCCTAAAAATGCTCAAGATTTCCGGTTGATAAAATTATATGATTATATTGTGCAAGATAATGGAGGACATCAAACTCGAAGATTGTGTAAAAGAGGAACAACCTTTTTATTTGTGCCAATTGAAGAAATGTATGAAATTCTTAAAAGGTTTGTTTCCACAAATTCTATTTTTCGGGTTACGGTAATTGTTAGATTATTCTCACTTATGGTTTACCTAAAATTTATTAAAAACTACAGTAATCCCAAAATTATATTTAAGTTAAATATGTTAAAAGTTGCCCACTTTTAGTGCGCACATTCAACTCCGACATGCAGGAAGGAATTCAATGCAATTATTTTTCCGGAATAAATACTGTAATATTACGAAAGATTGCATCATGACCTTCTTGGCTTTATGCAAGCAATGTCCTCGAAAGAAAAAGATTCGTGAAATCCGGCCTAAACAAGATCCAGGGGTTCTTGATGAAATTGAAATGATGAATGACGAAGATGAAATTGATGTGGATGGAACTTTACATGGTTCAGCTTCAAATTCATCTCTTGGACATTTTGCTTCTGCCACAAATGGCACATCATCTTCATCACATGGAGGGGGTGGACATTGGAAAACTGAAAAAGTTCATCATCTTGGTTCTTCGACAAACCTTTCAGCAACAAATGGAACAATTTCTCAATTCAATGATACATTCACTCGAGGACAAATTGATATTGTTGATATGCGAAAACAACCTGATTCAGAATATAATTATATTTTCAAATATATTAATCTACAGTCAGGTGAAATTCGACTTAAACCAATGCAATACGGTACTCCGATGGAAGCTGCTAATATTTTAATTGATATTTATTGTGAAAATGGGGCCCCAGTTGTTTTACAATCTGTGAATGGAAGAGATTTTGCAAAAGATGTTGTAATGGAAATTTCAAAGTTATGGCCAAGTTGTCGACAGCTACATGGTTTAATTAGACATTCATCATTCAGTGATATCGCGGATAATGGATCAATTGTTGAACAATTGGTGACAATGCAAAAAAGATTTAATACAAATGTTTGGGCACATTTGTTAAGATTTTTGCAATGGGAAATTAATTCAAATTACAATAGTGGTAAGATTTCAAAGCTTTTTTATCGATATAATCTTTATTATTTTTCTAGATCTTGGACGTTCAGTACTTGAAAATACATATGGAAAGCAACCACAACTTGGTCTTCCATCTTCAAAGCTTCTAGAAGCTGTCTACGATAAGGCACAATCAGAAGAACAAATGTTGGATTATATTGCGGATGCAGAATTGCTTCGACTTTCAGCATTCTGTTCCAATGCATGTCAACAAGCACAACAAAATCAAATATTAGTTTCAAATTCTGCTGCATCTTCATCTTCAATGGCACGGCATCAACAACAACAACGACCCCCAATTAGTGCTACTGCCTCAATTACCGTAAATCCTGGACATTTTATTGATGAAAGTCAATTAATGGGACATCAAGATACAAAACCACAACCAACTTCAGTCATGTCTGGACAAAATGATTATCATTCTATGCAACAACAAGGAAATATCTCAACTCCATCAACCCTACAAAGAAATGGAAGTCCTACAGTATTTTTGGATTACCGATCCCTGCATATGTCTGTTGAACAAGAACGTCAACAACAGCAGCAGCAACATTCTGCCCATCATTCTGTTCAACATTCACCAGCACCTCCTCCACCTCAGCAGCAGCAACCCCAACAACAACAATCCCAGCAACAACAGACACCCGTTTATCTTCAACAACCTCCACAAATGGAAGCACCTCAACAGCAGCAGCAGCAACAAAATCAACCACCTCCACAATCACAACCACAAAATATATCCCAACCAACATCGGTATTTCTTCAAACTTCAATGGAGCAACAGCAACAACCCCAACAATCTCAACCACCTTTACAGCAGCAACAACCTCAACAACAAATGCCACAACCAACGTATGTCACAACTCAATTGGAAATGCTACAAGATATGCTGGATCCATCTCGACAACTAAAACTTGATCATGAAAATTCTCAACAACAACAACAAAATCATTTATCAAATCCATCAAATTTTTCATTGTAATTTTTAGTATTTTTTTTTGCATTTTTATTTTTTGCTTTTTTGTCTCGGGTTTTTTTGTTGTTTCTTTTTTTTGTTAAAATTCCTTTTCGCTCAACTAATCTTTGAATTAATAAATTTTTTTTTTGAATAAAAGATTCTTTTTGAAAAGGGAATTATGGGTGTAAAAAAGTCTGGGAATGATTCAGATTATGAGAAACATTTAATTCTTGAAAGAGATAAAGTAATAAATTCCAAAGCTAATACTTCCAAAACTTTTGGACTTTAAGTTATGGATGCTTTTGTAAAAATTTGTTACGGTAATTAAATAATTTATTAGCAATATCCTGTACGGTATTTTATGAACCGTAAAATGTAACAATTTTTGGATTGACAAAAAATATTCTAATTTCATTTCAAAGCCACAAAAATTTTTTTATATATTTTTTTACTTTTCTTTAACTTGTTCATCATGTTCATTGATTGTTAAACTCCCACACACATATTATTTAGATTCTAATTAATCACACAAAATTAAACAAAATTTTGAAACCATTTTATTTCAATTTTTTACGGTTGAAAAATTTAACATCAAAAAAGATATAACTAACTAGCATTTTTTATAATTCATTATTTTATAATCTAGAATTGTTACCCTGAAGGCATTTTTTATCATCACGTTAAGTCACAAAAGTGTGGATTTTCTGAAACTTGGCTTTTTTAAAGAAAAACAACCGGCATCATTGTGGTAATTGGTAATTGATGACTTTAAAGCAACCTTTTTCTTGTTATTATCGTTTTTGAACCTCTCTCATTAATTTTTACTTATGTTTTTTTATATTTCATTTTGGTGTATTTCTCTTGTGGCATTTTTTTAGAAAAAGAAGAAGCATTGAAATTAATGTCTCTTAGGTATACTTTTTTTCAAAAACATAAAATAATAATAGTAATCATAAACGGTAAAAAGCTGAAGTAAAGAAAAAAAAGAAGAAGAAGCAACCACAGATGACTGCGTTGCCAAGGATTCACAAATTTTTATATTTCTTTCTTCTTTTTACATTTTCATTCAAAAAAGAAGAAAAGTTATTACCGCTTTATTACCTTCATTTTCTCTAACCTTCTTCTTTTTCTTCTTCTTTTCCCCGTGTAACTTCCGACTGACTTGACCTAAAATATGTGACGTAATAACTTTGAAAATCTTCAAACTCCTGATTCTTTCCTTAAGAACCCTTTTACCAAAATTCCTATATTGTATAAAATTTAGGCCACTTATTGATTAAATTTGTCTTCTAAAAAGTCCTGTGTTGAACTTACTGTAGTCAAGTAAGAGAATGAAAGACAATAAATGCCTTAAGGGATTTTAATGTTACACCTACGTTGATACTTTTTTTATCAAAAATAAAAGCTTTGATGTAATTAAAAACTAAAATTCTTTTTTGTATGTTAAAATATTTAAATGCTGTCACGTTTATTTTTTTTAAATTTTAAATGTTTTGTTAAAAAGTGTAAAAATTGGTATGAAAAAATTGGAAAAGGTGCTATAGAAATTTCTAAAATATTTAAAACTCTTTTTTTGCCCAATCCAAAGAGTTCAGAAATTCTTTGAAGTCTTTAATCGTGTGTTATTTTTTGGAAAACTTGAATAAATTTTTATATTTTTGTTATATTTTTAAATTTTTATTAATAATAGGTAATAATTAAGTTTCTTTATATTCCAACGCGTTTTTTTTGCATGAAAGCATTTACGTGACAATTTTAAATAAACGTTCCCTGATATTTGTTGTTGTTATTACCGTATATTAGAGTTTTTTTAATAAACGTGACACATTTTATGTCACGCTTTTTTAAGACTTCTTTAGTGTATTCGGACATTTTAAAAGTAATTACTGTAACGATTTTTTTGTCGCTTTTTAATTATGCTCCAATTTTTTATTGTACCCAAAAGAATGACGTGTTTAACAAATAATTATTCTTTAAAAAACGATAATTAATTATTCTTTTTAGTTTTGTTGAAATTTAGTCTTCTTCCTTCTTCTTCATTTTGTTATCACACTTTTTGGTAAAATTAAAACAACTTTTTATCAATTAATTTTTGAATTTTCGCTGCATGCAGCGATACTTACCATAACCGAAAATACTGCTGTTACGACAAAGTTTTTCCAATTCTTTTTATTTAATTAAAAATATTTTAAATATTAGCAATGTTAAGAATATTAAAAATGGAAATCATCTAAAACTTTTGAAAAATGTTCAGCCCTTCAAAGGGCAAAATGCTCAATTCTTTAAAATTTTTATTATACTTTTTTTATTATTTAATAGTAATAATTATGTAAATGGAGATCGAGTAAATGTTGGAGTAATTTTGGATAATCAATTTATCAATGATGGAACAAAATTCTTTCAAGAAGCTGCGGCATATTCTTCTGATCCAAATTTTCAAATAAAGTATGTTTAATCAAAATAAAATTTGAATAATTTGGGGGTATTTTTAGTCCATTGATAGATACGAGTAAAGGTTGTGGAACCGGGTCAAATCGATATGATGGTGCCGCACTGGCAATGCAGTATTATTACAACAATAATATTTCGGCACTTTTTGGGCCAGTATGTCCTGATGGTGAGATAAAATTTGCATTAAAATCTTAAATCTGAATTTTAATCCTTTTTTAGATCTCGAAATAACAACAGGTTTATCCATGGCATGGAACATTTTACAATTTAATTTTTGGCGTGACTCCAACTATGACACCGATTCAAATTCCATTGTTCAAATGTCCACTTCCTCCGCTTCCAACATTGCAGCAAATATTGTTTCAGTTTTAAATCTTTTAAATTGGGCAAAAATTGGTATAATTCAATGCTCGGATTGTTACGATCCTTCCGCCTCCCTTCCATCCGCTTTTTCAACAATCAAGCGAGTCCTTGAAGATCGTGGAATTGAAGTTTTAATTACCATTGAATGCTCAAAAAATAATTTAACAAATATCGATCAATTTGCAAATATTTTAAAAGAACTTGAACTTCGAGCAAGAATAATTTTGCCGTTTTTTGGAAATACTTTAACGTCTTACACAGATTTTTTGAGGGCTTTCAAAAAGGCTCAACTTTCAAAAAGTGATTACAGTATCCTCATAACTTTGGCACAATATTCTCTTTCCCCAACAAAACCTGATACTCCATGGAATACAACTGGAACAATCGATCAAGAAATTTTAGGGTGGTATGATGATGTAATTGTGGTAAGTATTATTACTGTATATTACCGTATACGTTCTAAATATAAACATTTTAGTTGACAAATGATTATTACGATACTGCACTGGTACAAAATTATATTACAACACATGGAAATATGGCTATTGTAACTTTGTTTATTTATGCAAATTTATCTTACAGTTGCAATTTTTCAGGACAAGGCACTTGTTTACATTCAATTTTATGAAGCAATTTATCTTTACAATACTTTCCTAAAAAATGCCTACAATTCCACCAATAATCTTCAAATTTATCAAAATTCAACATTTTTGATAAATTCAATGCGAAATCAAAAAATTGCAGGTCCATTTGGGCAAATTGTCTTGGATGGCAATAATCAGAGATTGGCACCTTTTAAAGCTGCGGTAATTTTAAATGAAAAGAATGGCACCGCCACTTTCATCAATGTCACCGTTGGTGGCACCTGCGGGCAAGGTGTTAAAGCTGTTGACAAAAAGTGTACAACCTTAATAGCAGAACTGATAAATCCAAATATGGATTATGTTAAAACTTTGCCTCCGGATATTCCGTCTTGTGGATTTCATGGTGAACTTTGTGATCAAAAAGGCACAATTATTATTGTTGTGGCTGTTATGGGAGCAGTGTCAATTGCAATAACAATATTTTTATGTGCAAGAAAAATGAAATCTGGAGAATCTGCATCCATGCCTTGGGCAGTCGCGTCAGCAACCGTTCGATTTATTGATGAAAATTTTAAAGGGTCTACGGTATGTGTGCTTTTTTATTTGAAAGGTTTTGATAAACAAAAAAAGAAGAAGCCAATGTTTAAAAAAATGCTGGTTTCCATGGCAGCATTTTTACCAACACAAAAATTCAAAAGTTAAATAATGGGTAGTAGTTGGATACTGTAGAGCATAAACCATAAAATTTATTTTTGGGCATGACATTGAAAAATATACCTTAAGGGCATCATTTTTCAAAACTCATGTTTAAAAAGTATAAAAAGATGCAAAAAAATAGTTAACAGTATTAGAGTTTAAGATTTGACGTCGAGGACGAGTAGGTTAGCTAAAATTTGAATCCACGGTTAAAAGCGGCAAAGATCAAAGAAAAAATCTAACGCAGAGAGTAAGAAATTTGAAAATTTAAAAAAAGTACCCAATGTCAGATTTAAGCAATTCATTTTTTAAATAAAAATTTGCATATTTATAACTTGCAAAATCTTATCACTTATCAGTTCATATCAACCTTGACTCAAATCAAATCTCAAAAGTATTCCTAAAATTTCAAATTATCAAGTTTCAGGAATTTCAAAGCATCTCCATTCATTCCCTAAAAGAAAACCCAGCTCCACAAATAAACGGCAGCAAACTTGACCTTAATGAAGTCAAACATCAAAAAAGACTTTTTGGTGCCATTGATCAGTTGGATGTTGTGATTGAAGTTTTTCAACTTCGTGAAAAACTTGTCTTTGACAAAACTGATATGCAAATGTTATTCAAGGTAATTAACAGATTTCTGTTAAACAACATCCTAAATTGTTGAAAATTGTAGATTAAAAATACCGTACATGATAATACAAATATTTTTGCGGGAGTTTCAATGGATATGAGTCATGAATTCTTTATGATGTGGAAACATTGTGTTCGGGGAACACTTGGTGATGTAGTTTTAGGAAGCAAAGAAGGAGATCGAACAGCAATGATTGGACAAAATTTTACAGGAGCATATGTTCGAGATATTATTAAAGTGAGAGAGTTTTTGAGATTTATGCAAATTTTTAGAAACTAACTTTAGGGCCTTGACTTCCTTCATTCATCTCCAATAAAATATCATGGTGGTTTAACAATCAATAATTGCTTAATTGATTCACATTGGATTGTTAAACTCTCAGGTTTTGGGATAAATCGATTACTGTATAAATGGAAAATATCTGGAATGGTTTCCAGTCGAGATGGTGGACCTATTATTCCGGATTCAGGTATTTTGATATCTTATCTAAAAATTTGCATAAAATTTATTTTTATAGAATTGCATTATTATGCCCCAAATTTACGTACAAAAATAGCAAAAGCAGCATCTTTAAACAAAATGAGTGAAATTGATATTACTGTTGAGGAGGGGCAAGCCTCAGATATCTTTTCATTTGGAATTATCTTATACGAAATTTTATTTAAAAAGAAAGCTCACGAATTTCCAGAATCTACTGTAATTCGACCAATATATGATGGTAAGAATAATTTGCATAAATTATCTCTAACAACTTCTGATTTTTAGAAGGGATGGAAGGTCTTGAGGATATTGAAATTGGAATTCTTAATGAAGCTGCTCTCCCCTTACTTCCAACATATCCATCAATTCCAGAGGATACAGAAGTTCATCCAGATTTGATCAGTTTAATGCATAAATGTTTTCATGGAGTTTGGCAAAATCGTCCAGATGCAAATATGGTCAGAAAAATTACTGATGCCACTTTAAAAATGTAAGCATGAAAATTTGCATAATTGCTAAAATTAGGTAATCATGAATTTTAGGCCTGGATCTTTGGTGGATCAAATGATAAAAAATATGGAACAATACAATAATAATTTGGAGAATCTCGTCAAACAGCGTACAGGTCAGCTTGAAGAAGCTCAAAAGAAATCAGAAGAAATTTTAACAGAATTATTACCAAAGTAAAATTATTCAAATTTTTAGATTTTTAAAATTCGTGTGTTTTTAGGACAGTCGCAGATGAATTAAAGTTAGGACGAACAGTTCCACCAAAGAATTATAAAATGGCTACTGTAATGTATTCGGATATTGTTGGATTTACATCCCTTTGTTCAGAATCTCAGCCAATGGAAGTTGTAACCCTTTTGAGTGGACTTTTTCAAGCTTTCGATTACATCATTGGTCAGCATCAAGCTTATAAAGTTGAAACAATTGGTTTGTTTAAATATACTATATAGTTTGAGTTACGGTATTTGATTATTTTAAGGTGACGCATATATGGTTGCCTCAGGGGTGCCAGAAAAAATTGAAAAGAAGCATGTTAAAGAAATTGCAATGATAGCTTTAAAACAAAGAGAGGTAAAATATACTTTATTTTATTTAAAAAATTTACATAATCCTGTTTAGTTTTTGTTTGGTTATACGATACCTCATCGACCCGGACAACATTTGCATTGCCGATGGGGATTTAATACTGGTCCAGTTTTTACCGGGGTTGTTGGGATTACAGCTCCTCGATATTGTGTTTTTGGTAAAACTGTAAGTATTTTTTGCCCTTGTCTAAAAATTTATCATTTTATAAATTTTTTAGGTAACAATAGCTGCAAAAATGGAAAACAGCGGAATTCAAGATCGAATACAAATGACTGTTTATTCACAAAAAATTTTAGCTGATTGTTTTCCAGAATTTCAGTATACAAAGCGTGATAAACAGATATCTGTAAATGTAGGCTATATATCTAGAATTTTGCCCAGAAATAATTTGCATAATATATTTTTAGGGTTTTGGAACATATCTTACTTATTGGCTTGAAAGTTATGAAGAATTGCTGGGATCTGTTCGAGATTTATCTGTCAATAATAAGTCTGAAAATTAATTGTTTTATTTTTATTCGTATATTTTTTTTGTTTTTTAAACCAAGTTTGGGTAGTTTATTAATAAAAATGTTTTTTAAATCCACTATAAAATACAATTAAGTCTTCGTAATTTATGACTGTTCTGCTTTTTACTAGATTACAGTAATTTTTCGGGGTTTTTCACTGTAACGGTTTGAAGCCCAGACTGTATGTGGTATGTGAAATGTACAATCTGAGACTTGGCCAATCGGTCGGTCATGGCATAGATGTATCCCTCCCACAATTATCGACCTATGTCCTATTTTTATTTACCCGCCAAAATAACAAAAGAGAAAATCGTGTGTTCTTTTTTAAACTGGAAACTGCGTTCTTTCTCTTAATTTTTAGATTTAAAAAAGTTTGAATATTTTATTTTTTCTTTTAAAAAGGAAATACATTGTGAAAAAAAGGTTGAAAGAAGTTTGATGATAATCATTAAAAGTTTCCTTTTCTTTTTTGACTTTTTTTGAATGTCATCAAATATTTTCACTCTTTTTTTCGCTATGTGTGTTTGTTTACCAAAAAATAATTTTGGATATTTTTTCTCTCATGGTTTTATTAAAAATTATAACTTTTTTGAAATTTTGTAATTTCCCAACATCATGTTTGATAAAATCAACACAACAAGGTCGATATAAATGGAATTTTCGGATAAAATAAGCGCATTTCGCATAAAATTTTAAAAAATACTACATCATACCCATTGAAATTGAAAGACCATGTTAATCGAGGGGAGTAAAAAAACATCATTTGCAAGTTTAAATTCTATCCATCTTCTTTCTTTCCCTTCTTTTTTTTGTCTTTCATCTATAATCGTTTAACTGTCAAAATGACATAACAAAAAACGTGAGTTATGCCCCCATTTTTTCCATCTCGAATTAAACAAAAAAATATGTTTTTCAAAATCAGTCTACCTTTTATGTATTTTTAGTGATTTCTTGTTTTTGATTAATTTATTAAACTGTTTTGTTGTTATTATTTAAAGATTACAGTAATGGTCGTCTGTAAGATATTTGTATATTGTATAAAATTACTGTTAATAAACGTATTTATTGTTAAATTTGCTTCTGCAATAAAACACAATTTAATTTCAAATAATTCTTTGTCATCAAATTTAATCAATAATGTTCAATCTTCAGAAGATATGCAAATTTTGCCGCCAGAAGCATTAACAGATTTTCAAAATAATTTGGATGAATCTTTGCTAAATCAGAATTGGTCAAAAGTAGTTATATTAATGCCAATTATGATGAGTTTAGGAATATTCGTCATTGTTTGCAATGATTTATGTTATGTAAAAAAGAAGGCAGAAGCAAAATATTGGTTACATTCTGAAGGAAACAAAGAAGGACTGACGAATGTGATAACAAATCGAGGAAAAATTTTTGAAGTTTAAATATTTGTTGTTATTGGAAAATTATTTCGTAATTAATAAATTAATTAAACTAAATAATGCTGAAACAACCTTTGGGCTATCGTCAAAGAAGTCAGCAACATGGGGTACCAGGTTCACGTACCCCCCCCCTAAAAAATATAAAAAATCCTTTGATCTTTTACCGCTATCTTAAAAATATCAAAGATGTGCCCTTAAAATGGTTTTTACTCCCTCCAAAATAAAATTCTGCCGGCGTCTTTGATTACTGTATTTTAAAATATAACAATATCCACGAATTTATTGGTCAATAAAAATCATATACAATCCAAAAACAAATATAAAACAATTTTGTAGTAGTATTAAATGTACAGTTTCCGCTTCATTCATTTTTCACCCATTTTTTTGATGATGAAGGAATAATCTTTTTTTTCCAAAAAAAGCTTAATAGTTGCATTCATTCATTTTCTCTTCTTTCAAACTTCCGCTGCCAATTTTCATTTTATTTTTTCTCTCACATTTCAAAAATCCTATCTCTTTCTTCCTCTTCCTCTTCATTCATGTTGTTCTTCTTCTCCCGCATTTTGTGTATTTCCCCCTCTTTTTCTCGACATTTTTTTATTATATAAAACCAAATGGAATCTCAATTAGTTTTTTTTTCTGGTAAAAAGAGCCTTCTTTTAATAGTTGCCATTTTTCGCGCGCTCCAAAAAAAGAAAATTTCAACTTTCGCTTCAATGAATATTTTTGTGTGCCAAAAGTGCTGAATGTAAAAATATGTATATTTGAAAAAGTGGGCGGAAGAAAAGAGAGAAAGAAATTTGATGCCAAAGCTAAAATTTGAAATGTAGTCAGTTTTGGTCAAGTTTATGTTTGGCATTTTCAAAAACTTTGAACTTTTTATGCAAATTTTTTGCTGTTCCATAAAAATCTTTAAAAGACTTAAATTTCTTTGAGTTGACAAAATCTTTATTAAACCAGATATTTATTTTATATCCATCGAAAGTTATTTAAATTTTTTGCCATTAGAATTTCATGGTCTTGAAAATAATTAAATTATGACTCCATTTTCCCCTGCTTCCGTCCATCCCATAGTATCCACTTCCTTATATCATAAAGTAATACCGTTAAAATTATGTCCTTACAAAGCTTACATAAAAACTTTATCTTTTCATCCCTCCAGGGGATTTTTAATGATCAGATAATACCTTATTCAAGGACGACATTTGACACATTTTTTGTCATCTTTTTTTTGGAAAAAAACTACATAATGCCATTCTTCTTTCCTCTCATTTTTTGCCATGGAAAATTTAACAACAAAAAAGGAAGCATGAAACAATCGAAATGCGCAAAAACCTTTGAAAGAAAGAAAAAAAATGTGGCATTTGAAAAGCTGCTGCAGCAATATTATTATTGTTGTTGTTATTTGTTTCTATGAAAGCAAGCATCAACGAAAAAAAAGAACAAAAAATTGTGGAAACAAAATTCTTCTTTTTTTTCAATTATTACTACTATTATTATATTTGAAGGTTTTTAGAAAAGGATCTTTTGTGCTTATTGGTTTTTAAGAATTCAACATTGATTTTGTTTCAAATATGAAGGTTATGCTTATTTGACCTGAAAAAGTATAGTCTTAAAATATAATCCTAAAACATAGTATTTTTATAAATGCTTTTCCCCTGCTATTTTTCCATAACCTCAAAAAGCTGCTCCCAAAAATTACATTTAATTGAAATCGACGCATATGCGCATTTCATTTTTCTTTAAAAGTAGCTGTCATTTTTATTTTTCATTCAAAAATAAAATCTTCAACTTTCTTTACTGCTTTCTTTTTCATTTTTGGCAAAAAACTTGGGTGGAATGGGTTGACCAGTAGTAGAAGTAATAGGCCCCCGTGGGGGACATAATTTGATTATCTCATATGCGTCCCCTTCTTTTTTCTTTCACTCTTTTGTGCTTTCTTTCTTTTGCATTTTGCGCTTTTAGCTTTTTTGGGAGAAAGGAAAAAAGTGCATGTTTTTGTCTAAGGTCAAGCAGGCATCAACAAAATGAAAACAAAGCGTTTTTGGGGTAAAATTGTAACCATCTAAATATTTAGCAGTTCCATTTACCTGCCGATTATCTATCTAATTTTATAGTCTTGTGTTATTCGCATTCTCTAACAACAAATTTTTTTTATGTAGCACACAGATTAAATTATGCCACTTCTGAAGCATATTTTAGAAAATATAGTAAACTTTTTACGATTTATCCAACAACAAAAAAACGTATTCTTAAAATTCTTTTTTTATCTTTCTAAAAATTTTTTCAAGTATTTAAAATGACCTAAACTTTTAACAATTTACATGAATAAAAAATTCGCCGTTCTTCGTTTAAAAAAACTTTTTTAAATAACATTAAAATTGCGATAGAAAAAAGAAAACGTTTAAATCTTTTGAATTTGTAATTTTATCTTGATAAAAAAAAGAAAGCAGGCGAAAGTTGTTTTTTTTTATATCTCCGAATTTGATGCAGAGAGACGTAATAAAAAAACACTTTTTTATAGTTTAAAAATGGGAAAAACGTCGTTTTTTTGGTTTAAATTAAAAAAAAGAAAACTTAAATTTGCATTCCTGAAAAAAGGATGTTTTTTTAAAAATGTGATTCTGTGATTGCATTAAAAATATGACAAAAATGTCTTGAAAATGCCAAAAAAAAATTTTTGCATTATCACTTTTTGAAATTTCAGACAAAAATATTGTTGTTCATGAAGTGGATTAAAATTTGCATAATCCATCGAATATTTGTTTACATAAATCTTTTAATCTTTATCCCACATTCGCGTGTTCCTTGACTAATTAACTATCCATTTTCTCTTTTCTTTTTGTATTCGATTTTTGACGATTGGCATTTTTGTCTTTTTTTTGTCGGCGGCATTCCTTTCTTTCTTTGGTTTTCTTTCACATTTTTTTTTCATTGACCCAAGATGTCCTTTTTTTCTTTCATTCTTTCCCAAAATATAAACATCGTTAATCATCTTTTTCTAATCTTATATTTCTTTTTAATTAGTGTTTCCGATTATTTTTCTTTGGAATTTGTAATTTATGCGGATTTTATTTTGTCGAAAATTGTTTATCATTTTTTTTAATGATAGGAAAAAATCTAAAAAGAAAAAAGAACGTAATTTTAGAATGGAAGGGTAATGATGTTATACATATGTCAAATTTAACTAACTTTTTTTAAAATAAATGACGTGCTTTTTTTCTTTTTTAAAATTATTGGATACAGTAAGCCTTTTTCCTTGAGGGCATTTAAAAAATTCTTCACATTGTTACTGTAGCCAAATTTAATAAACAAGTTTTGACATTTTGCTTCTGGGAAGATGTAATAAAATGTCATATTCCTATTAATAAAATTTATTCCTTCGAGATTCTTCTAGTTTATTATGCTGCTGCAATTATATGCTATTTTTAAGCACATCTTTTTCGATGTTTGTTTTTGTGATTATTATTTATGCAAAAATCTCTCTCTCGGCTATTAGAACTGATGCTCAAAAAAGTAAAATTAAATTTAATTATTTCTAGAATTTTAAATTCTTGAGAAAAAAAAGTGCAACATCTCAAACACGAAAAACACAAGTAAAAAACTTTTTTCCTTGCTCTTCCATGAAGTCATTAATTTTAAAATCCTTTGCTTTAATTAATGACCAAAAAAACTCTTCTTTTTTTAGTTTTGTGGCAATTTTTAATCACTTTCTTTTTACTCAGAGCGAAAGGCTTTATTGCTCTATCATTTTCACTGCTTTTTTAAATAAAAAAGCTTTTAACATTTTTCTAAATTTGTTAAATTTTTTCAACTAATACAATATCAAATTTCTTTCCACAACTTTTTTATATCCTACAAGCTTTTAACTTTAACTTTAAGTTTAACACAAAAAATGTCAGTAAAACTTTTTAGTTTTTACCTTTTTTCTAACATAAAAATTTGCAAAGCTTAAAACTTGCATTTTTTGTTTCTTTTTTCAAACAAAAATTGATCACAATTGCAAAAGTGTCTCAAATTATTATTATTTTTATCTTTTTTTTCTCCAAGATGAAAAGGAAGGAAGAAAAAAAATGTTGCCACCTTTTAGGATTTTTGACAAGTTTTTGAGGAATAAATGTGTCATATTTTTAGCTTGAATGTTATATGATTTTTCAATGATGATTTTATGGTGGGAAAAAGTTAATGAACAGGTTGTCTGATTTTTGGGTTTTTGGGATCAATGTTTTTTGGTCTTATTTGTTTTCGGGTTTCTTTGGTTTCATTTTGTTAATTTACTTTTTAAAACATCTATTTTTTTTGAATTTGAGTTTTTAGTGAAATATTAAGTTTTTAAAGTTATAATCAATATTCTTAATTTAATTCTATCATAATTAATTGTATAATTAAATGTGTAAACTTAAACAATCTTTTTTATAGTGAATACTGTAGAATCTTGTTTCTGTAGAAAGCAAAAATTAAAATCTTACATCTTTCCACGTTTTTTCCTTAGTTGTTTGCTGCAACAGTTTGCAGCCATATTATTTTTTATCTGTACATTTCAGCGAACTTACTCATCATCGTTTATAAAATATTTTTATATGAATAATTCTTTCGTTATTTTCAACAAAATTATTGCCCATTTTTCTCCTCTTTTTTCTGTTCTCATCTTTTACTCTATCTTCTTCTTTATTTTTTGTTTCTTTCAACAAAAAATGATTCATTTTTTATAATTTTATTTCGTGAATCAAGAAATTACATTCTACATAAATTAAATTATTTTAGCTTATTTCATTTAAAAAAAGGATGAATAATACCGGTTTATCTGTAATAGGATATTACTGGGTTTTGATATCTTTATTTGCCACAATATGTGTCATCGCAGGTTTTTATATGCCATATTGGATATTGGGAACATTAGATTTAAATGGAAAAAAGAATATTGTATATTTTGGAAGTTTTCGTCGTTGCAATTATCCGGTTTTTGATGAAGTTTGTTTTTATGCAAATTTTTTTGGGGGTTCATTAATTTCAATTTAGGATTCAAAGCAATTTCGTATTGAAGAACTTTGTGGTCGATACAGCGGCTTCAATGATATTCCATCAATTTATTGGCAAGTTTCAACATGTCTAATTGCCTTTGGGTGTTTATTAACTACAACTTTGTCATTAATTTTAATTCCATCATGTTGTTTTAAACATATTGTTTCAAAAAATTCTGCAATTCTTATTGGATTACTGCAAGCTGTTGCAGGTTGGGGGATATGCAAATTTTTTAAAAAATATATAAAAAACGATTTCAGCTGTTTGTGTTAGTTGTGGATGTCTCCTATATCCCCTTGGATGGGATAATCAAGAAGTTCGAGATGCTTGTGGCCCATTATCTGGAAAATATTTTCTTGGTAAGATTATATTACCTAATTTGCATAAAACAAAACAATCCATTATTACAGGTGAATGCCAAGTTGGATGGGCATATATTTGTATGTTGATTGGATCTGCCCTGCTTCTAACCTGTGGAGCATTATCAATTTGTGGTGGCAGAGAACCTGATGCCGATCCCCATTTTACATCCTACCGTAATCGATTCCGTCCAGCTGCAGTTGGACAACCTCCAACTCGGTACAGCTTTGATGCGGAAACTTTAATTGATCATAATCTTCGACGGCATTCCCTTGCAACTTCAACTGGTCGTCGAACTTCGACCCAAAGAATCTTTCGACCCTTAAATCCAACTTCAAGTCATTTACCGCAATGTGATGTTTAGAAAAAAATTACTATAGATTAATATTTTTTAAATATTTAAAAAAAGTATTTAATTATTTTTATAATTCTTTAAATTTTTACTTCATTTATGCCAAAATCCCATTTTGATGATAGGGTTTTTATTTAATTTTGACGGGTAATTTTTTTAATGGATTATGTATTGTATTTTAACGCTATCAGTATTGTTTGAAACAAACCTTTATAAAAAAATAATATCAAAAAATATCAATTTTTAACACACAGAAAAAAAGAAGAAAGAAACACGTCAAAAATGAGCCAAAAAAGAAGACTTCAAAAATTACAAAAAAAAGTTTTTTAAAAAATATAATGAAAAAAGGCAATTTGACTGGCGAAAAATAATGGTATTACAGTAACAAAAACAATAAACAAATGTTTATGTTATTTGTGACATGGAAGTGTTGTTTTCAAGAAAATCTGTGAAATACCATTATTAAAAATTCAGCGAGTTTTTCTTTTAATATCCAATGGATTTAAAATAATCAGCAAGGGCACCAGTTGCTTTTGAGCACATTTCTGGTTGTACTCCGCCTTCGTATAAGCAAATGATTACAGCTAAAAAAATTAGGGATTAAATTAAATGTCTCCTATTGGAATATTTTTGGCTTATCACTAATTTTGTCCCCCCTAAATTCAACTTAAAATAAAAACAATTTTTAAGCTCCGTCGAAAATTATATTAGAACACATTTTTTGGTCATGTTTGTTACAAAAGATTACGGTTAATCAAAAAAAATTTAGGCCAAGAAAGACCAAATTGAAACCAAAACTTTGGTGGTCATTTTCCAATTTCTAAAAATAGAACTTGTTTGAAAACAATTTTAATCCGTTTTTGACGTCAGCTCCAAAAAGCAATTTCAAAACTAATTTGCATAAAAACAGAAAAATCCTTTAGCACAATTGAACGTTTAACACTGATTGATCATTGTTTTTAGTGATCTTTGCAATATTTATTTTTTAGGATCAGGGAGGTCAATCAAAACAATTATTTAAAAATAAATAACAAACCTTGAGCAGTTTTGTAAAGAAAGAAACCATCGCCTTGCTTTTTGCCAATAACTCGTTCATCGTCAGCTCTTAAAACAAAAAATTTTTGTCCTTCAAATCGAAGCCCGGAAGCTAAAACGGCATCTGGATTTACGAAAGCTTTTGCAGCTTGTGTGGCTTCTCCTTGATCAAGCTTAAAATTAAAACAAGGATTAGATAACTGGGTTATAAATGTGATTAAAAAACAAACATTAAAATTATCAGATTTTCCCCATACTGATCCATCAAAGCCTACGATAGCTGCTTTTGAAACATTTCCGGTTCCAATTAGATTATTATTTACGAGATCTTGCCAAGACATGATTTTTAAAATAGGGGTCTATAAAATACCAAAATTTAGGGGGGTTTTTTTAATCACAAATTTAAATATCACGGTAACAGCAAAAATATTAGAAACCGAAATTTTTAAATCACAAATTTGATTAACAATGGGTTAATAACTAAACGTATCCCCAAATATCCAAAAATATTAAAAAAAGATCAATAATGAAAAAATGAGGAAAAAAGGTGAGGATGAGAACGGTGATGAAAAAAAGAAGATAACAAAAATCGAACTTGAAAGAAGAAGAAGATCGCAGCAGCTCAAAATGAATGAGTTAAATGAGTCAAAAGAAAAAAAAGATCAAAGCAGATGTTGTCTTTTATTTGTGTGAAAAAATCAAAGTTTTAAAGAAGCAGCAGGCTTTAAGAATAATGAAACACTTGAAATAAAGTGTTTTGAAACTATCGTAAAATGACTCAGTACCGGAAAGGGAGGATTTAAAAATAGTTTAACAAAGATAACAGTTGTAATATTTTTGAATTAATTAAATTGATGCCTTCAGAAAATAATAAATTGTAAAATTTGTAAGAACTCAAAGAAATTAATAGACACTTTTGTAACTCAAAAAGAGAAAATAAAGAGTAAGTTCTATGGAAATGTCTGGGTCAAATAAAATCTTTTCATACAACCACCCGTCCATCATCATTGAGGGATAATTAAAAGAGTGTGTGAGAAAGATAAAGATTTTGATTATAGCTTACGCTCATTTCAAATTGATTATTTTTTTGTACCTATTGTATCCTCCTTGTAAACTTTTGGTTCACGAAAAATGATAACCAACATCTGCAAAATTTGAAGATGTTCGGGTTCGACAATAAGGAATTCACTTTTTAAAACATTAAAATATTTCATATTATTATTATTTTCGAGAAACACATAAAAAAGTAGTAGTAAAAAAGATGACATAAGAAAAGTATAAGCTAGAAACTATTATTACTACTCATAAAACTTTTAAAAAAAATGACGGAAAGACGACTGCTGGGATGAGATCAGCTAAATAAAAAAGAACAACGTTTATCGCGCAGAAGCAATTCTCTCAAGCTTCTTTTTTCTGCTTCTGTCTTGGGGTTTTTTACTTGAAAAACTATCGCTCTTAAACATGCAGAAGAGAAGGTTGGGAAGAAAGAAAGAGGAAGAAAAAGGGATGCTAAAACAATCAAGGCGGATATAACCAGATTTTTGACACAATTGTTTTTTTTTCTTTCTTTCTTCAGTATCCTTTTGTAAATAAGCGAAGAAAAAGGAACTTGGGTTTTAAAATAGAGAAAAAAATAAGTCTGACGGAGAACGTTGAAAAAAAAACAGCTGCAAAAATGTAAGATAAAGAGTAGGCGATGAAATGAGCAAACAAAGGCTCAAAATCATTCAAAATGAACGTCTGATCTCTTTCTTTTGTTTCAATAAAAAACGTAAAATAAACGAAATCTGTTTTTAATCCCCTGCTCTTTTCAGAAATTTTTAAAAAGTAAAAATAGAAATAACAAAGTTGAAAATGAAAAATGAGAGTTGGGTCTTTTTCTGTAATTTCGTTTAATTACTACAGTAATTTTTAAATATTTTGAATGTTGTAAAATATTAAAAGCAATTACAGTCCTTTTTTACCAAAATTTAAAACCCAAAATAAAAAGATTCGGTCAAATTTTAAAAACAAAACGTCCAAAACAAAGAAGAAAAAAGAATCATTAAAAAGCATTTTTTTAGGAGGACCAATACATTAAATTTATCTGGAGGCGTTTAAAGAATTTAGAGAGGTTAAAGACAGCCGCTATTTATCTCTCTATCCTATTTGCAGCTTCAAAGGTTTTCTCATTCAGCTTATTCGAACTCTTTTTTTGTTGTTTTTGTTGATTGTTAAAATCCATTTCATTTTGCCTCCCTGCTTTCAAATATATATCCCTTCACGGATCAGTCAGAGAAAAAGCTCAAAAGTTCCAGCTAACGAGATTGAAAGAAAAGCGGCTGTTCCTCCATCGATGATTTTTTGTCCGCCTCCTCTCTTTTCTTCACTCTTTTTTCCGTTCAAAAAAAGAAGAATTTGTTTTTGCTTACTTCAAAGTTTTGAAAGCATTGAATTGAAATGAAAAAGTTTTTAAAGTTTTTTAACGATTTGTTGTTTGTCCGGTGGCAATATCTTCTTGTTTGAGTTTTAAAAAAAAGATGGAATGATTTTTGATTTTCAATTAATTCAAAAAAGTTTAAAATTGGTGGTCAAAATAAAAAACTTTAAAAAAACATTTTTAACAGAAAAAAATTTTTACTGATTAATTTGAATGTACTTTTTTGGGTTTTCTTATCAAAATTAACTTTAATAAACAAAATCTTATTCCTACTGTAACTAAATAAAAAGACAAAAATTTAATATTTTTCAAGTTTATTATTAATATTATTATTATTTTTATATAAATCAATATTATTAGTTTTATTAATACTATTAAAATTATCGTCTATTCTTTCAATCCTGCAATGTTTAAGATATGTTTGATGCAAAGATGCATCACTTGATGGAGGAGTTTTTGGTTGAGCCCATGATTGTGTTTCTGCTGAACCAAAGAAGAAAAATACAGTACCCCCAATACAATTCGCTAATGCAATACATCCAAAAACCATTCCCCATTCACTTTGAGATCCTTTATCCACAAAGAAGCCAACAATCCCTGGGGCTAGCAAATTTCCTAAGGTCCCTGAGACCATTGCAAATGATGAAATCATTCCAGCATATGCTGGAGCAATGGATAATTGGGATGTCGTAAATCCGGGAATGGCAGAACCAACAAAAATACCGTATAAAGCTAACAAAATAATTGCTTCAAATTCTTTCGTACAATCAATATAAAATGCCATAATTCCAAGTACAATTGCAGCACCAAATGAGGCTAAAAAAGAAGAAAATTATGCAAATTTATATCAAGCTGACAGAGAATATAAAAGTTAAACCTACCGAAACATTGAAAGAAAATGCATGAACCCGTAGGGGAAACAATCTTCTTCTTCTTTAAAATATCAACACAAATGCTAAGGAAATATTTGCTTACGAGATTACATAAAAATGGAACAGCTGTGAAAATGCCATTCTAAAATACCAACATTTTTGCAAATCTGTACACATTTTTAAAAAACTTACAGAATTGAGATCCAAAACAAGAACATCTCGGGCATAAGAAGGAAGGAAAATTTGCATAAATGTTTGAGTCAATTTATGGGCAAAACTTGCCACTACAACTGCAATTGTTGCTTTTGAAAAAATCATCTTTTTGTAAGGAATTGAAGCAAGGGAATTCTAAAAATGGGATGATTGATAGAGATAAAATGGTTGAATCTATTCGGATATTTTATATTAATGGCTTTAAAAGTCAATGAATAGAAAGTTATCAAAACATGATAGCTTTCTATTTTTAGGTCAAAGTCTTACGCTTTGAAAATTTGCATCTTTTAATTTGCATATTGATATTACAGTATTCCTTTGACAGTGGTACTGTATAGGATGTATGCATGTCAGAAGAAGATGGCATCTTTATGTGAGAGTCATCATCTTGTGAATGAGAAATTTTGTCATCACTGAGTATGAATGAATTATTATTGTCATAAAACCTTGTATGTTAAGGTTACTGTTAATGACAACAATAATAATGGATTCCTTTAAAATTTTAATTACTACAAGGCATTTGACTGACCTTTTTTGTTCCAGTTAAGGGTAAATGTGCGCCATTTTTCAATTCCAAATATTCTTTCTCAGCATCAGAGAGAAATTTACAATCTTTTGGATTATTTGTTGCAAAGAATACCCAAATTATTACAAAGATTCCACCAGTTGCAGCTAAAATATTACTGTAATAAAATTTTAAATATCCTTTAAACTTGGACTTACCAATAGAATAAAAGATTAATGGCCAGCCATCTTGAAATTCAAGAGAACAAAGAGTTGTAGAAATTAAAACTCCGAAGGAAGCGGATATCTGAGATCCGGAAGTGAAAATTGCAGCTGCAGTACTTTTTTCAGTCGCTGGAAACCAGGATGACAGAATTGCAGATAAAGCAGGATACATTGGATTCTAGAAAAATTTGCATAATTTAATCAAACGGCCTGAATGTAAATCTTACTTCAAGAATTCCATACAAAAATCGAATAATAAAAAAGTAATAAAAATTCATGTATGCCGAAATTGGACTTAATGCCATTGTAATGGACATTCCTGTCATTGCAATAAGTCCAACAATCTTTGGCCCAAATCTGCTAATCAATAATCCCGAAACAAACATGGTCAATAAATTTCCATAAAATCCGGCAGAAAACAGTAAAGATTGTTGTTCATTCGACCATACAAATGTGCCCTAAAAATATTTACATAGCTCATCCCAAGGTTACGGTAGTTGTAAACTTACATGATATCCGCTGTCATTGGATTTAAGTTCATTTAATTCAATTTTTTTGCATTTTTTCTCAAATGGAGTTTTGATGGCATCTTCAGCAGCGGCAGTTAAATCAGGCAAAATTGGAGTTTTAGGATTTGCATGTTGATAAACGGCTGAAGCATTCACCATGCAAACCATAGCAACACCGATATGAGTCCGCATTGAAATTGTACAGTAATTTCCAAGCATTAAAATTGCGGCTAAAATAAAACAAAAAATTTGCATATAAAATACAGTGCAGAAAGTTACCTAAAATCCATCGTCTTTTCGTTGTAAGACAATACCATTTTTTCTTTGAAGAAGTTTCATAAAATTGATCACTTGAAGTGGAGGTTCTGGTTGTAATTGAATTTCGAGAATTCATTTTTCAAAATTCTTTTTATTTTCGAAAACCGTAAATAAAAGTCAAAAAAATATATCAAAAATGTTTTAACACAAAAAAAGAAGAAAGATGTTAAAACAGCAAAAAACTGATCCATTTTCTCATTATTGAGGATCCTTTTATATCACAAAAATAGCGACTATCCCTTTTTTGTTTATGATCTGTTATCAAAATGTGACGTATAATAAATATTTTTTAATCCATTAATTATTCCAAAAACAAATCATCGAAAAAAATATCGTGTACTATTTTTTTTCTGCGAGAGAGAAATCAGTGATCGAAATGCCTCCGCCTATTATTTCCGCTTTCTCATTTTTTTGAGTTTGATTTTGAACGTATGATTTCGATGATTAATTGAATGAATTGTGGTGGACAAGGGACGTCAAAATTATTTGAAAAAAAACTGATAAAACCAAAATAAAACCAAAGCAAGTCCAGAAACTTTTTTGAACGATGGTTTTTGCTGCACTTTTTTCGTCAATTTCAGCTTTGCATTTTTATTCTTTCATCTTTTTAAGGGGGTACTGTATTGGAATTAAGGACATTGAAGTGCATTTAGGGTTTATCAAAACAAAAACCATTTATACAACCATTATCTTTTAACAAATGTTCTGGGAATAAGTTGTATATCAATTTTCCCCCTATATTTTAAATAATAACAAATAAAATCTTTAATATTTTTTAAAACCTAAAGCTTTTTGCCATTAATGAACCTCAAAATAGCCCCCATTTGATTCCCGTGTGTTTAATTTTCTTTTCAAACCTGCTTTCAATAATCTTATCTTTCTTTGTTTTTCCAAAAACAAAGAAATGCAACATGGTACAGTATTTTTGTTTTTATTTTCCCAGGTGTAATCTTTGTTGTTCTTTTGAATTCTTTGTTCTGTTGTTACTTTTTTTACTTTTCGATAGATTTCATTTAATTGGATACCGTATAACATGTTGACTACGTTTTTTAATGTTTAACAACATCTTTACAATTACAGTATATATGATTTAGTGAAACCGCAAAATTAGATCACAAAATCGGCTATTGATAAAAGTTTAAAACAAAATTGCAGTTTGCTACTTGCATTTTAATTTCCCAAACGAATTTCGTAATTTTTAACAAAATTTTGTTATGAGATTTTTCAATATTGCTTAATTCAGTCAAAACAATTTTTAAAAATTCTTTCCGATCACAGATTAATGATTGTTTTTTTAATTTAAAAATTGTTTTTAAAAAAGCAATAATCCTCTTTTTTAAAAGTCTGTCACAATTGGTATCAAAGGGCAGCAATGATTTTTAATATGCAAATTATGTTTACACCAACAAAAAATCGTTTCAACAACTAAAAAACTGCACATATAAAAAATATAACAAAAATTTAATCGTCTTTTCTAACAACAATTTTCAACAGCCGTAGAATTCTACTGTTACGTCAAATCAAAAAAATGAAGAAGAATAAATTAACGGCGAGACTCAAAAAAATGATTCACAAACTTTTAATCAGTTTTTTTGTAAAACAATGTCGAAACTTCATCAACAGCAATTTTTAGAAACCAATGAACAAAAAATTTTGGAGGGGAGAAGGTGATGGGAAAATATCAAAAATATAAAATATTGGATTAGTAATATTATGTTGTTGTTGTTTCTCATGCACGTAAAATTCATATGCAAAATTGTTGCTGTGTGATGTGTACATGTGAACTATGTTTGTATAAAAAAGACAATTTTCAAAGAAATAAATACAAAATAATATTTATTATACGATACCTTAATATATTCCAAAACACACAAAAAAATAAACAACTAAAAATACAAAAACCAGGAAAAAAACAAAAGCAAACTAAAAACATATTGTTGTATTATTACAGATACGATTTTATATTACAAAAACAAAACATTTTTTTACTGTATACTAACAGGAACAATTCTTGCAGTGGAATTGGAATTGAAGGAATTCAGGGTTGTTGAAGGAACTGTTGGCTCTTCATATTTTACTAACCCAAAAAGGATTCCAATTTGTCGACGAAGTATTTTATGCGTAAAAAGGATGAACCAAGCTGGAGCAAGCGTGATAATATCAATGAGATAAGTTTGAACTTCAAACATTGCAATAATAAAATTGTAATCGGTTGCCGCAACAAAAGCATACTGCAAAGAGACATGTGTATGAAAGGGATTTATGAAATCCAATTTCGAGAATGGATTGACTTCTAGATTTGAGCTGTAATTAAATATAATTACCTGTTGACCACAATTAATAATTTCTGTTCCAAAAATGAGCAAAGTGTAAAAGAAAAGTTTGATGTCCTGCGGGGAAATTTTTCCTTTAATTTGGCTAACTTTTTTGGAACATAATTTTTGGGAAAAAAGTTTCACAAGAACATAAACATTCATTCCAAATGAGAGTATGGAAGTAATTGTCATCAGGATTGCGGTATTTCGGGGATTATTCATCCATGGCACGGCATCTACCTTTCCTTCGGTGATATATCTCAGGGAATGAGGATCAAAGACATTATTCAAGGCAACATAAATATCCGTTAAAGGGATATGCCAAATCAAAGCGATCGGTGCCAAAAGACAAAATGCCAAAACTCGTCGTAAATATTTATTCCAGAATTTTTGGTATCCAATTCTTAGCAGAAATACGGTAAATCGATTGAAGGATAACGCAAGACTCAATAAATGTGTTGCATTTGCCAAATACCAAATTAGCATATGAAGAATTGTAATCAAAAAATTTCGAATTCCCCAAGATTTCACAAATGGAAGAAACATTGGAGTTTTAACGATTCGGATTTCAAAATAATATGCAAGTGACGAAGCAAGATAAACCAGCGCAGAGATCCCAAAAATTTGCATAAAAGAACCAGCAAATTTAAATTTTACTCGACTCAAGAATATTGTGTACAGGATTAAGAAGTACAGAAGATACGATGGAATTACATAAATTAAAGTAAGAAAAAATTTTCTATTTGCCGCATCAGCTTCAGGTGCCATCTCGGTAAAAAAAGATAAAAAGTAATTGGACTAAAAAATTTTTATAATAATAATAATATTTTTAAATCTGTTATTAAAAAAGTAAAAACAAACCTGAAAAAATTTACTTGACTACGAGTATCCCCAAATGAATCAAAAAGGTGTATCTCGAGAATTCTAAAATTCTAAAAAACTTTAGTCTTTTGCTCATTAATTTTTCAATCCACACACACAATTACGCAATAAAGCTTATTCCCTGCAAAGCAAAGAATTTGCAAAGCCTCCGCAATTTTTTTTTAAAACATCTTCAACAAATGTATTACGGTAATACAACTTCCGCGTAATCCTAAAAAAACTTAAAAAGTATTGCAGCATTTTAAAACACAATTTTTTAAAAAATATTAATAACCTTTGTTAATTAAAATTGTTGTTATGTTTTTACATTTGGCAAACTTTTTTTCTCATAACAACAACCTAAAAACAAAGTTCAACAGATTACGGTAGTGGTAGTTATTTTTGTTTTTTCTTGTTCAAGGTTTTTTTAAATGTACACTTATAATACTTATAATACTTATAATACTTAAAGTATGGAACAAAACTTTCACATGACATGCCTACAAAACATAATGCATCTCTAATAAATGGAAAACATTATTCAAGTAATCAGAACGAAAATTAAATCATTCGAGTTTTTTTTAAAGCTAAAAGATGCTTGCTTTTTGAAGTTTATTCACGAAAATTGGATAAGTTTTTTGTGCAGAATAATGGTTCAAAAGTGATAGAATTGTAATAATTTTTAGAGTTTCTTATAAAAATTCTATTTTTTGAGTTTTACATAAGATCCAGTGAGATGTTTTTGAAAATTATTTTTATATAATTTATAAATTATTTTAAATATACAATTTTAATGCAAAAATATTATTACACTTTCTTAAATTACTTAAAAAATTGAAAGAAAAAAGGGTAAAATTTAATGAATAAATTAAGAGATTTGTTCCAATTTTTCTTTAACAAATTGAATTAACCATTGTGCAAATTCAGCGATGGTTACTTCGCCATCACCATTATGATCGAAACGTTTTGCCCAAATATCAAACAATTGCTTGATAATGGTCATAAAATCGAAAGATCCATCGGGATTTGAAACTTGTTTTCGAACGGCATCCAAAACTGCATTCAACAAGATATCATTAAATTGTTTGTTATCAACTAAAAAATTTGCATAAATTGATACATTTATGCCAATGTAAAGTAATCTTACATTTAGGTCCTACAGTACCAACAGGGATACCTTCTACATCAGTGGGTACAACAGTATCATCATCATCGTTCTCGGTTACGGTATTATCAAGTGGGATTTTAGGGGATGGATGTAATTCAGCTTTTCTCATTGCATCTTTAACAGCTGCTGCAAATTCTTCCAAAGTTGCCGTTGGGCCTGCGGTAGTGAAAGTTGTTGGGTCCATGGTGGTGGAAAGTGGGGCATCTGGATGAATGTTTACAACATCACCAAATTCTAAACAATAATAATATCATGCAAATTTTTAGATTAAGTCTTGCACCAAATGCAACAGCTTAAATTTCAAGCTTTTGCCGATCAAAAAAAACTAACCAGTATTTGTTGTTGGTCGAGCAAATGATGCTGAAAAGCACATAGCAGCAATAAAAATATACAATTTAAAATTCATTTTTATTAATTCAAATTTTTTAATCCAAAAAACAAAGATGAAGAAGATTTGTTGGTTGAGAAAACTGATAAAATTCAAGGCACTTTTATACTAACAAAAAATGGCAAAACTTTTGAAATGTTTTTCAACTTTGAAATCCCATCACTTGAACTTGAAAAAAAAGAGAAAAACAAGCCACCCTCAAAGCAAAATTAAGGCACCGGAAAAGACCTCCACCTGTTGTCTATCTTTCTTTTTTGTTTTTGAAATTAGAGGAGGATATATCAATCAGTGATGATATCATCATCATATCTCCCTTTCCTTTTGCCCTTCAAAAAAGAATATCTCAATTTTTTGTAACAATGATTCATAACTTTTTAATAAAAACGGAAGTAGGATAAAAATGGCACAAAAAATGAGTCATCTTTTTAAAGAAATATTTCCAAAAAAATTTAATGAAAATGTCGAACCATATTTTATTCAATGAAATGATAAATCAATGATTAAAACTCAATCATTGTTTGTGATAGAGGTAAGAAGACTTGGATTTTGAAAGGTGCTTTAATGTTTGAGATCTCTTGATTGTTGAAACATTTGATCCAAAAGATTGCCTTTGTTTTTTTTGAATTAAATAACAAAACACAAGGAAGTAAAAAGTTGTTGATTGCATTTATGTTTATTGTTTTTGTCTACCCTAAAGTTAAACTTGTTCGTTTCCAAGAGAATTTTTCCAAGAATGTAAAAAAGAGATTCTAGGATGGCATGGCATTGGAGATTCGGATCACAACCAGTAACAATGATTTAGTGCCGCAACTTCAAACAACATTTTTGATATTCCCTACAGATTTTGGATAAAAAAATCGCTTAAAAAACTGAACGTACTCCCCCTGTGCATTTTAAAGTAAACCCAGAATTCTGTCGGTTGATACATTATCAACCGATCAATTCCCCAAGTTGCCGCCTGTTCAAGCTTTACACATGTCAACATTTTATTGTGAAAAAACAATATTTTATAGATGAAAAAAAACAACATAAAAAACATGGTGAAGAAAACAAAATAACAACATAAAAAACATGGTGAAGAAAGAATAAAAAATTAACGTCTCAAAAATTTTCTGTAAGTTTTCCATACAAGTTCTCGAAGATCTTTTGTTGTTGTTTGTGGAATAATATCTTTTATCCCATAAGTCATCTCATGATTTTTTTTATCCGCAACACAAAGTGTGAATAAATGATTGGTGATTCCTTCTGGATGACTAAAAAAGATAATTCAGTATACAGATATATAACTTTAAAAGAAATAACATACAAAGATTGAACATGAGCTCCAAGGATTTCAAGTAAAAGTTTTATGTCAGCATATCGAGTTTCAGATACCGCAAAAAGGATATTATGACGAAAGAATACTGGAACCTTTTTTTTGGCCTAAAAATAAAAGTTGTTAAAACCTATGCAAAACATGTTAAAAGTAAACTTACATAATCAGCTCGAAACTTAATAGACATCTCTATTGCCGCAAGGGTTGGAGCATCAATGTCAAACCTGGATGAAAAGTTTTCCAAACTGCAGAAATAATTAACCTAAAAAATCCTCAATTAAACAATTGAAAAAAATCAAAAATAAACTTGCATCCAAAAACTTTTTTTGGTCATAGCTTTGAAAGATGTAAGAAGCATGAAGGAGAAATCGGCCACCCATAGCACAAATTGCAAATTTAAAAAGTGAATTTGGTTTCATCTTTTTTGTTGAATAAAATAATACACGATTAGCTTTTCCAAGTTCAGTTGTTACAGTTCCACCCAATTCTTCAATACATTTTGTTACCATATCTTTTCTCTAAAAAATATAATGATTATGTCATTATAAAGAGATATCAATGAGACAATCCCTCGGGGAAGGGGAAAAAGGGGCCCGGGGGATAGAAGGGGAGGTCGGTCTCTTTGATGGTTTGAAATTTTCCCCTTTCCCCCGAGCTTTTCCAAATTTTATCATTTCCTCTCTCCCAAACCCCGAGGATGAGAAAAAAGAAGTCCCCCCGTGATGGGGAAAAGGAAGTGGAAGTCACATCACTGTAAGCAACCCAAAAAACGCAACCAACCTCATCAGGAATATCAAAAAGATAAAAGGAATGTGAATTCTCTTTAATCATTTCAACGATGTTTATTCCATTGTTTGACATTTTTGGTTGAATATAAACATGTTTTAATGCATCACTGATATCAGTAGATAAATATTTTGAAGGAGGTAAATTTTCCAATGGATCATAAGGTTCATCAGGTATTTCTGCAGCAACAGTTTCTTCTGATGATCTTTCTTCCAACTCAGTCATACCAACTTTCTTTTTTCGATTTCGACGAGCAACTTTTTTTTTCCGATGTCGAGGAGCAACTTTCTTTTTACGAATACCTTTCTTTGAAGAAGAAGAAACATGTTCAACAGAAGAATAATTCTTTGAATTTGTTAAAGCTTTTTTAACAATTTCAAAAGATGATTTGCTGGCGTCACTACTCATGCTTTGATATTAATCTTCAGTTTATATGAGAGGAGATTATTTTGCAACGTAAAATAAAGTATTAAAAAATAAATAAGATACGGCAAAATAACGTAGTAACTCAAATGAGAGAAACAAAGAAATTGTGTGTTTTTGATTAAATTTTTGCTGCAATAAAAAAATAACAATTTTCCCGCACGAAATTTCTCCTGGAACGAAAACGAAAAACAATGGTATAACGGTAACGGCAAAACTTAAAAGTTGCATGAACTTTATTTAATGAAATAATAATTAAGTAATTTTATAAAAATATAAAAAACTCAAAAAAAGAATTACAGATTAAAATACAACATTAAATTAAGCATCATCTCAGAATGGCCTCAATTCCGGGTACAATCAGCTAATATGCAATTTCATTAAAGAATGAATCGGACAAAAATGATTTACCGGAGAATGCATAAAAAAGGGTTTGTCAGATGTGTTTATCTTATTAAGTTGCCATCCCATTTCTTAACCCTAAAAATTTTATTCTACAGTATTCAATCAAAAAATCGAGAAACAATTTTTAAAATCACTGCTAGTTCGTTAAAATTTTCTTTACATTTGAAATGAAACACAAAGTTTTTTAAACAAATTTTTTTAAGAACAAACAAAAAAGTTATAAAATGAATAAAGAAGTTTCTATAAAACTGTAAAAAGAAAAATTAACAAAAACGATATTTAAAAAAGTTGATATCATTATATTTCTTCGTGGATTCATTTACATCCGTATTACTATAATCATCATCAAGTTCTTCATCAGCAGTATGATATTGATCATCGGATGCAACAGGGATGTCAAGTTTCGATGAAGATAAGATAGGATGCAAGGCTGAAATTGAAGAAGATTCGGGATTCGAATTAGAAAACATCGAAGAAAGACCTGTTTGTGTAAGAATATTAATGAAAGAAGCAAATAAATCACGGTAACGTGGCACATGAGGAGAAGGGGTAAAGATGAAGTTTGAATTTCCATTTTAGCAAAATCATTAACATCAGTTTCACGAACAAGTGTTCCATGTGGTTTGTTCAGAACGCTTTGACCAAGGACAGAATCTTAATCATTGCTGTTTAAATGATGCCAATCAACATCAGAATAAATCATCTCTTCTTTTTTCCAAAGGTTTAACATTCTTGTTTGGGTCAATTCCATTTGAAACAACTTTGTTACACGGTGGAAATCGGGAATTCTTAACATCAGATTCATAAACACTTGTTGCTCGACGCGAGACACGACCCGGAAAACCTGGAAATTCAACTTCAGGTGATTTTTCAAGCGCGAATGTTGAAATTTTCTTGGAAGCCTTTTCAGAATTACCATTTTCTCATCGAATATTTGAACCACGAGTTGACATATTGTGATCAATAATATCATCATCATCATGAGCATCATATTGTTGAGGAGCGTTTTTAGATTGACATCGAACCCGATTTACAATAGTAGGAAGATTCTTTTTCTTTGATTTGCGCTTCTTGTCAGTTTTGTTAACTTCAATCTACAATGACAAATTATATATATATATTCTTTTTGACATATATCTTTACTTCAAACCTCACGACAAACCCATGCATTTTCATCACGAAGTGAAATTCCACGATTACAAGGACAACGAAGTTCCATTTGAATCAATGTTAAACCTTTTCGATCCCAAATATTTTGACGAATTTGATTATCAGTCCAATTGCTAGTTTTATGTCCTAAAAAGAGAAACAGAATAGAAGTGTGGAAACTTTACTAATAAAGATACAGTATTCAAAAACATTAATTGACTGGGACACAAACGAACATACATGCGGTAACATAAACGGTTATTATACATCAGGCAGTGCCGCAACTTCACCCAACATCTGTCGGTTGATATACCCTACAGATTCTGGATAAAAAAAATCACTTAAAAAACTGCACGTACTCCCCCTTGTGCGTTTCAAAGTAAACTCAAAATTCTGTCGGTTGATACATCAACCGAACAACCCCCCAAGTTGCGGCACTGCAATGATTACGGTAGCTACCGTAGCAGCTTATCACAGAAAAATTAAAATGTTTTCGAAATATCAAATTATATTTTTATCACAAAGAAATAAACTCAACAAAAAATAGAAACAAAAAATAAAACAACAAGAATAAGCCTACAAAGATAACCAATTTTTATCTTTAATCAGTCGAGGATCTTGCACAGCACAATTTTCAAGCTTTTTCGCTCCTTTTGCATATGAATGTTCAAAGATTTCTTCAGAAGTTGTTGGACGAAGATCAGGATTAAAGGTAACTTTCAACTTTGATTCAGTAAATTCAACACGCTTTGTAACATCCTGGCTCCAATGCCGAAAGATTGCTGCAACTTCCCATAATGAAGATTCCATGGCATGACATTCTTTGAAGGGGGCATCTTCAATATATGGATCTTTATCAAGATTTTCTAAAAGTAATCCATTGTATTGATAAATCAAAAACATAGAATAAGCTTACCAATCTCTTCACGGTGTAACATTTGTTTAACGACTTGATGATTGATGAACATATTTCGTAAAGTTTGAAGAAGTAATTCCAGAAGTTCAGCATGTGCAACAAGGCAAGTTCTTGAAACACGTTTAGCAAAGGCAGCAACAATATAAGCTGGAACATGTGAAGATGACATATACATATCAAAATCAGCAAGGAATTCAATGGCTTCAAATGATGGAAAAGTAACAATTGCCGGAAGCTTTGAATATAAACTTTCATAAAAGTTTGGATAAGAACTAAAGAAAGAAGGTAAAATCAGCAAGATTCACAGTAAAAAGAAAAACCTACAAATTCTTGCCAAACATTAACTTTGCAATTCCTTTTAAAGCAAAAATCCCATAATTTGTATCACTTTTTTCAGCAAAAGTTGTAAGAAAATCTCCAACAAGATCAGAATCAGTGAAGCAATCCATAGCTTCATTTGTAAGCTTTCGAAGAACAGGAACAACCATATTCTGTGGAATTCCACGATAAAGATGTCTCAACCAAGCTTTTTCATATAGTGTTGCCCGACGTTTCTCTGACATATCAAACTTTGAATAAAATTCAGATTCCAAAAGTGGATATAAATGTTCAGTTGGAAGTGGAAGAGTAACAAGAAATCGCCATAAATTTTCTGTCTGATATTTTGAACTATCAAAAGCAGTAGGTTTTAATTCAAGCCAACAGAAAAGTGCATTGTACATTTCAGCAAATCGGAAAATATTTGTTACTAAAACTTCAACAAGTTTTTCAGGAGCACGTTCAGATGAACAATATGTTGTTAAGGCCTAAAAATATACGTAATGAAAGAAATGAACAATGTCTTTAACAATCCAATCTCCACCCCAAACCTATAGCTCTGACGAAGAATGACTTACCTCAAGCATATCTGTAATAGTATCAGTAATATATAGTTTACCAGATTCAAACCGCAATGGCTCAGAATTACGCATTTTATCTTTAAGTGATCGAATTGTCTACAAAAATATATAAATGATTATTAAAAGTAAATGTTACAATCAATTCTTACCTTTAAATCATTTCCTTTTAAAGCGTCAAACCATTTCTTTGCATTTTTAGCTTTATCAAATTTAATGGCAACATCCATGACTCCAGAATCTGTAAAAATTTTGATCGAAAAAATTTTAAAACATCAAAAACTTTTTTCAGACAAAGATGAGCTTTTTGCTTTTATGACACTTTGCCAAAATGTTTTTAAAAAACGTTTTAAAAACTGTACTTGCAGTTAATTTTTAAATTTACAAATTAGCTACAAAATGTATTTTAAATTACATCTGTTTCATATATAAAAAATGTAATCTAGTGATAACAAAAACAGCGATATAAACGAGGCACCTGTCCCTCTCAAACTGTATTAATACTGTACACTACAGTATCCTATTTTTTTATTTTTTTATGCAAACATGATTGCTCAAGACAAAAAAACACTCTTTTCAGTTGTTCTTTTTATTTCACGAATTCTAAAAAGAGTAGGATGTAAAAGGGCGGCATACGAATAATGTGGGTGACATTTTCAGAAACTTTTTTTTTTCGAAGATTGTTTATTAAACATGATTTTACAACTTATAATTTAAATAAATTACTTTGACATTTCAGACGTTTTTTTATTAATCAGAAAACATTTTACGAAATTTAATTATATACATTATGTTTACAGTTTTTATTTCACTTGACTACTATTTGTGTACCCTTATTTGAGTTGAATGCTGTCTCGAGGGTCTTACGGTAACACTGATAATCGTAGAATTTTCGGGATGTATGGATTTCGTAAAGCCAAAATAATAAGCAGTTTGTCTTCGCAGATTTTTATTTGTGATAAGAACAAACCAAGCTGGGGCTAATGAAGAAATATCAATAAGATAAACTTGGATATTCAACATCCACATAATAAAATCAAAATCTTTTGCTGTCATTAAAAAGTACTAAAATTATGTGGAATTTATTTTTAAATATACAGTACTAAACCTTACCAAGAAAACACAATTAATAGCTTCTGTGCTAAAAATCAATAAAGTATAAATTGACATTTTGATATCCTGAGGGGAGACTTTTCCTTGTGCGGCATTATTTCTTGCATGTGAGAAACAGTATTTTTGTTGCATCAATTTTATAATTACATAAGCGTTCATTCCAAATGACAAAGTTGAAGTGATAGAAATTAAAATAGCTGAATTTCTTGGATTATCCATCCATGGCACAAGATTACCATTTCCTTCAGTCAAATATCTTGTCGAATCTGGATCAGTTTCATCATCCAATTGAACATAAGTATCCGTAAAAGGGATATGCCAAACAAATAAAAGTGGAAGAAGTATCGGAATTCCCAATAAAAACTTCAAATATGAATGCCAAAATTTTTGATATCCAGCTTTTAGCGCGAATACCGTTAATCGATTAAATGCCAATAAACAATTTAGTAAATGATTTACATACATTAAATACCATGACGTAAAATGTATGAATGAAACCATAAATCCCCGGGCACCCCAAGTTTTAACAAATGGAACCAAAAATGTAATTTTACCGAAGACCATGTCAAGATAGTAAAATAATGAAAAGAATACATTGTATACGGTAGAAAGACCAAATAAAGTATAGAATGAACCAGAAAATCTTTGACATGCAACACTGAAGAATACGGTATGAAAGAGGGAAGCATAAAGGACATAAGATGGAAGGATATAAATCAATGCTATCAAAAATCTAATACCTGCTTCATTCATTTTTGTTAAACTTTGTTTGGAATTTTGAATAAATCTATCAAATTTTTCGTTTAAAGTTTGAAAAATGTTACATTAAACAAATTAACTGTTTATTAAATATGAAACAAACACAACAAAAAACATTTTAGAAAACTTTGAAAAAAAAAATTAAAGGCTATAACAGTTTTTCAGTTTTTCAAAGAATTGTAGCCAAAGTTTTAGGATAATGACATACTAGTAATTTTTTGTTCCTGTAAGAAAATATATCATTTTTGTTCAAATTACATGTTAAAAGAAAAATGGTGCTCTTGAAATTTTAATTGTAAACAAACACTGTAATGGACGCCATTTTTTTTCCCCAAAGAATGACTCTTTTTTCCCCAGAAAAAAAAGAGTCCCCAAAGAAGCACTCTTTTTTCCCCAGAAAAAAAAGAGTCCCCAAAGAATGACTTTTTTTTCCCCAGAAAAAAAAGAGTCCCCAAAGAATGACTCTTTTTTCCCCATCGAATTAAAATCACAGTATTATTAATAAATCATTAATACAGTATTCTTTTAATTGTAAAATACTAAATGTTAATTAATAATACAGTTTTTTTAAATGGTGAAATATTATTAGTTGTTAATTTATAATACTGAATTTAATTAATAATACAGTTTTTTATAAATTATAAAGTTGTTTGAAATATTATTATTATTATTATTACTGCAATTTAATATTTAAAGAATCACATGTTTTTTGAAAAAAAGGATTCTAAGTCCTAAAATTTTTTCCAGATAAATGTTTAAAGTATGTCGCCCCTTTAGGCTGTGACAAACAAGTCATAAGCTAATATTCAGTTAAATTATATGTCTCGTCATATAATTTAACTGAATATTAAGCTCTCGAATCCGGAATCTGCGAAATTCAAAAACATTTGCATAATATTCGTAATCCTCATTATGCGGAATCTGGAAAAAAATAAAAAAAATAAATTGCAGTAATTCTTTGGGGACTCTTTTTTTTCTGGGGAAAAAAAAGTCATTCTTTGGGGACTCTTTTTTTTTCTGGGGAAAAAAGAGTCATTCTTTGGGGACTCTTTTTTTTCTGGGGAAAAAAGAGTCATTCTTTGGGGAAAAAAAAGGTTTTCTCCACTGTAATGCACTTTTTCTGTTTTAAGTGAAAATTTTGTTAAGTTTAATAATCACTGCACATCACAACAACAACAATAAATTTATTTATTACGTTTAAAGAAAGTGTACTGTAACTATATTTAAATGTGATTTTTTACAAACAAACAAATTTCAATTATTCCCATTTTTCAGTAATTACGGTACTGAAACAACCGATAATCGTCTGGAATGTGTTGAAGCCACCGTAATTTTAGCATTACCAAAATTAACTTGAAAAATGAATATGCAAATTTGTTTACGTAAATTTCGATTTATTGCCAGAATAAACCAAGCAGGTGCCAATGCAGCTATATCGGAAAGGTAATAATGGACGTCAAAAATTAAATCAATAAATGCTTCATCTGTTATTACCATAAATGCATACTGTAAAATGTTTTTTTAGTCAATAAAATTTTAGGAAAAAGTGTTTAAATTTACCTTTGCAGCACAATTTAAGACATCACATGCAAAAATTAGCATAGCATAAATTGAAAGTTTTACATCCTGAGGGGATATTTTTCCTCTGATTCCATTTTTAGAAAATCGATTTTGAAGTAATTTTGTGATAATAAATGCGTTAAAAAATAATGAAACCAAAGTTGTAAAAGTCATTAAAATTGCAGAATTTCTTCCATTATTCATCCATGCAATCTTTTCAGGATTCTGTTCTGCCAAATACCGTAACCCATCTGGATTACTTTCATTTTTTAGACGCATATAAACATTCGTAAATGGCATATGCCAAACCAGCAAAAATGGAAAAAAGATACAAAACATCACAAAAACTTTTAACCATTTTTCCCAAAATTGTTTATATTTAGTTTTAAATGTAAATACTGTAAATCTGTTAAAACATAAAAGTGCATTGAAAAGATGAAGGACGTGAGAGGAATACCAAACAGAAGTTTGCAGGATGGTAATCAAAATCCCTCGATTTCCCCAGGACTTAACAAATGGCATAAAAAATGGGGCATTTGGCATTCGCATTGAAATATAATATGTCATTGAATACAGTACATAAACAACAACAGAAATTCCAAATAATCGATAAAAAGATCCAACAAATTGTTTTTTGGCTTTACTAACAAATATTACATATAATATGGAAAAATACAGTACATATGTTGGGATTATGTAAATTAGTGGGAATAACATTGTAAGATTTTGAGATATTTCGGCACTATTCATGGTTAACAGAAAACTTGTTTCTACTTTTTTAAATAAAAACAATTTTTATAAACAGTTTTTTGGACATAATTTGAATGTCGGGATGCCACCTGCAAAAAAACTGAGTTTAAAGAGTCATGTTTTTCTTTATTCCAAGTATAATTAACACCTTTAATTTTTGGAGAATTGTTGCACCTGTTTAAATTGACTATTTATATATATTAATAAAAGTTGGCATTTAAAATCATATCTTTTTAAACAAACTGCAATTTTCTGAGAAAACAGAAGTTTTTAAAATAATTAATAGTTACAGTGTTGTTGTTGGAAATGTCAAATTACGGTATTATTACGTAATGTGACATTGAATATGTTGTCACACTTTAGATTTTAATTTCGATTAAGTTTAAAATAATTTAAAAATTTTATTACAAAATAAATAAATATTTAATAACTTTGTGGAACATTCAAATTGATAAAAGATAAAGGTTCAAGTAATTTTCGACGATTCACAAAAACTCCAATCAAAACAATGAAACCAATAAATAAAAATGACATAAAAAAATACCAAAAAAAGCTTGTTGAAGATTCCAATTTGCATGGTTCAAAAATTTCAATAACACTAGATGGATGTGTATGATTTGGGGTTGTTGGAGTTGGGCCAAGACATCCAAGTGAATATTTATGATGTTGTTTATTCTCTCGAAAAACATCATATCCTGAGATTAGTCGCTTCTCATAAACAGAATTTTCAGATAAAAGATCTTTGAAGAGCCAAGCCATTGAACAATTACAGGCATATGGATTATTTCCAATTGCAAGAAGTTGAACCTTTTTCCAGTTTAATAATTTCTCAGGCAATATCGTAATATTACAAGATTCAATTGAAAATACAACAACCCTTGGAGGGGAGCCATCTGAAATTGCCCCGAAGGCATTTTCATGGATAAAAGAAAGTTTTCCGCTTAACCAAAAATTGACCGTTCTTAAATTTGGTAAATTACAAAATGCACAATCTTCAATGGATTGGAGTTTTGGAGAAAGTGGGGCAATAAAATACTGTAATTTTGTATTTGAGGAAAAGCTATTCTTCGATAATGTTTTAATCCAACTTCCACCAAATTCAAATGTTATCAAATTTGATAATGAACGGATTGCGGCAGGGATTGATGAAAATTTATTTCTTGTCATTTTTAAAGTTTCCAAACTTCTGAAAATTGTATTTTTGAATTTACCAGAAAGTAAATTTGAGGTACTGGTAAAATGGATTATGGTATTATACAAAACAGAACTTACTGTAAATTAGAAAAAACATCTCGATCCATATCTGTCAATTCGCAATATGATAAATCCAAAGTTTTGAGTTTTGCCAAAGCACCAGGAAATTTCCCTATTTTTCCAGTTGTTTGTTTATTTCGATACAAAGTTAAATGTTCCAAATTTACCAAATTTCTAAACATTGATGTATCAATTGTTGTCAATTCATTGTAACCCAAATTTAAGGCTGTTAAAGTTGTTCCAACTTGTGCCGAAAAAACATTATCACTGATAGCGGACAATTTATTTCCATGCAAGTCCATAGCCGTCAAAGATGTAAATTTATCAAAGGCTCCATCCTCAATTTGATTGATATCATTCCAATATAAATTCATTTTTTCAATGGTATTTTCATTATCTGGGAAAATTTTGCCCTAAAATTTGAAATTAACTAATTTTTAATTAAATGACACCAACTTTGGTTCTAAAATTTGAATAAAACAAATATGTAATAAATTTATGGTATTACCTTTTGCAAAACTGGAATATTATTCAATTGTAAAAATGCTTCTTTTACAACAAAATTCTCTTTTAATGGCTTAATATTTGCATCTTTTAACCACGATGAACAAATCAACGAAGATTCTTCACAATCACAATATTTTTCTTCAACTAAATTTCTATTTTATTAAATGATAAAATTATTAATTATTGTTATTACTGTCAGTTCTTTCAACACAAACATATACGATTGTGTCATCTTTAATTGTCACAGCTTCTTCTGCTGCTTCAGCTTCATTTTTCATTTTTGAATAAATTTCAAGATTTACATGTTTTTTGAATCTGGACGTTGGATTTTCTGAATTGATAAAATCATTGCTAGCAGACGAGAATAATGCAAGAAAATAAAGTGCTAGATTTAAATAAAATAGAAAAATCATTGATGAAAATTTGGGGGCAATAAAAAGATTAAACAACATTTAACGAGAAAACAGAAATGCAAAAAATAAGCTAAAAGTGTGTGATTCAAAACATAAACAAAAATTTATTCGAATGAAATTTAATCCTTTTTGATTCAAAAGTATTTTTTGGCAAAAAAGGTTTTTGAATCAAAACAATAAATAATTTATTTGTTCGATTAAAACTCTTTTCTAAAATTCAGCATTTTTTGTTTTTCATTATCGTTGTAAATTACACCAGAAAACTTGTTACTGTAAAATACAGTAATAATTTGAAATAGGCCTATTTTCTTTTTTGATGTTTTAAAATTAAAAACATTTTTTCGTCACTAAAATTTCTCTTTTTTTAAAAAAAAACCTTCAAAAATCACAATGAAAAATGTAAAATAAAATGCACCCAAAAACAATTAACAATTTCACGAAATTACATGTAAAAAAGTGTTCTTTGAAACTTGAATTCTCTAATTCGATAAAAATAATGATGTTGAGATCAAGGTGAAACTGGTCATTCTGGTTTTTGTTTTGTTAGAAATTAAAACACAGACGTATCAAGTTTACTGTTGCTGCTGTTGATGACAAATTGTTTGATGAGTGTAAGTATGCATATTGGCTGATGATTTGAGTTCGATAATGAAACTTTATTATCATCATACATTTTTTCCCATTCCTTTCTTTAGGGAATTACGTAATTTTTACGTTGAAGGGGGTGTAAAAATGTTGTAATATTTTTCGTTGAACAAAAAATGTTTCAAATTGTTTCATATATAAAAACATGTTCTTTCTCAAAAATATTGAAAGTATTTTTAATTTTTGACGAACAAAAATAATGTTTGAAAAAATTATGTTGAAATCACATTTCTTTGTTTTATTTTTTATTTCTTTGAGTAAGTTGTTTTAGTCATTTCAGTCTCTATTAACGGTGTTTTGTAAATACTTATTTTAGTAATTACATTATCAACAGCTGCACCAGTTTCAATAATTGATTGCCGACCGTGTCATGATAAAATTACATTATTCGACCGATTACATTGCTATATTTCTTACGGTAGATTATGTGAAACTTTGAGATGGTAAAAATTGCTTTTATCCAAAGTAACTTCAAACATTCCATGAATTTATATTTTTTATAATTACTGTATTTGTAAATTTGTGTTTTAATTGACCAAAATAAACAAAACATTTTAAACTTAAACTTACAGTAAACCATGCGAAAATTTAAACTTTTTTCAATTTCAGCCAATCCCAAGAATATCCAATTAATGTATTACAGTATTCAAAACAATTTTTTTTAAAAAACTACTCCCATTTATTGCACGATAATATTAGTAATAACATAAACAAAAATTATTATACCAGAAATTTTTAATTAAAATATATATCACAGTTAATGAAATAAAGTGAAATTAATGTTTAATAATAAAAAAATTATTTTTTACAAAAAAAATTAAAAATAATAACGGAGAGACCCATTCAAAAATTCAAGCATTGTCGCGCATGCTACAGTAATCAACGGCAAGAAAGAAAAGTGTAAATTACATTTGAGGATTTGAAGCACATTTATACAATATTTGACCACAGATAACTTGTCCATCCATTACTATCTTCAGATGAAACAACTAAGGATTCTAAAAAAATATGTAAATTAAAACCAAGAAATCATATTTGGCTACAGTATGCTCCAATTGTATACTGTGAACTTTACAAAATTTATCCCGCAAAATTTACTGACCTTTAATATATCCAGTAATAGCTGAAACTTCTTCAGGACTTAATCTTAACATGGTTGTTAAAACAGGAAGAAGTTGTTGTCGTTCATCATTAACTTTTGGAGGGGCCAAATATTTCATTAAAACATTTTTTAAATATTCACCATTTTTTGTATGCTCTTCTCTTTCAGTATTTCTTTCAAGGCGACGAATTTCTTCTTTAAGAATTTTAATTTGTTCAACAAGTTTTGCATTTGTATCTTCCATATCATTCAAGAGATCACGGGTATGTGCAAGTTGCCTCTCCAGCGCTTCATATTCATCAACAGTATAAAATTCAATTGATGGCCGAGAAATTAAATCATCAAAAGCAGAAATTGGTCGAGGCATTGTTGTTTGATCATCAGTTGCATCATTGATTACATCTTGCAGGGATCGAAAATCATCTTCATCATTTTCATGATCTAATCCAGGTGGATGTATATTACTTGTTGAATTTGTTGCTGACGTAAGAATTGCAGATGGTTCATGCATAAAATTTATTGGTTGTGGGAATTTCGGTCGTCGATTTATTGGTACTCGAATGGGAGTTGTTGCCCGAGGGGTTGTTTGTGAAGTTGCAGCAGCAAGATTACGGTATTCTTCAAGTTGTTGTTGCAGTTCCCGATTCTTCTCTTCCAATTCACCATTTTGACGTTGAAAAGATTCAATAAGTTTTTCCTTTTCTTCTGTTGACTGTTCAATTGTTCGATTAAGTTGCTTTTGAAGGATCTCTTTTTCGGTGTATGCTTGCCGCAACCGAAAATCATAATCTGATTCAGCTCGACGACGTTCTTCTAATCCCCGAGTTCGAAGTTGATTTAACGAATGTTGAGCATCTTCAAGTTCACCTTTAATATTTTTGGCATAATCTTGTGTTGATCGAAGCTCATCTTCAAGATATGAAGAACGTTCCCTAAAAAATAAGGATTGTTAGTTAAGGATACTGTAGCAATTAAAACCGTACGTTAATTGTGTAATCTTTTCATTTCTGATATGCAAAGTTCGGATAAGTTCATCAATTTCCATTTTACCACTTGTGGATACTGTGGAAGAAGCTGCCGAAGCTGAATCTTTATTCCCTTGTTCTTCATTCTTCTGTTTTAAGACATATTCTGCACGTTCCTTGAAAGTTGAATGTTCAATTTTAAGATTATCATAACTTTGTTGAAGAGCTTCAAAATCACATTTAAGTCGGCGAACTTCGGTCGTCTTATCAGAAATATATTTTTGTTGTTCGAGAGATTCTTCACGAAATCTTTTAAGTTGAGTATTAAGCTTTGCAATTTCAAGATCATATTCAGCTCGAATTTGTTGCGTTTGAAGGGTCAAAGATTTAGCTTCTTTAGAATTTTCTGATAAAATTGTGTGTTGTTCTAAAATATGTATTTAGCATTACATAAATCCATTTTTTGAAGGAAAAGAACTTACCATCAATTTCTTTTTGTAATTTTGCTGCTAACGCTTTTGCTTCCTTCAATTTTTCATTTGTTTCAGCACTTTCTTGCATAAGCAAATCATTCTTTTGTGATAAATCTCGAACCATTTCATCTTTCTCTTTTTGGGCTTCCTTTTGATTTTCCAATTGTTTCTTCAATTCTGCACAACTATTTTTATAATCTTCCAATTCAAAGGACATCATTTCATTGGCCGAATTATTTCCAACTTTTTCTTCCATACTTTTACATTTTTCTTCCAAAACTTTAATCTTTTCTCGATATTCTTCAATCTGCTTCTTTGATTCTTTTGATGCCATTGCTTGCTTTTTAAGAAGAGCAAGTAAATTTTCACGTGGAAGAGTATCAAGCTAAAAAAATTAATTTTTGTATTTTCAACTTTAAAATTTATTACATACCTTTGATGCTGGGGCAGCAGCAGCAACTTTTGTTGAAGCATCTCCAGCTTCTTTTGCTGGTGATTTTGGATTTGGTGATACGGCAGCTGATATCGATGAAGATTGTTCAGTATCAGATGCCTGCGTTGAATCACTCACTGGATGATCTTCTGAATCCGCCATGGCGGCTGAAAATAATTTTATTAATTCTAATCAAAACTAAAACAAAGGAGATATTGTCATAAACCTATTTGGTCACAAAAATATTTTAATTAAATTAATAAAAAAGTGAGTGATAAAAGATTCGGTAAAATCCGTGTTGAATTTTGTGACACGATTATTTTTGGATTTTACGTGTGAATTGTTTTACCGTCGACACAACGCCAAAGGTTTTACCGAGGATTATTAAAATTTAAATAATTTTTTACTTTGGTGTGGTATTGAAATAATTTTTTAATCATCTTATATTGTAATAAAAAATCCTTATTTTCTTTATTAATTGATAAGACAACTTGTTGCAGAATTAGAAAAACTGTATGTGTGGAAAAAACAAAACATATTCTTTCATTTGATTTATCTTCAAAAGGCGAAACAAAAATTAAAGGAGCCCAAATTTTGGCATCCCTTATAAAAATTTAAAATTGGCAGTGCATCTTCTTTCTAACGCGAACTAATACAATATGAATAAACATGTACAAACATAGAAATAGAAACAACCAAGAAAAAAGTACAGTAATGAAATAAAAAGAAGGGAAGAACTTCAATCCTCATCAATAACAATACATTCAATTTCAGATTCTTTTTCAATAACTTCAATTGGACTTGAACGTGCTGAGCATGTTTCTACTTCTTCATCAATATCAGGAAGATCAGGATTCTTAGAGATTTCAGCAACACAGGTCTAAAAACAAAAAAAATTACAAACAACCAAAAAAACGTAAAACGTACCACCCATATTTCTTGTTTGACTTCACGAGTAACTGGAACAATTTGATCTTCGGCAAGATTCTTCAAAACGTCTTCCTCAATTTTTTGAAGTTGTTCTTCGGTGGCTCCAGTTTTTCTGGCAAGATCCATTATAAAATCAATGAAATTGTCATGGCTCTGCTTTTGTTTGCAATCATTCAAATAAAATGAAACTGCTACAAAGGCAGCTAAAATAATAAAAAAAATGATTAGCAATAAAATTTAATAAGTAACAAAAAGTCATCACATACCATGTCGGCTTCCGAAACGTTTAACAAAAGATTCGGGTAATTTTGATTTGAGTGATTCCATTTTGCTGAAATAATGATAAATATTTCAAAAATAATTAAAAGCTAAACATACAAGTTTTTAGATTTTACCAATTCATCAATGAATTCATCATTTGGATAAGAATATTCAACTTTTCGATCATGTAATTTAGCAAAATCAAATTTGACAGGTCTATCAGCCCAAGTTTCGATGTCATCAATGTCAATTTCTACAAACATGCAATAAAATTAAGCGGCTAAAAAAGAAATAATAAACCTTCTGATGGATCATAATCATCATCTTCTGCATTTTCATCATTTGCATCAGCATTAATTATGAAAGGTTTAAAATCAAAGAACGAAAGATCCTAAAAATTTAAGAAACTAATCTGCTCCTAGAAAAACTGAACAGCAACATGTTAAACATTGTTGCCATCAAAAAAAGTACTTACTCCTTGAAGAAATCCACTAAAAGATGCTTCTTCTGTTTCTTCCTCGTCTAATTCCACTTCACCTACATTAAAGGTATTTAAAATCTTACGATTAGATTTACAAAAACAAACTTGATGTTGATTCATTATCTTTAGCAGAGAAGCCGGCTTCTATAAATGGAATATTATACAAATAAAATATACTCAAAATAAGAATGAATTAATTATTACCATTTTGTTTGATATTATCCATGACAGCATTATCATCATCCGAGTCATCGAGTGTGATAACTTCAAAATCCATGTTTAATTTTCAACTAAAATTTTATTATTATAAATTATTAAATTTAAAAAATTGCGCGCGTGAAAAAAATTTTAAAGAGATAAATATGTACTACTTCAAGTCAAACCCAGAATAATTTTGTTAAAGCACAAACAAAAATAAAAAAGATGCATTTTTTGTACAAAAAATTTTGTAAATCAAACGAAGTAAATCAGTTTTTGCAGTCGCTCAAATTCTTTACGCACGCCGTCGCACGTGCAACATGCAAGACACAAACCCAGCTGCCGCATTTTCTTTTTTTCAATCAAAATTTCAGACGTTTAAAATTTTTCAAATTGATAAAGATTTTAGGGATAAACATTAGATGATAAAATTTTATCAAACTCTCCTGTACCATACGTTTATTACAAACAACATAAATGCTATCTCAATTTGTAGACACGATCGATTCAACACATAATTTTTCAAAAAACATTTATTATTTTTCACCAACAATCAAAAATTACTGTAATACAGCAAAAAATACTTATAACAGAATTAAATTAAACCAATATATGATTGAGAATTTTCAATCAAAATAAAATATCTTTAAACAACAAACATTGTAAAAAAGAAAACTTCACAAGGATATTATGCTTCATCAAGGAAGAAATAATTACCAGAAGATTTTTGTTCAACATCTTTAACAGAATTGAATTTGTTGATACGTGGTCGATGTGATTCATTATCACGACGGAAGCTGATATTCAAATGTTTGAGGAAAGTATTCATACCATTTAACAATGATTGTGGAGCTTTTGCATTTGTTTTAATTGCAGGTTCACCTTCAATTACGATTACACGATCAGCAAGATATGTTGACATAATAAAATCGTGTTCAACAATAAAAGCAGTTTTCTTTGAATGAAGAATATGCCTAAAAATAGTTAATTCGTATTATATTGTTCATTAGCAAAATTTAATAAAACATACCGCTTGATAACTTTAGCTGCATGTAAACGTTGTTCGGAATCCAAATAAGCCGAAGGTTCATCAATGAGATACACATCAGCAGGTTTACCAAGGCATAATACTAAGGCAACACGTTGAAGTTCACCACCAGAAAGATTTTGTACTTCCAAATCTAGCAATCGTTCCATTTGTAAAGGATTCATCACATCAGTTTTGAACGCCGGATGATTAACCATTTGCGGAATCTTTTCAAGCAAAAGATGACGAACAAGACCTTGACTCTTCGGGGTAATCTTTTGTGGTTTGTAGGAAATATTTAGCACCGGAATTTCAGTATCTTCATCATCAGGTTTAAGTTGCCCTGCTAACATTCGAATCAAAGTTGTTTTTCCAGTACCATTTTCTCCAAGAAGGACAATGATCTCTGAATCAGTAAAGTCCCCAGCTTCAACAGAAAGATGGAAATCACCAAGAGTTTTTTGACAAGCAGGATATTGATAATGAGCGTCACGCTTAATAATTTCATTTTCAAGTTGATCCGTAACTTTAAATGAAAGAGATGTATCACTAAAATTTAAAATACAGTATGATTAATAAATAGGGAAAGAAATTTACCGGAATCTCATATTTTCAGTTGGAACGAAACCATCCAGAAAATGATTAATACCTTCCCGAACCCCCGAAGGCATTGTAACAACACCATATGCACCAGGAGAGCCATACAAGAGACAAACACAATCAGAGAGATAATCCAAAACAGCTAAATCGTGTTCAACAACAATAACATAATTATCATGGCGTAACAAATCACGAATAATTTTAGCAGCTTGTAAACGTTGTCTAACATCAAGATAAGATGAAGGTTCATCAAACATGTAAACATCAGCTCTTTGAACAATAACCATTGCAATGGTAAAACGTTGAAGTTCACCACCAGAAAGATCAACAACTTTACGATCAATAACATTTGTAAGTTCTAAAAACATTTAATTTGATTACTACTTTTCAAAACAGCAACAGAACTAACCTAATTCTTTAATAGCATAATCCAAGTTATCGCGATCACATTTTGATGTAAGCATTTCTCGGACTGTCACATCTTTATTCTTTAGCCCACGAGGAATTTGATCAACATACTGTGGCTTGATTAAAACCTTTAGCTTATCTTCCAAGAATTTTGTGAAATAATTTTGCAAATCTGAACCACGATAATGTTGAAGAATTGCAGGCCATTCAGGAGTAGATTGGAAATTGCCGAGATTGGGCTTTACAACACCAGCAAGAATTTTCAAAGCAGTGGATTTTCCAATACCATTAGTTCCAACAAGACCCAATACCTGAAAAGATACTCTAAACATTTGAAAAAAGACAAGAGAAATTTACTTGTCCCAAACGTGGCATCGGAAGACGATGAAGCTTAAAAGAGTTTGCAGAATATCGATGTGTAGTTTCTTTTTCAAGATTACTTGGCAAATTGATAATGGTGATGGCACCGTATGGGCATTTCTAAAAGCATAAAGGAACGATTAGAAAGATCGTATATAAGATAATAGAAGATATACCTTGACACACATACCACAACCAATGCACATAATTTCAGAGATTTCAGCAATCTTTGAAGTTGCTTCAACAACAATACATTGTTTACCTATAACCCAGATTGTTAATGACTATTTAAAACAAAAGATAAATCGAACCTTGTTTATTAATTGGACATGTTTTTTTGCAAGCTAAACCACAGTTTTTAGGTTTACAACGATCATTATTAACAATGGCGATACGAGTCAGTGATGACTGAACTTTATCTTGGTTTGGCCGCTTATTCATGGTTGCGGCAAAACTACCTATAAAAAGATGTGTAAATTGTGGCAAAAAATATACTGATTTAATTAATCAAAAGGAACACGAAGATGAAAACTGGAAAGAGAAAAACAAATTTGTTGGGGAAAAAAACTGCAATGTGTGCAACATTTAAAATTTGTTGTATGACACTTTGCCAACATCGTTGCGTCAAAAATGTTTAAATTTCTAATAAATAAATTTTTCTTTTGATAATTTGATAACTTTGCAAATTTGGATTAATTTTTTCTAGATTTTTTTAAAACCGGCGAATTCGACTTTTTAAATGAAAAAAATTCATTGAAGCACCCTGTAGAAAAAAATTCATTGTAAGGATGAAAATTCAGGTAAATAAAGTAAAGAATTAATGAATCAAAACGGAAGTTTAATTTTAAAAAACTTAAATTTTTTTGTTTTCGAATTTCTTTCACATTTTGTGGAGATAAAACAATAATTTTGTTAAATATAGATATATCAGCATTTTATCATTAAATAGTTTTACATGAGCTGGACAATAAGAAAATATATTTTATTGGATACGGTAACTCATTGTTAAAAAATAATGTTAAGATAGGGGTACTAGAAAAATTTTATTTTTGCACAAAAACAAAAAAGACAATTAGTCAAATCAATGAATAATAAAAATCAGAAGTTTTAACATACATAAAAAATAATAAAAAAGCAACAAAGTGAAATACACATGTACAAATATAATTAAAAGTCATTATCATTCATCACCATATGGATCAGCAAGCCGCTTACTTTTTGTTGATTTTCTAAAAGAATATTTTTCGTCTGATTCGAATTCCAATATATCAGTCAATTCATTCTCTTTTGTCCAATCAGCCCATCGGAAATGCTTTGCTCCATTCCAAGATTGATTCTTTTCTTTCTTCAAGCATGATTCTTTTGGTTCAACGAGTAATGAGGCATGTACTAAAATTATAAATACAGTATCCCAAATGAAACATAGAATATAAATGCTTACCTTCAATGCTCAAAGGAATACCTCTAGCACCTTTTTTAGGTCGTGAAATTGTTGCATAAACTTTTCCATTTACAACTTCTAAATATGATAAAGGCTTTTCAGGTTCTTCTGGTTCAGCTGTAACATCAACAGGAGGAAACTTTTGAGGTGATGGAGTTGCAGTTTTGACAGGACTCTTCTTGGAACCAATTGATTTCTTTGGACGTCCTCGGACTTTCTTAATTGGTGGTTCATATCGAGGTGAAAGTATTGCAGGTGATTCCGTATCCCTTTCTACATGTTGTGAATCTGCTGCTGTGGGAGACGACGAAGCAGATGGTACAGGAGATAAACAAATTACAGAATCATTAAGTGAAGATGATGAACTTGGTTTATATGAAACTAAAAAAAGTTATGTAAAAAACATACAACTCAAACTCATTTACCATTTGTTGCAGTATCATTATCAGTATCAAGACCACCTTTCTCTTTCAGCAATTTAAGTTGTTGACGAGGAAAAATTGAATTTCGTCGAAATTTCTTTGGTTTCTCTTGTTCTAAAATCAACGCCTACAGTAATGGCATATATTTATTTCAATAAATCAATTACCCTTTTCCAGAATTTCATTCTTTTTATTCTTCACAGGATTTCTGGGCTTTCTACGAGTAATATTTGGAGAATTTGCTGCAATATCTAAATAACTGATGATTAAATAATTTATCATAATGAACAAAAAACTAACTCATTTTGAATTTGTTTTCAATATCTACAGGGGATTCTTGAACATCTTTTTTTTCCACAACATTTTCTGATTCTTTTAAATCTTCAACAATTTTTTCATCCTTGAATTCCTTTACCGCTTCAATGTTTTCATTGGATGAAGAAATAACGGGTTTAAAGAAACCAAATCCTTGGAATTGTTCAAAAATTTTGTTTCGATCAATTCGAGGAATTAATGGTGAAGAATCAGGAGTAACAGTTGTTGCAACAGAAGCCTAAAAAATGTTTTTTGTTAAAAAAATGCATATCATTTTGTTATTTCAAAAGTTAGGAAATACAGTAATAAGTTAATTTAAGTATGAACATTGAGAACTTTAGTGAAAAAATGATCAACAATTTCAAAAATTTAGTCTGAGAAAAGTTGTATTTTTCATACTGTCAATATTTCCTGCTGGTAATTACTGAAATAATATGGACACTCACTCGTGAAGAATATGAATCATTAAAATTGAGGTCAGGAAGCTTTGGCATAGGTCGATGAGGTGACAAACTTACCGCATCCAATATTTTATCAGAAGCAATTTCTTTGGATGGAATTAAAGGATCTGATTGACCCGTCCCTTGACCTTCTTGTTTAACATTATTATCCCATTCATCAGAATCACCCGTTCCGTCACCTTCTTGCCCAACATTATCATTCGATGTTTCTTCAGACTTTTCAGCCTTTACACTATCATTTTCTGGAGTTTTGCCCATCGCAATTTGTTCAGCAATTTTGTCTTGATCATTCAAAATGCCGGGAATTGAATCATTCAAAGTTGAGTTAAATGATATTAAAGCTGCTGGATCACAAATATCTTCCAAATTTGGAACTTTTTCAATTGTTCGATTAATTTCATCTTCTGTTACAAGTGTATTAACATTAAACGGACTACACATAGCTAAGGCATCAACATCTTCAGCAAATTTTACATCTTGAATTGGTAAAAGTCGTTTCATATCACGATCCGGTGAAAATTGAGTAGTTGGTTTAACACCATTTGATTCTGTTAAACATTTTTTTGAAAGAGGAGTTACTGTAAAAGATTAAACATAAAGAGAAGTTCGACAACACAATAAAAACTTACATGGAAATTGTTGAGAATGACGAGGAAGTTTATGAGGATATAAAGTGCTTAATCGAGAATAAACTTTTCCAGTACGAGTTTTACGAGGTGTTATCGGAACATTCTTAGCTAAAATTGTGTTTTAAATATTTCAACGTGCTATACAGAACAAATATCCTACCAACAGTACCACAAATTAATTTTGATTTGATGACTGGTTTATTTTCATCATTAAAAAGACCACCTGAAAAAAATTGAAGAAAAATACAGTCAATATACGCATAAGAATGGCTCACCTTTTGCTACGATGGATCCAGCACTTTTAATAAATTCTCGATTCGTTAAATACTCTTTATTCTCCTAAAAAGACATAATCATTATTTAAACTCAAAAAATATAAAAAAAGTAGCATACCTTTAAAGATGTTGCTACTTTTTTCTTAATTAGAACCAGACTTTTACAGCTTGGGATCCGAGTTTTACAGGTTGAACGTGCAAGTATTGCCTTCACTCTCATTTCTTTAGGAGCCATTTTTTGAAACGAGAAACATAAAAATGGACCCTAAAAACCAGTAAATTATTTGTAAATATAAACAAAAATGTTGGAATTATAACACTTCAAAAACCGTGAATAAAAATTCAAAAAATTATGTACGCGCTCGTTTCATTACTTTCTGCGTAAGAAAATTTTAAACAAGATAGATTTAGAATCTAGAAAAACATATACTGTCGTGGTTTAGATAAAATTAATCTGAATCCAAGAAAAAGATATTTGTTGTTCAACAAAAAAGAATGGTTCCAAAAATTTTCTCTCCAAAGAAAACTCAACAAACGTTGGCACCGTGTCACAAAAAAACCAAAAAATATTTCTCTGACTTTCTCGTTTGCGTTCAACACAAAAATATTAGCGATCCTCTTTTTTCTTAACTTTAAAATTTGAACGAATTTTTAAATAAATAAATCTTTCCAATATTTGTATTTTTTAATATCAATTATTGTATGGTATTGTACATCAATGGATAGAGATCATGATTTTGATAACTTTTTTGGAGGCGATGATGAAGACGATGAACGTGAAGCAGAATTGATTGATGCGATTCAAGGTTTTTGTTTCACAAATTAATGAAAATGTTTAATTATTTAATTTTTAGTTACAAATTTTCCACATGTTTATCAACGATCTGCAGCTGTAAGTTTATGATTTTTGTTGTCCTGTCTCACATTGCATTTTTATTTATAGGAACTTCGAGGATAACCACCTCCAACAAATCACTCTTCGGGAGATAATGAGTTTGATGCATTGGATGATATTGAATGTGAAAGTGCTGAAGATGAAGAGGAGGAGGATTTTGAAGAGGAAGAAGAATTGGTTGTGGATGATGAATTACGACAATTAGCAAAAGAGATGTCCCATGTCTCAGATGAAGATTTAACTGCTTTAATAGCATATAATGCAAGTTATCTCGAGATTATTGAATCTTTGATTATCAAAACTGATCGAGCTTTGGATGAAAATCGGGATGCCCAAGAAGAAATTCATGATAAACTTGCAAATAAAGAAGAAGATCAACGACCGTATACTGTAACGGTATCAATGTACTCAAAGCCGTATTTTAAAGATCGCTTTGGAATGGTAATTATTTTGTTTATCTTTGTTTATCCTGTTTTATATGTTGTATTTTAGCCTCCTCCAATGAATAAAGAAACAGCAGAATTGTTAAAGAATCATCAGTTGACTACATTATTAAAAGAAGATCATTTTTGTAAGTTTAATCACTTATTTTAATCGCGTATGAACTATCTTATTCTTAACATCTCTGATTTTATAGGGACACAAGATGAAATAAGAAGATTGCGACAAGGTGTTCGGGAACAACTGCTTCGACAGATGAATCTTCATTTGGAATCTCGAAAAACTCTTGTTGAAGATAAAATTAAGAATTTTAATGCTGCAAATACCGAAGCAGAAATGGATCTTTGGAGACAAGAAATTTCATCACTGGAAAGAAAAATCCTGTATAATTTGAAGAAAACTGATGGTGAAGTATTTACTGGAAATTACAGTAAAATATCATGGCATGAAATTTCTGTTAAATATGTAAGTTTTTTCGTTACTATTGCTCGGTATACTCAAGACATTTGGCGTTATATCAGATATAATAAGCCTTAAGAAATTCGATTTACGGTTGTTTAAAAGTTGAAGAGATACTGTAGGTTATCAAAGGATTAGGGTTACTAAAGAGCAAACTGTAACAACAACATTTTAGTATCTCCTAAGTTCTTTAGATATCATTCATTAAACTTTTCTTGACCTTTTGTGAGAACCAAAAACACCCAAATGTTCAATTAATATATGCTTTATATTTTACAAATATTATTTCAGTTCAATGGTTTGAGAAGTCATATCGCATGTGAAATGAAATGGTGTAATGAACAACGTCCTGAAATTAATAAATCTCCGTGGACTTCAGATGAAGATGAAAAACTTCGTGAAGTTTCATCTTTGGCTTTATCAAATTGGAGTTTTGTTTCTGTGGAGCTTGGAACGAATCGATCAGAATTTCAATGTTTTTGTCGGCTGAAAGAAGTAGAAGTTTTTACTGAAAAGAATACATGGTCAAATGAAGAAGATGAAAAACTTATTTCAATTGTTTATGGATTTAATAATTTGGAATCTATTCCGTGGGAGAAAGTCGCTTTACTTATGGAAAATCGGAATGGACAACAATGCCGAAAACGCTTTCAACATTCCTTGCAATCTTCACTTCATCTGGGTCGATGGACTTATGCTGAAGATATGGTAAGCATTTTTATATAATAGTATTTATGAGGTTTTATTGCTAAAAATAATGCTTTTCAGTTTCTATTGGATGCTGTAAATAAATATGGACCATTTGAATGGGAAAGAATTTCGTTTTGTGTTCCGGGAAGATCAGCCCCACAATGTCGTTCCAGATTCCATAATGTCTTATCCGTGAAACGAAATATCCAACAGTATTCTGTTGAAGAAGATGAAATCATTTTGACTTGTTTGAAATTATTTGGTCGAGGAAAATGGTCCGAGATTTGTCAGCTTTTACAGAATCGATATCCAACCGATGTTCGAACAAGATTTCGAACGTTTTTAAATCGAAAAATTAACGTTTGTTTTTCCGTAAAATAATTACTGTAATTCAAAAATGGGTGTTTCAGAATATGCCACCGTATGAAGAAGCAAGTTATCGAAATTCAATTTTTCATCAGTTTTCTCGTCGACAAGAAATTTTAAATTCATTTCAAGCTTACGAAGTCTCCGATCCTGAAAAAGCTGAGGATAACATTTCAAAAAGATTTGGAATAGGTGAATTTGTGATTAATTCTACCTTTGGTGAAATTCAGCCTGCCGATAAAGCAATTGAAGAAAGACTTAATCGATTTGGAAATATTCATATTTATTCATCTGGAGTTTGTAAGCGTCGTCCAATTACAGTTGAAGAAAATCGAGCAATTCGATTTGAAAAACTGTATAAAACAATTTCGGAGGATGTTCGGCAAAAGTTGGATGCTTTTCTTGCTGAATTGAGTGAACGAAAAAGAAATCGGGAATTGGAATATCAAAAAGCATGTAAAGGAGATTTGTTGGAAGAATTGGAAAAGAAATTTCGACAAGAAGATGTTCAAAGAATTAAAAAATTGATGGATGAAGCCATTATCGTTACTGAAAAGTAGGCCTTTAACTATTTGTGATGTAGTAGAAGTTTACTGTTGATAAAGTGTTATGTATAATGAGAATGTGATGTATACTGTAGATTGGAAACTTTCATGTTACATTAGAGATACATGTTCTACAGTATGCTTTGTACCCTTAGACATACATATAAGTATTTTTCTAAATTTATCTTTTTGTTTAATTTCTTTTACTTTTTAGTGACCTTGATCAACGACGACGTCGTCGACTTCCTCGAGTTCGAATTCGTCGAAATTATGTAAAACGTCGGGGGAAAAAGATTAAAGCTGCAGATTTGACAAGGCTTGCTCAAGTTAAAACTGAAGATGATTTTCTTCAAAAATGTGAAATTGTTCGAGAAATGCATCTTACTCCTCAAATTGCAGATTTTCTGAATCTTTCAACTGAAAAAATTTATCGAAAAGATGGAACTCGTCGAAGAATTTGTGAATTGGTTTTAATGGAAGACACAGATTCACAAAAATATTGGATTACTGAAAGAGAATCAACAATTTTAAAACTGATTTTAAATTTGAATCAACATTATATTGCTCGAAGTATGTATACATATGAAAAGAAGCTCCGCCATACAGCGATAAAAAGATCTGCAGAATTTTTTGCAAAAGTTTGTATTTATTTTACATTAAATTTCGTTACTGTAAGTCTGATTTTAGGAATTGGTTTTTACAGAAGTTCCAGCAGTCTATTTACCAAATAAAGAAGAATCTCCACCACTTGAAGCATATGTGAAATTAATTTCAAATGTTTTGATGCCATCTCGTGGAAGTTTAACGGCACTTCATCAATATCGGGTAAGCTTACGCTTCCTCTATTTATGAATACTGTAAAGTCGGACATGCGTTTAAATATTTCTTTTTCGTAATGTTGTTACTGTAATTTTCCTTTTTTAGATTCGTGGTCGTGAACTTTGTACATCAATTGGAAGTCAATATTTTGATCCTTTGGATGAAAATGGTATCCCAGAAGTGTGCAAAAGTTTTTCCAACCAAAGATTGGATATTGAATTACCAAATCGAATTATGAATTCTGTTGATTATTTGCTTCTTCGAGCTCGAATGTTCAAATTATTCTTTCTTCCAATGTTACTTCAATATGGACAAATGTCGAAAGAAGCACAAAATAATATTCGTGAACAAATTGCTCGACAACATCTTCGACGTGCAAGAGAAAGAATGTTTGAAGAAACGCAGGATCCAAATTTGGGTGTCTCTGTTTTTGATGAAGATCCATTAATAGTTGGTCGGGTTTGTGCCGTTGCTGAAACTGAAATACCAATTATATCAAATAGATTGAGTAAGTTTTTAATTGAATTACTGTAGTTATGCGTTGTGGTTTTAGTGACAGAATCAAGTCGAATTGATGATTCAATTGATTCTTTGATATCAAAAGTTGCTCAAGCACCTTCAGCCCCTCCACCAGCAAAGAAAGGTCGTGGAAGAAAAAGGAAGGAACCAATTGATGATGAATTGTTAGCCATGCCAAAATCTTCAGTTCCAATTCAACTTCAGTTTCCATTAATGACAAATAGCCAGTCGAATGTGGACTCTGGAATTATGGAATCTTCAATACCTTCAACATCTGCTGCAGCAGCTGCTGCATCGACTTCAAAAAAGAGAGGAAGAAAACGTAAAACAGAAATTTTATTGGAAGAAGATTTAAATGATCCAAGATTAATTCAAAATTCATTACCTGAACTTGCTGGATTAGCAATTACATTACCTTCAACATCTCCAGCACCACCATCTGATCCATTGGATAATATTGAAGTTGTTGCATTATGTCCTGAAACTGCTCAAGACAAAAGAACTCTTGCACAACTTGGAGCTTATCAACCTAGATGGGTTAAAAAGAAGCGACAAGAAATTCAACGAGATCAACCAGATGGTGAATTAACATTAGCAGATTTGTTATTTGTTCGTGGAAAGAAAAGTTTGTTTTATTGTTTTGCTACAGTATGAAATATTATTGAAATTTTTTAGAGCGAGCTTCAACAGGCTTATATAATCAACAACATTCTGAAATGATTTACGAAAATCTTCAAACTCATTTAATGAATCAAACTGTATATTATCAACAAGAACAAGAAGAACAATATATGGATGGACAGCAACAACAAGAAGTTGGAGAAGGCGAACAAAATGAAGAAGTTTTACAAAGAATTAAACGTGAAATGCGTTAGTTTTGTTACTGTGAAAAATTTTGTTTATTAATTTAATAAAAATGTTTTTTGATATTTACCTTTATATTTAAAATCCTTGTTAAATAATTCAAGAAAAATATTTTTGTCTTTAAATTTTTTATTTGTTATAAGTTTTTTTTAATAATAATTAGGCTTCTTTATTCGGTTAACAATAAAGAAGCATAATTTTTTTTACGAAGTTGATTAGAAGATTGTTACAGTATCCTTTTTGTCAAACCTTTTAAAGAATATTTTCTGAATATCAGCAACTGTTATTCAAATTTTTTTGTACGGGGTTGTTTAGTAATTTTTTGAATGTAGACATTGCAGTTACAGCGGCCTCTTCTGAATTATCTTTCAAAACATCGTCGTAATCCATAAACGTGTTCTTTTTAGTGCCGAGTCCAACCAATCGCAATGAACAAAACTTATATTTTTAATGTTCATAAACGAAAGTTGAACTTGGCATGGCAAAGAATTGAATAGAATAAATAAATTCAACAACTGAATTCAAGATTAACAATCTTCTACAAATGATTGAAAAATAAATGAATCATTGATATTTGGATGAATCTTTTTGGCAATGAAAAAACATTAAAATTTTTTGAGGTCATACTGATAAACATCATAATCTTTGTTTTTGCTTGAACAAAAAATATTCTTCGGCTTAAACATGGTGGGCCAAAAAGACCGCCTTCCAAAATATTTTATGATTGCTGCTATCGAAAAAATATTTTGTTTGACCCTTTTCTTGATTTTCTGAAAAATAAAAAAATGATAATAAAAAAGTAATGTTTGCTTTTTCTAAAGCAAAAAGAGAAAGCGAGATAGCTTTGATTTTGCGGTTTCTCTTCTTTTTCTTGACCACTGCCCCAAAAATAAAGCAAATTTGATGGGAAAGGCAAATCAAAGACAAGAAAGAAATGTCATTTCGACTCCACCCTCTTCAAAAAATGAAAAAGTGCAGATTCTTCGTCTTCTTTGGAATGATGCCCACAAAAACTCAGAGATAAGAAAAAGGAAAAAGAAGGTGGAGAGAGAAAAAAAGAGACAGGCACTGCCAAAAACATTGTCATATTTTTTTTGGTTAAGCAGATCTCGTGTCAAAGAAAATCAAAACATACATGCAAAAGAAATATGAGTGATAAGAAGAAAGTTGACAAGAAAATCTCACAAAAATATTTTGCGGGAAAAATGTTTGAGTTAAAAATGAGAGAAAAAGTTGACAATTATTCAATTTTTTGAGAATATGATACCGTAATAAACACATTGATGCCGTTTTCAAAATTTAAAAACTAAGAATCCTAAAAAAGGTTACTGTAGCATAAAGATTGAACCAAAAATTAACAATAAGAAATTTTTTTAAAAAATTTGTTCCTGTTTTCTAATAAATATTGTGTTAAAGAATTCTTAAAAAAAACAAAACTTACTTTTGCTTTCAAATAATTTTTTTTTAAATTTTTTTATTTATTCCAGCAAAAAATGAAAGTACTTTGTGCAAAATAAATTTGTATCTATAAAAATTGTAATAACCATTTTAAACGTTTATAAACGTTTTTCTTTTTTCTCATACAAAAAACTAAAAACTTTCATTGATGCTTTTTGCCTTTTTTTAAAAAGAAGAAAAGTGAAAGGAAAAATTCTCTGCTGCAGGCAGGTCAAAAGCAAAAGCATTCCCATCCCATTTTTTTATATTTTCATGGTCCTCGGCTTTTATTGTAAAAATTCTTTCTGTTTTTCTTTTTCACTTTTTTTATCGTAACAAGCCTTAAAATATTTATTGATGTTGGTATAAACGTAAAATGGAAAAATGAAATAAGTTTCAATACTTGTTGACTTTTTTGAAGATGATGAGAAAACATGTAAAAGTTTCAAAATTTGAAAAAAATTTAATCAAGTCAGGGATAGGGTGGGGCATCAGGTTCACATGCCCCCTTCGAAATTAGAAAATCCTTTGATCTTTTACCGCCATCGGTAGCAGCATATGATCGAGATGTGCCCCTTTGAAAAAGTTTTTGTCCCCATCGAATTAAAATGCTGCTGAACTCCTTGAATTAATTTAAACAAAATAAAAAGACTATTACAGGCAATTAACTTTATAGTAATATCAAACAGATACACTTCTAAACTTAATTTTAAAAAATAATTAAAATTTTTGTTATTAAAATGCTATGCCAAAGCTTTCGGCCAAAGTTAATTGAGCTTGCAAACTCAAATAAATAGAAAATTCAAAGAAAAAGATATTCTTTAACTTTTTTTATAAATGATTGTTTAGAAAAAAAAACTTTTTTAGTTTAACAACATAATCATTAATAACCAAATAAGCTTAAGAACAGCATAATTTAAAAAGTAACTGCTGGTAAGAATTCTATCAACAAAATAATTTAGTTGAAGATATACAAGCTTGCTCAAAATAAGGACTACTGAAAAAATATTCAACATGAATGTATACTGTTTGAAAAGAATAAATGAAAAAAAATTATGTGGATCAGTAATAAGCGGAAGAAAAAAAAGTGATAAGTTATCTTAGGCGACTTTGCGGCACCAAAATGTATAATTCTGTTAAAAATAATTTTTTAATGATCATAATAAAAACCTTTTTATAATAATTTTTCCACTATAAAAGTTCAAATAAACAAACTAAACATAACAAATGATAAATTAGAATACTTTATAAGTAAAACTAATACAAACATAATTTGTTTTTAACAAGTTTTTTTGAATCAAAAAATGTTACAGTAATCATCACCTACCTATAATGTTTTATGATTCATTAGAATAGTAATAATGATCAAAATATTTTTATATAAAATTGGTGCCACCACACCTCAATAAAATACCTCCCACAATAATACTTTTTTGCAAAAAATAACTATTGAAAAAAAAGTAAAAATAGATACCTAGATACCTGTATTACGGTCATTCTCATAAAAATGTATTCAGAAAAACCGGATGAAATTAGTCTAATTTAATTAGAGTCAAAAATTCAAACTAATACTTGTGATATTTTTTGTAACTTTCAAAATGCCATTATTTTTTTTAAAAAAGTTTTAAAATAGTTCTTTGAAAAATTCTGATCGCCTCCTGAATGCCCAAAAAACTGGCGTTTTTTTGCTTTTTGGGATAGCAACAGTTAGTAAAAAAACAACATTAAATTGCAAAATTATCAAAGGAGTATTTATTATTTAAAAGAGATATGAATAACAAAAAATCTTTCTAAAAGCGCCCTAATTAACAGAAAATTATAACTGTATTTTTTATTAAAACAATCAGAATAGGAAAAATGTGAACAATTTGAAAGACAAAAATGGCATACCCAAAACACAATTAATAAAACAATTAAATTAATTCAATGACTGATGGCTCTTTTTTGGATTTCTTTGTTCCATTGCTCGTTGAAGGCTGTTCATTTGCAGTTCGTTTTTTGTTGGTATCTTTTGTTGAATTCTTTGGAATTGACGATGATGAAGAGCTGCTACCGTATTTCCCTTTTGCACTCATAGTAATGTAACTAATAATATTATATGGAGTAAAATGAAAATCTTCTTCAATATATCTTTGCAAAAGTAAAGTTGCAAGAATTTTTTCAACTCCTTCTCGGCTAATATTTGAAAGTTTTTTATGCATTAATTCAGCAAGCTTTGGAGCCGTAATTCGACCAGAAGTTTTGTCATTTGCAGTCTGTAAAAATAAACAACACATTTCAAAATTTATTACTGACAAAAAAAATGAAAATTACCTGAGATTCAATGATTTCTTTCGCCATTGCAATATATTTTGAGAGATCAATATCATTTTCATTTTTAGCATTTTTAACACTATTTGATGCACAATTATCACACATTTTATTACACCAAGATTCATCCCATGTTTCATCAAAATGTTCAGCGATCATTACCCGCCGGCATGAATTTACCTGTAAAAAATATTACGGTAAATTTAAAACACTTAAGAGAAGAGGGGTTAAAATGTTACTGTAAAAAAAGGTAAATTATTAAAGTTCAACTAATTTTAATTAATTTAACATCTAATTCCAGAAAATTAAAGCTGTAACAATTAAAGTCCTCCAGGATTGGCCGGATTTTACTTCCTGAGTACTGTAAGAGACCAGGCCTGGAAAGCATTTCCCTTCTTTTTCTTCTTATCATTAAAAAACGACGGACTAAATTTTTTGTTTTTATGGCTTATGCTATGTTTGACCGAATCTTTTTCTTCACTCATTTTTCGCACATGTCAAATAATCAAACAAAAAAGTATATTTCAATGGTCATAAGACATTCATGAGGGAAAACGTACAAAACGAAACTAACCCGTGTAGCATAAGCAAGAACAGAATATAAATTTTGGATTCCAGTCTTTTCCGTTGCAACCATTGTAGAAACCCGAAAAACATCTGTGAATCGATAATAAAGAATACAATGCGCAGGTTTTCCATCTCTTCCTGCTCTTCCAGATTCCTAAAGTATCCAAAAAATCAATGATATCTTATTCCACAAGAAATGAACAAACTTGATAATAATTTTCCATTGACTTTGACAAAGAATGATGAATAACAAATCTAACATCGGGCTTATCAATACCCATTCCAAATGCAACTGTAGCAACAATAACCCGATATTTTCCTGATATCCATCTTTCATGACATTTTTGTCTTTTTGGAGGATCCATATAAGCATGATAATATCCGCATGGAATTTGTTGTGATCTAAAAAAATCATAAAAGGATAGAAACAATGCAAAAATTTTAACAGCTTACTGTAATTCTGCAGCTAAATCTTCACATTCTTTTCTTGAAAAGCAATAAATAATTCCACTTTGATCTTTAAATTTTCTATTTATCAATTTTACAAGATCTGCCAGGACTTCCTTTGCTGATGATGGTTTCAGTCGAACTTCATAATACAAATTTTCACGATTAAAACCAGCTCTTAAAACAATTGAACTTTGAATTCCAAGAATTCCCTTAACATCCGACAAAACATTCGCCGTTGCAGTGGCAGTTAAACCCAAAATTGGAACATTTTTGAATTGTTTCTTTAAAATATGCAAGAATTGATAATCTGGTCGAAAGTCATGTCCCCATTGTGAGCAGCAATGAACTTCATCAATGGCAATAAGCTAAAGTACAATAGGTAAATAAGTAAAAAAATATTCAGTTTGAGATAAAGCTTACTTTTAATCGTTTAGCTTCTGAACATTTTTCAAGTTTATTCATAAATATTTTGCTTTTTGCAAGCTTTTCCGGAGTTACATAAACAAGGCGAAGATTTGAATTGTCATCAACAAGAGCATTTTGAATTCTTTTTACCTAAAATATTAAAGTTCAGCAGCAATAATACCATCAAAAGAGATAACGTAAAATTGAATGTGAACATCTATGTACTGTAAAAATAAGCAAGAAAGTAACAAACCTCTTCTTTTGGTGTATGTTGATTCAGCGTTACCGCTTCGATTCCAAGTTTATCCAATTGCATAAGTTGATCTTGAATAAGTGAAACCAATGGAGATACAACCAGAGTAATACCTAAAAAAATAATAGACATATTTCTAATGTTCTTCATAAAACGCTTACCCTTCTTTATGACCGCAGGAAGTTGATAGCATAAACTTTTGCCACCACCAGTACTCATAATAATCACACAATCTTCTCCACTTAAAACAACATTAATAACAGATTTCTGAAGCGGACGAAAATCATCAAGTTTAAAAACATTTTTAAGAATTTTCTTTGATTCGTCTGACCACGGAAAAGTATCAGCTTCCCAACTTGAAAGATCCTCTGATAAAGCTGTATTACGGTCTTGAATTCTTCTTTCAATCTGAAAATAATGTATTTTAATGATACAAGATAATACAAATATAAAAATTCACAAACTTGTTGCTTCTTTTCAATTAATTCATTTTTCCTTTTTTGAAGACTTCTAATATCTGCAGTAATGGTTGTAATTTCTTCATTGATTTCTGCCAATTCATCATTAAGCTTTTTACCCGAATTTAATGACATTTCAAGAAGATAAATTACGATTTTCGTAAATGTTGCTCTTCAAAATGTGTTGGAAAAAGTTTAAACTTTTTTTATTTTTTCATTTGTCATTTAGACACGTTTTGCCAAAGAAGAACAATGGATTTTTACAGTAATTTTAGTCAAGATTTTTATAAGTTTGGAAGTTTGCAAATTTAGAATACATTGATTTTTAAACTGAATGAAAAAAATATTGGCCAATTTAATCCCCTTTTCGAGAACAAGTGAGAATGGAATCTGATTCTGCTTCAAATGTCGAAGGTAATCAAATTCAGACGAAAATTACTTTAATTTACAATTTTCACGTTGTATTTGACCATTGCGGCTTTAGAGCTAATTCACAAAATTGTCAGTTGCAATTTTCGGTAATGAAAAGGAAATCATAGAAAGATCATAAAATTAATTATGATAGCAGCACTTGGGAATTCACAATTTTAAGCAAAATGTGCTATTTTTCATTATTATTTTTTTTGTATTTTTTTGTAGTATTTTTAAATAAATTTTTTCACATTTCACTTTTGATTTATTCTTAAAACCAAAGTTATTTATTTAAATTTAAAAAATCTTTTTTGATCCTACGATGATTACCGTACATTACAGTAATCCTCTACTTTAGTCAGTTTAAAGAAAACAATATAACTTTTTAAGATTGCTCATTAGCATTATCAGTCTTAAAAAGTCTATTCGATGGTATTTCTATTAAGCTTTATAGAAATAACATCAAATAGTTTTTAGATTTTTTATTTTTGTGTCCATTATATTTACGTTCTTCTCTGGCAGCAGCAAAGAGACTAGTTGCTGCTGCAGCTTTCATAAAAAAGCTGTCAGCAATTTTTTCTCTTTCTCTTTCATCTGCTGCTGCCAGCCCCAATGAATATAGGAGACGAAAAAAATTCTTGACACGATGTTCACTTTTTCCCATGCCTCCGGGAAGGAAAAAACAAGTTTTTTTTCGCTTGTTTGCATCTGTGTTTTTTTTGTTTCGATTTTTACTTTTTTAATTTCCGCTTTTTATCACTACTTTTTTTATCAATTTTTGTCGCAAAAATTAGTTTACGGTTTTCTCAAAAAATAACTGTTTTTGAGCAATAATTTGTTTTAAGAATTTTATTAATTTATTGAATATTATTACGTAAGAAAATACGTGAAAGTTTAAACTTTTGATGAATTTCTTGAATTTTATTAGAATTTTTTTATCAAAGTTTTAATTGTTCGTGAAAAATCTAAAGAATTTAAGGTGTTCAGATGATGTAACTGAAGTAAAAATATGACGATCCTTTGGAATTATATTTTAATTACCTGGAGACAATGATAAAGATAAGCTTTTATTGTTTGTTGGAAAGAGGAGAGGAGGGTTTTATGAGCTTATAGTCAAGTCTGTGAACAATGAAAGAACACAAATTTTGCAGTGTTGCAAATTTGGATGAGTTAAAATTGTCTTCAAAAAAGCAGACATAATTTCATTATTTCTGATTCTTACATTTTTTGGCCTTGGCTCATTCTTCTAAATCGTGTAGTCTTTTTTGAAGTTTAAAACCGTCAAATAAATTCTGCATTTTTTTCCTACACTTTCTGTAATTTCTTTTCATCCAAATAAATTTTCTTTTGCTGAAATCATGGAATTTGAACGCAAATAACCTCATTTGAAAAGGCGGTGTCCTCCTTCTTTCTTTTTTGATGGTGACAAAATCCTTTCTTTTTTTCTTTGAATCAAAAAAAGGCTTTGATGCAATGATCGATGCATGCTGGTTTTACACTTCCACCACCTTTGTATCAACACACACATAAGCGTTTTTTTGCTTGCTTGCTTCATTGCGTAGGAAAAAATGAAAGAAAAAAACCTGAAGAAGAGTTTACGTCACTTAAAAAAGCTTGCTTAAAACTTGAAGATCCGAAAATTAAGTCAAGGCAACAACCAACCGACTGAAGAAAAACGTGTTTTTTAATAAAGTTTTTGAGTTTGTCTGTGGCTTTCGTAACCTTTTAGTTTATAGTTGTGTCTATTAATAATAATGCCTTTGTGTGAAAAAAAAGAAAAAAATATACTTTGTGGTTGATGCAATCTGAATTGTGACAGATTTAATCGTTTTCAAGCATATCGGATTTATCTATTTCTTGTTTTTAATCATTCAAATTGGTTTAATTCGATTATAAATTTTTATGAAGTTTATTGCGTTTCGTTGGAACACGTTTTTGAACGTTTTTCAGTAGTTTTTAATATTAAAATTTGTGCTACTTTTCTTTCTTTGATATGCCTTGATTTTGTGTTCCTACAAAAATGACACACTTTTTGAAACTTTTCGTGCTTTTAAAAACTTTCTTGCATTAGTCATTAAAGAAATAAAAAGGTCCTGGTAACATTCAATTTTTTAGCGTCACCTCATTTCCGTTTTTTCTCCCCATTAGCTTTTTTCTTATTTCAAGTGTCGAAAAAGAATTCTATTAAAAATGCTTAATCCATTTCATTTATATTTTTGTCACGTTAATATTTAATAGTATTTTTTTATAAATGACATTTGAGAATTTCTTAAAATATAATACTGTTTTAATGTAATCCTAAAAATACTAAAATACCATTTTTAAAGAATTTCATCAACTATTTTTTTAAGTTTTTAGGAAATGGAATTTTGGTTAATTCTTGGAGTAGTTTTTTAAAATGGTAATTTTATTTTTTTAATTAAAATAGCTTTAAAAAGTTCGAATAGTTTTAAAAAGAGTGTTGCTTTAAAAATGAAATAAGATTCTTGTTTTTGATTAGTTAGAAATTTCTTTTGTTAAAAATGAGTGTTTTTTTAAACAGTTATGTCCATTTAATTGAAATATTTCTTAAGTTTTGTTTTCATCAAAATTTTCGGATACATTTTTATACATGAAAAAATTCAACTCTTTTTAAAAGATTACTGTATCTAATAAAAACAAACATAAGACGCAACGGAATGTCCGAAATTTTACAACTTTTTTCTGTCATTTTTTGCCTTCCATTTCATTCTTTTGTTTGATCAATATTTAATTTCTAAACATGGAACCCCACGCATTTGAATATAGGTTTTTTCTTCCTTCTTCTACCTTTCCTTCATTTTATTTTCTTTTAAATTTTTTTCTTCCTCAAATATTGCAAATATATACACATTCCATACGTTCCACCATCTTCTATCGTTCCCTCTCCATTTTTTTCTTCTGAAAGTTTTATAAACTAACACATCCGTCAAAAAAAATCCAGAAGTACAAGTTTTTCTTTTTCTACTTTTTTTGAATCTATTTTTTTCTTCGATGAAGAAGACACGGCAGATTCAAAACAGTTTTTGCGCGGAGTTAAAACATGTCGTAATGGTTAGAGATCAGCGACGCAAGGAAAAGAAACAAAGAAAAAGAAAAGAAAAGAAAAAAGAGTTTTTTTACTTTTTTTTATCCAAAATTTTACTAATTTTTTTTGGTGTAGGGTTAATATTAAACTTTTTTCACATTTTTTCTATACGTTTTACATAAAAATATCATGGCTACAATAATATCTTTACAGAATTTTCATATCTTATGTGGAAGCCAAAATCCTGCCGTAAGAGTTTTTTCAATTTGAGCTAAAATCATGCGTTTTTGTCGCATTTTTTTGTTCAAAAAATCGGGAAAAATAAATTAGCGCATATGAATAAAATTTTTTCTATACGTTTTACATAAAAATATCATGGCTACAAGAATATCTTTACAGAATTTTCATATCTTATCTGGGAACCGAAATCCTGCCGTAAGAGTTTTTTCAGTTTGAACACTGATGAAAAAACAGTATATTTGGTGCTGTAAAGTAGTGCAATGGCTTAAAATGTTTATAATTGTTTTTTAAACAAGGTTAGAATAAAAAAAATTAATGTTAAAATGTAATTTAGCTTTTAAAATATATAAGAAAATGTTTATCTTTTTCTTTGAAATTGAAGCTTTTTTAAATAGTAGAGGCAAAAGCGACTCCCGACACGAAAATGTTTACTTCTTTGCAAACGTTTCAACTCCGCTTTGAATCTGCCGTGTAAGAAGCAAAAAAATTGCGTGCGCAAAAAATATAATATTTCTCATTTTCCTGCTCTTTTTTATGAGAACTGAACTTTTTTGAATTTATTTCTAAATTTCGGCATGACATAAATTTTTTTTCATCATCATGGATGAATCTCATTTTTCATCTTTGAATTTATATTGGTATCCTTGATTCCTGGAAAATGAAAGACGAATTAATTTTTAATGATTTATGAATTTTTCTTATACAATTGCGTGTTCGAAGTTACTTTAGAGTTTCTGATCTTTAACGAAATTTGTAATAATATTTTTTATATTTTCTTGGGCGTGTTTAAATATATTATTTTTGTCTTTGAACATAATTTTTGTTAAACATTTGGGACAAGTTGTGTATTTTATGTGTTTGAAATGTGTATCAAGAAGTTGTGATCTTTATTTTGATGCATTAGAAGATTATAGATTCTGACATTGAAGGTGGTCCAGTGGCTGTAAAAGGTCATTGAACTTTTGATATTGTCTTCTAAATAAAAATTTCTGCACCTTTCTCAGAAATTTGCATTTGGTTTTAAATTTTTGCATACTGTACATTTAAGAAATTTCGTATGAAAATAGATTTTTATCAATGTTTCTTTAGACTTTTAGACATTTTGTTTTTTATCGATCTTGGACCACCACCTCTATCGACTACATTGTATTCAAACTTGCGCATACCGTTTACACGTCAGCCGCTGCCTTCGTTTTCTTTTCTTCCTTGGGACTTTAACACAGAAAAAAACAAGTTTCATGTGCTTGCGTGTGTTTTTCGTTTTTTTTTCTCGTAGTTTCTATCACAACGTTTTACAAATTTTACTACAACATCAACTACGCGTTTCTCCTTCTTCGTGTTCTGTTTTATACCCAATATTTGTTATTTATATAAAAAATCTTTACACAAATTTGTTTTTTAAGGTTTTTAAAACTTCAATTTTGTGGTCATCAAAAAATGGTATCTTGGTTATGTCAAAGCAGTTCAAATTCAATTACAAAAAATAAGTGTCCTATTTTATGGTTGATATCTTTATTCGCTCAATTCTATATTTCTGCAGCAAATACCGTCCATGATATTGCTAAAATTCAATTCACACCCAATTATATTCATGATCTCTTTGAGGGGCAGAATGCCACAGTTAATGTTAAAGTTAAATTTGATGAAGCTGAATTCTCCAAAAGTCCATTCTTTAATAAACCTCTGAGGGTTTCTGTTAAGTATGTTTATCTTTATATTTCACATTTTTAACAAACATTTATCACTGATTATTTTAGGACGTTACATACTGAAGTCGCAACCTCGGATATCTCGGTATTTGGGATTGCTCCATCGGATCTGAAAGCTGTAAATGATAGTCTTGAATATGATGTTTGTTTATCGCAAATTATAAATCTTTAATAAATATTATATCTTTTAGTTCAATACAAATATTACTTCACATTTTATGGGAAAAACAGCTCTTCAAGTTCGATTTATTTCTGTTGATGATATTGCTGGCAGCAATGAAAACCTCGAAATTGAATTTATGGAACTTGCAAATGAAGAAGATCAAGCTTTTAGCAGTGAACTTAAACCAGTTGAAGGGGCTTCAAGAATGGATTTATGGGTTAAAAGAGAAGAAGAAAATGATAAATTAACAAAAATCTTTGTCACAACTTTAATAATCTTGATTACAATAGCAAATATTTTGATGGGTTGTGAACTTAATTTGAGTGCCGTTTTATCAACAATCAAATCCCCTATTCCTCCTGCAATTGGGTGTGTAACACAATTCATTATGATGCCCTTAATTGCATATGCAATTTCCCATGTTGTTCTTCTTCCTCGTGGATTAAATTCATTTGCCCTTGGCCTCTTTGTTACTGGTTGTTCACCAGGCGGAGGAGCAAGTAACTTCTGGACTTTATTGCTTGAAGGAAATGTTAATCTTTCAATCACAATGACCTTTATCAGTACTGTAGCTTCAATCTGTAAGTTTTAAAATATTCTTTATCAAATTTATCTTTTCTATTTTTTAGTTTTCATTCCATTTTGGATGAAACTTCTTGGTCAACAATTCCTTCAAGGTTCGACTGATGTGGTCCATGTTAAAGTTCCATACCGTAATATTGTAACTGGATTATTTGTTTTGATTGTTCCATTACTTATTGGAATCGGGATTGCAAAGTTTTGGCCAAATATTGCTGCTCGTGCACGAAAAATTCTTCGACCATTCATTATTTTTGTTTTGGTTTTTGTAATCACCTTCGGAACTCTTTCAAATTTATATATGTTTAAACTCATGACATGGCCAGCACTACTAGCAGGTTTGTTTTATGAATTTTATTCTGTTAAACCTTATTCAAGTTACTGTATTTTTAAATTAAATCTTTACGTTTTTGTTTAACATTTTTCTATGTTTATTACCTTCTTTTTTTAGGATTCCTTCTTCCATGGTGCGGTTTCATGTTCGGTTGTTTCTCTGCCTTGATCCTTGGACAAAAGCCTGCAAATGTTACCGCAATTGCAATTGAAACTGGTGTACAAAATACTGGAATTGCTATCATGCTATTAAAGGTAAAAATCAATAAATAATTCTTAAATCTAATAATGATAATATTTATTTGCAGTTTTCTTTTCAACAACCCGATGCTGATATTAGTGCTTTGATTCCGGTTATAGTTGCATGCTTCACTCCTTTTCCACTTCTACTTGGATATGGTGTTCATGTCTTTATTAAATTTATCAAGAATCAAAATAATCCATCTGCAGATATTGAAAAAGAAGCACATGCGGTTTCATTTAATACTAAAACTTCAACGGTTAGCACTTAACACTATCCCTTATTTTATCATATTTTCGAAATTCTTTAATTTTGGCTGGGGTTTTTTTTTACGATTTTTAAGCTTTCAATTTTGCATTCTTGCTCTCATAAATAGCTATATGTACTGTAACGTTCTGTAGCTATTCAAAAAAAATAAATAAATTCAGCCATTATTTACTGTTTCCCTTTTCCAATTTTTTGCAACCTTTTTTTTATCATTTTTTTTCTGCTTTAGCCTTTCACAATCAAATCTCCAACAACATCTCTGTCATCAAAAGTTCAAGATGGATGTAATCAACCACTTATTATTCGACAACCTCTGGATCAACAGAATACCTCTTCTGAAGAATCTTTAACAGAAGAACAACAGATCAAATATATGGAAGAAATGCTTGAACAAGTTTGTATTCCTGGTGTTGTGCCAGAATAAATCAATCCTTCATTTTATTTTCAAAGCTTAGGACTAGGTTTTATTTTTGTATGGTTTTATTATTTTTGTGATCATTTTTGTGCCGGTTTTTATTTTTACCTGTGATTGTTTTATCATCATCTCTCAATGGTCTCAACTTTTATGCTTTTTGTTTTTCAAAAAAGCTTATCTTTGCTTAAATTCATATCTAAATTTTTTTATAGATACTTTATTTTAGTATTTCGTTCTCTTAATTACTGATACAATATATTTCTTTCTTACTAATATTTAAATAAATAGTTTTATATGTTTTTAATTGAATATTTACAGCAAAACACATTCAAGGTAAATGTTACCGTAATCTATACCGTTAAACAATAACTGATTATCAGTTACTGATAATGTTGCAAATAAAAAATGGTCTTCATCGTTGAAAAACTATTATCAAGAGTTAAATTAAATATTTTTTATTTGTATTACATACATAAAAAATACATCAATACATGCTAAGCCATGACTAATCATTTTTTGAATACTTGAAATTGGGATTTTAAAAATGGATATATACTTTTTTAAATGAGATAATTGCAAAACTTTTAAATTTAAAAAATAATATTTTTTGATTTAACAACGGCAGTTCTTTATCAAAGTGTTGATTGAGATACTGTAAATGTGGATTAAATATTTGCACCTGGTGAAAGATATGAATTTTCATTTCTGCAAAAAATAAGTTTAAGGAATTGATAGATAATTGAAACTTTTAATTACCTGCACATAAGATAACGACTTGCACGAGGATTAAAAATTCTTTCTCCGCGATGACTGGACATGTGATATGCGAGTTGTCTGAAATTAGCATAAAGAGATTAACATAAACTTAATAGATATTCTTACCGAGAATCAGAATAACTTTTTGAGCAATATTGACAAATATATGGTTTTGTTCGAACATCTGAATAAACTCTTAATGGATGTTTTGGTTCATATCCTTTAATGGCATAATCAGGTGCTGGAAAATCTTCAGGATTAAATGCCGGACGGGATAATGAATATTTTAAAATTCTCGGTTCTGGTTCAGGTAGCGCATATTGATCTGGTTCATCTTCTGGATGCTTATGATATATAAAATCAGTGTAATTGAAAAATGTTCGTTTACAATCACATTTATATCCCTTTTGATCTAAAAACGGGTGGATATGAGGAAAGAAAAGGGGATATTAGGGATAAACTTACCAACATGAGATTTGGCATGATATTCAAGTTCACACATAAAATGGAAAGATTCACCGCATTTGTTGCAAACATATGGCTATAAGAAAACATATTGTTTTAAGGAGTTAAAGGATATATGAAATCCGAAGGGATTTTTAGGATATATGAAATCTCTTAAAAATCTTACAGTTGTAATATCATGAACTCTTTCATGGGCTTTTAAAGTTGTTAAAAAGTTGTATGTCAAACCACAGAAACGGCATTTATAATAAGTAAAACCATTTTCATCTTTGACACATGAGGCATGTGATGTTTCACTTGTTACTCCAGAATCTTTTACGGCTGCAGCAGTAGCTTCTTTTCTTCCACCACCATCAATTAGGTCATCATCATTTGCGGAATCCTTTGATTCTTTGGATGAATCAGAATCCTTTAAAATATCTGATGAAGCTTCAGTTAACTGAGAATCCGTTAAAAGTTGATTATTTAATTCTCGTTGAGTTACCGGAATTTCGGTTACTGTAGAATCACTTGATGATGCACTGGTTATTACTGAATCATCCATTGCAAGCTTCTGGAGACGGCAAAAATAGAAGAAATAAAGCTACTGAAAGTCTATAAAAATTTAATGGAAGCTGTAAGATAACAATAATTACAGATATTTACAAGTTTAAACTTGTTACAAATTATTTTAAAACATTTCCAATACAATTTTATTACAATAATAAAACCACGAAAAAAACTAATAATTACTAAAATATTTCAAACGGGTAATTTTTCTTGAGATCTAAAAAAATATCAAAAAACGGGGATAAAGGCAAAACCATCACAATCAAAAATTCAAATTCAATAAATAATATTGATCTATTTATCAAAAAATTTATACATGTAATTCAAATATTATTTTTAAACAAATTCAATGAATTAATTAAGCAGAAGCCGATTTGTTTTGATCTTTATTTTGTAGTTGAACTTGAACATTTACTTCAACACAGGGCTAAAAACATAATTTTTACATTATGGTATTATAAAAATCCTGTAGTTTAAATAATTTAAGTTTTTAAGGGTAATTTAAATGCAAAACCAAAGTTGGCTGCAAAATTTAAAATTTTCGCTTTGCTTTTAAGCAACTCAAAATTGACAAACAATTTAAAAGTTTAAAACAGTTGTCAAAGAAATCGGCTGCTAAAGAGGTTGACATTATTTTGAAAAAAAGGCAGTCTCAGTTTTGTTTAAAAATTCTTTTAAAACAAATTTTTCTAAATCATTTAAAACTAAATGTCAAAAAGTTTTTGCTAGCTAAAATATTTCATACCTATCATTAATTTTATAAGCTCAATCTAAAAATTTTCAAAAGGTAAGCTTTTGAATTTTATAAACTTTAAAAATGTCAACAATCAAAAATCTTTAAAAGTTTACCAAAAAATCCTTTGACGTATTTAAAAAATTGGGTAAATTTTTGCAATGTTTTTTTTTCAGAAAAAATATTTGATCAAAAAAAGAAAAACAAAAGAAAAATGTGTGAAAATAGAAAAAAAAGTTTGAAAAAAAAAAGATAAACAGACCAGTTGGTCTTCAGGAATTGGCCAATGTTGTTCACTTTTCTGCGTTGGAGGCGGGGGTTGTTGATGCATATTTTCCTTTTCCTTTTATCCAAGGGATTTATTTGAAGAAAAAAGAATGGAATCGATTTGGTGATTTTGGTTTATTCAAGTAAGATTTCTGGAAAAATCTAAAATTTTTCAAGATTTAATTGTGGAAAGAAAGAATAAAGTAAATTTTAGTTTTAAAGTTTTTTGACAGTCACGGAAAAGATTTTAATGAAGAAAAAAACAAAAAAGTAAAGGTTTTGAAGTAGAAATATCTTCACTTTTATTCATCCAATGAAATCTTGAGATAAAAATGAGTAGATTTAAAAAACACCTGAATCAAGTGTTTCTTTGAACGTCTTTAATCAAAAAATTTCAAGTAGTTTTTGCAAAAAAATGATTAAAAATCGGTATTATTTTGCAATATGTTCCTTAAAAATTGGGTTACGGTACTTGTAATACGACAGTTTAAAGGATTTTTTGACTAAAAAGTAGAAAAATTTTTTATATTAAAATTAAATAAATTTAGTAAAATTCATGTCCATAAAAATAACAAGAATTTTAGGGAGATTTTATTTGAAGAAATAAATGTTAATTCAAACGTAACATTGTAAAACAAAAAACTTTACGTATTTGAAACAAACTCAAAGGAAAGCTAAATGACTTTGCAATGATTTTGCTTTTCTTGTCTCATCGTTTTTTCATCCTTTCTTTTTCCGTCGATCAATTTTCTCAATTTTTTTTAACATACATTCTTTTTAAGTGTAATCATCATCAAAAAGGTGCTCTTGTTCCTGCTGCTGTTGCTCCTGCTGCTGGAACAAAAGTTTTAGCAAATCCAAAAAAAAGATTTGTTCATTCCACTTTTTTATCTGCTTCTTCTCTTATACTTTTTTTCTGCCGTAAGTAAAGTGGATCAAAGCTAGCTCAAAATTTTTTTATCTCTGTTATAAAAAAATGAACAAATGCGATCGCAAGTTTTTCTTCATCTTTTTGTGCGTTCTCTGTTTTTTTCCTACTTTTTTAGGCTTCTTTTTTTCATCCAGCCGATTTGCCAGCTGAAAAACAAAACGTAATGTGTAAAACAGAAAAGAAAAATGGGAAAGAAATTGTGAGACATTTTTTTCCCGAGTTGTTATTTTAAGAATAACAAATGGGTATCTTTTTGTTTTGCTTCCTTTTGTTATCGATATCGGTGAATAACGCCTGAAATTTCGACACATGTTTCAATATTATCTAAAAATATTGGTTTTGTTATTCAATAATTAAAGTTTATTTAAATACAAAAGCTGTACAAACCACAAATATGGTAGCAAATTTCTGTAGTATTTATTATGTTTGCTACCAAATAATATTAAAACAAAACTAAAAATTTCTCTTTCAAAAATGTTTGAAACAAAACAGATGCATTATTTTATTTATAAAAAATATGTTGATTGTCTTTGAATTTAAAGAATGTCAAAAAGTAATTTGACCTCTTTTTTGACAAATATTTTATATTTTTTTTCGGGACTCTTCAAAATCTAATTTACGATTTACAGTAATTTTAAAGGTAGAATGAAAAATATTTATTTTGTTGTGCAAAAAACCAAATTATAGCAAGTTTGACATTAATCAATGATATTTAAACCATTTTATTTTCAAGATGTTCAGCTTCTCTTTTATTATTGATAAGTTCTTCTTGCCAAAATTTGTAGTATTCAGCTTTGTGATCATCGTCATTGCCTTCTCCAGTTGGAACTTCAACTGAGGCTGCTGGAATGGCATCTTCCAAACTTTCATTTTCGTCGACAGCTTCAGCAGTTTCTACAGGTTGATATTCATCATCATCAGGAGTGGCAATGCCGTGTGGTTGTATACTTCCGGTAGAATCGGTTTCGTATGAATCTAAACAGTTGTTGATAGAGATGGATACAGTATACCTAAATTTTTATACCTTGACTATCACTCATTCCAGGTTTATCTTGTTTTGGTTCAACATGTTCGTGTTCGTGTTCATGTTCATGTTCATGTTCATGTTCATGTTCATGTTCATGTTCATGTTCATGTTCTTTCTCTTGATGATGAGAAATTTCAGGAATGGATGTTTCAGCTTCAACAGTTTCACCTTCACTTTCATCTGTTTTAACTGCAGAATTTGTGCCATTATGAACCTTTAAACTTGAAATAAAATCCATGACTCCTGCAAAATCTAATCCCCTAAAGGCCATAATTTTTTGGAAAACTTCAAAAGTTGAATTTAGCCCAGGGCAAGTTTGAATTGAATGTTGAAGGAGTACGGTAACGGGTTGAACATTATCGGATGTAAGATGTTCTTTCAGATTATCGGCAACAGCAAAGATCAAACAATTTGAAAAACTTGTTTCAGGGGTGGGAGTCGAGGGGATGGATACTGTAGATTCATCATATTGATGTTCAAGATGAACATGTTTGCCAAGGTTGCCATATTTGTCAGCATGATTATCATGCGCCTCAACAGTTTCAAAACTGCTACAAGTTGCAGCTGAAAGAAGCCCAAAAATTGCAAGAAAACCAATCCACATTTTTCTTGTTTGGTTTTTAACAATGAATTTTTTCAATATTTTTGGGCTTTTTATTAACAAAATTTGAAAAACTTGTTATTTGTTTTTAAAATTTCAATTTAAACTGATTCATTTTATTTAAAAACAAAAAGTATTTTGCATTCTAAAATGTGAAAAAATTTAGGAGAGGTTGAAAAATCAAATTTTTTGAATGCTTCGAACCCCATTAATTGTTTCATAGATTCTCAAAATTTTCATAAAAAATTGCAATTTTTTAATTTAAAAATGCCGGTTACTGTAATTTTAACACAAATTTAAAATGAAAATTACAGTAACAGTTTTTAAAAAATTCCACCAAACAAAATATTATAATTAATTATATAAAACTTTATCATGACAAAAATACAAAAACTTTTTATAGTTCAAAAATATTAAATGACCAGTTTACAGAAAAAAAGTTTTTATGATTCCCAAGTTTGAAGCATTGTAGTTTTTCGGGCAGTTGTTTGACCATTTTGAGTAACACCTTGAACATTTGTTGTTGTTGTTTTTTCACCACCGCCTTGACTTTGTACAGCAATTGTTTCCTTTGTAAATTGAGTATTCAAATTTGTTGGTGCAATAGTTTCAGTCGGGGCTACGGTAGTTTGTTTTGTTGCTGCTGTAGCAGAATCTCCAAGAGTTACCGTTGTTGTTCTTGTAACACCACGTCTAGATGAAGGTTTTGGACGATATTTATTTCTATGAAATTTCTTCATTTTCTTTGATCCCAACCATACCAAAAATCCCAAAGCGGTCAAAACAAATATCAAAATAAAATCAATAACAGCAAAAGTAATCAATAATCCAAGATAAAGGGATGTTTTGCATTCCAATTTTGGAGACATTTTGGTTGTTGTTGTCAGTGCAGCTGAAGTGGAAGAAGACGTAATTAAAGCTGTAAATAATAACTCACAATAATTTTTTTGTGATTAAAAATTATTTTTAGCAACAGATTTAAAACCCCTGAGGGCACTTTTCAAAATAACTTACACGGATCAAATTTTCCAACAGGTTCACCAGTTTCAAACGAGACAGGATCCAAAAAATACAAATGCTTTTGATCATCACTTTTATCCAGGACAACAGAATATTCTTCAAAATTATTTTTTGGAGCTAAAATTACAGAAAACAGAGGAATTAAAAAAGTCTTAAATTCCAGAAGAAAAAGAACTTACCCCAAAATGCAATAACAGAATTTTCTTTGAAATTATTTTTTGGAGCTAAAAATTGAGAAGTCAGAGGAACATCTTAAAATTTTAAGAAAAAACTTACTCAAAAATTCAATAACAGATTTTCCCCCTCTATGATTTTTGAAAAAGAACATAAAAGTTGCTTTACCGTAACTTGTAAAAACCGGAAAAATATTTCTTTCATTTTTAAACATACGCTCTGGTTCATTAAAATACGATAAAATTGCACCTGTTTCCAAGGTTAAAGGAATAGAAAAAACTTTTTCAAATTTTGTTAAATTATTTTCATTGATACTGTAATGAACGGCAGCGAATTCATCATCTGAAAAGATTACTGTAGCATACGCAAAAGATAACAAAAAACTTGCCATTTTTAGTCAAATAAACCATAGTCCCAAAAATTGGATCAATTGTAAAAAACGGATATAGAAAATTCTGTACTTTAGTTTTAAGCAAATGAATTTCTTGAGCTTTAATATAAACTAATTCCTTGGTTTGATATTTTCCTTGAAACTAAAAATGAATCTATTTAATAAAATTACTGTAATCAAAATTACTTACCAAATCTTCAAATTTAATCGATAATATACAAGTTGAACCAGTAGATGATTGATAAATATAATAAGCATATTTTGCATATTTTTGATTTAAATACAATCCACCAGATATCGTATCCTCAAGGGTTTTAGGTCTTCCATCACCACATTTTCCTTCTTCATCGATCAAAGAAACATAATAACATGTTCTGAAAAGTTTAACAATTAATAGCTTTATTAATTAAAATTTGCATACCCATCTCCGTTAACATTTTCTTCATGAATTCCATTTGAAACCATAATATTAACTTTAAGATTTTTGCTATCAGGAAAATATTCATAATAAATTGGAAAACCAAATTCAGTCATATTATAATTGTCATGAAAAGGTACGGCTGGAGAATCTATGAAACCCAAATTCATTCCATTATTTTTATTTGTTCTGTAATTATGTGGTATTAATAAAATATATGACAGATAAAAACATACCCAGCAAAGATAACAGGTGTTCCCTTTTTACAATTTCCATTCAAATCAGATGCGGCACAAAGACTTGTACCAATATCATACTGCGTAAAAATATATGAAGAAGAATTACAAGCATCCAAGAACAATAATAAACAGAAAAATTGTATCCAAAAACCTTTCATCTCTTTTTTTTCTTCTGCCGCTGCAGCAAAAAGTGCAGTGAAATTTGACAAAAACATAGGAGAGATAAATTATCTTAATTTTATGCAAATTTCAAGAAATGAAAAATCAAACAATGAATTATTTTTATCTTTGCACCTGCCTTTTCATGGAAAAGAAAGACGACTAATGATGAATAATAGTACTGTATTTTTTTCAAATTCTTCTTATTTATTTTCAAATATTTCAAACGAAACTGATTCAAAACAAGAAATTTTTCCAGAGGATCCTGAATTGGCGATTGTTTCTGATCAGTAAGTAATTTTTTCTATTATTTCTTTTACATTTTTAAAAGATTTTGTTTTTTAGTGAATTATTTATTCGGGCCTTTATTAGTTTTTTTACAGTAATATTAATTACTTGTGTAATCACTATTTTAATCCTCTCAATTTTTATCATCTCTTTGACACCTATGGTTTTGGTTTTGGATTGTAAGTTTGTTTTTTAATTTTTAATTTTGGGATATGAATTTAGTGTTCTTAATCTCTTTTACAATTGAAGAGAAATAAAAAAAAGTTTTTTTTGCTTTTACCCATTGGATGACTGCTAATATGGGCCCTAATTAGCTGTACAATTTTGGTACCAATTTATTTCTTGTACGCATCCTGGAAAGCTCAGAACCTTCATATATAGAGACATGGTTAAAACCGGGGTCGGGTCGTTCCGCCGCCGCTTTTAACCATTGCTCTATATATGCAGGTACATGGCCTTGCACTTTTTGTGACCAACATCAAAAGAAAAAAAAGAGAGAGAAATTTTCTTTGTAAAAAGAGGAACAAAAAAAGAAAAAAGGTTCGCATTTTCCCGAAACATGCAAAAAAGTGGTTTTTAAAGAGTTGTTGTAAAATATATTTATATAAATGTTTTTTTAGATGTTGATTATCAAATAAGTGTTATTCGAAATCCGGAAATCTTTAATCCTCCAAGAAATCCACCTCCTCCAGTTGATTATGTTTCATCTGATCCGAAATTAGCTCCACAACCTCCTCCTCCTCCTCCAATTGAAGCATCTTCATCATCTGTAATTTGGTGTGAAAATCTTTTTAATACAGATCGAACAAATTCCGTAAGTTCATTTTACAGTATGCGGTAAATGAATTTACCACATACTGTATTTTTCATTATATTTGTTTTTAGGTTCATGACCTTGATGAAATTGAATTGGATGAAACTCAAACTTTTCCAAGTTTTTCTTCTTTGAGTAATGCTTAACAATCTATTATATTTGAATACTGTATATTATTATTTTGTAATAACAAACTTTCGATGTTGAAAAATAAATTTACCGAATACTGTAACAAGAGTACTGTATCTTTTAAAAAAAAATTACATGTTTAAATACAAGTTTGATTATTTTAGTCTTCGTAAAAACAATAAAAAATAATTTTTTTTCATGTAAGTGTTTCATTTTATTGATTGAAAAATAGCTGCAATGTTTTCTTTATTTTTTGCGTCTTTTTTGCTGATTTTCTTTGCTGCATTTTTTGACAATCGAAGAAAATATGATTCAATATTTGGTTCATTTTATTTTTTGTATTTCTTTTCTTTGAAAAAGTGGCCATTATTATTATTTTGAGTTTCAACAAAAATTGCCTTCATTATTTTGTACATAAATTTTATTTTTATCCATTTTCTTTAACTTTAAAAAATAGTTGTTGTTGATTTCATTGTGTCATAAAAAATGTCAAAGAAAATCTTAATTGTTGGTTTATGTTGTATTGATGTTGTAAATTATGTTAAAATTTTTCCTGTTCAAGATTCTGATACTCGAGTTTTTGATATGGTAATGATCGGTTTTGTTGTTGAATGTTTTGTTCAAAATAGTAAATTTTAGAGAACATGCCTTGGGGGAAATTCAGCAAATACTGCAAATGTTTTGGCTCAACTAACGCCAAACGTTCAATTGTGTGCATCTTTACCAACAGGAAATTTATTACTTGAACAGTTGAGTTTAGTGCTAATCAATTAACCTTAAAAAATAACTTTAAGGTTAATAAAAGAAGCAAAAATTGATACAACTCCGAGTTTTTGGCGTGAAGAAGGAAAACATTCAATTCCGCAATCTACCGTAATCGTCAATGAAACATCTGCAACTCGAACAGTGCTTCATTATCGAGGAGATTTACCAGAAATTTCGGCATCTGAATTCAAATCAAAATTTTCGGCCGAAACTTTCAAAGATTTTTCATGGATTCATTTTGAAGGTCGAAATTTTGATGAAATTGAAGCCATGATGGAATTTGTTCATCAATACAAATTACAGAATCCTGAATCCAGCCTAAAAATTTCAATTGAATTTGAAAAACTTCGGAACTTTCCATGGTTTGAAAAGCTTGTAAAATTTGCAGATTTTATTTTTATGTCCAAAGATTTTGCAAAATCCAAAGCCTGGGAAAACGGGATTACAGCAGTTCATGGATTAAGAAATGAATTTGATGCAAAACATGCAACAATTATTTGTCCATGGGGTGAAGAGGTAATTTAGAAATTTGCATAAAAATAGCCAAAAGAAAAGATCTTTTTTAGGGAGTTTATGCACTTTCCGCGGATTCTGAAACTCATTTATTTGTAAAATCTATTCAAATTACTGCCGTTGATACCCTCGGGGCAGGGGATTGTTTTATTGGAGCAGCAATTTGGGCATTGAATGAAGGAATTGAATTGAAAAAAGTTTTGGAATTTTCTGTTTATGTTGCCGGGGAAAAATGTTCGCAAAAAGGACTCAGCAATCTCAAAAATATCACAGAAGCAAAGAAAATTATTGAAAGAATTTGAATTCCTAAAATTCTCACAAGGGAACCGTCAGAAGTGATAATTGAGTTTTTAAACGAAATATGTTTTTTTGGGATGGTTTTAGGTCCCTAATGATCATACAAAAATATTACGTGCTGGTTTGTGGGTTACGGTACTTTTTCGGCACTTTGAAGTTATGCGATTTGCCTTACTCCCCCCTTTGGATTCAAAAACGAAAAAAAATTGAAATTTTTTAAATTTCGCAAATTTTGCTCCAAATTGTTCCTGAGGGTCGGTAATAAGCGTATGCAAAATATTTTTTCACCAGAAGACCGATAAATTTATTTTTGAACGCTTCAAAGTTGTTGTACTAATACATGACACATGCTTAAATTGCTTTAAAAAGTAGATTTAAAACGTTTTTAAGCAAAAATATTTTATAGGTATCATTAATATGCTTATTACTAACGTTTCCATCCATTTTTAACATTTTTTAAAAATTTTTATTTTTTTCACTTTTTTGAGCACGTACTCCCCCCTTTGGACAGGAGGGTGCAAAACTTCAAAGTGCCGAAAAAGTACCGTAACCTAAAAACCAGCACGTAATATTTTTATATGATCATTAGGGACCTAAAACCATCCCAAAAAAACATATTTTGTTTTAAAACTCATTTATCACTTCTGACGGTTCCCTTGTCAGTTTTTGGATTGTTTTTGTACAGCAATCTTATTTTGCTTTTATTTATTCAATATTTTTATGATAAAATGAAATGAACAGAATCTTTTGCTTAAAAATTTTGTTCTTTGTTTTTTATTTGAATTCTTTAAAATAGATACAAGAATTTTTCATTACAAAAAAAATTGTTTTTGTAATGAAAAATGTAAAAAATTTCATTACAAAAACAAAATCGTAAAAAGATTAAACAGTTCGATGTTTGAAGCATCCCCATCCATTGCAATTAACTTCAACATTGTCATTTGCATGTTGAGGTTCAGGGTCAATTGGAGCTTCATCCTCTTCACCATCATCATTTTCTTCTTTATTTAACAATGTAGAAAGTCGAGGATCATTTTCAAGCATTGACCAAGCCGATCGAATTACATCAAGGGGATTTGTGTTATCTTCTTCTTCTTCTTCTTCTTCATCTTCATCAGAAGGTTCGACATTTGTTTCTTCATTTTCAGTTTCGATTTGTTGAACATCAGGACCAGATGGAGATTCAGATTCAGATGTTTCTTCAGATGGATGTTGATCAATTGAAAGTTCAGTTTCGAAATGTTCAACATGTTCTGGTTTATCTGCAACAGAAGGTTCTGGAACGGAAACGCTTTCAACTTCAGGAATGTTGTGTTCTTCCTCAGCCTCTGGTGCAACAGGAGCTGCACCAATTTCATCTTCTCCTCCTTGACTAACAGTTAATTTTTGAATAAAATCAATTGCTTCATCGATACTCATTCCTTTAATATCCATCATTTTTTGAAGGATTTCAAATGTGGATTTAAGGCCTGGACAAGTTTCAAGTGAATGTTGAAGGAGTACAGTAACGGGTTCAAGGTTATCGGGTGTGATATGTTCTTTAAGGTTATCGGCCAATACCAAGGTCAAACATGATGCATTTGTCATTGTTTTTACAACAGGTTTTTCAATTTCAATCATTGGAGCCGAAGTTGGCTTTATAACATCAAGAATTGAGTAATGTCCAACTGCGGAAGAATCGATAAATTGAAGAGGTCGGGCATCAGGGATTATATGATGGCCGTCATAACGGGCATCAGATATAATATGATGACCACCATATGCACTTTGTTCCTCAGCCAAGACTGAATTGAGCACAACCAAACATACAATTCCAAGACACCAAATCCGCAACATTTTTGGTGTTCTCAAACAAAAAATGATAGTTTCATCAAAGGCTGACGCCTTTTGTACCCCAAAATTTTTTGCTTTCCATTTTCAAAAATGCTGATTATTAAAAAAGCTATTTTGCTTTTTTTTCTCTTAAATTTTTCCTATTTTTTCTTAACATTTTTAAGGAGTTTAAAATTTTTTAAAATTCTTAAATGAGAAAACAAAAAGCGTTTTTCGCTGAAGTTTCATTAAAAAAACAATTGAGTCAAAAGAATATATTCTGCAAAACAAAAACGTCAGCAGCAGATCAAGTATCGATGGCGGTAAAAGATCAAAAGATTTATATGATTTCGGACGATTCATGTGCTCCTGACGATCTTCCTGCAAACTCAATTTCTTTCGAGATAAATCATGTTTGATTTGTGATTTGATGATAAATATTTTAGTTATACTGTACATACATATTCAATTTATTTTTCATTTCAGCAATTATCAGTTATTAAAAAAGTATACATCAATATAAAATTAGAAAAAATTCATTTTACAAATTCTTGCAACAAAAGCGAGCATCAATGGTACAATCCTAAAAAATAATTTAAATCTTAAAAAATTAAAAAACTTACAAAATCTCTGAACATCTTCCAATATTTCCAGAATTATTAACGTCATCTTGAACGCCAATTGGTGGTTGAGAAAAACGTCGACCAAAATATTTTTCATCGAAAATATAAACAAAATTTGGCCATTCAAAAACTGTTGAAATTTGATTCCATGGTTGTGGTTTTGTCATATCAATTAAGGCATAAGTGTATGTTTGTTTTGTTAAAGAGACATTATATTCAACATTCTTCAAAATTGCATAATTTCCACTTACAAACATTGATGGATTTGAAATACTAAATGGTGAAATAAATGGTGCATATAATTTATCAGAATACAGTATCATATCTATAAAACATAAATTTATTAAATTGCAAATACCATAACCCAAAAATATGAAACATACTATCCAATTTATTTGGATTTTGTTGAATTAATTCATAAATTTCATTATTAGCTTCATTATCATCCATAGAAACTGCAGGTCGGCCACGAAATTTGGAAGTTTTGAAGAGTTTAGAAGAGTTTTGAAATTTCTTCAAAATTCCCAAAATTGATGCATTACTCTGGAAAATGAAAGCATTGTCATTTTTAAATAAAGAAACATACAAAGAAATCCTGTTCAGTGATTATAGCTTGACACCCAGCTGGTTGACTAATCAAAATTTTTCCACCTTTCTTTGCATTACCATCATCACGAAAATTTAGTAATGCAGTAATCCGAGCATCTTTATGGAAGCAATTATCAGACATGATAAGTTCTTTGACTAAAAAACATAAATAAATTAATATATTATCAAGATGAGTACATACAAGAGTACTGTAGTACCGTAATTGTTGACAACTGCAATACGGTAGTATACTGTAGGTCAATTTTAGGCACCAATGCAAAACAACTTACGTGGCATAAATTCATTCGAATCTGGTTCAAGATAGGTAACTCGATAAACTTTTTCATCTGCAAAAATAGCAGCAATAAAAACTTCACCATCAAAATTTGTTGCCAAAGTAAAATGTGCTTGATTTGGATGAGCCATAATATCATAACAATTAAATGGATAATGTGTATCCAGTTTGATCCAATCTGCTTCAGTTAAGTCTGGAAGGTGATAAAGTGAAAGACCACAATTCTTTTCATCATTCTGATAAAATTTGAAACCAATTAATCCTTCAGCAACTCCTGTTAAAAAGCCAATCAAAATAAATTTCATCCACCAAAATTTCAACATTCTTCTTCGTTCACGAGTTTTCAGTTTTTGAAAAAATGAGTGTTAATGATTTTTTGTTGTTGCAAAAACTAATGTGCTGAAGTGAAAATGCATATTTTGCTGATTTGCATAAATATCAAAAGTAATGTGTTACAGTATCTTATAATTTTATGCAAGTTTGTATATTTCAGAAGTTGGTACGATCTGTTGTATGTATCAATGAGGTTAAAATCGTAAATTTTAGTTTTTATTTAACATTACAGAAAACACAAAACTTTATCAAATTATCATTGACTCGATGTTGCAAGACTTGATTGTATTTTAACACTTTTTGGCGAAAATCTTCCCTCAAATCCAATAAATTTCAGAACTCGACTTCGAATGGCTGTACAAAACACTAACATCAAATATGGATTTATTCCACCACAAATATCCCTAAAATAATTTTTTGAATTATTAACAGTTATAACTTCAGAAACTAACATGATAAAAGAAACTCCAACGAAATCTTTGTCAATTTTTGTAAAGATTCGAACAATGAGATAACACGATAGAAAAACTTGGCAACCACAAATAATACTTGACATAATTAATAAACGAATTTCACGAATAAATTGTCGTTGATAATATTTTTTATTGTGGGAAGATAGATTTGTTAAAGACTAAACAAGGGGGATTATTATTTTTGTATTTTATAAATAATTGCAGTAATCCTGATTAATTAAAATTTAAAAAAAACTGTTATTGAGTTTAGGAAAGTTAAAAACTGACATTTTTTTGATGAGCATGAGCTTTTTTAAGAGCCAACAAAACTACTGTATAAATGACAATTAAAATTGCAGATGTAATAAATTGATAAATTCCAGCAATTTGAAAATATACATTTGGAAGAATTTTACTGAAAGAATTTTAATGTTAAAAAAGATGCAAATTTCTATAACAAACTTTCTAAACGATGGAATCAAAGCGCAATCGCCGATTTCAGTTTTCCAATAAACACCTGAGATAAATGTGATCCCGCCGGTAATAATACCAGGAAAAATTTGCATAACAAAAATTAGATAGATCCATTTAGAATTCCAGAACTGTAAACAATTAAGGTTACTTCTTGTAAAATTATTGAAATATTTTTGTCTCATTTGCATACCTTTGAACTTGCAGATGGATTAAGCATTGCTGTTGCCCGATTTAAAGCAATAAAAATTACGCAAAAACTTTGATTTGTACCACATCCCCAACAAATAACAAAATATGTATGCAAAAATACAGGGGCACCAAATTCATAGAAATCAGGGAATAAACATCCCTTTGGCATCACATTTAGAAAATTGTTTCCAAATAAGGCTACTGTAAAGGGTTTCATTAAAAATTAAAACATTGTTGCTACAGTATACAAAATGGTTACTGTAGATTTAAACAGTAATTGTATTTTATCGATTTATACTGAACTTTTTAAAAACTCCCAAAAACTCACTTAAATCGATGATTCCAGTAATAAAAAATAATTGAAAAAATGAAATATTAACCAACGTATTTTTGGATTTCCATTCTTGAAATACACAAATCAACACAAAAATATACAGTATCGTTGTTACAACAAAAAACAACAATTCAAAATGATAAATGATAAACATTATTTTCGAAGCACTTTTACAAAATATATGTATGTTACAAGTAAAAGTAACAAACTTTTGAGATTATTTTGGCGATGTTGTAATTCATAAAGTAACATACCTCAAAGCAAATAAAATTAGTTAAAATTGAGTTCTTAAAATTGGTCAAAAAGATTAAAAAGTTTGGAAAAAACAAACATAATCTATGGTTTTTCAGATGAGCTTTTAAACAAAATAATATTTTGTACGGTTAATTCGAGCAAGCAACTAATATAATTTAATTGTAAATTTAATTTAATGTTTTGTGTATTGTTTAAAAACTGTTCAAAGTCCACATATACAAATCAAATATTTTAATGCAACAAATTGTTAAAACATCTAATACCGAATACAGTAATCTAATTAAAATTACAGTAATCCATAAATCTTTTTGCGTCTTCAACAACGTTTTTCTGGTGTTCTGTGACTGATAAAAAATCAGGCGCGCCTCATTCAATTTTTAAAAAATTTCAACGTTTCAACGTTTTTTACAAACTTTTATTTTAGCAGCTAGCTTAGGCTTAGCTGAAAAAAATGACGGCTAATAATATTCCAAAAGATCCTCTAACATTTGTTAAACCATTTAGTACCGAACATTATAGTTTAATTCAAGTAAATAAAAAGCTTGCTGCAGATATTCGACAATCTAAAACGTAAGCTGTTAAAAACTTTGTCAATTGTTCTTATTCAATGCATCTTTTCAGGTTTGTTATTCGAGCTCGTCGAGAAGATAATATTTGCTTTTGTACTGATACTGAAACATATCGAGCTAAAGAAGTTGAAACAACTGATACCCTTTTTATTACGAATACAATTAATCCAAGAGCTGATGGAGAACCAAAAGAATACAAGGTTGGATATTCATCTTTGGATCTATTGTTGTATAATTATGTTGTTTTAGATTAAAGCATTCCTCAAAAGTTTCATTGAATTAACGAAAGAAGAAGGAACCGCTTATTTAGCTTTAAAAGAGCTTTTCAAAAAATTTGTTCATGATGGATTTGAAGGTGGTGATGTTGATATGAATGAAAAGTTTGTCTCTTTTTTAAATCTCGATTGCTTATGATTATTATGTTATAGGATTACAATGGAAGATTTATTGGAGCAAGTTCAGTTTAGTGAATATGAAATTCATGAAGGAATTAAAATGCTGCCAATTGTTGAAAAAGATGGTAAGCATAGTTTACTGTATTTATACTTGTTTGAGTTTACCACATATTATTACCAATATTATTGCGATTTGAGGGTCGAAGCCCCAAAAAGCACCACAATGTTTATGACTACAATATGAATGTTTTAGGATATCTGACATATCTTTCTCGTTCAACTCGAACAAAGCTTTTGGAAAAGCTTATTGATCTTCTCAATGATGATGATATTCGAGAAGTTACTTTCAATCGAATCAAGTTTGAAAATCTTCGTCCACATTTTGATGATAATTATCCTGATTCTGTTATTGAATGGATTGTTCGAACTTTTGCACATTCAGATCGTAGGTTATTGTGATTACTGTAGTTTAATTCAAAAACATTTTAGATTCAATTAATCAACAAGCAGTATGTCGAGACCGAGCTATTTCTTTCCTTGAAAAGAATCATGAAATTTCTCAAATGGCATTTGAACGTCAAATGTTGAAGCTTCTACCAATTGGACTGGAAATGGATTTAACAGCTTTATCTGGAATTGCATTATTTAAAGAATCAATTGTTCATGGAACTTTAATGGATTATGTGAATGTTGAAGATTTACCAACTGATCCTGCTGAAAGGTTTGTCGTTGTCATTGTCTTTTGTTGCTTATTGTAACTTTTTTAGATTAAATTTGTTATTCAAAATCAAGAATTCTTGGACGTTGGAAGAATTTGAGCCGTATGTTCTTGATTTTTGTTTGAACAAAGCTGCGATTGCTCCATTTCTGCTTAAATATTGTCAACAAATTCGAGAAGGTTCCATCAGACGTTTTGTTAAAAAGGATACTGATTTTTGATGTTTTCTATCTTTTGTAAGTTTTCATTTTTTGATCTGTTAATAAAATATACTGTAATTAAAAGTGTGTAAAAAAATTTTTCAAAATGATTAGTTTCTTTTCGATTACGGTAACCAGTTAAACAATTTGTAACACTTTATTTGGTGACACACAAAAATTTATTCTTCGGTTAACACAGTTTCAAAGCATTGAGAAAAAGTTTGAAAAGGTAATCCACCTTTCATACTGTAGTACAATTGAATTGCATCAGTAAACATTCCGCGAGTCAAGGGAATAAAATTTTCTTCTGATAAATCAATCACTTCACTGTAAGCAGTTGAAATTTGAAATGCTAAACAATTGTCACTTTCTGTGGCTGCTGATGTTCCATTAACAATTTCATCAAACCTTTTCAAGTCAACTTTTTGTTCATCGGTGAATGAAGTTTCTTGAATGCTTTGAATAAAAAATAAATGTTCAGTTGAATCTTCAAAAGTGCAAAGTTCATGAAGGGGAAGAAAAGTAGCAGATTTAAGGATATTCAAAAATGGTCCGTCTTCTTCGGTGAACTTAAATCAAAAGAAATTAGGGTAATTTTATGGGAAAAGAAAACTTACAACATGATCATAACAGAGAAGAATATCTTCAATAACATCAGATCTAAAACATGTTTTTGATTACGGTAACTTTTACAAAAATTAACCTGCAAAATTCATCCTTTCTTTCACTTAAGCTCTTTTCATCATCTTTAAAAGCAGCAAAAAGTTCTTGAACCAAAGCTTGAATATCTTTAACATCCGGAAATCCAAGACAATCTGCTACATTTTTCAAGGGCTCAGAAATACTAAAATTTATTATCTATCAATTAAATGAAACTACAGTAACCTTCACCTTTGATGTTGAGTTTGCAAATATTCTTCAACATTTTTTGTAAAATTATTAAAAAAGTCATCAATTTTTTGGGGCGTTAATTCTGCGATTTCATTAAATGGTTTTGTGTCAAAAGCTTCAGCAGCAAAAATTGAAGCAAACAAAATAATCAACAAACTTTTCATTGTTGGTTCAAAAAATAAGCGAATGATTATCTTTTCAAAAAATGTTTTAAAAAATTTTGCAATTTGTTCAAAAACTGTCAAATGACTAACACCGGAAAAGACATTACTAATTAACAGAAATAATAGAATTTATTATTTCCAATGTTATTTTGTGAAACAATTGCTTAAATGTCACAAAAATTGCTTTGTGTCAGCGTTGTTAGGTCGAAAAACGGAGATCAAAGAAAGATCACCGCTTTTCAACTCCGCAATTGGATTCACTTCACACGAAGTAACACAAAAATTTTTTTGTGTTGCACCATTTCTAATGATTCATCATTTTCTTGTTTTAAAAATTTAAAAAATATACTTTTGTTCAGTTTTCGAGTTTTTTTCAATGTCAATTTAATTAATTTTTCCCTCATTTAATGTTGTAAAATTAATAAATCAAAAATTTTCATATTAAGCTTTACATTTTATTTACGCCAAAATAATAAAGTTTCGATTAAACATTTTAAAAAGACATATATTTTATCTTAAAGATTATTATAGCAATCAACATAAGAAGCAAATGGAAGTTTTGCTTGAACGGTGATATAAAAACGAACAAGTTCTTGAATCATTTCCAAATCCATTGTTTCCAATTCAGTATATTCAGAAGCAACAGAATATCGAAAAGCTTTTGCAAATTGAATTGGAAGGCATTCATCTTCTTTTGTTGGCTTTCGGGCATCATTAATTATTTCACTCAATTTTGCAATAATTGATGGACATTCTGTGCAATTTGAAAAGGCAATAAAAGTTTTGTTTGGGGCATAATTTGTGAATTCTTTGGCATTGCAAATTGTTCGGAAGGGAAAATATACCATTGAATGGAAAATTTCAGTTAATTCGGTTGAAGGCTTCTAAAAACGACGTTGTGCAGTTACAGTATACTGTAATCGCTGGTAAAAACTTACAATAACATCGGCACAGGAATACAAATCAAAGATAGCCTTGTTTTGAGGTTTTCTGAAATTAATAAAAAATATTAAATACAATAATTTACAGTATCTTGATGAATTTAAATATAGTGTATTTTTCATTTTGGAGTTTAACAGAACCTAACTTACTCGCAAAGTTTTTGACGTTCTTCTAAACTTTCATTTTTGACCACAGCTGATGCAAGAGTAATTAAGGAAGTCTTCAAAGTTTCTGAATGATTGTTGTAAATACAGTATGCAAATTCTCGAACAGGTTCAGCAACACTAAAATGTATGTTTATATTTCCATCAATTGTTGTTCCAATTTTTACCTTTGATGTTGATCTCTCAAAAATTTTCCCATAATTCGATCAAAATTATCAAAGAAGTAATCGATATTCTGTGAGAGAAGATCCAAAACTTGTTTTTCTTCTGCTGAAGAAAATGTATTAGCTTCACAACAGCTTAAAAATGCCAACACAAAAATTACCAAAACTTTCATCATTTTTTTGAATCAAGGAATGGTAAAACGCAATTTTTGGTAAATCGAAGTAGTGCTTTTATATTTTTTTATTCTTTTGTTTTTTTTTCAAAAAAGGTCAAAAATTGCTTCATCAACAGAAACTTTATTAAAACAAAAAAATGGAATCATAGGAGTGAACAATTTTAATGATGAAGCATCATTTGAACAAATTTTGAAGAAAGAAATTCATCACCTTTTGTTTCTTCTGATATTTATTATTTCATTATTTTTTGTTTAAAAAAGTCATGATTTTTCTTTCATTGGAAGACGAAAAAAGGGTCGAAAGTCAAAAATTTATCAATGCTATATTTATGTTCAAATCTTTTGAATTTGTGTCTTTTTTAAAAATTAAAATTGCTGCTTTAGAAAAAGTCAAAAAACCCAGCAATAAAAAAAGTTTATTGGAAAATGACAACTTGTTATTTTAGCAAAATACATAAAAAAATTATTACAGTAATTATTATCCCACACAGTTTTAGGTAAATAAAAAAACAGCACAATTCAAAAAAGCATTTAATAGCAAACATAAACATGCTAATTTATTTCAACACCTTTGGTAAAATTTGATAAATTTAGAAAAAACAGAAGTGACAATATTTTGCAAAAATAAAATTTTAAATAAAATTTAATTATATTTTTTACGTTATTCATCAAAATTTGACATACCAGTCTTGAAATTATTTTGTTGACAAAAATGGTTCACCTTTTGTTAGAATTTTTTATGTATTTACTTCCGCTTGCTTATATTTTACCAACTTTTATCTTATACGGTTGTATACTGTATGTAATATTTTACAGTGATTCGAAAAATAAATTTACTGGTTCATTTTATAAATTGTTTGGATTTTCTGCTGTCATTTATATGACTCATTCTGTCACTTATTTTATCATAATTAGAATGTCATGGGCTCGAATATTTTTGCCAATATTCAAATTCCTTCCCCAAAAAGGACCTTTTCTAACTTTGATGTTTATGACATTATATTATACGGCAAATGCCATTCATCTTTATAGTTTATGTTTGTCATTTAATAGATTTAGCGTTTTTATTTTAAAAGCTAAAACTCAAAAATTTTGGAAAAAATATTTGAAACATTTTTTGGCATTTTGTTTATTTGGACCATTTTTGACAATTTGGCATTTGCCATTTACAAATGTCCAAATGGTTTTGGAAAATTCAACTGACCCAAATGGTCTCAGATATGTCACTGAAATAGATCGAAAAAATATTCCATGGATGTCAAATTCTTTGAATTTGTTAATCGTAATTTCAATTACTTCCATTTTATCCCTGTTAATGAATTTATACGTAATTTTTCAACTTTATAAACATCGACTTTGGCATAAATTTAAAAGTACTCAAAATTTTTCATCACAAGATTTAAAAATGTTTGGATACTGTATGCTAATTTTTGTAACAGAACTTATTAGCTGTATTCAACAGGTTCGTTTTCCACGTTTGTGTTTAAATACAGTAATTTTAAAAATTGCAGTATGCTTTTTATTCCATCAAAGACTCGGCAATGACAAACGGAATGTTTTATTTGCAATTTTTCGTTGCGGATATTGTAACCCTGGCACCTGCGTGGTTTTTTCTTTTCACAAATAAATTATTAAAAAATGAAATAAAAAAGTGTTTTTTGTTCATTTTGGTCCCGCTGAACGCAATGTTTCCACCACCAATTGTAACTCCGAGTTCATCATTAAACCTGAATTAATTAGTTTTTTAAAATTAACAGTGACATATCATGGCACAAATTGATCTTTAAAATATTTTTATATCTGTAGTTTTTAGTCTTTTTATGACTCTTCAATAAATTAATTTGCATAATAAAATTAGAAATATAAAATATGCATGGAACTAAAGGCAATATAAGGTTTTCTGTTATTTTCTTATGAAAAAGCTGTAATCATGACAGACAAAAATCATAACATAACTGTAAAATTGTTTTACGGTTTCAAGAAAACAAAAAAATATTACTTTGGCACGTTTCTGAACTTTTTAATCTAAAATAAAAAACCTATCATATGACACTTTCAATTTTCCATCGTATAACTAATAATCACCTGTTTTCTATATTTTTTTGTCAAATTTTGCTGCTACAAATGAACAAAAACACAGCGGAAAATTCCATTTCCTTAGGAACTGCTTCTTAAAATATTAAATAATAGTTTCTGTTTTTGCCAAAAATATAGTGTTTTTTCTTTATGCAAAAAATATACGGTGGAGTGGATTTGATGTTTGGAAAGATTATATTCGAAGAAAACGAAAGTTAAATATTTATTATTCAACCTTTTTCTAAATTTTAAGGTTATTGAAATTTTTTAAAGTTGCAATTTCGTTAAAATGGTTGATACTGTAGAATCTGTAAATCAAAAGCTTTTGCTACCATTAATTTACATAATTCCAACATACTTCCTATACTTTTATATTTTGTATACTATTTTCTTCAGTAAAGTCAAACACAAGTTTGCTGGATCATATTATCAACTTTTTGGATTTTCTGCTATTAATTATGTCATTCATTCTGCGATATATTATATCTCAAAACGGATGCCCGATGCTCCATTCTTTCTTCCATTTACAAGTCTTTGGCCGGCGCATGGCGCAATTCCAACTTTACTTTACATGATTTTATATTATTCTGCGGCCGCCATTCATTTTTACAGTGTTTCCCTTTCATTTAATCGATTCACAGTTTTTATCCTAAAAATTAAATATCAAAATTTTTGGAAAAAATATTTAAAATTCTTTCTTGCATTTTGTCTTTTAACTCCATTTTTAACAATTTGGCAATTTTTATTTACTGATGTTTGGATGAAACCAGATAAAAGTTCAAGCTTTGAAGGAATCCGATATCTTTCACAAGGGAATAAAGCTGCCGTGCCATGGATGGATCAATCTAGAAATCTTGGAATTATTCTAAGTATTACTTCAGCTTTATCTTTGATTATGAATATTTATGTCGTATTTCGATTACTTCGACAAAGATTTTGTTTCAAAAAAGTCGGGATGGGACAAAATACAAAAATATCCCCTCAGGACACAAAAATGTGCATTTACACGATATTGATTTTTGCAACAGAAGTTGTTAGTTGCGTTCAACAGGTTCGTGTTGTAATTACGTCATTCTTATTAAATTTCTGACGTTTTCTCATTTATTCAAACTTTGATTCTTTTGACTTCAAGAATATGAAACTATAGGAAACCAGTTTTTAAAATATCAGCTGTCATTTTTAATATGTTTCAATTTTTCATGTTCCATAACTGTTTGCATTTTCTAAAAAATAATTTCTGTTTCCTTTTTTAGTATGCATTTATTACTGTAACAGATATTGATGTAATGAACGCAATGTTGAATGTGCAATATTATATTGCTGACTTTAGTACGCTTTCACCTGCTTGGTTCATCCTTGCCACTAACAAAAGTCTTCGACATCAAATTGCTTTCTATTTTTGCGCAATGAAACCTGAAGACATTGTTCAAACAACTACAGTACAAAGTATTCCAAATTCAAATTCTAGTGGAAGAAATATTATTCGTAAATAATTGGAATATACTGCATTTTGTACAAATAAAATCCTAAGCATATATGGACTTACACAATTGCATATATCTCCTTCTAAAAACAAAGTGACATATTGATATGAATTCCTTGTAAAATGACTAACCCCCCATAGCATGCAATTTTTTTTTGCGAAGTCTGTTATGGAAAATTATGTACACAAAACTTTAAATAAAATAGATTGAAAAAAACATATCATCTGTTTGATAACAATCCAGATCGCGTTTATCTTTTTTTTTTATTAAAGCAGTCAAATTTTTAAAATGTAAACGTCATCGTTATTACTTAAATATGTTTTCCAACTGCTCAAACTTCCCTTCAAACAAACAATAGTGTTTTAAAAAAAAATCAATTCATTTTATCGAAATATTATTTTATCAAAAGTTAAGCAAAAAATATCTGTAAAAAGAATTTTGCTGTTACACCCAAAAATTTTTTGTTTATCAGTTGAAATAAAAATTTTAAGAAAAAAACTGCTGTGTTACTTTTTAAGTGGATTTTTTAGTTCATTTCAAAAAACAATGTTCGAAATCAAAAAATTTTGGTGGTTAAATAAAAAATTTGACAATGAATTTCGTTGTATATTTTCTACAGCTTTTTCATGTTTTGTAGTAATAATTTTTGTAATTTGGGCTCTCTTTGACAATATTACAAATTATACTTTTGCTTTATTCGTTTTTGGAAGCATGGCAGTTACGGTTTTAATAGGAATTCATACAATTGAACCTAGCTATATTGTTCCTGCTCTTTCTATTGTGGTAAGTAATTTTTTAAAGGACAAAATTTATCTCACATAAATGTTTTTCAATCAGTTCCCTGATAGTTTCGACACGATTGAGGCAATACCCTTGTTAGCTATTTTCTTTTTTCTATTAAAAAATCAAGTTTAAAAATTTTGTTTTACATTTTTATATGTTCATATATGAATAGATTCAAGTCTTTTGAATCCAACAGTAAAAATAGTTTTTTTAGAAAATATTTCTTATCTACGACGTAAGCAGATACTTTATGTACACTCCGGATCGTTCTTTCCTGCTTGACAATTGGATGTTTCTTCCATATTGTGGAGCATGGCATAACCTTTATTGTAGTTATGTCTATATCAAAAGAATGAAAGCAAGAAAATTAAGACAGCGGTATCCAGGATTAGTCATTTATGACAGTGATGACAGTGAATTCAACTTATAAGAATTTTATAAAACTCATATTTTGATAATATTATTTTTTTCGTTTCTGTTTTTAAACTTTCAATTGTAAACATAATAAAAACCAAAAAATCAAATAATTAATACTCTAAAAACAATTAAAAATGTTTCCATTTTTATAAAGAGCCCACAAAGTTTTAAAAAATGCTGAACTCAAAAAAACAAGTACTGTTTGTACAACCAACTTACAATCATCAAAAATAATAAACACTTTTGCTGCTTTTAAAAATAAACATTTAAATGATGGTGGAAGAAAAAATACACAAAATTTTATGTTTTTTGAAAATGGCTTTTTTAATATTTGCTTTAATTTAGTATTTTAGAAACGAAATTTAAAAAATATTAAAAGATTTACGCAAAAAATTGTTTATTTGTGTAAAGTTTATGTATGTTTTAAACAGGACTTCAGAAACAACGCTTTTAAGTTGACATTGAGTTTAATTAAATTAATTTATTGTTATTGAAATTTCCATATCCAAAATTATAATAAAAAATGGCAGAAGGAGAATCGTTAAATGCCAAATTTTTATTACCTTTAATTTATATATTTCCAACTTATTTACTTTATTTCTATATTTTATTCATCATTTTCTTCAGCCGGGTCAAACCTAAATTTGCTGCATCATTTTATCAATTGTTTGGATTTTCGGCTATTAATTACATTGTTCATTCAGGAATTTATTATATTGTTATTCGAATGCCGGCAACCCCATTCTTTCTTCCATTTACAAGTCTTTGGCCGGCGCATGGCGCAATTCCAACTTTACTTTACATGATTTTATATTATTCTGCGGCCGCCATTCATTTTTACAGTGTTTGTCTTTCATTTAATCGATTCACAGTTTTTATCTTAAAAATTAAATATCAAAATTTTTGGAAAAAATATTTCAAATATTTCCTTGCATTTTGTCTTTTAACTCCATTTTTAACAATTTGGCAATTTTTATTTACTGATGTTTGGATGAAACCAGATAAATGGGCTAATATAGACGGGATTCGATATTTTACACAAGGAAATTTAGCTGCAATTCCATGGATGGATCAAGCTCGTAATCTCGGAATAATTTTAGCAATAACTTCTGCGCTTTCATTTATCTTTAACTCATACGTTGTATTTCGATTACTTCGACAAAGATTTTGTTTCAAAAAAGTCGGGATGGGACAAAACACAAAAATATCCCCTCAGGACAAAAAAATGTGTATCTATACAATATTGATTTTTGCGACAGAAGTTGTTAGTTGCGTTCAGCAGGTATGTTAAATTAACATAATGTTGTCATTTTTAATTAAACCATTTTAGTTTGCATTTATTACTGTAACGGATGACGCTGTAATTGATGCAATGTTTAACATTCAATATTTTATCGCAGATATTAGTACCCTTGCTCCAGCTTGGTTTATTCTTGCAACAAATAAAAATTTACGGCATCAAATTGCCCTATATTTTTGTGCAATGAAACCAGAAGATGTTGGACACACAAGTACAGTACAAAGTATCATCGTAAATGTAAATTCAAATTCGAGTAGGAGAAATACAAATCACAAATAAATAATAATAATTGCCTTTTTAAATGATTATTACTGTAATAAATAAATGTTGTAGTGCGTGATAAATATTAAATTGTAAATTGTAAAATACACAGAATGTAAATATATGGAAAATAAGTAATCATTTTAAAGAGGTGGCATTTAAATTTGCACAAAAAATTTTGTATGACATTGTTTATTTTGGGAAATGTAAATAATTAATACTTTTTACTTAGTTTTCTTACCCAAATGGTACCTACACAATACAAGATGTGTTAATAATAACAATTTATTTTTTTAGCAAAAGTCAAAAAGTGCTTGAAATTCAATGTTAGGTGGAATACAAACTTTGGGGGTGCACATTATCTACAGAAAATTTTTGTTCCAAAAGATACAAATATATCATTTAATATACATGAGATTTTGCATTCGAAAAGATTTATCAGTTTTTAGCAGTAATTACTGTAGCAGATACTTGATATTACAGTAGAATTTCGTGGCAATTTATTCTTCAATGACAATGATAATAATATGCAGATTTTTTTCTTTAAGAATTGTGGACTAAAATTTTAGATCTAAAACAACAAATGTTTTTGATTTTGTTGTTTATTGTTGCAAAAATAAACATAAATTAATTTGCTGATGTATCCCATACAAGAGATACTTATTTTTACTTTTTCAGATACATAAAATGATAATTGAAAATGTGCCATCCGACTTTTTAATGTTGGAAGAACCAGTGTGTGTTTTTTCTGATGATTCAAGATTTATTTATATGCTTATGAGTTGGCTTAATCCATTATCAATTTCAGTATATGATGTTATTTATAACAAATTTGTGTAACTAAGTTTCTTCTAAGATTTTTAAAAATTAAGTTAAATTTTCCAGCACATTATTGCCGGATTTGAGTGTTACGGATCTTTTAACTCGTCTAGAAAGTTTTAAAGAAGATACTTCTCGAGTTTTTGCATTCTGGTGATCGGTTTCCTGCATATTTTACTTTTTTTCTCCATGATAACCAAATATAACTATTAGTTTGTTTAAAATGTTAAAAAACAAATATTTACAGCCTTGTATGCTTTTCATCGACACCAACACATTATTAATCTTATTTGATGAAAACCATTCTGCAGAATTTTACGGATCTGTATTACTCGTTGTGGTTCAATTAAATTTTTTCAATCATTCTTTTTCATTTACCGTCAACAAAATTATTCAGGATTGCCATTCTAAAGCAAGGCTTGTTAAAAATAAAACGCCTATAAACAAAATTTTTTTGACCACAACAAAAAAACGGACAAAAATGAAAAAATTCCTCGCAGATTTTTTGGTAAAAATTTCAACGTTTTTTCTCAAAATCTCCTCAACAGAATTTTGAGGATGAGGAAAAATGGAAAAAAAATGTGATTTTTTAAAATTTTAAAACTTTGTTTTTTCTGTTTTTTAAAGTGAGGAAATTTTCCCATGTTTTTAACTTTTTCATTTTTTTTGTACTTTCATAAAAGTGAGGAAATTTTCCTTAGGAAAATTTCCTCACTTTTTTTTACCCTTCTTTTTTCTTTTCAAAAATTTTGGAAAATAAATAAATTCAAATAAGAAAATTCTCCTTGATAACCAAAAAAATCACTTTTTTTTTCCATTTCTCCTCACCCTCAAAATTCTGTTGAGGAGATTTTGAGAAAAAACGTTGAAATTTTTACCAAAAAATCTGCGAGGAATTTTTTCATTTTTGTCCGTTTTTTTGTTGTGGTCAAAAAAATTTTGTTTATAGGCGTTTTATTTTTAACAAGCCTTGCTTTAGAATGGCAATCCTGAATAATTTTGTTGTCGGTAAATGAAAAAGAATGATTGAAAAAATTTAATTGAACCACAACGAGTAATACAGATCCGTAAAATTCTGCAGAATGGTTTTCATCAAATAAGATTAATAATGTGTTGGTGTCGATGAAAAGCATACAAGGCTGTAAATATTTGTTTTTTAACATTGATTCTGATGACATGAGGTTTTTGTATGAAATTTTAACATTAATAAAACATATTATTAAAATTTACTAAATTAAATTTCGAAGTATAAATTTCGAAATCAACAAGTCAAGTAATTTGTTTTATAAATTTAAAAATTATGATAATGAGTTAAAAATTTAGAAGTACTTGATTTTTTCTGTTAATTATTCAATCGGATCTGGTAGAGGAGCAACGTAAGCAGCATCAAATGGAACAACATCATCGATGGCAATATCAGGTTGATGAACAAGTAATGGAGATTCTGTAGTTGTTGTTGTATCACTTTTTATGCTATCTTGATCAACAACAATAATATGATTGGTTTTTTCATCATTAATTCCACCAACAATTTCTTCATCATCTTTACTATTTGAAGCAACCAATTCAACCGCAGCATAATATCCATCTTTAGTTTTATCGACAACAAATTTTCCAGCCGTTTTTGCACCATCCACAACTACATCTGCCCCTGATTTCAGCGTTTCCCAAAGATCCCGACGGATTCTGAATGAGCCAACAGAATTTGCATCAGAATATACAAAAATAGCAATGAAAATTATAACAAAAATCAATGCTTTCATGGTTAACAAATTGCTAATTTAAAAACGATTCCTTTCATTTTCTTTCTTTTTTATGGACACATTTTGTTGTTGTGATGATTCAACATTCTCTAAAAAATCACGGAGCAATTTTTCGTTGTTAAATTTTTAAAACAAAAATAGTGTGTAAAATAAGTCAAAAATTGATTAAAAAGTGATAACAAAATTGCACAAAATTTATAGCTATTTCTGTAATTTTTTATTTTGATTCACGAAATTCAATCAACATTGAAAAGTTTTTGCTATGCAAATTTAGATTTTATTTTTTGGTTATCAGGATTGTTCATTTTTTCAGTAAAAATTTTGTTTTCATGAAGTTTTTAAGTTAAAGCCTGATCCATAAACTGTTAAAATTTGCATATATATTATATTATTCAGTTTTTATTCCATCCCACACAAAAAATAAAATCACATTTGTTCATTATCAATTCAATCATTTTCTTTCAACTGCAGCAGCATCAAAAAACATCAACGGTGGTTTTTTCGTCTTCTTTTAAGAAAAATGGTCAACAAATGGAAGACTTTGGGATTTTTGGTTTTCTTCTTTTATTTTTCATCTTTAATTATGTCATCTGCGGCGGATAATAAAGATTTTGAATTTGCAAAAGATATTGAAAATTTTTTCTCTGAAAATTTGGCAATTGCGAGCAAATACATCAAGCAAGCCTTTGGTTCTGTAAAAACAGTTGCAAAAATCTTTAATATTATTATGGTTTTTGTTATTATTGGAAGTATTCTATTTTGTATTGTTACTCCAATTATGTAAGTTCTTTCTATTGTTTGGGGATATATTAATTAAACATCGGGTTTGAGAAGGGTTAGTAAGCCGCCTTTGATCTTTTGCCATTTTCGGTGAAAGATCAAAGAGTCCCCTTAGATATATATTTTCCTAAAAATTAACGTTTCTTAGAATTATGCAAATTTTTTAACGAGATTGACTCAACTTTGTAGATATTTTTGTAGAGAAATGTCATAGATACTGTAATTATCTTCTTATTTTGTTCTTTTTTTCAGATACATCATTTCAACCTTGATTTCATCAATTACAAAATGTGTTCGAAAATGTAAAGCCAAAGATAATCAAGAATTATATGAGAAGTTGAATGAAAGAATTGCACTCATTGAAGAAAAAAATGGCCTAAAAGGTCAAATGATGGATAAAAATCAAAATGATCCTGCTGCTTCACAAGTCTCTGTCAATACAAACAAGGGTGGAAAAGATGCCGAAAAATCGGTTGCTGCAGGAACTTCTGGTGCTGGAACTGAAGGTGGTGGAACATCTGCTGCCAAATCTGCCGTAAAAACTGTTGATGGAAAAGAATCTGCTCAACAAAAAAGTTAATTATTTTTATTTATTTATTTTTGTGTTACTGTATGTCTAATATAAATAATATGCTTAATTTTGAATAAATAAAAGTTAATAAATTTTAATAGTTGTTGTTGTACTAAACGTGGGAGTTTCTGAAGTATACAATACTGTATACATACTGTGTTGCAAGATTAAAAATGTTTATTTAAAAACAATTAATTTGATTTACCCAAGTGCTTCAAATAGAGGGAGAAGAAAGATTAATTTTTTATTGATCTGTTTTTCTGCGGGTTGTTGCTTCACTTCAGTGAGTTTTCTAGTGTGATGATGGCTTCCAACATCTTCAACTTCTTCAACATCATTATCTAAGAGCCCCTAATTTAATAATATATTCAAAATTTTGACTCACAATCTTCTCCTTCCATTTCAGATAACATTTTCTTCAATTCTTGAACCCGATGGGCCATTTTTAATGCCATTCTTCGAGTTTCAGCAATTTCTTCACTTTCAATCGGTTTGGCATCCATCGTTTGAATAACCACAATCCCGAAAATTGAAAGAAAAATCAAGGCTTTCATTTTCAGAGAAAAGCGTGAGTGTTTAAAAAAACAATACTTTTTGGTCAATTCATTCTGCTTTTTATATAAACTTTTTGAACAAAAATTTGACGAATTTTGTTTTTTTCGTTTCAGATATTTTGTGTGCGCTTCAAAACAATTCAAAAAATTGAAACTATTTTTTTCTTCTAAAATAATCATAAAAACAATTGTATTTCAAAAATTTTTTTGTTGCATTTTTCAGTTAAAATATTACAAGACACGAGGTTCAATTCTACATTTTTATCAGATTTGTATCAACTACGAAGAATAATGAACAAAAATTAATGAAGTAAAAGCGTGAATAAAGAATTCATATTCAACACAACCATAATTGGCTTTTTAATTAATTACTTTAAAAATAAGAAATTTTATCGAGGTTCATCGTAGGATTGTGTTTTATTCGTAAAAAAATATATCGTTTGATGCCTTGTGGTCTGTCCCCATGAATACTTTTGGCATCCATCAAACCTGGTCTGATATCAGATGTTTTTTATATTTCTCCCAAGTTAATTCAATTTTTAGTTGCTTTTTATTAAAACAAAAAATCGACATAAAATTTAAAAGTTCACAAAAAATTTTGACAATAAAGAATTTATATTTTAAATTTCATTTAACCAACAAGAAAGTCTCCAAGGAAATTTACAAAATCTCCCAAAGATTTTTCATTGATGCGTTTTTCTTGACGGGATTTCTTGCTTGGTTTTTCGGTAGAGGAGGTTAGATCGGAGGTTTCAAGGGAATATTCTGAAATGCTGTCATACAGTACTACCATATAGGATTCATTTTGTTAAATTATTTACCCAAATCATGGAATCGTTTTTGTAAAACTTTCAAATCATGTTTGATTTCAGCTAATTCAACTAAAATTTCGTGTTCAGCTTCAACCGATTCAAGACTTTCAGATTTTGATTCAGCAACAGATCGGGCATATGTCAGTTGGGCAACGACAACTGCCACAGACAAAACAATGATGAAAGTTTTCATTTTCAGATATTTTTGAGTTTAAAAAAGTAAAAACAAAACAGTTTAATTATAGTTTTTATATTCATTCAATGCTGAAAAATATTCTACAAATTTTGTTTTTCTTTTCAAATATGATTCACAAAAATATTCATAAAGATTTTTTTTCAAAAACTTTGAAAAATGAACAAAAACAAAAAAACGGTGAACAATCATTTTTAGCATTTTCGACAAATTTTTAATAATTTTTTTTTAAATAGATAATTTCGGACCGCATACCAACCTGCACTTTTCCCAACCTGCACCTGACCCAATCTTACAAGCAACTCATTTATTACTAAACATTTGTTATCGACCAAAAAACATTAACTTTGATTGTCGCCAAACTCTGTAGGATTTGTCATAAATTCATCGCTGTTTTGGGATGAATTTTTCAATTATCGTGATCTGTTATCTGCATTTTTTAAGAAAAGATTTTCTAAAATAACAGAGAAAAGGATTTGCCCGATCACAGTTTTGATTAGTTTTTTCGAAAAATTGCATTAAAAAATTAGCCCAAATTTTGGTGAAAAAATAGTTAATTTTTTACAATTGCATCATTCTTATTCTTGCCTGGGTGGATATTTAAATGCTGAATTTCTTAACGCCGCGATTTTTTCACAAAGCAAAAAATGAACGATTTTTTATTTGTTAGTAGAAATTTTTCGTAAGTCTGTTGGTTTTTTATACGAATAAATTTAATGCTCCAAATTTCTTTGAAATTATTTATTAAATGTATATCTTTTTAATAAAATTTTATAGATGGCAACAAAAGAGGATGGATTATTTTTCAAACAGAAACATGCTTCTGTAATTGATTCCGATAAAAGTAGCCAATTTACCAATCTTAATTTAAATCAAAGCCATAAATGTTTAAATGTATCACAGCTTGATCATTCTTTTAGCAAATCAAATAATGACAAATATTGTGGTAAACAAAAATACCTGCAATTCTACAGTATCTTTATAAGTAAAGAAGTTATTACTGCATTTTTGTTTTCCAATAATTCAGAATGCACCGTTTTTACCATTTTGCTGACTGAGTTTTGTAGAATTGCAGCCACATTTTTGAAATATTAGGTCTTACCATAACTGAAAGTTCCAATGAAACAAGAAAATCTTGGAATAAATCAACAAAAAATTTATTCTTAAAAACATCAAACAATCTTAATTCAAACAATGAATCAACAAAAGAAGAAGTTCAAAGGTGTTGGAAGAATGCGAAGAATGAAGGTTCAAATAAGAATAATAGCACCTTATCCCTTCATATTGCGGCATATGAAAACTCTTTTGAAGTTTCCGATTCAAGTGAAAATTTGCCAAAGAAATCAAAAGCATTTAAAGCATTACCAAAATTACAAATGACTCAGGCAAGTTCGATGTTCTAAAATTATTAAATTAATTAATACTTCAAAGGATGCCTTTGAATTTCCCCGACAAATGGATGATAGTAGTTCTAATGAATCAGAAGTTCAACAATTTTCCACATCTCAAAGATTATTTTCGCCAAATCAAGGTGCTTCTTCATCAAGTCAAATGCAACCTCCTCGAGTAAGTCTTTGTTATAGGTACTGTTTAAATAAAACCAAAACCTTTAAAGCAGATCTTTTTTTAAAAAATATAGGTTATTTAATTGTTAAAATTCTGCTATTTTTGCTGTTTTCTTAATAAAATTATGAGTATTTGTATTATTTTTTAATGTCCAAATGTCGAAATGAAAGTTTTCTTAACGATTATTCCTTTCTCAGTAGCTCGCTTTAAATCCTCATTTCAACATTTACAATCAAGTACTTCATTTTTCGAACGGATTTCATTTCATGCGGACGTTTCTTAGCGCGAAAATGGCAGGAAGAAATTTTTTTCTCTAATGTCTAATGAAATGAAATGGGTTCGAAAAATGATTGTAATTTTCTTGTCTGTTTCTTCCCATATTTTGATTCTTGTAGAGTTCAATGTATCAATCTCCAAACAATCGTGCACCTTCTGTTTCTCATGGAAATCGTGGCAGATATACATATCGTGGTGGTAGCCGTCATCTAAATGGTGGATCATATGCAGGAAATCAAAGAGGTGGTGGATCATATGCAGGAAGTCAAAGAGGTGGTGGATCATATGCAGGAAGTCAAAGAGGTGGTGGATCATATGCAGGAAGTCAAAGAGGTGGTGATTCTTCCTTTTCCGATCAACGACCTGTTCTTTCACATTCCTTCAATTATCATACTGCAATGTTGAATTTTCATGATCGACTTCCGATGCCGCTTCCAGCTGTTAAAAGGTAATTCATTATTTTTGTAATATGAATTTTTCTTCAGTATTAAAACATTAAACATTTCAGTCATATATCTGAATTTGATTTTCCACCGGTGTTATTGAAAAATGCTGAAGAAATGAAAATTAGTAAATTAACTTCTTGTCAATCACTCGTTATGACAAATTTTTTCTCTGGTCAAAGAGGTACGTTATTGTTATATGTACTTTTTACTATTATTAATATAAATTAAATTGTCATTTATTACTACATGTTTATATTCTAATTTCTAGAATATGATTACATTATTCATTCTCCACGTCTTTCTGGTCTAACTTCAAGTGTTGCATTTTGTATGGTAAAAGATGTTTTTGATTACAAGGATTATGATAACACAAAACCAAAAGATTTCTCTCCAATGATTATTGTTATATGTGAAAATGATAGTGGTATTATAAAAGTAAATAATTGTTTTACCAAAGTTGCAAATGATACTAAAGTCAATGTTCAAATTCTTCGAAAACATAATTTGGATGAAAATCGATTAAAAGGTTGTGATATTGTCATTTCTGAACCATTTATTCTCAAAGATTTTGTTGAAAAAGGAAAGGTATGTTTATTGTTACAACTTGAATACTTTACCTTTGCCATTGACCTGATTTTTTATAGATTAATCTTTCACGTGTTCGATTCATTTATGCTGATGGTGCTGATAAAGTTTTTAAGAACTTTGGATTGATATCTGCTCAAAATCTTATTAATCATCTTGCTGTAAGCATTATTTATTTATTAATGTCATATGTTTTAAGAATATCCTTTTTTATAGAAACAAAGTCCTCATATGCCTGTTCGAATTCTTGGTCTTGAACATGTTTATGAATCGCGTCGGGAGAATTATTTTGAAAGTTCCCGTGGCACACTAATTGAACTTCGAATTGATAAAGCTTGTCCCTAATTTTTATTACTCTTTCTCTCTTAATAACGGTTTTTATTCATTTTATTTGTGTTTAATTTAAGTATTTATTAAAGATGCTTTTTTTATTTTGGGTTGTTTAATATTTGTATTACTGTAGTTTAAGCTTAAACTTGTTCATAGGGTTGGCAAAATGCCATTAGCGTAGCGAAGAAAAGTGTTAAGTAAAACAAGTTTTTGGTTTATCGATGTTGCATATATTTCTTTAATAAAATATATTTGTATAGTTTTTATTCCTTAGGTTCTACATTTTCTTAATGATATTAGAAATAATGCTGAAGTAAGGCTTTCTCTGTCTTTTTATTTAGTAATAATTAGCTACTAAAATTACAGGAAAGTATTCGAATTGTTCGAGGTGTTTCTTAAAAAGAATTTAACTAGCAAAAAATTTGGCATGTTATTGCAAGATTTAAAAGAAATAGATATCTGAGATGATAGAGATGCATTTAAAGAAATGGTATCAGTTATCTTCCAAAGATCGGACATATGCAATTTGGGCAACAAGAACAGTCAAAACTAAAACAACGATGAAGGCTTTCATTTTTTTGAAGGTTTTTTTCCAAAATGAGAGAAGTTTTTGATTGCTTTGAACATTTTTTTGTGTGCTTTTTATGTTCAAATTTTTTTTGAATCATTCTTTTGACGTTAACATTTTTGTTATTCTAAGAAACATTTTTAAAAATTTTAAAGAACAAGAATTTTTTTCTTAAAATTTTGTTTATGAAGAAACAGTCTTCTAAATTTAGCCTTCATTTAAATTATTATTAAATTATTTAGGAACAAAAATTCTTGAGTTGTTCTTGACAGCAAAATGTTGAGTTTCAGCTTTACAAATTATCGAAAAAATGATAAATTAAAGCTAACTGATAATTGTTAGTCTCACGTAATCTGTCAAAAATTTTGTATCCAAAGAAAGATAAAATGCATGATTGTGGGCAATGAGCTTCTATATTATTATTAAATTTATTTAAATAAAACACATATAAAGTTTATTCATGAACATTTTTGAAGGTATGAAAAGTTCGATTAAAAGAAGGATTATTTATCCAAGGAAGTTTTTGCCGATCCAGTTGATGATGTCACCAAAAGATTTTTTGTTGATGCTTTTTCCATGTTGGACAATTTGTTTGTCTTTTTCATTAAAGCCTATAAAGATGTAAATTTTAACAATTGAAGTATCCACTGAAAGCATACCTAATTTATGCAATCTTTCGAGTAAAGTGTCGACGTCTTTCTTCAATTCAGCTGTTTTTATAGTTAATCGTTGACCTTCTTCTAAGTCAAGGCGATCCAAAGATGCAATTTGGGCAACAAGAACTGCCAAAACTAAAACAACGAAAAATGCTTTCATTTTTGAAGGCTTTTTTCTAAATGAAAGAAAGGCAACGTATCGGATAGTGTTGTATATTTTTTGTGTGGCTTTTATATTCGTATTTTCGAAGCATTATTTTGACGTAAACATTTTGTTATTGTAAGAAACATTTAAAAAACTTTAAGAATTAATTTAAAAAATTTGGGAAGAAGAAAAATATTATTTTTTATAAATCACCAAGAATGCTTTTTCTAAAAATTTTGTTTACTTTTTTGAAGCTGAAATTTTTTGAATTATTCTCGATATTTTGAGAATGTTGAGTTTTAACTTTTTGAATACATTGAGAATCAATAAATTTAAGTAAATCTCATATTAAAAACCTGCATTTTATGTCCTTTATCCGAAGGAATAAAAAAATCATCAATGAGAAGAATATCATAAAAACATGTGAATATGCCATTCAAACAATGTTGATGTTAAGGATAGTTTCATTTATTTGAGAAACAATGTCGGAATTATTTTTCAATAATTTTATTGTATTCAATAAATTTAGCAACACCAATAAATTCAATGATACCGATATTAAAACTTTTTTTCGTGTTAAATGTTTTATTCTTATAATTTGTTTAAAACGTTCCATTTCAGTGTTGCTAAATGCCGTGAAATGATTTATATTTTATTAACATTTATAATTTATTTATTTATACTTTGAGTTAAACATTTAATTTTAACCCATAAGAAGAGGAAGAAATTTAACAGCCAATCCAAGCACTTGAGACATATCCCCCATTCCACCGCCATCGCCACCACCACTTTCACCTTCGGCTTGTTCTTGTGCCTTTTTTTCTTCTGCTTCTTCATCCCATCTATCAAAGATTTTGTTAAGTTTTGTATTGTCCATCATTTGCATTCCTCTCATTGCATAGAATGGATCAGGTCCAGGCATCATTTGCTGGGGTTGTTGCTGCTTTGATCCTCCATAAAAATCTTCATCACGTGATTGATAAGGAGATTTTCGATGGGTATTGTAAGATTTGGTATCTGAGTTTTCATTAGGCAATTTTCCGCTTCTTTCTAAATTTGGCACAAAATTAATTGGAAATCAATTAATAAAATTATTATCTTTGAACTTACGCATTTTCAATGCTTTTTTTATTTGTTGCTGAGTTTCTGTTGGCAATGCATCAAATTCTTCCTGAAGTTGGGCATTATTTTGGTTGGCTCTAAATTTTCCTCTTGGCGAATTTCGAAGAGATTTTGCATCCGAATAGTATACAATTGCCAAAATTAACAAGCCAAACAAAATGATGTTTTTCATTTTGGCAAGACTTAACGAAAAAATAAACCGAATAGTTCGAAATTATTTTTTGAATGAAACATTTTATATTTTGCTTTTCAGTGTTTTTGTTTTTTTGAAATAAAAATGAAAAAATAATAAAAATAATTTTTCACATAATTTTTGAAAAAAATAACAAATTTAATTTTTTTGGTTTTATAAATTCCATAAATTACTTCTAAAATTAGTTTTGTTTGAAACAAAAAAACATACAAAAATTTTTTACCGTTTGTAAAGTAGCTACAGTATCTTTTCTATGCAAAGACAATTGTAAATCTTAAAAAAAATAATGCACTTTCTTCATGAACGAAATTTATAAAGAGATTTCTAGAGATTGATGAGTTTGTTTTATTTTTGAAGTGATAAAGGACTTTTTTGTTCACATTTATATATTTTAAATAAAACAAATATGATGTCATTCTTGTGTTACCGTGCATTTTATTAAACGTCTTAGAAATTAGATAAATATTTATTACGGAATTTTTATCGTGCAAAGGATTTGATTTTATAGTAAAAAAAACAAAACAGCATTTAACCAAATTTGTCAAAGAATCCTCCAAGAATATCTGAGCCCCCACTTGATCCATCTTTCCCTTTGCTGCCACCACCAAATAAACCTCCAAGCAAATCTCCGAATCCATTATCTTTTGAACCCTTGTCGTCATCTCCATCGCCTTTCAATGCTTCCAAGATCATTCCCAATCCATTACCATCGTCATCCTTTTTACCGCCACCTTTTCCTTTACCACCTTTGCCACCACCATTTTTTCCACCTCCCCCATTATTTTTGCCATTTCCCTCATTTCCGGCACCTTTTTGTCCTCGATTCATTTCTTTAATAAATTTAAGCAAATCTTTTTCAGTTACTTCTTGACTATCGTATGGTTTTGGAGTTGGCCTATCTATAACTGCTTGCAATGGATGCCCAGCATATTGATTTGCAAATGGATCATTAAAAAATTGACCGGCAATTGGTTGAACATATAAAAGTCCAACAACAATTAAAAGCAACAGCTTCATTTTTTAACTTCAACAATCTGTGCCAAAATCAAAGAAAAAATAAAATAGAATTGTTTTTTAATTTTTTGTTAAATATTGTTTTTGAGGCTTATTTTGTTTTTATCAAAAACAAAAAAGAATTTTAAAATCGAAAAATATTATTTTAATGTTTTTTATTGTTAAAATGCAACATTCTTATAATTCGGTAGTTAAGCAGTTAATATTAATATTTTTATTTATAAGATTTAAAAATTAAAAAACAAACAACAGTCAAAAATGCAATAATAATTACATCAATAAATGTCAACCCGGCAGCAGCAAAATAAAAGCCAGAGTTACCTAAAATTTAAATCACTTCAAAAATTATATACTGTAGTATGTAAAAAAGGAATGAAAGAAATTGTGTTTTTAATGCTTTAAATTTTTCTTTAAAGACCTTCTTAATAAAGATATTTATTTTTAAAGCCAAAGAAGGATACTTACGTAATTGATCAATTTGATAAAAAACCACATCTGACAAAAGACTCGAATGATCACTGAAACGAATTCCAGTTCCAAGATAAATTCCAAATAAAACAATACTCAAAATGAAAATGATCATTTCAGTAACACAAATATGCAAATATATCCATTGTGAGAGATTACGGTTGGAGGCAGGATTAAAATAACCAAAACAAAGTCCATTTATGATAAGAATATGAATAACAATTCGAAAAACATCTAATGCATTAAAATAGACATATGATTTTACACCAATTGCAATAATGTTGAACATAAATGAAGCAATTGCCAAAATGATTGCAATCGACTAAAATCGAAGATTTTTAAACGGTACAATTTTTCAGATTAGAAATTACAGTAATTCTAAAATGTTGTAAAAGTTTTACAGAGGTTCATTTTAAGAGACGATATACGACAGGATTCGAAAATTGTGTTACATGAAATTTTTAAATGAAATTTTTTGTGGTCCATTCGATTAAACTAGGTGAAAAAACGTTATTCTGAAAGTTTTGGGCTTATCTATCTCGTACTTTTGATTTCGGAGTAATGCAAAGTTATGATATAGCCGAAATTGGCAAAATTCGGGAAAAATCCAAATGTTAACCAATCAAAAAGTTATTAACCATGATTGTACATATAAGTAAGGGCTTTTGAATGCATACTAGAAAATTTTTTTATTTGACCCCTAATGTCGAAATTTCAGGTTTCGTAATTTTCGACACAGAAGAAAAATTTGCATATCGAAATAGATGAAGGAAAGACATATCACACCAAATAGCCCTGTTTCTTGGCTTTCCAAAAATATAAAATTTGTTGAAATCGGTGGGGTAATTTTCGATAGCCAGTAAAAAAGGTGCGCGTGATCAATATCTCCAACATCAACCTTGGGGTGAAACTCATGTATGATGAAAGATATTGACATGCGGTGACTTGCACTATCAAATATCATGTAGTGAGAGTATTCTGGGTGATTTTCATGACATTTGGATATCACTTAGGAATATGCCATCAACATGAAATTTTGAAATTTAGCAACATTAGACTTCGAAGGGAAAATCAGGGTAATATGGGGTTTTAGTCAAAAATAAAAGTAACAATGCTCTTAAAACATAAAGTAGATGTAATATAAGTAATTATAAGCACTAAACATTGATATATCGGTCGTTTTTGATTTTTCCGGTTGGTTCGAAATTTACCTTATTTTTGACCATTTTTTGAGGTATCAAAACTGTATGAAATATCAATATTATCAACTTTTTTTGCCGTTACCGATCAAATATAACATGTTTAGAGTTAGTAGGTACAATTTCAACACCCGGGGATACCCACTTTTTATTTCGGATCATTTTGAAAATCGTGGTTTTTTTCACATATAAATTATCACTAAAATCGGTGTTTTTTGCATTCAAAAATGTTCAAAGTATCTCAAAATTATTTTTTATGATTTATTTTACGAGTAAAAATCATTTAGGAACAAATTTGATGATTATGCAAATTTTTCAAAATTTTCGATTTTTGGGATTTTTCGAATTATTGATTTTTAATCGATTGGTTTTCTTTTTCAGTTTAATGTTACGAACTACTTTTACTGAGTTCAAAAAAATTGTTTTTGCCTTTTTAGAATGCAAAAAACATGGATTTTAGTAATAATTTATAGGTGAAAAATGCCATGATTTTTACGGGAGATTCCCTATTCGCGGGAACTACCATTCGCGGGATGAAAAAAAGGCGGATTCGCGGGACGTATTCGCGGGAACTCCTATTCGCGGGAATAATAATAATAATAATTTATTTTCATGCTCTAACACATGATAAAAAACAAACAAAATCAATACAATAAAAAAGAACAATAAAAAATTTACATATATGTACAAACAAAAAGAAAAGATAAAATTTAAAAATTCAATTTCAACAATAAAATTTTACATAGGTAAAAAAAAATACAATTCAAACAATTTTTCAAAACTTTAAACTTTTAATGCCATAATGCCTCTCTTAAAAAGATTGGGGGTGGTATATTGTAAATGACGTGGTAGTTTTGTGTATTTGGAAACAGTTCTAAAAGTAAAAAAATTTCTTTTAATGAATTTTTTAGAGTTTGGAATTTCCAGTTTTTTGGAAGATCCTCTAGTTTTTGAAGTTCGAACTGATAGATCCAATTTACAATTTATTTTTCCCGAAAGATAATCATTCAAAAAAATAAGATCAAACTTATTTCTTCGAATTTCTAAAGATTCAATACCTAACATTTCAAGTTTTTCTTCGTATGGAGCATTAAAATGAGGACGAAGTTCACGAGACCTGAGAAAAATAAGTTTCAGAGCTACTTTTTGGACTTTTTCTAATTTATCAATCAAATAAACTTGGGTTGGGTTAAAGACAGGTGTCGAAAATTCAACCAAAGGACGAACATAAGATTGATACATATGAAGTAAGAGTTTAGGAGAATGAGATTTAAGAGATTTGAAAAGAATAAAAAGACGAGATAAAGCTTTTTTTGAAATAGTTTTGATATGAGTTTTCCAGCTCAAATCATCCGAAACGATTAAACCAAGATCCCGGAGGGAATTTTGATTATTTGGTAGTTTTTGATTTTTCAAAAAATAAGAAATTCTTGGATTTTTATCTGGAAGACAATGTAGAACATTGCATTTTTCGATAGCAATCTCAAGCTCATTTTGATCCATCCATATTTCAAGTTTTCCAAGGAAAATTTGAAGTGGAGGATTTGTTAAAGATAAATTAGAAGAAAAAGCTTTTAGATCATCAGCAAAGAGTTTATTTTCAACTTCTGGAGTTTCACAAAAAGAAATAAGATCGGAAATGAAAAATAGAAATAAAATTGGCCCGAGCTTAGATCCTTGTGGAACCCCAGAATTTGCATCAAAAGAATCAGAAAGAGAATCCCCAATTTTGACCCTAAATTTTCGGTTAGAGAGAAAAGCTTGAATCCAAGCAATGATAGAATTTGGAACATTTGCATTTTTGAGTTTTCGAAAAAGTAAAAAATGTTTCATTCTATCGAAAGCTTTTTTAACATCAAAATAAATTATATCAACAGAAATATTTTTTTCAGCTTTGGAGGTGATAAAATCAAAAGTCTCAACTAATTGAGTTGTGACAGATTTAGATTTTGTGAAACCATGTTGGCATGGAGGAATAAGATTATTTTTAGAAAAGAAATCATTCAAAAAATCTATTACAATTTTTTTTTTTTTTTTTTTTTTTATAGATTAATCTTTCACGTGTTCGATTCATTTATGCTGATGGTGCTGATAAAGTTTTTAAGAACTTTGGATTGATATCTGCTCAAAATCTTATTAATCATCTTGCTGTAAGCATTATTTATTTATTAATGTCATATGTTTTAAGAATATCCTTTTTTATAGAAACAAAGTCCTCATATGCCTGTTCGAATTCTTGGTCTTGAACATGTTTATGAATCGCGTCGGGAGAATTATTTTGAAAGTTCCCGTGGCACACTAATTGAACTTCGAATTGATAAAGCTTGTCCCTAATTTTTATTACTCTTTCTCTCTTAATAACGGTTTTTATTCATTTTATTTGTGTTTAATTTAAGTATTTATTAAAGATGCTTTTTTTATTTTGGGTTGTTTAATATTTGTATTACTGTAGTTTAAGCTTAAACTTGTTCATAGGGTTGGCAAAATGCCATTAGCGTAGCGAAGAAAAGTGTTAAGTAAAACAAGTTTTTGGTTTATCGATGTTGCATATATTTCTTTAATAAAATATATTTGTATAGTTTTTATTCCTTAGGTTCTACATTTTCTTAATGATATTAGAAATAATGCTGAAGTAAGGCTTTCTCTGTCTTTTTATTTAGTAATAATTAGCTACTAAAATTACAGGAAAGTATTCGAATTGTTCGAGGTGTTTCTTAAAAAGAATTTAACTAGCAAAAAATTTGGCATGTTATTGCAAGATTTAAAAGAAATAGATATCTGAGATGATAGAGATGCATTTAAAGAAATGGTATCAGTTATCTTCCAAAGATCGGACATATGCAATTTGGGCAACAAGAACAGTCAAAACTAAAACAACGATGAAGGCTTTCATTTTTTTGAAGGTTTTTTTCCAAAATGAGAGAAGTTTTTGATTGCTTTGAACATTTTTTTGTGTGCTTTTTATGTTCAAATTTTTTTTGAATCATTCTTTTGACGTTAACATTTTTGTTATTCTAAGAAACATTTTTAAAAATTTTAAAGAACAAGAATTTTTTTCTTAAAATTTTGTTTATGAAGAAACAGTCTTCTAAATTTAGCCTTCATTTAAATTATTATTAAATTATTTAGGAACAAAAATTCTTGAGTTGTTCTTGACAGCAAAATGTTGAGTTTCAGCTTTACAAATTATCGAAAAAATGATAAATTAAAGCTAACTGATAATTGTTAGTCTCACGTAATCTGTCAAAAATTTTGTATCCAAAGAAAGATAAAATGCATGATTGTGGGCAATGAGCTTCTATATTATTATTAAATTTATTTAAATAAAACACATATAAAGTTTATTCATGAACATTTTTGAAGGTATGAAAAGTTCGATTAAAAGAAGGATTATTTATCCAAGGAAGTTTTTGCCGATCCAGTTGATGATGTCACCAAAAGATTTTTTGTTGATGCTTTTTCCATGTTGGACAATTTGTTTGTCTTTTTCATTAAAGCCTATAAAGATGTAAATTTTAACAATTGAAGTATCCACTGAAAGCATACCTAATTTATGCAATCTTTCGAGTAAAGTGTCGACGTCTTTCTTCAATTCAGCTGTTTTTATAGTTAATCGTTGACCTTCTTCTAAGTCAAGGCGATCCAAAGATGCAATTTGGGCAACAAGAACTGCCAAAACTAAAACAACGAAAAATGCTTTCATTTTTGAAGGCTTTTTTCTAAATGAAAGAAAGGCAACGTATCGGATAGTGTTGTATATTTTTTGTGTGGCTTTTATATTCGTATTTTCGAAGCATTATTTTGACGTAAACATTTTGTTATTGTAAGAAACATTTAAAAAACTTTAAGAATTAATTTAAAAAATTTGGGAAGAAGAAAAATATTATTTTTTATAAATCACCAAGAATGCTTTTTCTAAAAATTTTGTTTACTTTTTTGAAGCTGAAATTTTTTGAATTATTCTCGATATTTTGAGAATGTTGAGTTTTAACTTTTTGAATACATTGAGAATCAATAAATTTAAGTAAATCTCATATTAAAAACCTGCATTTTATGTCCTTTATCCGAAGGAATAAAAAAATCATCAATGAGAAGAATATCATAAAAACATGTGAATATGCCATTCAAACAATGTTGATGTTAAGGATAGTTTCATTTATTTGAGAAACAATGTCGGAATTATTTTTCAATAATTTTATTGTATTCAATAAATTTAGCAACACCAATAAATTCAATGATACCGATATTAAAACTTTTTTTCGTGTTAAATGTTTTATTCTTATAATTTGTTTAAAACGTTCCATTTCAGTGTTGCTAAATGCCGTGAAATGATTTATATTTTATTAACATTTATAATTTATTTATTTATACTTTGAGTTAAACATTTAATTTTAACCCATAAGAAGAGGAAGAAATTTAACAGCCAATCCAAGCACTTGAGACATATCCCCCATTCCACCGCCATCGCCACCACCACTTTCACCTTCGGCTTGTTCTTGTGCCTTTTTTTCTTCTGCTTCTTCATCCCATCTATCAAAGATTTTGTTAAGTTTTGTATTGTCCATCATTTGCATTCCTCTCATTGCATAGAATGGATCAGGTCCAGGCATCATTTGCTGGGGTTGTTGCTGCTTTGATCCTCCATAAAAATCTTCATCACGTGATTGATAAGGAGATTTTCGATGGGTATTGTAAGATTTGGTATCTGAGTTTTCATTAGGCAATTTTCCGCTTCTTTCTAAATTTGGCACAAAATTAATTGGAAATCAATTAATAAAATTATTATCTTTGAACTTACGCATTTTCAATGCTTTTTTTATTTGTTGCTGAGTTTCTGTTGGCAATGCATCAAATTCTTCCTGAAGTTGGGCATTATTTTGGTTGGCTCTAAATTTTCCTCTTGGCGAATTTCGAAGAGATTTTGCATCCGAATAGTATACAATTGCCAAAATTAACAAGCCAAACAAAATGATGTTTTTCATTTTGGCAAGACTTAACGAAAAAATAAACCGAATAGTTCGAAATTATTTTTTGAATGAAACATTTTATATTTTGCTTTTCAGTGTTTTTGTTTTTTTGAAATAAAAATGAAAAAATAATAAAAATAATTTTTCACATAATTTTTGAAAAAAATAACAAATTTAATTTTTTTGGTTTTATAAATTCCATAAATTACTTCTAAAATTAGTTTTGTTTGAAACAAAAAAACATACAAAAATTTTTTACCGTTTGTAAAGTAGCTACAGTATCTTTTCTATGCAAAGACAATTGTAAATCTTAAAAAAAATAATGCACTTTCTTCATGAACGAAATTTATAAAGAGATTTCTAGAGATTGATGAGTTTGTTTTATTTTTGAAGTGATAAAGGACTTTTTTGTTCACATTTATATATTTTAAATAAAACAAATATGATGTCATTCTTGTGTTACCGTGCATTTTATTAAACGTCTTAGAAATTAGATAAATATTTATTACGGAATTTTTATCGTGCAAAGGATTTGATTTTATAGTAAAAAAAACAAAACAGCATTTAACCAAATTTGTCAAAGAATCCTCCAAGAATATCTGAGCCCCCACTTGATCCATCTTTCCCTTTGCTGCCACCACCAAATAAACCTCCAAGCAAATCTCCGAATCCATTATCTTTTGAACCCTTGTCGTCATCTCCATCGCCTTTCAATGCTTCCAAGATCATTCCCAATCCATTACCATCGTCATCCTTTTTACCGCCACCTTTTCCTTTACCACCTTTGCCACCACCATTTTTTCCACCTCCCCCATTATTTTTGCCATTTCCCTCATTTCCGGCACCTTTTTGTCCTCGATTCATTTCTTTAATAAATTTAAGCAAATCTTTTTCAGTTACTTCTTGACTATCGTATGGTTTTGGAGTTGGCCTATCTATAACTGCTTGCAATGGATGCCCAGCATATTGATTTGCAAATGGATCATTAAAAAATTGACCGGCAATTGGTTGAACATATAAAAGTCCAACAACAATTAAAAGCAACAGCTTCATTTTTTAACTTCAACAATCTGTGCCAAAATCAAAGAAAAAATAAAATAGAATTGTTTTTTAATTTTTTGTTAAATATTGTTTTTGAGGCTTATTTTGTTTTTATCAAAAACAAAAAAGAATTTTAAAATCGAAAAATATTATTTTAATGTTTTTTATTGTTAAAATGCAACATTCTTATAATTCGGTAGTTAAGCAGTTAATATTAATATTTTTATTTATAAGATTTAAAAATTAAAAAACAAACAACAGTCAAAAATGCAATAATAATTACATCAATAAATGTCAACCCGGCAGCAGCAAAATAAAAGCCAGAGTTACCTAAAATTTAAATCACTTCAAAAATTATATACTGTAGTATGTAAAAAAGGAATGAAAGAAATTGTGTTTTTAATGCTTTAAATTTTTCTTTAAAGACCTTCTTAATAAAGATATTTATTTTTAAAGCCAAAGAAGGATACTTACGTAATTGATCAATTTGATAAAAAACCACATCTGACAAAAGACTCGAATGATCACTGAAACGAATTCCAGTTCCAAGATAAATTCCAAATAAAACAATACTCAAAATGAAAATGATCATTTCAGTAACACAAATATGCAAATATATCCATTGTGAGAGATTACGGTTGGAGGCAGGATTAAAATAACCAAAACAAAGTCCATTTATGATAAGAATATGAATAACAATTCGAAAAACATCTAATGCATTAAAATAGACATATGATTTTACACCAATTGCAATAATGTTGAACATAAATGAAGCAATTGCCAAAATGATTGCAATCGACTAAAATCGAAGATTTTTAAACGGTACAATTTTTCAGATTAGAAATTACAGTAATTCTAAAATGTTGTAAAAGTTTTACAGAGGTTCATTTTAAGAGACGATATACGACAGGATTCGAAAATTGTGTTACATGAAATTTTTAAATGAAATTTTTTGTGGTCCATTCGATTAAACTAGGTGAAAAAACGTTATTCTGAAAGTTTTGGGCTTATCTATCTCGTACTTTTGATTTCGGAGTAATGCAAAGTTATGATATAGCCGAAATTGGCAAAATTCGGGAAAAATCCAAATGTTAACCAATCAAAAAGTTATTAACCATGATTGTACATATAAGTAAGGGCTTTTGAATGCATACTAGAAAATTTTTTTATTTGACCCCTAATGTCGAAATTTCAGGTTTCGTAATTTTCGACACAGAAGAAAAATTTGCATATCGAAATAGATGAAGGAAAGACATATCACACCAAATAGCCCTGTTTCTTGGCTTTCCAAAAATATAAAATTTGTTGAAATCGGTGGGGTAATTTTCGATAGCCAGTAAAAAAGGTGCGCGTGATCAATATCTCCAACATCAACCTTGGGGTGAAACTCATGTATGATGAAAGATATTGACATGCGGTGACTTGCACTATCAAATATCATGTAGTGAGAGTATTCTGGGTGATTTTCATGACATTTGGATATCACTTAGGAATATGCCATCAACATGAAATTTTGAAATTTAGCAACATTAGACTTCGAAGGGAAAATCAGGGTAATATGGGGTTTTAGTCAAAAATAAAAGTAACAATGCTCTTAAAACATAAAGTAGATGTAATATAAGTAATTATAAGCACTAAACATTGATATATCGGTCGTTTTTGATTTTTCCGGTTGGTTCGAAATTTACCTTATTTTTGACCATTTTTTGAGGTATCAAAACTGTATGAAATATCAATATTATCAACTTTTTTTGCCGTTACCGATCAAATATAACATGTTTAGAGTTAGTAGGTACAATTTCAACACCCGGGGATACCCACTTTTTATTTCGGATCATTTTGAAAATCGTGGTTTTTTTCACATATAAATTATCACTAAAATCGGTGTTTTTTGCATTCAAAAATGTTCAAAGTATCTCAAAATTATTTTTTATGATTTATTTTACGAGTAAAAATCATTTAGGAACAAATTTGATGATTATGCAAATTTTTCAAAATTTTCGATTTTTGGGATTTTTCGAATTATTGATTTTTAATCGATTGGTTTTCTTTTTCAGTTTAATGTTACGAACTACTTTTACTGAGTTCAAAAAAATTGTTTTTGCCTTTTTAGAATGCAAAAAACATGGATTTTAGTAATAATTTATAGGTGAAAAATGCCATGATTTTTACGGGAGATTCCCTATTCGCGGGAACTACCATTCGCGGGATGAAAAAAAGGCGGATTCGCGGGACGTATTCGCGGGAACTCCTATTCGCGGGAATGCCATTCGCGGGAAATACCATTCGCGGGAGGAGCATTTTTAAAGCTATTTTTCTATTTTTTGCTGCTTTTAAATTAATTAAAATTCTGGAATAATTTGACCAAATGATAGAGTTATAGCTAGGCACAGGTGTGGGAGAGTACTTTTAGTAGTTTTTGGGCTATAACAGAGATCGTGATCATGTATGCTTCTATCAATCTTGAATGTGGTCCAAAAATGGCCGCTGTGTTTATTTTTATCAATGTAACTACCTCAACATCATGGAAAACTTCATTTTTGCAGATTTTTGTTTCTGGCATAGACAACCACAAAATACCATACCCCAAAATGATTTTTCAATATAATTACAGCAATATTAATTTAATTATAAAGTTTCGCCTCTACAGTATACTTTTGGGCCCCAAAATGAGCCCATGAACAGTTATTTTTAAAGCTTTTCGAGCTTACGTTTACATTGAACTTCAACTTAAAGCTTTGCGGTCAATTGACCGAAACATAAGTTACCGGTCAAATGAACAACACCTAAATATAATTAATTAAAAGTTAATGCAAATTAATACTTTTTTCTTCATTCTGTGAATAAAAATTTATTTTTCATTCACAAGATAGACAAGCAAAAGATGAATAAAATTTTGAAAAAAAATCATCAGCTTACAAAAGTTATTAGGTTCCAACTAAGAAGTTATCTATGCTGTCGCTGACTTTTTGAATGTCTTTGGTTATGATTATTTTAAAATTAAAATTTAAGGAATAATTTTATCTAATTCATTTCCCGCGAATACGTCCCGCGAATCGGCATTTTCCCGCGAATACGTCCCGCGAATCGGATTTTATCCCGCGAATGGTATTTCCCGCGAATAGGGTAGCACTCGATTTTTACAATGATCCGAAATAAAAAGTAGGTATCCCCAGGTATTGAAATTGTACCTTCTAGCTCTAAACATGTTACATTTGATCGAAAACGGCAAAAAAAGTTGATAGGTATGATATTTCATAACACTTTGGTACCTCAAAAAATGGCCAAAAATAAGGTAAATTTCAAAGCGGTCGGAAAAATCAGAAATGACCGATATATCAATATTCATTGCTTGTTATTACTTATATTACACCTATTTAATGTTTTAAAAGCATTAACTCTTTTATTTTTAACAAAAATAAAAGAGTACCTTGATTTTCCCTTCGAAGTCTAATGTTGCTAAATTTTGAAATTTCATGTTGATGGCATATTCCTAAGTGATATCCAAATGTCATGAAAATCACCCAGAATACTCTCACTACATGATATTTGATAGTGCAAGTCACCGCATGTCAATATCTTTCATCATACATGAGTTTCACCCCAAGGTTGATGTTGGAGATATTGATCACGCGCACCTTTTTTACTGGCTATCGAAAATTACCCCACCGATTTCAACAAATTTTATATTTTTGGAAAGCCAAGAAACAGGGCTATTTGGTGTGATATGTCTTTCCTTCATCTATTTCGATATGCAAATTTTTCTTCTGTGTCGAAAATTACGAAACCTGAAATTTCGACATTAGGGGTCAAATAAAAAAATTTTCTAGTATGCATTCAAAAGCCCTTACTTATATGTACAATCATGGTTAATAACTTTTTGATTGGTTAACATTTGGATTTTTCCCGAATTTTGCCAATTTCGGCTATATCATAACTTTGCATTACTCCGAAATCAAAAGTACGAGATATATAAGCCCAAAACTTTCAGAATAACGTTTTTTCACCTAGTTTAATCGAATGGACCACAAAAAATTTCATTTAAAAATTTCATGTAACGCTCGAACTGTAAATTTTCTAATCCTGTCGTATAGTGTCTCTTAAGTTTAATTAATTTTTATAAAATAAATATTTCCGGAAATTCCGTTACCTTGTAATTAACATTAACCCCAACCGACGCTCCATCATTATTATGTTTTTGTCTTCTTGTTGTCGTTGTTGAAGCTGGATTTGTTTGTTCTTTAGGGATATGAACATGTTGAGTTGCAGATGAATAATGAAGTGGTGGAGGAGCAGTTGATGAAGGTGAAGAAACCTGAATTGGAGGTTCTACATATTGATGATGAACATGACTTGATTCTGGTTGATGTTGTTGTTGTCGTTGTTGATGATGACGCTCTTCTGCAATTTCTTCTCTTCTTTCAATTACTTCAACTTCTTCAATATCACTTTCACTCATATTTTTCAAAACAAAACTTTTAAAAAAGTTAAAAACAAAAGTTTTAAAAAAGTTAAAAAATTTAAACAATAAACTGATACTTCGTGACTTTTTGTGTAGCGCACCTCTTTTTTTGACACCCTTTTGCTCGTGACGTGATTTACTGTTGTTTACATCAAAATATTTAGTTTTAATCTATTGATAACTCTCTTTGAGTGGTGTTTTTATCTTATCATATTGATATTTTTCTAACATAAAACCCTTTGAATAAAAAAACTTTTGTATAAAAATTCAATAAAATTAGTCACATGTTTTTGTTTGTAAAAATTGGAATCCAAGAAGCAATTAACCAATTGGAAGACAAATGGGTTCATAATTAAAAGGAATCTGACGTCGGATATTTTTCTAAAATTTTCGAGCCCCCTCCGTCAGATTTTTTGCTTTGATGTTTGCCGCATTTAAGGTGAGGGTCAGATTTTGGCTAACCCCCTCCAACCCTTAAAACAGCAAATGCCGGATCTGGACAATCCCAAAGCAATTCATAGATCTCAGTAAATTATAGACATGAGCCATTCATAGAAATATAAGAAATTTGTATGTTGAAAGTAATGTTAAGAAAGGCTTTTAAAAAATTGTTAAAAATTCATAAAACAATTTCAGTCATACATAAGTGGGCACCCATTTCTAAAAAATAGTTAAGGTCTATAATTTCCTCAAATAATAACTCGTGCAAAGACACATTAAAAAACTCATTCAAACATATACATTATTATAATGTACCCATTAATTTAAAATGCGTGATAATAAAATGTTAAATGAAAATATACAAAAATAAAAAGTAATTGAAAGTATACACATACCCGTAGGGCATTTATGGCTATCCTTATTACAGATTATCTCCTTTGGGTTATAAATTTTTTCTTATGGATTTTTCATTGTTTTGTAACATTTTTTATATTTCTTCAACGGTATCGAAAAAACAATAATTATACTGCACCATTTTATTTACTGTACTTGCAACTATCACTTGTTGACATAGGTACTGTAATAAATAATTTCTTTCAAACAAAATTTGTAAATTATGAAGAAGTTTTGGATTGGGTAATTGCACATCCAATTTATCCATCAATTACATATATCTTTTCGGGATATTTTGTTTATTCACATGCAATTTTTCCAGTTGCAGTTGCAATTAATCGATCATGGGCGGCATTCTCTTTGATGTCGGGGTCAACAAAAGCTGGAAGGGTCGGAAGAAAATTGATTTGGGTTTTGCCGATTATTCCACTTTTGATGATGATTGTTCGATTTACTGGACATGCAGAATATTTTCGAACTCCTTCTGGAATTGGTGCCTCAACTTATAAAGAACCATTGGCAAAAACTGTAAGTTTTCCTGAAAAGTTCTAAAATATTTATTCAAATTTTTTAGTATCATACATATGCCTCACCTGCAATTGTTATAACTTCCTGTTCAATTGCGTTCATTTTAACATTAATAACAATAGGCCGATATCGGCATTTACTAAAGAAATACGGTAATACCTCCCCATTAATGAGACGAGAAATGTATTTATTTGGACAAGGTGTAGTAATGCTCTGTTTTGAGCTTCAAGTTGTAGCATATTACATCATGCTGATATTAGCAAATGCAAAAAGTATCGGATCTTTAACGGCATTTGCAATGATATATTTTCGCTATGTTGAAGATTACCGAAGTTTGGTCACACCTTTTTCACTGCTGATTGTATGCAAATTTGTTCGAACAGATTTTATTGAATTTGTAAAACATACTATTGGAAAAAAGTCAAATGTTACACCAATTGATGATTTGGTGTCAGCATCAACTTAATTAATTATCTAAATTTTTTGTTTGATAAATTAAATCTTCTGAAAATGTATAAATGTACTTACACATTTTGTACCCCTGCAAATTTGACTAAAAATTACAAATGTAATTTAATTTTTTTAAACAAAAAGTGCAAAAAACCATGAGAACGTTAAATTGAGTTAGTAAGAAAAGTGTTGTAAATACATAAAAATTAAGTTTAAAAGTACCCATAAATAAAAGATAATTGTTTCTTCGAATTAATACTACTCAACAACTTTTTACAACTACAAATTTTTATTTAAAAGATATTTCTAAAAATTGTAATGACTGACAGTTAAAGTTAAAATTATGGCTGTTCTTGCAAGTGATTATACCCTTTGGATTATTAATTTTCTTCTTTGGCTTTTTCATTGTTTTGTAACATTTTTTATATTTCTGCAGAGGCATCAAAAAAACAAAAATTATGCATCTGGATTTTTCTTACTTTATCTCCAACTTTGCATCATTGACATCGGTACCGTAATCAATAACTTCTTTCAAACAAAATTTATCAGTTATGAGTCGGTGTTTGCTTGGGCTGTTGAAAATCCAGTTTATCCATCAATTACATATATCTTTTCGGGATATTTTGTTTATTCACATGCTACATTTCCTGTTGCAGTTTCAATCAATCGATGTTGGGGTACTTTTTCTGTTTCATCAACAAATCTTTCCCTCAGTCGATTTGGTACTCGGCTAATTTGGATTTTGCCCGTCGTTCCGCTAATTTTAATGATTCCAAGACTTACTGGACATGCAATTTATTTTTATATCCCCGGGGGAAGTGCCTCAGGTTATGTCCAACCATTTGCAAAGAGTGTAAGTAAAGCTAAGAAATTTGCATAATTTAATTACACATATTTTTAGTATCACACAATTGCTTCTCCTGCAATTGTCATAACTTCCTGTATAATTGCATTTGTTTTAACTGTGATAACAGCTTTCCGATATCGGCATTTGCTGAATAAATATGAAAATGCCTCAACTGCAATGCGACATGATATTTATCTCTTTTCTCAAGCCGTAATTATGTTATTCTTTGAATTTTTAGTTCTTGCTTATTATACAATGTTAATTATTGCAAATGCAAATGGATATCTGCAATTAACAGGTTTTGCAGTGGCATATTTTCGTTACGTTGAAGATTATCGAAGTTTGGTGACACCTTTTATTCTGTTATTTGTATGCAAATTTGTGCGAGAAGATTTTGTTGAATTTGTAAAAGATCTTTTTGGAAATGGAACAACTAAAACTCGCGTTCAAACAATTACCGCTGTATCAGTTTTTTAAATTTAATTTTTTTGTCTGCATATAATTAAATGATTGAATTGAAGAATAAATATATTTTTTTCGTGTTTAATTTAGTTTTTAAAATGGCGTTAATAAATAAAATCTCAAATGTTAAAAATCGTCAAATATAATTTTCATTGTGCATCAAAGAAAGTCCCGTCTGTTTTTTTTATTTACAAAAAATTACATAAAAATATACACATTTTTTTGGATTTTTAATTTTTTTGATAAATTGAAAAAAAATTTACGAAAATGAAATGAATTATAAAATTAAACACAATGGTTTTTTTAAAAAAAATATTATAAGAAAATTTTTTAAAAAGTAAAAAATGACATAAAAAATTTACAACTAAAATAAAAATAAGACATTTTTTTGGATTTTTAATTTTTTTCGAAACTTAAATAATGAAAATTAAGAAAATTAAAGTTAACAGAACGGTTTTTTGAAAAAAAAATTCTAAAATTAGAAAAGTTTGGAAAGATAGAAATATAATATTAAAAAAATTCAAGAAGATAAAAGATAAAACTCATAATGGGGAAGACAAATTAAATGGGGATCATCAATTAAAGATGCTTAAATATTTTATCGCCTTCCTCGCCGTTGAGACGTTCGATTTGATCTGGCACTGATAAGCCGACCTGGAGCACTTGAGGAATGTTGCAGAGGTTCTTGAAAATCAAATATTTCCATCAAAAGGTTATTACTCTCCTCGGTAATATGCTTCTTAATAAAATTCATCGATTTCAAATGCCTAACTTTTATAATCGGAGTCAACATTTCTCGAAGCCTTTCACATGCAACAGATGACCCCCGAAACATGACACTGAATTTAACCGAAGCCCCAAAAGTTTTACGAACACCAACTGCAACATCTTCACACCCAGATTTATATCCCAGAATTTTATGATTTTCTTCGAATTCGTTTGCCCAATTCTTTGGAACACTGACAACAATGCATTGTTGCTGAACAACTTGTTGTTGTGAAATAATTCCTTTGAAAATATTTGTCTCAAGCAAAAAGGCTAATTTCATGAGTGTTAATTGAGCAGCCTGAAATATTTTTAATTTATACATGCGAATTAAATTAAAATGTTTACTTTTTGAAGTTCTTTTTTGCTTTCAGTATCATTTTGGTTTTGCATTTGTTTCATCAAAAACGAAAGAAACACTTCGCATCCGGTTACTGTATGACTTCCATTATACTAAAATATTAAAAATTTTAGAAAAAACTGCTCAAAAAAATTTTTCTTACAATATTCTTTCGGGTTAAATAACTGTGAAAATATATTTCTGCATCCATTGCACAAACTTCTATTTTTTCACAAATGGCCCATGTTTTAACCATTTTGTTGAAAGCTTCGGACGGCGTTCGTTCTCGAATTCTGCGTTTCACTGGTATTGTTTCCAAAACTTCCTCAACCAAACTTCCACCAATTTCATGAAAATCTCGATTAATCTTATCTACTGCCAAAAAGTTTCGAGATTTCTGATCATCTTTGCTTCTCCAAGCATCTAATCCTTCCCATAACAACCAAGGAAAAGAATAACATGCTTTATCCTCTAAAATTGATAAATTTGAATATATTGTAATATTTTTACAGTAATCTATCTACCTTGTGCTATTTGATAAAAATTTTTAGCGAAAGAAATAAAATCTTCTGAAACATTTGGTAACTTATATGTCAAGATGTGTTCATTTTTTGCTTCCATGTCACTCCTCCAATCGTCCTCAGAAAGTATATCCAATAATTTTGATCGATAATTTTTAAAAATTTGATGAATCTGGGTTTGAACGAGTGAAATATCACTACTTCCATTTATCAGGGGTAATTTTTGTTTTCCAAGTGTTCCAGAAGTACTGGCAAAAGAATTTGAAAATAATTCGCCTTCATTTTCGATTTGGTGCTTTGTCATAATTGTCTGTAGAAGATATTAATTTTCGTTATTTTGAAAGAAATTGTGTAAAAATCTTACTTGAATCTGTTTTTTATAACTGTCATAAAAATCATGGAACACTTGCTCTATACTTGACTGTACTGGTGCAGCATCTTCATTACGATTTTGTTCAGCTTCTTGTGACATATTTTGAATCATCTGATAAAATGTTGAAGCTTTTTCATGAAGTTCACACAAAATATGAGATGTTTTATAAGCAGGTTCATGTTCTTTGCACATAAAAGTAGGCCATGAAAATTGTTTTTCGTCTTCTTTCAAGATTCTTCCACGAATTCCACTTTTTGCATAATTCACAGCTTTATCAATATTTTGCCGCATCGATCTGCATTCACCACTATCAATATCCTGGGTCAACGATAATGCCAAAAGACAATTGCTTTGATGTTCAAGAGTTCGATATTCCAAATATTCACTTCTGAATTTTGGAAATTCTTCTTGCAATTGGTCCACATCTATTTTTGAAGCATTTTCTGACTCGATATCCCCAAAATCGGTCGCTTTAAAATTTTTATCCAACATTAAATCTTCATCCCAAAAAACACCATATGGGTCACCATCAAGGTCACCTCCCCCAATTTCATCCGGATGTGGACGAGCGCCAACTGTTGGGAAAACCAAGACGTCAACAAGATGGTGCAGTTCTGGGATGTCAACAGCTTGATAAAATCGAATATCTCCTGGATGAACAATTGGACTTCTCGTTACTCCAACTCTTTGAACGAGTATTTGTTTTTTACTTTTTGGTGACAGTGTTTTTGAGTACTGGAAAAATACTTGATTCTCTTTAAGTTTTCCAGTATAATCTGCAACTCCAAAAGCAGTTCGACCTAGGCTAGCTGGCAAAGGAAGTTGCATTTTACTTGCAAGAAGTCCTACAAAATTTTATTAAAACTAAGTTTTATAATTTATTCAAATTTCACTTACTTGCATCTTCGACAACGCTCGCCTCAACCATCCCTCTCCAAAAAGGCTCATTCATTAAATTTTTGTTTTCCATTTTTGAAATCGGACAATAAGTTGGAAGCTTTTCGAGCTTATCCAAGAAAGCTTGATTATCGATTAACGGCTTGATGATATTGAAACAGGTCTCATTGTTCAATTCACGAAGTCGTTGTCGAACAGTATGTTGTTTAATATCTTTATAAGCCAAGTAATCCAAAGTTGAAATAAAACTGCGGTACAAATTGAACGGAGCTGGAGCTGACCATTGAACCACATCAAAATCAAGTAATTCATCCCCCTTTACATGAAATTTCTTCTGGGACTTCCGAAATAGCGCAAAATATGGCCCATCATTATCAACCAACAAGGGACAATACTCTCCTCCAAGGTGTTTAGAATATGGTGGTGCAACAGTCAACATTCCTTTGTATCCGGCATATCTGATCTGGAATGCTGAAGGCATATATGGGATTTCGAGGTGATTTTTAATTTGCAGCGCCAACGCATAACTCATTATTCCATTCCCATCGGTGAAACAAAAATGCTTTTCTGCAGAATCTTTTTTCTTCGATAGAATATCATCGATTAATAAAACATTTGTTTGCTTTAATGGCATTCTGGTTTTCTGAAATTCAGGATAAAAATTATTTTGGTTGATTATAAAGCCATAAAGCTTACCAAAGCCGACGTAAAATATTGCCCTATTCGTGCAGACATTTTTGCAGCAGTTGCAGATTCGAACTTTCCCAGTTTTTTAATCTTCTTCAAAATCTCCTTTTTATTTTTGGCAGCACAAAAATAAGTTCCACATTCTCGGAATAACGAGTTTGAACCACCAAATTCGAAAAATACTCTGTCGGCAATAACAATACCATTGCGGCATGTTGGGGTAATAATGTCGCCAGCCAGATCATGGGGAAACCATGATAAATTCTCATCCCGGAATTTTATTTGAATTGCGTTGTCGATACCGATATATCTCAATCCTCTAGAATCCATAGTCCAGTCCTCCTTTGTTGCTATAACTCTTGTCGGTGTCACGTAAACCTTAAAAATAAACGTCAATCTGTAATTTTTTGCCAAAAAAATTCAAAGCTTACAGTTTTGATCAAAACATAGTTGTCATCTGTATCGTCACCTCTCAATTTTCCAACCTCTTTGAATTCCAATGTCGTCAGAGAAGGATCCGCCTGCAAGTGATTATACATCGCCTCAAGCAATTCTCTGGCATTGTCTTTAGTAAGATCAGCTAATCTCTCCTTCTTGTCAAATACGTAGTCGATGAAGTAGGACCCTTTTGTCCCGCATTGCTTGATGCATTCCAGGTCATATCGAATATTCCAATCCCATGATTGGATAAACTTTCCAAGGTCGTAAAAACTCATGGAATTGACCGCGGCTACTTCAAAGATATCAAAGGTTACACCGCACGGAATATTTTGATACAACTGATTCAACAAAGAACAAAGTTCGGATGATTTCTAAAAGGGAATCATTTTTTCTGTCACAGTCATTTTATGCAAATTTTAAAAAATTAAATTTATAAAAATTGCTTACATCAAGGTTGAAAGAGCACCTGAAAGCTGTCGACTGAATAAACTGCCTCCAGAAAGGTCGATCTCGATCATCCTCAATCGGGTTCATACGAATATATTTGGGCCAGTTTCCCTGTCCTTTATCAACTCCAAAATTTGGAGGATGCACAACATTGATGATAAGTTTGGCATCGAATTTATCACCGATTTTATAAATTTCAAAATCCAATTTGCAAATCGATGAATATTTGATTTCCATTTTTATTGGTTGACTGCATTTGGATGAAGTTGAAATTTCGATTTTGTTTTGATCATGATAAAATTGGAATCGATTAATTTCCAAGGAGTTGCTGCGATGAAATGTTTTTTCGGCAGTAAAACCAAAATCTATGTTTTTGCATTCGATTTCCGTTGAACAACTTAAAAAATTAAAATCAAATTGGAAATTTTTGTGTTAAAAAACTCACGTCAGAGCTGCATCTTTAACATCTTCTTTTGAAAATATTAACGATTCAGCTTTTCTTATCACCCTTCGATGTTTAAAGTTTTCGATGTTGATGGCCATTGGTTCTTATGGCTTTTTTTAAATATTACCCTGAAACTTTTTTTTATTAAATTCCAAAATTATTGTTCATTTTTGTGCAAAAAAATTCAAAAGATTATTCGCGCATTTTTCTCACTTGCATTCACTTGAACGATCAATATTACCCTTCTTTTTTCCTCTCTTTTCTCACTCTTTTTTTGACCTCCGCTTAAAAAAAAGTCTCACGCAAAAAGTTCTTCTTTCTTCTTTTTTGTTCCTCTCTGTTCTAAAATACGTTGCCTAAGGAACACAGCACGTTAGCAGAATCGTGAATTTGCAACAAATTTCTGCTAGCCATTCGGTCTTCTTAATATTTTAAGACATTCTGTTAATTTGTACAGTTAGTCAACATGCTTAACTATAATATGAAAGAGGGATTTTGCGATATTTTAAGTTAGAGCGATTTGCCAACTCGATGAAGCTGTTTTTTGGCAAAGGTTTAGCTTCACTGAAAAAAAAATTCGGACGTTCATGAATCGGAGGTTTTTTTTCGTAGAAAAAGTTCTACGTTTTCCGAGGATTTTTGTACGTTTTCGGCGACTCGTTTTTGGACGAAATTAAAAGGGGACAAATTTCTACGAAAACAGGCTACCAAAGTATGTTTTCGTATTACTTTTCCCCCATTATTAATAATACGAAAAATTATACGAAAAAGGGGATTTAAGGTAGGATGATTTCGTCCACATGTCTACGACGAATACGGCTTCGATAAAACGACGAAAAAAATCGTCCAATTTTTTGTACGGTTTCGTCGAAAACCGCGGACTAATAGTTTTAATTTTTTTATAACTTTTTTTCCCATTTTATGCCCTACCCAAGTATTACAAAAAGTTGTGATTTTTAAAACAAACATTTATTCAAAAAAGACATAAAAGTTAAATAAATTAACAATCCAAGGGTACAAAAAAAAACAATAAATAAATAAAAATCCATGGGCAGCTCAAGAACAAAAAAACATTTATTCATCTAATGAAATATGAGTCATTTGTATATCTGAGTATTCCAAAGGGCGGGAATCCCGAGTTTTTAAACCGAGGATTATCCATTTAGATCCAGATCCATAGGTCCAAAAATCAATTTGGTCATATTTTCTATCCATATTCTGGATATATCCGCGGTGAGTAAAGATAAAGCCAATTCTTTCAAGATCTTCCAGAAGACTGTCATCACCAGGAGCCATCGAGATAACCGTTGCAGTTGAACGGGTTCCATGGGAAGAAATGAGCATTTCTGATAATCTCTGAAAATAGGAAACAAAAGTAGTAATAAAAGAACAAAGCTATGTTTTACCTGGAGCTGTCGATCCAATGCAACACCAACGCAGAAATCAGAGACAATCAAAGTGATTTGAGTGAAATTCTGTCTAGCAGTTTCAATCCGTGGTTGATTAGCAAAAAAGAAATACAAAGACGTAATATTATCAATCATTCCAGATGATGGAGTTCCTCGGGTATCAATGCTATAAACGAAATATAGTATATTGAATTGAACAAAAGAAAGAACTTACTAAATGTCAACAACTTTTTGTTGTAAATTAATTCCAAGGGTTTGAGGATCGAGAATTGCATTCCGAGGATAGGCACAATTGATATTGCAATTGACTGTATGCGGTGCAACAAATTTTGCAATTTCATTGATATCAAAGGTCAAGGACTCTTCATCCAAGGTAAGGCATTCCATATTAACGAGAAATTCTTTCCATGGGATTCTACAGTATACATCATTAGTAATTGTTAAGCAACAGATTTCCAAATATCTATGGGATTTGAGATTTTGAAATGCAGCTTCCATGGCAGGAGATGTCGTTTCAACTTCAAGTTGTTCCATTGTATCCAAGGCCATGATGATTTTAGATTCATTAAAAACAAGCTTTCGAACCAAAGGTTGTTTCGTTCCAGGGACAATATACAATTCGCTATCTGCATCATCGCGAACGTAACTTTCATCAATGCTAAAAAAATGCCTTGTAAATACACTTTTGTAAAACAAAAAAACTTACTACAAATGTTCCATTTTATGAGGCAACAATGCATAGATAGCAGAGAGATCCATGGTAAATTCAGCGCTGGGTAAAACATTTAGACGTTGAAGTGATTCTATTCCCCCGGCATAGGTTAAAAATGTAGAAAGGATGGCAGAATCAATGAATCCAAGGACTGTAAGATCAATGGTATCTTTAAGGAAATATTTCCATATTCGAGGATCATTGTATTCCCGGGTATCAATTGGAAGTATATGAATTGTTAAGGCAGATGAAGCATTAAGTTGGTATTGCAAAATGCTCAAATCCTTAACAGATATCCATGGTCTTGTATTGTCGCTCATATCAAGATAAAAATGATTATCCAAAAGAGTTATTTTTTTAACCACGGCAAAGGGAGAAGCACATCCGACTAATTGTGCACCAACTGCTTCAAAGGGTTGAATGTTGGTTCCATTGTAGTTTTGAAAGTTTTTACTTGGTTGGTGCAAGTTTTCCATGGTTGAGAAATATTGAAAATTCCTTAACGATGGCATTTGAGCCAACCAAGTTTCAGTCGTAAAATAGTAAGGATCGTCTTGATCCATGGCTTCAGCACTGTTATCCATGTATAACTAGAACTGAATCCGGTGTCAGAAATGGATATGGCACAAAAATGAAAGATATTTAAAATATTGTTACGAACAAATACATTACTAATAACAAAAAAGTTTAATTAAAAAAAGTTTATTTGCATTAAACAATACAATTCCAGGGGCAAAAAAATATTAAAAACATTTACAAATCTTTAACAATGGGTGTTTCTTCCTTGGTCATTTCAAGACGTTTTCTTACACGAAATCCAAGGACAAGGGTTTTGTTTTTTTCTGTTTGAGTCCAATAGCCAATTTCAACCATTTGACCTTGGCGAGTTTCAATAAAACCATTATGTGTGTATTGAAATCCGCGGGCAAGGAGATCTTCCATAATATTATCATATCCAAGGGCATCGGTGACAATGGCAGCAGAAGAAGGTACATCATTTCGAAGCATTTGTGAAATGCGCTGAAGTGTGACAGTTAAGATATATCGTTGGAAGTATGACTTAAAAAAAGCTTACTGTAAGTTGAGCACTAAGTGCATTTCCAAGGGCACAAAAGCTTTGTACGATCAAATGAAGGCTAACCAAGAATGGTCTTCCTTCATGGTCACGTTCATATGTATCCATGTACAAGCGTGAAATATTGTCGACAAGGCTTGCATTATCAGTTCCACGGGCATCAAAGCTGTAAATATTGATACATTAAAAATTTTATAAGTATATAAAAACTTACTAAAGATCATTCATTTGCCGAGGGAAATGCATACGGGTAAGAGAAGCAAGTCGACCGACAAATTCAACTTCCCATCGATGAACATTATATTTAGATACCTTTAAGTAAGGCATTAAATTTTCCAAGGCATCAACAGCAAATTTTCCAGAGATATAAATTGCTTCCGTGTACATGAAGAAATGGCTCAAGATAGCACTATCAATGAAGAAAATTTTCTTTCGAAAAGTTTCAGATTCCAAGGCGATGGTGTAACTGGCATTACATTCCTTCATCAATCTTCCAAGGGAAATATTATCAGAACCAATAACAATTTTTTCCATGGTATCAAAAGTAACATGAATGCGGCTTTGATCAATCAAAAGATGAGTAACCCAAGGCTTCATATTTGATGCTTTGTAAGACAACATTCCATGGATGAGTTTAGGGTTAATCTTGTCTTTCTTGTATTGTTCCAATGGGCTATCGTCATCACAGTAATCTCCTTGGTTAGTTTTTGATTGAGAAGTTCCAGGGGGTTGTGCATTGCCTGTTCCACTTGATTGAGAAGTTCCAAGGGTTGATGATTGTGCAGTTCCTTGGGTTGATTCAGGAGTGCCATTGCTTGGTGGATGAGCATTGCTGTTTCCCGTTGGTTGAGAAGTTCCATGGGTTGTTGATTGTGCAGGTCCTTGGGTTGATTGTTCAGTTAAAACCTTTAATTTAGGATGTAAAAGACTATCCAAAAACAAAACACAAAAAACTTACATTACTGTTAGAACTGTTAGGAATCCTTGATAAATCAATGAGTCCATCGCCGTCCTCGGGATCCAAGAAAACTGGATGTTCTTCACTTTCATTATCTGAAGCAGATTCCCGTGGCGATGGCGTTGAAGATCCAGTTGTCTTTCTATTTGAAGGAGCTTTAACAGGAGGAACATCAAAAGAATTCATGTTTTCCATGGTAAGTTGACTTCGACGAGACATTGATGAAGGTTGTCTGACTACAGCCGAGGAATTGTTAGCAGTATTCCAACCAGATTGAGCAAATGGTTGTTGTGCAGCATAAGAATTTCGCATAACATTTCCAGGGTTAGGTGGTGGATTACTCCAAATTGGCAATTCCATGGGATGAGGTTGTGGTAATGCAGAGGCATATCCTCCTGCAAAAGGAGAACCATATACCATAGGATGAACAGAAAAATCATATTCCATGGTAGTAGCAGAATATTCAAATTCCATGGGACGAGCATCAGAACCATATTCAATAGGAGAAGAACCATATTCAGATAATGGTGGAGAAGCATATCCAGGGTATGGAGAAACATTTTCCTAAATATTGTTGTAATTTTCAAAACGATATTCAAAAGGTTACCTGTCGAGCAAAGGGTTGAATTATTTCATATCCTCCAGGGGCTTGTTCATTTGGTACAGCATCCATGAAAAATACTTCTCCTTGGGCTGGAATTGTTGCACGAACGATTTCGTAAACTCCGAGATGAGGGTTGTATACCCTACAACAGGGTATTTTAACAACTCCCGGGACACCAGATGGTGTAGAGCAATTGCTACGATTAAAGTTGAAAGCCATAACGATTGTATGTAAGCTATAAAGACATAGATAAAACAGATAAAGATAGAAAGGCATAAGATAGATATCCGTTAATACGGCATAAACACATGCAATACAAACAAAGTATAAAAAAGGTAATCTTTATTAATTAATAAATTCCAGGGTACACAAAACAACAAAGGTATTTAAGGATGTTTAAATCCGACAATAAAATGTCGGGTTCCACGGTTACAAAGGTATGTTTCATATGCTTCAGTTGGGCTGCGACGATGAATATTGCCGCGGCTGAAACCATTTCCACGGGCAGAAGCGACAGCTTGATCACTTGGAGGATTAGTGGTGAGCAAAGTAATGCAAGCTCCAGGTACAGTTACTGCTTCCAAGGCCTAAAAAAAGCGTGGATATATCAAAGAATGCATTTTAAAAACTTACCTGAATGAGATGAACAAAAGCTTCAACTTTTGGAAATCTGTTGGTAATTAACATAAGCCGTTCAAGCCTATGTGTTCCGCGGCTTAAGCAAAGGGCATTGACAGCATCAATCATATCTCCATTGACAAATTTTGAAGCATCCAAGCTAAAATTGTTTTATGTATATATCAAATTTGCTATCACCAATAAAATGCTTACGTAATATAGCTAGAGGTAGCAGGAAGAAGATTACAGATATTTTGAACATCCATTTCCACGGGATTAGAAGGGAAAATATGAATTGCTTCCAAAGAATTTCCAGGGTCAACACCAAACATTGCTTGAAGAAGATCTCTATCCAAATTACCAAGGGCATAGATAATCTTTACTCCACCAAAAAGATGATTCCAGGGAACATTAGCTGCATAAGGAGCATTTGATTTTGTTTTGCTTTCAATTGAGCAGCAAACATCTCCATGGTAAGAGGCAACAAATTCAATGATTCTTTCTGCAGCGATCCGGGGGAAAGTATTATCATCCATAGAAGCAACAAATGATCGATCAAAAAGATCAAGCTTTCGAACCTTCTTTTCCTTGGTAGCACATTGAACTCTTTGAGTTCCTTCAACTTTTCCAGTGGCAGGAGTAGCATCAAAGTCATCATGTTTTCCTTGGGGGATGTATACATTAGCAACAGACTTTGAAAAAGCAAGACGATCCCGAGGTTCTAAAACAGCATCTTTAGTGGATTCTTGATAGATAAAGTAGCTTACCAGTTCTAGGAACACGATTTCCATTGCCAAGACCACCTCGTGTAGGGCGGCCTGAACTATTCATAGGAGCAGGGGATGAATTTCCAGGGTAATAGCTTCGATTGAATCCACGTTCAGGAGGATATCCTCGATCGAATGCACCAGGGTAATGATTGCCACCAGGCATGCTTCGATAAAATCCTTGGTCACGTTGAAAACGGGCATCAGCTTCAGCTGAGGATGATGGTCCATATTCATCAGGGAATTCTCCATGGCCTTGGAACAATGGATGAGGATTCCGGGTTCCTTGGGCATTTCTTTGACGACGTTGAGCTTCTATTGCAAGCTTTTCAGTCCAATCTTCTCCGAGCTGAAACAAAAGCAATATATTATTTACAAACAATGACATAAAACTTACGGCATCAAGAATCGCATTGACGCGATCCTCTTCTTCTTTATCATTACCACGGCCACGTTGGCCACCATTTCCTCTTGAAGCCATTTCTTTAAGTTGTTGATAGATGGTTGAAAGAGCGTAACTAAAAAGCGTTGTGTTTGTAAAATAAGTAAAACACTAAATGAAGAAAAACAAAAAAGAAACGAAAGAGAGAAAGAAAGGTAAAAAGTAAAAGTGGATTTCGAAAGATTTGCATCAATAGGAAAAGAAAGTTCTTTTCAATTCAAATTTGCTCTCGCTCTCTTTTTTTCGTTGCAAGATACGAATTTTTGTTTTGTTTTCAAAATTTGTTCTTTTTTCTTTCTCTCTCTCTCTCTCTCGTTCTCCCTTCTTTCTCTTCAAACTACCGCCGAAAAAGGCACATAAGGTATAAACAATTGTATTAAACAATTTTAAGTTAAAAAAAGGCATATATCAAAAAAGTTAACATTTATTAATGCAAAACAAAGAATGAATACAAAAATAAATTTTCCGTGGTAAAAAATAAATAAAAACTAATTAACGAATAATAGGCATTGTTGATGCTGCTATTGGAGCACATCGATGGTCTTTAAATGCAAAGACGATTTCCCGGGAATTGTAGATAGCCATCCAAAAGGAATATTTTTCCATGGCATTATCAGGATCAGCAATGTAGCCATCATGGGTGTGTTCGAATCCAAGGGTATCCAAATCTTCCAGAATTCCGTCATTTCCATGGAGAGTTGTAGCAACCACTGCAGATGATTTTTCATCAATTAGCATTTCTGCTAATCTCTAAAACATAATCCTATTAATGCTATAGTTGTATAAACAAAAACTTACGTCAACCTGGGCTTGGAGAGCATATTTTTCAGCAAAATCAGTAACAATTAAGGTTACTTCCCGAAAGCATGGGACTTGATTTCTTTTTTGAGTAAAGAATCCATGGTAGAGAGTTGTAACATTATCAATAAATGTAGAAGTATCTGTTCCGCGGGCATCAAAGCTAAAAAAGAAGATGAATCAATGGTACATTCAGAATAACAACTTACTATAGTTTTTCAAGGGAATCAGGAAGCATAGGAATAAGGGTTTGTAATCTTCCAGGGGTTCGGAAACGAAAGCAATGAAAATGGATATTTCCAACAGTTTTCAGTCCATTCACAATATAATAAACTGCGTCCCGGGGAATAAGACCAGAAAAAGAAACATATGTTGTTCCAAGGGTAAATTTTCGCCAATCTGCTTTCAAGCAAACACGGTAATCAGCAGTGGCAAAAACGATGACCAAGGATTCCGTGGCAGTGGTAGTATTGCATATATCTCGAAAAGCTTCGGCATTGGCAGGCATGACAATACTTTCCTTGGTATCCATTTTGAATCGAATTTCCGTGGAGGCAAATACAATGCGGCAAACTTTTGAGTTTGAACATGCTGCTCCATATTTCAGCATTCCAGGGAGATCTTCTCTTTTCATGCTTGGTTCAGCCAAAGAAAGAGCAGGACACTGTTCTGAACTTTGAACATAACATCCGTTAAGATTTTCCTTGGGCATTGCCTAAATGTGATAGAATTAAATCAAGATGCAAATAAATAGAAAAACAACTAACCTTAACAAATTTTTCTTTTGAAATTCTTTTTGGGATTTCAATGGGAGCAGCAGGTTCCATTTCCATGGGTTGTTCTTCCGATTTCTTCTCTTCCGGTGGTTGAGAATGTTGTCTTCCAGCAGGAGTTGGTGGATGCCATCTTGGAACAGGAAAGAAAGCCCCAGGGGCAGCAAATTGTGGCCGTGGATTTCCAGGTCGTGCATTTGGATTTCCACGGGAAGAAGAAGGTTGTGCCTGTTGGTTAGACCAAGGCAGAGGATTGCTTCTTGCAGCAGAAGGACGGATTGGACGACCACTGGGGTCTTCACGAGCATCATTGTTGCCATTCATTGTTCAAAGAACTAAGAAGACAACAGTGTTCAACGATAAAATCCAAACAAGTTAAAGATATAAAAACCGCAAAAAACGGAATAAGAACACAAAATCAATGACACAACAAATAAAAAAAGGTACATTTATTACAATTCCGTGGGCAAAACATAAAAAAATTTAACAAGATTTTAAACCTATCATAATAAGTCTTCCATGGGTTTCTTCTCGATCACGGGTAAAGATGTAATACAAATTGGAGCAATAAATATAATTGAACCAAAATTTAAAATTACATCTTTCCAAGGTATTTGCGGCTGGCTTTGTATATCCATCAGTGGAGAGCAGCGTAACGCAGGCATCCGGGGTAGTTGTTGCAATAATTTTCTAAAAAAAATAATCATTAAATAGCATTTAAAAAAACCAAAAAACATACTCCAAGGATTTTTTGCAGCCCAGAGACACTGAAGAATCTTTGAGAAACAACAAGCAGTTGTTCAAATCCATGGCCTTGATATAAATCGCAAATTCGATTAGTTACATAAACTAAATCCAAGGGCAATTTCTCCATATTCAACCTAAAAATTGTATAAAGCAATGTAAAGATAAAGTAATATAAATACTCACGTAACCCTTTTTACATGGGAGCGAAAGCTGAACATGTTGTAATGCCATGGTTCACTGTACCCGCCTAAGCCAATGTCAATAATATCCATTTCCATGGTACGGACATTACGGAGACGAGATACAAAATCTGCAAAAGCTTCGCATCTTCCATGGCCAACAAAGGAAAGGTGATGGATTGCAACCAAAAACAGTTGAAGCTGTTGTTTTTCATTGGTGAGGGTCAACAACCATTCCAAGGGTGTATCCCGGCATTCCAAGGTAAAAGTTGGCATCGGCAAAAGTCGAGCTTCACCGAAAATCTTTTTGAAGGAATCGAGCGATATCCGTGGGCAGCTTCCATCAGAGTATTCGACGACGACAATACCATCGACAAATTTTAGACTTTGAACCTAAGAAAAATTATGTGTGAAAAAAATGGGAAGCAGATAAACAAAAAAAAACATACCCGTGGCATGCTGGTCGTTGTTTGAAGAATTTTCATATGAACATTTCTTCTTTCTTTTCGAAGCTTTTCGAATCCTTGGTTACCCCAAGGAGATTTCCATGGAAGAGGTTGTTCGTTCTTTTGCCGAGGGTCAGGATGAGATGGTGATTCTTCATTCGTTCCATGGACTGGTTGTCTTTCATCAGATTCCGCGGGCAGTTGATGAGCATTTCCATGGGCTTCATTTGATTCAATCTTTAATGCCAAAAGTTCCAGGGGCAGCTTTTCCTGAGATTCCTGGGGAAGCTAAAAATATATAAATATTACTTTCTGTCAAAGGTAAATATTAGTAATAAAAAGAACTTACATTTTTTATCAAAGCATTAAAATCAATTTTCTTTTTATTTCTTTCAGCCATGATGAAGTTTCTATAAAAAATATTATAGAAATTAAAAAGTTATATAATAATACTGGAGCAACAAAAACGCGACCAATTTTTTTTTCAACAAATAAAAATGAAATGGAAGAGAAGAGAGAAAAACTTTGACAAAAAAAATTGCAACAAAAAAACGTTGACTTTCGAAACGCTTTCGCGTCGAGATTTTTCTGGCGGCAACTTGCTTATTTTTTTTGCTGCTGCTGAAAAAGACTTAGAAAATTTTTAGCTCTTTTCTTGTACTTATATTTTTTCGTGATGTTTTATAAATTTATATATTTATATATCTGAGTTAACGTTAAACATTTTTAGAAATATCTTTACGCTTATTGTTGATAAAAATGAGCTTAAATAATGCACATTCTGTGCCAATGTTTTATTTCTCCTTGGAGCAAATGCAGAAAACAACTCTGCCTTTGGCCGTGGACTGGTGCAGGAATGAAAAGGGTGCTGATAGATATCCCTTCTTTGTTGTAAGTTTTTTATGTCATTTTTTTAATAATCATTGTGTTGTTTTAGATTAAAACGGATCCTTTGTTTTGTGATATGTTGAAAATTAACAAAGAAATGTTACCCCGGGATGCTGAAGCTGCTGTTACAAAAATGGAGCTCTCTGATGTCTGCCCTGGAATTTATCGAGTAAAGAAGACCCCGGCACAAAATCAACCCTTGGATCAAATTGAAGCAATTGCTGAACATTTGAAAAAAATGGAAGAACAGCAACACCTTGGAGAAGATGATGAAAAAATGTCCTTGGAATTGATGACTTCACGCTCATATATAAGCAAAACCCATGGATTTGATTACAAAGAACATCTTGACTTTTCTGTCTTAGATGTTATTGCTCAATCAAGAGATGACTTTCCCCATGGATGGAATATGGAAAACCTCCCTGGGAAACTGACGGAACTTTTAAATGTAAGTTTTTACCTCTTTATATAATTTTTATATTCATTGGGTTTAGGGTAACAACAAAATCCTTGGAGTCTCTACAGCAATGTGCTACATGGGAGAAGATGGAACCAACTGCGTCATCCACGTCGAAAATTATGATCTTCCCTCGGCAAATGTTCTTTTACAACATTCAGCTGGAAAAGTTAGTATTTCATTTTGTCTAGATCTTTTATATATTTTTTCCATCTTTAGGCATGGATTGGATTCAACCCCGATGATGAAAGAAAGTTGAATGCTGTAATGAAAAAGAATGCCAGGGAAACATGTTGCGATTCTCCGTTGCTCCATGTCGACATTATGATCGATGCAAATCTATTGGATGACCTTGGAATTATCTGGTATTATGTTATCCAACGCCCTGGAGATATTGTTATCACCAATCCCCGGGTAAGCTTTTTTATTTTTAAGACCAGCGTCATTCTTTCGTTTTTAGGGCTTTCATCAAGTTCATAACCTTGGATATAATTTTGCTGAAGCATGTAATTTTGTTTGTGATGGATACAAAAAGATTGCAAGAAGACGCAAAGCCTGCCAATGCCCTGGAAGATTAAGTCTATATCAAGACCTTGAACCTTGGAAAATTCTTTCGGATTATGTCTATGAAGGAGAACTGGAAATGTTAGTTGCCACGGATGCCACAGCTTCTCTTCCTGTTTCTGAACTTCAAAAATTATATGAAGTTGTGCCTCAAGATGAACCTTGGATCTCTGCTGCTGCGGAAGAAGACGAAGAAGACCTTGGAATGCTGATTGATCCAGCAACTCAATTTTCAAGTACTGTAACTCAAATTCACCCCATGGACTTCTTGAATGAACGTATTGGAAGTGTTATTGGCCCTGCTGCTGCCACAGAAGATGATAACCAACCCATGGAAGAATCTTGTGATATTTTTGAGGAAAGTGTCATTGTTCTTGATACCCCAACATCAACTGCTAAAGAAAATGCTACCACGGATCACGATAAAGAATCGTCAGATGATGAAGACGAGTAAGTCTTTTTAAACGTATATTAACATTCTAAATTTTTTTGTTATAGAATTCCCCCGGAAGAAACTGCTGAATCACAAATGCCACGTCGTCAGGCCCAAGGAAGAATTGATATATCAAGAAACGGTCTCAATAATTTGCTTAATGCAACACAGCGACAAAAAAGAGCTGATGCCCGGGCAGATTTTCTCTCTCAAAAACGCTTTCGTGAATCCCATGGAAATCGCAATCAAAAAGAAGACTCTTTGCGAAAAAGATCTGATGAAATTCGTGAAAACAAACGAAATTCTGATACTTACAGAAAATCCCGAGGAAAATCAAGAGAAAGTTATGAAGAAAGAAACCCTGGAAGAAAATTTCGAATTCGTGATGCTGGGCCCATGAGTTGCTGGTTCAAAAGCCGCATTCAAGTCTGCAGCCGAACGATTGAAACTTCAATCCCACGGATCGATGAATACAAAGTTACTGGAAAATGGTATCGTCGAATCAATTATTCCGAAAGAAAAGACGCCGCGGAAACGAAAAAAACAATCTTGGAAAAAAGAAGATTGCTTTATAATGCCCTGGTTAAGATGTATCGCCATTCCCCGGAAGTGCTTCAACATCGAATTGCTGAAAAGTACTTTGAGAAGGAACTCATTCGTGACTTCATTTACTACCACAATGATGCCCATCGTGATCTCCTCTGTGCTGCCTTGGAAAGTCTAAATGCTGATATGGACTATTGGAATGATATTTTTGCCTCGGAAGCTCAATGGAATGAAGAATTTGGGGTCGATTCAGAATATCGAATTCCTTCGGTAGATTGGACTACTTTTTCTGTTTAATTTTTTTTATGTATTTTACCTTGGAATAAAAAAATTTCTTTTATAAATGTTGTTACTTTTTTTATTTTGTAATACAGTTTCTTTTACTGTAGATATCTATCAAATATTTTTTCACATTTTTATTGGTCATCTGTTATAGATGTACCCTTGTACTTCTTGTCCGAGATCTTTCGACGACCGCAAATCCATTCTCGCGCATATTAGAGATCGTCATTCCCTTGCGGAAAGGATTACCTGTCCTTTTTGTGATAAGGATTACACTTATGACAGTTATCGGGGACATTTGAGAAATCATCATGACCCACCCCCGGCATTACAACAGGCAGCAGCCGAAGAACAAAACGTTATTGATCACGCATTCGACCATGGAGATGATATTGATGTTGATGAAGTTCAACCTGAGACAGAAGATGATACCTCGGACGACGAAGAAGCTGCAATCATTCTTGAAGAAATTTTTGTTCCTCCAGAAGAAGCTCCACCACCTCCGGATCCGAATCTAACCCCCATGGAAAACTTTTTGGCCGGAGTTGATTCATTTCGTGAAAAATGCTTTGAAAAATGGCTTCAATTTTCTTCTCATCCAGATGCCACGGAAAAAATTGCTGGAATGTGCTGCGATCTGTTGTTGGAAGTAGCAGCAGATGTCATCAATATAGTTAAACCTTTGCTTGGGGATAGTACAACTGAGAGTGTTTTAAGCGCATTTCAACGAGTCACCTTCCCATTGACCTCGGAATACCGCAGAAAGCAGCATTTGAATAATTTGGGATTATTCGTTGAGCCAAAGCGTTACGTTATTGATGTTGAACATGTTAATGTCCGTACCGAGGAAGGAGTGCATATTGCACAAAGAAAGCAAACAGTTGCGATGCCATCTATTCGAGAATCATTGCTGGCAGTATTGTCGACCCCGGAAATTGCTAATGAACTCGTCATGCCCTCGGATTTTACAAATAGCGTTATCTGGGATCATCCATTTTGTGGTTCAAGAACCCAAAATTTGCTTGAGGTTTGCTTTAGTGTTTTCTTTAGTTCATGTTTAAGTTATTTGACTTTCAGACCATGGGAGAAGACTTTTTGGTTTTGCAACTTTTTATGGATGAATTTACAACAACCTGCCCCATTGGATCCCAGTCAACTACTTATAAAATGGCTGGATGTTATATAAGATTGCTCAATTTTCCCGTGGATCTGCTTTCTAAGTTGAATCTTCTTTTTCTTTGCTTCCTCGGCCATGCCACGGAAATCATGGGACTACTTCAACTTCAATTATCAAAAACCGTCGTAGTTGAGTTAAAACAATTGGAAAATGAAGGAATTATGATCAATTACCATGGAACTCAAAGACGGTTTAAAGTAATTCTTCAGTCTTTGGCAGCCGATAACCTTGGGCATCATCAACTTGGTGGATTAATTCTCTCCTTTGCTTCCCATAACTGTTGTAGAATGTGCAATGTAACAGCTGATACATTAAAACCACTGCATGCCTTGGAACCTGATGGACAGAAAACCGTGGAAAGATATGATGAACTTGTTGCTACAAATGATTTGGATCAAATGTGGACTTATGGAATTCGAAGCACTTGCGCCTTTAATACCTTGGAACATTTTCATGTAATGAGAAATGTATCAGTTGATATTATGCATGACTTGCTGGAAGGTCATTTTCAACGTGTAATTCCCATGGTTCTCCGTGATGCAATTGCCCATGGGCATACGCTTAGAACAATTAATAACGCAATTAAAGCTTTCCAATTCTTCGGTCCTGATAATGAGAATCCTCCAAATGTGATTTCTTTGCCTGCTCATGCCCCGGAAAATGGTGATTCAATCAAAATGAGTGCCAATCAAATGTCCATTTTTATTAAGCTTTTACCTCTGATCTTCCATTTTGCTGGAATTCGACTACGTACCCGTGTATGGACAATGTTTATGAAATTGCAAAGAATTATTGATATCCTCTGGGCTCACAAAATTGATGAAACGACCACGGCATTGTTAGATCGACTGATCCAGAATCATCTTAAGGAATTCCACGACCTTGGAGGAAATAAAACCGTGAAGGCTCATTTAGCTTTGCATTATCCTCGTGTTATCCGGGAAATGGGTCCATTGAGATTTTTGTCGTCAATGAGATTTGAAGCATTCCATCAACCCTTGAAACTTCATGCTAAAGTAATTCGCTGCCACAAAAATATCCCAATGTCTTTATCTTCTAAAAATTCAAAGATCCAGGCATTTGTTTTGCACATGATGAGAAAAGGTTGTTTCATTTTTTTTCGCTTCAAAGTAGTGATAGTCATTTTATAGGAAACTACGTCGAAAATTTAAGAAGTTCGAGATCCCGTGGAAAATACAAAGGAAGTCTTGCTGTAGTTTATGGACAAAACGAAACGACCAAGGAACCGATTTTTGGAGAAATTCAGTCTTTAGTCGGAGGCACTATGCTTCATCTTCACTGTTTAACCGTGGAAGAATTTGATGAAGAAACCCATTGTTTTATTGTCCAAGGAACTTCCCAAACCACGCAAATTGCTGTTAATCAGCTTTTATATCCTGATCCATTGCCTATTTACGCCATTGATAGAAGATATATCAGACTACGGGAACATTTGCTGTAAAGTTAATGATACCGGAATTTCGGCGGTAGTTAATAAAGAGTCTAATGTTAAGTTTACTTTTTGCAAATAGTATTTTTAAAATATTTATTTTTCCGCTCAAAAATTCCCGACGCGAAAACATTGTTCAACAGGCGCCAAAATATCCCAAGATTTTTTTGATGTTTGCTTTTTTTTCTCTCCTCTCCGACAATTCTTTTTATTTCTCTAATCTTTTCTGTTACACTTTTCATATATTCATAAATTGTTTAACCACTTTTATTTTTCAGATATGTCTAAAACCGCATCTATACAAATTCATGCTGAATGCTCTGAAGTGCTCCACCTGGATGGAACACTGCTGCCATATGCCTTCGACAATGCCGTTGCATTGGATGTCGTCAACTTTGTGAAAGAAAGTTACAACCTTCCCCAGGATCTTATGTATCAACTGAAAATCCCTGCCACGGATCTCTTTGGCAAAGCAAAGATTGCATCATTGGTTGCTCATTCACCAATAATGGGTGGTGAAAAGTATTTTCTGGTTATTAGTAAGTTATTTCTTCATTATTATCTCTTCTGCTTTTCTTCTTTTTTTAGGCGAATATAGTGCTGATGCCCCTGCAACCCCATCTCAACTCAAGCCTCGGAATGTCTTTCAAGAAGACTCAAATCTTGCTGCTCAAGCATGTGCTTCACCATCCCGTGCCTTTGGAAGTCTTAATGTTCAAGATACTCCTCGACGACCAGTATTTGGGCGTGCCGCAACTCCCATGGAAATAATTGCATCTGCAATAAATGAACAACTTTCTTCCCGGGTAAAAAAACATCTTTGTTCTCGTTTTTTATATGTTATTTTACTAGGAAACAACACCAACTTCACAGCCCGCGGATACTAATGGATTTGAATCACAACGTACTTCCCAGGTAAAAATTACATCTTTTCGCACTTTTATGTATTTGTATTATTACTAGGAAACAACACAACCTTCTCAGCCCACGGATACTATTACCACTGAATCAACATCGTCTGTTGCCGATGGAACTGTTCTTCTTCAACAACTTCATCCTTCAATGCCCGTTAATCGAGCATCTTTCCTTGGAGATCTTTATCGCCAAAATAAAGATATTATGGATAATGTCTTTGCTGAAATGACACAATCTGAAGATTTTCATTTTCATGACGTAAGTTGTATTATTACTTAAGCTTCAATTGACACATCTTTCCTAGATTAATGTTGTGGAGAGAATGGCAGTCCCTCGGAATATCGCAGCTTTCGTTCTCCTCAGAAAAGAAACCCTTGGAGATTACAACATTCGTGTTGGCCAAATTGCCCGGGAAAGTGCTCAAAAGTTAGCTGTTGATTTATTCATGGAAACAAAAACAGCGTAAGTCGTTCATATTAGTTTCAAATCTTTAATAACAATTGTTTTTCCATAGCTCTTCAATTCCTCGGATAGCTGCTAAACCTTTGGTCGACTTTTTCAAAAGAATCACTGAAAATAATTTCTTTGACATGCTTTTGCGACCTAAAAGTCCCTTGGTTGAAGCTGCTAGAAAAAGAGAAGAACGAAAAGATCGCAGCAATGGATTTATACCAAGGAAAAGAACGAAAATTATGTTTACCACGGCACAAGGCGATGACATTGAAAAAGCAGCAAAAGCCATCGCAGCAGCTCATACCACGGAAGAAGTCGAAGTTCTCATTAAAACTACCAGGTTAGTATATATTTTCTCTACACTCATTTACTGCAGACTTTACAGCTCTCTTCGATCACAATGGATCCATACCATGGTACAGGACAAGAAACCTCTGATTCCTGAAATTGTTGTTTCGAAATTCCCCATGTTTAAAACCAACGCCTCTTGGGTATGTTTTATATTGCACATGCGTTTATTTGGTCTCTCCGATATATAAATTTCAGCTTGCTTATGACTTTCAATACACCATGGAAAACATTTACAAAAAACCAGTTTTTAATGTTTCTGAAACTCTGGCCAAATATGCTTCTGCCATTGCCTCGGTTGCCTTTGATAAAGAACTTGTTTCTGCCTTTGAATTGGAAACTGTTGAATCAGATATGATGAAGACTGTTTCAACCTTGATTGACCTTATCGGGGTTTACACAAAGAAAAAGAACCATGCCCAAGCCGATCGTCTAATCATCGAATCCAAGGTTTGTATATATTTTTTAAGCCGTACTTATATCAAGTTTTAGGAACTTCCTAGCGTTGAAGAAATGGTTCAACAACGTCGAGATGCTAAACAAATTGCTCCCATGATCTTTGTTATTCGGACTTCCCAAGGAAAACAATATTTTGTTTCAACAGATGATTTTGCTTTAGAAGTATGTTAATCCCAAAGTACCACTTGTAATTTCGTTCATTTTTTTAGGTCCACGGAAACTTTGGTGATGCTCTCCAATGTCTTACTGCTCTTCATTACGTCTTGTATATTGAATATGCCAAGGAACTCCAGAATTTTAACCTCTTCTTGGAAAATCTCTGTGGAATGAATCATAAAGGAATGAATAAAGCCCGGGAAAATTTATTGCTTGATTTAAAATCCAAACTGAGAAGTAAGCTATCCATTGTTGATTTAACTGTAAAGTTTCTTTTAGGTTTGGATACTCCATCAGCTACTCAATCGAGCAATGTATAACCCATGGATCGGTATTTTTGAACTGTTCGGTGATAATCCAAACAGGTAAGTTTTTGTTTGTGGTGATTCTTCGTATTCATTATCCGTTTGCTTTCAGATGCCCATGGAAAAAGAAATGTTGAATTTCAAATATCTGGTGCCTTTGATCCTATGTTCTCATGGTCCAAATCCCTGATTTTTAAAGTTTGTTTCTGTTTTTTTATTGTTATATATTTTGCCTAGGATTGTTAATTTGTTATTAATAAATTTATTGTTTTTTATATGCTATTGTGTATGTTTTGCAGACCGTTTTGGTAGGGATATTTTGGGGGGAAAATATAGGTTTTGAGAGGACGGAATAGTCGAAAAAAGTCGCCGAAATCGTCGACGGAAAAACCCTGTATAAGTCAGAAAAATTTGTACGAAAACATCCTCACTTTTGTTCCCGAAAAAGTAGGAAAAAAACGGACAATTTCATAGAAAAATTACACCGAAAACATATTCTTTTTCCTCTTTAATAGTCCACTTTTGAAGCGGACAAATAAAAACATAGGAAAAAGGTATGTCGAAAACGTCCAAAAATTCCTATTAAAAAGTACCCTATTTTTGGGGCCCGGATTAGTCTTGAAAGTTCCCGATCCAAAATAATCAACAAATTCGGACGAAAAAACGTACCCTTTTTGGACGAAAGCGTCCGAACTTTTTTTTCAGTGTTTCTGGGTTCATCGGGCTGGCAAATCGCTGCAACTTAAAATATCGCAAAATCCCTCTTTCATATTATAGTTAAGCATGTTGACTAGTTGTACAAATTAACAGAATGTCTTAAAATATTAAGAAGACCGAATGGGTAGCAGAAATTTGAAAAATGCTACTCCGTCTCGAACATGCTGTGGGAACTGAAGAAGAGAAGAGTGAGAGAACACAACTTTGCTTTTTTTTCTCAAAAAGTGGCAGCTATTTTTGTTTTCCCATTTTTCTTTTAAACATCACAAAAAAAGAAGGAATGCATGAAAAAGGGCTTTAAAAAATGTGACCAAGGAAAAAGAGATAAAATTTTGAGACCACAAAGGCTTAAACGATGAGTAATTGCCATAAAAAATGATAAAAAACACAAAATCATTCCATAAAGGTAGTAAATATCTGTTGTTGTTAATAAAATATTTCGACATCACCAAAACTTTTATTTGCCCAATGTTTTCTGTTTTGCATTTTTCAAAAATTTCGCAATAATTTATTTGATTTTTAACAGTAAGAATGTTAAAAAAAACTCAAAGACAATATGATAAAATAAAAGCGATAAATGTGGTGTGATATTTAAATCCGCTGCTTTCAACAGGCTCATCGGTCACTTGAGATTTCGATTCAGGAAGTTCACTCTTTTCATTTGAATGAGAGTCTTCATCTGATTCAGAAGAGCGATAATGTTCTCGTCGACGTTCAGGGTATGTGTGCTCAACTGCTGGTTCTGAAGGAGGATGCACTTGTTGTGGTGCAGGTGCCGGTGCAGCTGGTGCAAGAGGAGCCGGCATTGGTGCCGGTACTGCGGGAACAGGTGGAGCGGGTGCAGCAGCTGGAGGCGGAGGATTAGGTGGTGATTTATCTGGACAATAACCATTAACGAGAGGAATTTTGCAGGCAATGTCTATAATAAAAAATTTTGAGTCTTTGTGCAGCAATAAATACTTTATATATATTTTTTATATGCTTGACAGAAACATTTGCGAGTTGCGAAATTCTGTTAATTAAACAAATATGTTATCTAAATTTTTTAGAACGAGTACACTAATAAATTTTACCTGGAATAATTTTTGAAATTTCCGGAACTTTGAATTCCGGAACCTTGATTTCTGGCCACCCTAAACAGATCTGTATCTGAAAAACAAAAATTGCGAAGATGACAACAGGTTTCATGACTTTTGTTGAAGAATAAAATTTCCTTCTTTTTCTGTGCATTTTAACGTATTCGTCCAAACATTTTTGATTCACCAAATTTTTTATTTAATTGGAATTTAATTTAAAATATCGTTTCAAATGTTTTAGCAATGAATTTTTCACTTTTTTCATATCGTTGCTAAAAAATAGCATTAAATTCCAGAATTTTTAAAAAATTATAAAAATGTTAAAAACTTTGATGTGATTCACATTCCAAATAATATCAAACCACATTATTTCAATAACATCGGCAAAAATTACTCCAAAACGCAACACAACCCGAGAATGGATGTAAAACCAAACTTTTATTTTCCCCCCACAAGTTCCATAAAATTACTGTATTAACTTTTCATTTATTTTTTGCTTGAACAAGAGGATTTTATTGCATAGTAGTTCATGAAAAAATAATGTTCTAAACCATTGCAATGGCCATTGTGTATTGAAAATGAAAGTATTCATTTCCATTTCCATTTTTCTATTACTAGAATGTATATGGTCATGTTTGTTGCTACCATTTCTTCTTTTGAGTTATACGTTGTTGAAATATTCATCGTTGAATGATAACAATAATCGGTACACTGTCATCTTTAAAAAAGAGATTAAGTTGATCAGGGATTATAGTCAAACAAAAGAACAATTACCAAATCTTAAAGCTCTTGAATATAATTACCGACACATCGTCTCATTTTGGATTTAAGTTACAAAATGTCATAACCGGATATGGAATATTACAAGCATTTTCAAGCGCAGCAATTGTATCTTTTTGTTGCACAAAAAAACAAATATTCAAATTTAAGTACAAGAATATCTACTTGTTAATAAATTTTGTTAAACTTCGAAGGTTTTGGTTATTTCATTGTTCGGAAAGTTAAAGAATAAAACTTTGAGCATTGAATTGGGTTTCTTATCTTTCACAAAACATTATTTTACATTACTCATATAAAATTAATAATTTGCAAAATAAAGTGGTAATTGTTCACTTAAAAGAAAGCGATTAAATGTGTGTTTCGGAAAACGTTTTAACAAAATTTTGTTTTAAAAGTTTAAATAACTGGTTCGAATGATTTCCATTCAAAAGCCCTTATTACTGTAACCATAGTTCTAAAAGTAGACATTTAAAATTTTTTAAAGTAGTAAAATGTCACTTACAAAACTGTTAAAAGAACTAATTACATAAATATTCCCCCTGGGGGTGTCGTATATATCTGTATATTTTCATTTTTTAAATCATAAACAAATAATTACAGTTTTTATTATTGAATTCAAACAAAACTACAGCATTTAAAAAAACGTTTAGCCAAACTTTAGTAATCTTAAAAGTTTTTACAATGAAAATAAATAATTTTCATATCTATTTTCATACAGTAATTAATTCTGTAGGATTAAACATCCATTGTTCTTTTTGAACAAATTTTATATTTTTGCAAAAAATACAAAAATATTCTCTTTAATTGTTTTGGGGTACGTCGAAATTTCGATTTCCCCTAAAAATTTGGTTATTGTTTGTGAAATTTAAAAGTAATCTCAAGATTTTTTTTTTTATTTTATTTTTAAAAATGATTTTTGTATTTTCTTTTATATAAAATTGTTTTTTTATTTCTTGGTTGTTGTGAGTGATAAAAACGGATGTAACTTCTTTAAAATAAGAAAATGGTAAAAAAGAGAAGAAAAAAACTTGCGACAGGAAAACGCCGATTATCGTTACTTTAGTTTTTTTTCTTGTCCCTTTGTTTTTCTTTGACTTTGGTTTTGGATTTCTTTCTTTTATTTTTTATTCTCAGTAAATAAAAAAAATAATATCATAATTTCTCGTAGCTTTTATTCCATTTTTTGTCATAAAACTAAAACTTTTTTGAGCTTTGAAAAACGTGTCATTTTTTCACAACAACAATTTTACATAAATTTTTTATAGAAAAAATCACGGCATTTTTGAAGTGACATGGATTTGGTTCCGATAAATGATGTCTTCATGGGAAAATTCCAACTTGTAAGTTTTTTGTACATTTTTGTTTTTTGTCTTTTTATATGGGAAAAAAGAGTTTCAAATAATTTAGCACAAATACATTTTACATGTAGTTCATTTCTTGCTTGTTTTTTTTATTTTCAAATAAGAAACATTTTCTTGGATGTTCTTTTAAAAGTAAACATTAAACAACAACAAAAAAGTAGGAAGTCTTTTTTTAAAGAAAAAGTGTTGTTTTAAAATTAGTTTTTTTACAAAGTTTCATTTTATTAGATTTTATTGTCCCAAAAAAGGAAAGGAAACTAAATTGTGAATATTTAAAAAAAGCTTTGTTTTTTAAGAGTTTGTTTTAAAAGTTTATGAACTTAAAAATGACGAATGTTTACTTGAAAAATACTGATCAGGTTAGTTTTTTTTCAAATCAAGCACATGATTCATGTGTTGTTAAGATTTTTTTGAACAAAAATAGAACGCGAATGGTTCAAATAAGTTAGCTTCATTACAGTAAGCATTATGCAAATTTGAAAATTTTGCAGAGCTAGTATGTATGTTGCTGCCATACTTACAGTATTCATTTTGCGTAAAAAACAATTAATGAAAATAAAAAGCGTTGCGAGTTTTTCGATTAAAGTTATTTTTGTACTTACAAATTTGCTCAATTGCTTACCCTTATTTTAGACACAACAAAAAACAAACATATTTACGCTTCCTGCTTAACTTAAAACTAAAACAAACAAAAATATCCCCAAACTCTTTATCAAATTAGTTTTATCTTTTTCTTCCCCCTAATGTTTTTTGTTATTTCTGTCCTTTCTGTTTTTGGCCCCCCTATCTTTCGTCTTTTTGTGTACAAAAAAATTAATTAAATTTGCTTCGAACGGATTCAATTTTTTACTTTTCCTTTGTTGTTGTTTGTTTTCTTCCTTTCATTCTTTTTTAGTCGCCTTTGAAGCTTTAATTTTTTTTAGGCAAAGTTTCATAAAAAGTCACTGACGCGCATCCCTTTTTTCTTTTCTATTTTGTTGTTAACCAAAAACACCTTTTTCGGAAATGTGTTGTTTTTTATTTTTTTGCTTGAAAAATATGTGCCAAAAATAGGTCGATGATGGCGGAATTCCATCAATTCGGGATTTTCATGCTCGAGTAAACGAGGGTGGTGGCAAAGTTCTTCCAATTTAGACTTTTTTTGATCCTAAGACACAGTTTTTGGATAAAAATAATTAAATAGCTTCATATCTTACCGTATTCCTATTAAATATTTTTATATGTATGTTTAAAAGACATAAAATTGTTAGGAAAAATAATATTTTTTAAAAATCTGCAAAAAACATTTATAATAATTTACATGTAACCCCCGTCATTACAAAATATGTAATGATACTGTACCCTTTTTTTCACCTGTTCTTTTATAGCCAAAGAATTAAGTCTGCCTTAAAAAATATTTGTATATTATTTAAGATTTCATCTGTCAAATTTTTAGCATAGTTTTATTTTGCAGATAACACGCAAAATGCCAAAGTTGGAGACATTTATAGCTTCTTTAATCAGGCATTCTTAAAAAAATACAAGCAAAAACATCCCATTTTTTCAAATTTGGTCATTAATATTCAATCATATTTTTCCGTCACTTTTTGCTATATGACATCCTTATAGTTTTCCAAAGATGTAGAAATATTATGACCGTTGAAAAGCGTCATTAGCAATTTCAGTTAACTATTTATAACTATCATCTTTAATCATCGCCCTTTTTATGATGATCCATTTTCATTTGTTAATGGAAAATTTACCCTTAATAAAACTTTGTTTTCCTTTTTTAGGGAAATCCTTTTTTAAACAAAACGAATTTGTTTTGTTTTAAAAGGACAATATTGTCACTCAGAACCTCTCTTTGTTTTTTTTACTTCATGGTTAATTTATTTTTTTCTCTTCCTTTTTGCTTTGAGCTGTATTTTTTTGGGTACATTTAAGGATTAAAGTTTGAAGTATACTAAAAAGGGGGATACAAAAATGAGAAAAGGATATATAACAGTAAAAACTTGTTCAGGGACACATATCACAACAGGAGTACATTTTTTGGTTCCTCATTGCTTGAAAATGTTGGAATTTTGACTCCAACATGTTGTTGTTAACAATGATTAATGCGGCGGACTTCCTCAAAGCTTGAACTTTGATAAAGAAAATTTTGGCACTATTTGAATGAACTTTTTTAAGAGCTTGTGTTTTTAATGAATTCCCATTTGTGACTTCATTTTTGTTTTTATTTTTGGGTTACAAACGTGCCTTCCTTTTTTAAAGTTCTTTATTGCCCACGTTGTATTTTTGCCAATTGGAAATAATAATTGTCTGTTAAACCCACACTGAAAATATCTTTTTAAACCCCCAGGCAGACAAGATAACACGTGTCTAGAATATCCCCTGAAGTAAATCCTGATGATTGAGTCCATGTGTTGTCTAAGGTTTTTTAGACTTTTATAATTCTAATTCAATCAAAGGCTTTTGTGTAGTCTTTTCTTACGCTGATATTATTTATTAGTAATAACTCTTGTGATATAATTTAATTTTAAAAAAAGGAGTCAAATAATATTACAAACTAGTATTTTAAATCAAAATACTGCTTAAAAAGTTTGATTAAATTATTTAAATTTTGTTGAAATTTTTAGCTGAGTTTTAGCGCTTTAATTTAAAACTAATAGCTCAAACTAACACTTACTTTTGGCCAAAAACTTGGATTAATAAATTTTTAAAAAAATTTAAAAAACCTTTAGTTTTAGTTTTTGTCATAGTTGCTTTTTTGCAAAGCTACAAAAATTTCACATTTTTGCACCCACTTTATTAACTTTAAACCTTTCTTATGATTTTTTAAAATAATCTCTTGAGGGCTGCTCAAAATTCTTGGACTCATTCAAAATTTACTCTTCTTTGTTCTTTGTGTTCCATTTTCCCACTGTTGAAACTCTGAAAGTGCATAAGAAGTTGAATAAGAAATTCGGGCATGTGATAATAGATAGATAATAAGTGACGCATGCTTCATGTTTTTCACTTTTTTTAACTTGAACTCCTTTTTCCACGAATGAAAAAGAGAGATAACTAATTGTATGAACTGAAACCATGACAAGTTTAAAGAGGGGGGTTCTTAAATATAAATAACAAATTAATCATACTTTATTTATTCATTGATGTTCTTCTTTTCACTACTTTTTTTTGTCTTTTGAGTTTAGCTAAAATGTGTTTTTGTTTGGCATCAAAGTTGTCAGTTTTTAATATTTTTTGGAGATGTTCGCAGAAAAATAACTTTTCCAAAAATATTTATTTGCTTTTGCAGTTTTTAAACGTTCCGGATATTTTGCAAAAAAGACAAAATTTAAGACTGTTTTGGAAATTCGATAGTTATATTTTTTGAAACCCATTGTTCTATGATCTTTTTCGGCACTTCCTGAATTTCTCTTTCTAATAGCAAAAAAACAATCTTTAAACAATACTTTTTCATTTATGTGCGAGAAAAGAAAGTTGTGATTTTTGAGACGTTAAAAAATTATAACATTTCCTCTTTTCATCTGTCGGTTTTTAATTATTTTAAATAAGTTTGTACCCTAAAACCCTCAAAAAACAAATGTTTTGGTATAGTTTGTTTCTGTTTTAATTCTTTATTCTTTCATTTTTAAAAATTTTTTTTAAAAATGAAAGAATAATTTTTAAAAAAACACTTTCTTTCGTTTGGGAAAATAGACATAGTAAATGAAAGCAAGAAAAAAACAAACCAATTAATAATTGGAAGGTGGCTTTCAAAGATTAAAAAATACTTTTTTTGAGTAATCAAAATGATGACAAAGAGATACTTTTAAATGAAGTCTTATTTTGAATAAATAAAAACTAGAGCATACTGTAATTGAGAAAAATATGATTTTCTAAGCCAAGTTCAGCCTCTCTTTTCGTCATTTTTCAGTTAAAGAACAGTTTAAAGGTTTTCAACCAATCTTAATTTGTATAAGTACGGAAATGGTGCCAACTTTTCTTAATTTCTTTCAAAGGTAGTTTAGCACTTACGTGTGACGTTTGTTTCTTAAAATCCAAATTTAATTACCTTTTCAAATAAGAATTAGAAAGATACCGAAAAATAACCGAAAAAATACGCCTCAGCACTTTGTGCTCCAAACAGGACTCGAACCTGCGACCTCCTGGTTTCCGGCCAAGTGCTCTACCGACTGAGCTACTGGGGCTGCGCTTTGGACGTTGAGAAATTGGAATTTAGAAAACCTTTCAAATGAAAGGATAACCGCCAAGACGAGTGGGTAGTTAAACCAAAGTTTAAACTTTACAAAAAATTTGTGAATTAAAAAAGTTTTTGTAACATTTTCTCCTCAATAATTATTCCTAATGATGCAGATAAATTTTTGAAAATAATTAATTCCGCTGATGCAGAACTTTTGTTTTAAGCTGATAATTTGCAGTGATAATATCCTATCACCTTAAAATTATATGACAAATTTTTAATTTTTTTGTTTTTTAATTATTTAAATTTTTTTCATTAACATCAGATTCAAAACGTTTAAAATGGGCGCGGCTTTACCAAAAATTTTATTTCCGGTGTGCGTTGTTTTTGTTCCTTTGTGGATTATTACCCATGTTTTTCAATTACATTTTTTAAAGTTTTGTTTTTAAAAATTACCATCCCTCTTTTTTCTTGTGACCTGAAACAGAACTCTATTTTTCCTGTTTTTAGCTCTAAAATTTTTGGGTGCTTTTTTGTGGTTTGTGTAGCATTTTTTAAAAAATAGTTTGAGGTTCCGGAAAACTTTCTGCAAGAAAAACTTTTTTCGTAGACTCAAAAAAGTACATTTGCATAATTCTTGTATGTGACTTTGGGTACAGGAAATCCAAAAATATCACTTTTTGATTGCTCTTTTCCTGCATTTTTCTTTAAGTGGTCAAAGTGGAACAAAAACTAAAATGACGTCCACATAAAATGGAATTAAACTTCAGATACGATAAAAAATGCCTTTTTTACTTATTTAAATTTGTATGTTAGATTTTTAAATTGTTATCAGATACTTTCCATAGAGTCAAACTAGACTGGATTATGATTTTTCGTTTTAAATAATATTATACTAAGATTTTTAAACAACTAATTAAGAAAAAATTACTGTAACTTTGCTTTAGCAAATTAAATCTTAACACAATACAGTAATTACTGAATAAACATTAATTTACTATTTGTATTTTTGTTGGTGTAAGTTCAAAAAACAAGAGCAAACGTTTATTCAGATTTAATCTAGTTTGTGCCGTCTTTTGCTGCTGCAAAAAAAGAAACAGGAAAAACAAGAAATTAGATTTGCTTTTTGCTATAAGTTTTCATTACTTTTTTGCGTCTTCTTTTTTTTGAACTTTGAGAGTCGAGGCTGCTTAATGAAGTTTATTGAGATTATCGAGATTCAACTAGAACCTTCTAGATATGTCAACTTTTGTAGTATTAAAGACAGAAAAAATTGTCCGTTGTTTCCGTTGCAGATAGTATTGTCAGAAGCAATTATGCAAATCTACTTGATAATTGTTGGAAGTGTTTATATTTGGAGTTGTCAATGGTGAAAGACCAAAAATGACTCAAAAGTGCAAAAACTAAAATTTTTTGCTAAAAGTTTGTACTGCATTTTTTATAGTTTTATTACTGTAACAGCAAAATACTTTTTTCTTATTTCGGTTCTTTGTTTTGACTTTTGGATGTCAACTTCCGCGTTTTTCGCCTCTCTTTTTTTCTGCAAAAAATTTCTGTCAATTCTGTCAAATAAAAGACCCTCTCTAAAAATATATGTGATCTCTTAAAAAACCTACAAATTTGGCATGAATTAAAACAAATAAACAAACATTATCCCTCTCAATTCCCAAAAATGTTTTATTTTTGAAACCTTAAAGTTTTTTAAATTTATCGTTTAAAGCCATATAACTTTTTTTCGAGATTTGTCCAGATTTTTCAAGAATGCAAATTTTTCAGGTTAAAAAGATTCGACATCACTTTGAAAACGATTCAAATTCTTTGAACGATACCTTTTGGAGTTTTAATATGAGTGCCGAAGATTTAGCTGAATTTCATAGTCAAATTCAAGCCCAGCCATGGGACGACGAACAGCCGGAACTGAAAGCAATGGTTTTGCATCAAGCCATGACAATCTCTTTCACGCTTTTGGGAAATTTGTTAATGATTTTTGTGATTAAACGGCACAATGCCATCAAAAAGAGAAGAAAGTTAACACCTGTACAGGTTTGTAAAATTCCCAAAACTGCAAGGATGATTTTCTAATTTGTCAATTTTTCAGATGCTAATGATTCATATGTGTACTTCGGATTTGCTTTTTGCGCTAATAACAATTTTCCCTGGCATGCTTATCACTTTGACAGTTCCGCATTTCTATGGACCAGATATCTTATGCAAATTTGTAAAATTCTTACAAGTTCTTCCAATGTATTCTTCTTCATTTTTGCTTGTTGCGATTTCTGCTGATCGTTTTTATGTAAGCAAAATTTGCATAATTCAAATTTTCAAAACAAAAAATAATTTTTAGGCCATTTGTCGTCCACTTGACAGTATCCGCTCAAGTCAATACAGTCGACCAACAATGTATGCCGCAGCAGCCTGGATTGGGGCCATTCTTCTTTCAGTCCCACAATTCTTCATTTTTGCAAAACATGAAGATGGTGAATGTACAGTTAATTATACCCAAGCTTGGCAGGTAAGGATTCATTTTTAGCTATCGTCTAAACTATTATTTAAATTCCATTTACAGTATCCTGTTTACGTTCTTTGCTTCAATATAATTGTTTGGCTTCTTCCTTCCTGCATTGCTGGGATTCTTTATTATTGTGTTTGTAAAGCAGTTTGGAAATCCATGGCTTATGATGCTGCTTGTGTTTCAACATCTTCAACCCGACAAACAACAACATCAAATGATAATCGAAAATGGAGTCGAATTAGCACAGGAACAAATGATACCCTTCCTCGAAAAGATGAATATGTTCAAAAGAAAATTGCTACCGTAAAACTTACCCTTACAATTGTTGCTGCAAATTTCTTGTTATGGGCTCCATTTTGTATTGTCTCGGTCATTGATGCAATGTTTCCAATGTGGTTAAGTAAGTTCTTATTATTAGATGTTTTAAACATGTTACAGTATACTTTTGCTTTGTAGATCCAATTGTTTCAACATTTATCATGTTTTTTGGAAATCTTAATAGTAGCATGAATCCATGGATTTGGTTTTATTTCAACAAAAAAACAATTCAAACCGTTTTTGAGAATTCTTTTTTATGGCTTACCGATCGATCTGTTGCCGAAGATATAAGAAGGAAAGCGCAGGGGCAATCGTATTCGGGCATCGAAATGGCGACCCTGGTTCCGTCAATTTCCAACTCCTTTTGACTAGACAAAAAGAATTATCAGAGTATTAATTAATTTTATTAATTTCAAGTTGTTGTTGTAAATAGTGTTTATTTTAATTTATATTTTAAAAATTAGTCTTTTTATTACGCCTATATATTTGTGTTACCATTTTTTTATTGTACAAAACATGTAATATTTACGTGTACAATTCAATTTAATATTTTAACTTAATTATTTCTAAAAATTTTTTCCCTCTTTATTTTTTTAAATTTACCACTTTTTTCCAAGTCAATGATTTATGAGTAATAAAAATAAAAAATTTCTCGAAAGTAATAATTTTATTTTTACAACAACAAAAATCAAGAAAGTGTCGGAATTGAACGTCGTAAAGGATGATTTGAAATAAAATTTGTTCCTGTTGGAGATATCATTGAAGTATGATTGGCTGTTTTACATTTACCAAATAAATAAAATTGAAAAAATAATTTTTTGATTGATTTACTAAAAAACCATTTGAAGATACTTGAACAGTATTTTTAAAAACGATACCTTACAAAAAGTAGAACAATAATTCCACCGTAATGAAATGTTGAATACATAAAAACCGTAAAATACTCACAAATTATAGCCATTGTTCGATCAATTGGATTTAAAATTGCTGCTAACACAAAAAAGAGGGAATAAAAAAACATAAAAAATGAAGTAAAAACGCATTGAAGCAACATTTTTATTTTCCATTCATTCGATGGAAGTTTAAATCTTTTATGATTTGTAAAATAAACAAAAACAGTCATTAAAAGCATAATTATTGCCATAAAAATATTTGATGTTCCAAGAATTAAACGAGAAACTAACAAAAAATTGGTTTTTGGATCTTGCAAGCTCCTTAAATTATGCAAATTTATTTTTAGAAGAATATTGTAACAGAAAAGCTTACATTCCTTCAGTATCAAATCTGGGATCAAAAATGACGTATCCTTGAAGTGCTATAGGATATAATAAAAGTGGGATACAGTAAATAAAAATATTTTTTGTTGACCATACCTGTAATTCGGATATACTGTAGAAATACAACCATCAAATATTACTGTATTACAGTAATCCCTAAATACATATCTGAATGCTAATTGGGTGTTACCTTTGAATAATTCATTAGCCATAAAATTGCACTGCATCGATTCAGCGATAGTAAAGTATTCCAAATACTTCCCGATGCAATACAATAAATAAAGCTTAATTCTGTTGCATTAATCCAAAAAAAGTTTTCTCCTCCGAGGGCAATATTAACGATCCAACAAAGCTGTGCAAAAATATCAATCAAATATCCAACTGATAACAAAATCCCAAAACCTTTAAGTTCCCAAGATTTTTTGGATAAAATTAAATAAAAAAATAAAAACAATAACAAAACTTCCAACAAAGACCCTGCATTTGCATAAACAATATTTACATATTCGCAAAACATTATTAATTTATCAATAAACATTTTCTCTGAGGGCAGTTTGGATTCAGACATTTTAAAAATATATTTATTTCGATAATGTTTATTTTTCTTGTAATTTTAAAAAAAACATGGTTATTTTAGAAAAATTTGATTTATTATTTTTGCTCATTTCAAATAAAAGTTCAATTTATGCAGGTGTCTAAGAAAAAGTAATAAAACCTTTTAAGTAAATATTATTAAATATAATTTTAATAAAAAGGTTTATGACTGAAATATATAATTTACAACATTTTAGCAGAATAATTATAAGATACAGCTTTTAATCAAAGAAATGCCAATTTATAGTTTTATTTAATTGCAGAAGTTGTGTTTTGAAAAGTTGAAAGAGAAAATGGAAGCATTCAAATGTGAAAGCACAATTTTAAATTAAAAAATCTCTTACATCATATTTTTAATATTGTTTCTTTCTATTCTTGACATTGTTTTGTATTTTGAAACTAAAAAGCTATTAAAAAAGGCAGAACAAAGAATGAATAATAACAAATTTTTTTATCCGATCGGCTTCGATTTCAATGCTTTTATCATCAATAAAAACATTTTTTATCAAAAACATTTATCATTTTATCCTTTTTTTCTTTCATTATTTTTCTTCATTGTTCTGTTTTTTCTTTCAACAAAAAAAGGCAATGAATCGTCGAGTTTTGGTATTTTTTATTGCTTTGGCTTTATGGAATGCCTTTATTTCTGGAATCTTTTTTCATCCAATTTTGAGTGAAAAAACACCTGAAAAAGAATTTTTACGGTTTTCAATTGGTCGAATGTTTGTTGCTTTTAGTTATATTTGTATTGTTTGGCATCATTTATTTGCAAAAACACATTTTTATTATCCATCAATTGGGGGATTGGTTAGTTAATTTATTGATTAATGAAATATTAATTAACAGAATATTTAAGGTTCTTTATGCAATGGCAACTTTATGGTTCTTAATTTTTCTTATTCGAGGAGTTTTGGATAATAATGGTTCGTTTTATGGCAAAAAATGAAATAATGCAAAATAATTTAATTTTAGTAACAGCCGATTTCTTTCCATATTTTTTGTTCACAACTGATGCCACTTTTATTGGATTTTCATTTGCCGTCCTTCTTAAACTTCACAAAAGTGATTATTCTTTTATTAATAAAGTATTTGTTTCATGCCCTGAACCTGTTGTTTAATTTTTTTTCATACTGTAAAACTTTTGTGATTAAATTGTAATTCGTTTTTAATTTGGATACTGTAATCCCATTGAACTTATTTTATTATGTAAATCTTTGCTAACTTTTTATTAAAAAATAAATAAACGCATTTAAAATTCATAGACTTTCATTGCAGCTGTTTTTGACTAAAATTAGAAACCTTTTTTCGTACTTTTAAAAAACACATGTTTGATTAAAAATAAAATTTATTGATACAATTAAATATGCTGTTGATTGTTTATTTTTGCAATTACAGTAACATTAACGGTGATAATTAGTACTTGTTGGTCGATTTACTCCAGTTAAGGATCGTTGAGTGTTAAAAGTTGATGTAGGATTTATAATTCTTGATCCTGTTGCTTCTGGATATTTGCCAAAGGAATAAAAATTGAAAAAAGATTTACGAACTGGCTTACTGAAAAAGTAGTAAAAATTGTAAATGCAAAAAACGTCACAACTTGTAAAAAGTCGGAATATATTAAACAACAAAATGTCAAAAACTTACTTTACAACTAAAAGCATAACAATGCTACCGTAATGGAAAGTATTCCACATAAAAAGGGATAAATATTCACAAGCTATGGCAAAAAGCTGTTGAAAAGGATTAAAAACAGCTGCAAATAAAAATAAAAGTGAAAAAACGACCATAAAAAATGATGAAAATGCACAATTTAAAAGCATTTTGACTTCCCAACGTTTTGTTGATTGTAAATTTTTTGAGTGATTTTTTGCATAAACTGTTATAGTCCCTGTTAACATTATCCCTGACATAATCGTATTTGAAATTCCAAGAATTAAACGATTCACAAGTAAAAAGTTTGTTTTTGATGTTTGAAGACCTCTGAAAAGATATGGTTTATGCTGAAGAATGAAATTTGCATAAAAAGTAGCATACATTCCTTCATCGTAAAATCTTTCATCAAAAAGGATATGACCTTGAATGAAACATGGATACAGTAAGATTGGTAGACAATAAATACAAATCATTTTAATTGACCATACCTAAATATTGAATGCATTGTTGGTACATAAAATTTGAATAACAAACTCTTGAATGTTTCATTGGCCATAAAACTGCAGTACATCGATTAAGGGATAAAAAGACATTCCAAATCCCTGCAGATGCAACAGCATAAATAAAGCTAATTTGTGTTGCATTAATCCAAAATAGATTTGGTTCCCCAGGTAAAAGTGTCATAATCCAACAAATTTGTGCAATTAAATCCACCACATATCCAACTGAAAGCAAAATACTAAAACCTTTAAAATTCCAGCCTTTCTTTGTTTTTATTAAATAACAAAATAGAATCAGCAACATCAATTCCAAAAAACTTCCACCACAAGCATAAATTAGGTTCACGCGATCCCCGATAAGAAATAACATTTCACTTAAAGAATTACTGTCTTCTACAGTATCAAGTTCATTGGATTGATTTGACATATTTTGTGTGGGAGGTTATAAATAATTTCTTTCTCCAAAATGAAGCAATAAATTGAATTTGTAAAAGTTAATAACAAATAATATTCTTGAACAGCTTAAACTTTTTTAAATTCGAAGAGCAGGTGGTATCAAAGTAAGACGTACATAAAAGGTTAAAATATCATTTAATTTTTTTATAAATTTATTATACAATTTTGCATCTTGTTTTTCAATGAAAAAACTTTTATGATTTAGCAGAAACTCCATAAAAAATATGCAAATTAATAAACAAAGCCGTAAAAATGTCTGATAAACATTTCTTTTATTCATCAAAAATCTCAAAAATAGTAGAACAAATAGCAGCATGATTAAGAATGCAAAGAATAAGAAACCAAATTTCGATGCTTTATGCAGCAGGATATTAGATTGATGATAATGTTGATGCACACTACGGTGGTCCTCTTAATTGTGTTTGTACTCATTGTGGTGCAAAACATTTTACATGTGAAAAATTATCAAATAAAGGATATTCATTTAATGGTTGTTGCCAATATGATACAATTAAACTAATAATAAAAAAATTATATTTGTAAAAATAATTAAACTTTAACAAAGTCACAAAAAAACAGAGTTTCACATCATTAGAGTTGTTTTTCTGTTGAAAATATTTGAATTTCTCTCTATTTTAAAATCTTTGGCAAAGTGGACACAAGTTCATTTTTTGCAACTTGCAAAGCCAACAAAAAATTTTTTAACGAAAAAAATTTCTTTTTTTAACTTTTTTCTAACACACAAAACATGCAATCAACAACGTCATCATCTAAAAAAGCTCAAGATAAAAAGCGTTGTAATACTGCACAAATGACTTCAACAGTGAAATTGGTTAAATCTTTTTTTGAACAACCTCTTCATGATTCAATTCCCGATCAAATTGATGAACAACTTATTTGGCCTGATGAACGTATATTTCCAGCAGAATTAAAACAAATATTTAAAATTTGGACCGTTGAAGATGATTTTTTGGCTATTGCATCGTATAATCATGTATGTGTTTGTTTTTAATTTCAATTATTATATTTTTAATTTGCAACTTTTAAGGTTTTTGATTGCAACATTATATTTCTTGAATGTTCATTCTCTCGGCTATTTACTGTTTATGAAATTAGAAAGCGGCTAGAGTTATTCTTTTGTGATCCTGTATGGCGAGATTTAATGCTTCAACGAATAAATAAACTTGATTCTGTCACCCGAAAAAAGATAGATTCCAAGATTCCTTTCAGTTCTGCTGAATTGGTGATCCTAGAAAGCATTCCTTCAACTTCGGAGGCGGATATTCACTTCTTTCTTGATTGCCTCTGTAAAACTGATGAATTTGGTACAAGAAGATCTGCCATGGATCTACAAAAGAAATGGGAAACTATGCGTAATCAACAAATGCTAAATGATCAAGTGGAGATGACGAAACCTGATGACTCCAATGTAAGTATTTTAAAGCTTGTTATTGAATAGTTTTTAATTAAAGATTTGCAGGCACAAAGGGATAAGAATTTTGTATCAAAATGTCGTGAAAATTTTGCTGATTATAAGCTTGAATTTACCGCAGATGATTTTGAACTTCCGTATCCTGATGGAATGCAGAATGAAGATGAATGCCAGCATATTGCATCATTACGATATGGAGATAATGTATTTACCCTTGAAATGCCGATGACGATTATTGGGTGTCGAAGTGCATCTTTCGAACCTGATATTGATTTGAGTGTTTTTGGTTTGTGTTTTATCTTTCATCTTGTTAAGTATATTAATATATCTTTTTTCAGGTGAATCTGAAAGAATCGAAGCAAAACAAGTTGCTTTAGAATATGATGAATCGAGACAATTTATTCTAAGAAATCTTGGACATTTTCCTGTTTTGATTAATGGCACAACTGTTATTCAACAAAACAATGAAATAATTCTACCATCCAAATGTGAAATAAGATTTGATCGGATAAGTCTCATTTTTCGGATTTCTGGATCTTCAATGTCAAAGTTAACCCTTGATTGGGATTTAATAAATACTCAAAATTAATTTGTTTGTTGTTTTTTTGCTTTTGTTAATGTTTTGAATGTCCTCTATGAATGATGTATTAATAAAGAACAACAAATAATACAGTAATGTTAGTTTCAAATTTTGATGATTATTTTTTAAGTTGTGGACTAATAAATGATTGTGGATCCGGGTTTAAGTGGAAGAGAATCAGAAGATAATTGTTATGAAGATGTATGTATGTATGTGAATTGTCATCTCTTGACAATTTATTTGATGTAAGACGTGTTCGCTTTTGCATATTTGTAATTCCCGTTCCCATATTAAAGATAAAATTTCGCCATCCAAGTCGTTTTGGTCCTATAAAAACATGCTTTTTTTTTGTTTGGATACAGTATCCATAGGATGATAAAAACTGACCTTGTTGTTGAGCAGCAGATAAACACCTTTATAAATTTGTGATCGAATAAATCTCGGATTACTGTCTTTACTCATTAAAGAAATAACATTTTCTTTTGCTTGTGAAAATGCAAATCTTCGAGAGACTTCTGATTCTTCCCGTAAAAATTGTAGGGTATTGTCCAATTAGATATGCCAACGGGCCGACTTTTTAGAAGCCCAGTGACGTTGAGTATTTTCTTTATCATGATCCCAATGATTCCTTATAAAATAAAACATGCTGTTTTTAATGGGACTTTTTAATGACATTTTTTAAAAAATTTATTTGTTTGCGTTCGCAAAATAACAGTAATTTTTTTTGTGGGGGTGAAGGTTCAAAAACGCGGTTTTTATTTTAAAAACCCCAAAAATAAAAACAGTAAAAATGAAATAATTTATTGGGATCACAATTTTTACAAAAATATGAATAAATTAATGATGGGGAAATAATTAAATTGAAGTCATGATAACAGTTATTCGGCCCCGGTCAATATCGGATCCGTTAAGTTGATTTTCGAGTAGCTGAAGCTCACTGAGTAATAAATTTCGAATTGCCGAAGCATTGATCGGACTTCGAGATGGTATAATAATGGAGAGCAAAAATTGAACTTGTAAGTCTGGGTTTCTGAAATTATTAAAAAAATTTGCATAAATTAAAACGTCAGAATAATTACTGATTTTGAAGATTTGTGACAGCAACCAAAGGTTGTAGATCTCGAAGGGTACTTTGTTGAATCATTGTTGATAACTAAAAATGGATTATTTAGGTTTTGTTAATCTCCGATTTTCAATATTTACCCCATTTTGAAGCATTAAAAATGCCTGTTGATATTCAACTGATGTTTGATTGGCGAAAAGCGGATTCGCTTGGTCAACAACAAACATTTGACAATCAAATGTTCGATTCACCAAAAAATCTGCATTTGGTGGCAGGGTTGTTGTTGGTCCAGGATTTATGGTAGCAACAGCTTGTTGAGTTGTAAATACCCCCGTAGCAAATAAAACAATAATTACAACAATTAATATTATCAAAATTATCGAAACAAGTATCAATAAAATAAGAAGAATAAATTTTGAGCTAAAATTTAAATTTAAAATTTCATGTTTCATTTTGGTCATTTTTTAGGCTTAAAAATATGAAGAAGATGGCTAATAATAAAAAAGACAACAAAAAATATCAAAGAGAGAAACTTGAAACTTAAAGTGAATGGTCAAAAAAAACGGAAATAATGTTGTTACTTTTTAAAAATAACAAAAAAAGTAGTTGTGTTTTTTAAAAAGTAAACAAATGGAAGAGGTTCAAGCAGAAAAGATAAAAGAGAAGCAGCAATGGTGGACAACAAAAAAGCATGAAAAAAACATAAAAAGCATGTTTGCTTTTTTTTTGTTCCTATTAAAAACAAAATAAAAAAGAAGATCTAAAAATAGAGATCACCTTGGTTTATTCATTTAAATGGTGTTATTAAAATTTCTGTTCAGTAATACACATTTTTACAATTGCTGATTAATACTGTAGAAATAAAATTAAATCGTAAATCTTAATAAAAATTGAAACAAAAAATATATAGAAAAATTAAAAATCCAACAATCAAAAAAACAGATATTAAAAAATGAGCTTTTGGATTTTAAAAAAATCAAAAAATTTCATTAAAACTAATAAAACACAAAATTCTTGAACAAACACTGCTCCCCTTTTTAATAGCCATTTTTGATAGTTTTTTAATTTTTTCTTTTTTAATGAAAAATAATTTACAATTTTTGTTGTGTTTACAAAAATTAAAATTTGAAACTGTAAAACTTAAGAAAAAAAGAACCAAAAAAGAACAAACAAAATCCAGAAGCTAAATCATGTTTTTAAAAAAAAATTAGCATACCGATTTTCACGAGCTAATAAATCATCACTTTTTGTTGAATCAAATCGAACTCCATTATTGTTGGTATTTCTTGCTGATCGATTTATGGTTGGAAGGGGTTTCCCGTATGGATCACGAGTGTGCCATCCTTTTGAATACATATATTCTGCCCCAGAGCCTGGTTCATAACTTATAATTCCATTATCATTTCCATTTGAACCATTTGGATTAAAGATCCCAGATTTACCAGATGATGAAAAAGATGAATGCCGATCAAAATCATCAACATAAACACTCCGAAATCTTCCTGATCCAGTCAAAGACATTCGAGCATTGCTTTTCTTTGTTGAAATACTATATTTTAGAATTTATTAATATTACAAGATTACGGTAGTATAAATATATGTTGGTCTTTGGATGGAAAAATTTGAATAATAAAAACAACTTTTTTACAAGTTTTTTCGTGACAGTAAAAATAAATTTAACAACTGAAAAACCACACTTTTTTTCGTATTTTCGGTTTATTGACTTTATTTTCCGATATAATTAAACCATGACTTCTTTTTTTCGATTTAAAAAAATAGCAAAAGTTCTTTTTTGATTGCGACCTCCTTTTTTGCTTTCCTTTTTTCAACAGAGCTTTGAAATAAAAAATATGAGAAAAAGCATGTTTATCCAGTCATTCAGTCGTCAGTTAGTTGCTTCTTTCTTCTGCTTCCCAAAGGTGGATGGATAGGATAGATATGGATATCGAAGGAATGAATGAAAGGGAACAAGCAAGTAGAGAAAAAAAGAGGGGGGATAAGCAAAAGCTTGAAAAAAGCCAGCTGAAATATCAAAAGCGGACATAAATAAAAATAAAAAAAGGTATGACACATATGGTTTCAGTCTCGTTCTTTTTTTCTTCATATCCAGCTTGTGTCCCTTTTTTATATCTGACAGATTTTTGAAAAAGCAAGTTTATTTCTTAACTGGTCATAAAACATTGAGTTTAAAGCTCGATATTAAAAATAATTGTACAAACGAGTTCGTTTTTTAAAAACATATGTAAGACAAACTTTTAATAACATTTTTTAAAATTATCATTTTTGAGTTCATATCTCATGAGAAAATGTATTTCATATTGATGGATAAAAGCGACACAAAAGAGTGATACCTAAAACCCAGATATATTATTCAAAAAATTTATTTGTAAACTGAGCAAAAAGTTTTAACACAAATTTAAAAAGCATAACAATTCAATTTTTAAATAGATTTATATAATAACAATATTAAACACTTCAAAAAAAATATATATTTACTCTTATAAAGTAATATCAGTTTATGATTTAATATTTTTTAAGTATTTATTTAATTAATTATTTTATATTTAAGTATATTTGTCTTCTTTTCTTTAATAACGGCAATCTCGGAAGCATTTTTGGCTTGCATAAAATTAAAGCATGCAATAACTTCCTTTTTTATTTTTGGAATGAGATTGAAGCAGCGAAGATTGTAGTGATAATTTCCAACATCACCATCTCGCAGCATATTCTTTTTCTTTATTTTTAAAAATTTATATAATTCTGTAAATGTAAGGGTATCTGTTACCATAAGTCTGTTGTTTTGATGATATCCAATAACTATGTGACTGATATGACCAAGTAAACATTGATTGAAAATACGGATTGCTGTTTTCATGGGTAGAATTGGCTCATCGCAACATCCAATTAATTTAATCTCAGCACCAATTAATTCACGAAAAAAGGCATCCACTTCAGAAGAAAAATGTAGAAGAAAATTGCAAGTTTTGCCTTTATGATCTCTCCCAGCAATTTTCCAATGTTGATATTTATATGTCTTAATTTTACTATTGGCATCGCTTCGGGTAATTAAAGCCGGGAATGTCACTCCTCTTATCTGAAACTCAGGATGATGAAAAATCAATCACAAATAAATTTAATAAATAAAGTCAAAATTTATAATTTAAAAAAAATTAATTTAAATCTTACATGTTTTTCAACATCGTCATCTTCTTCATCCTCTTCGCCCTCGTCAAAGACATAAAATACAAAATATTCTTTGCTGTCATAATTTTTACGGATGCATTTCATTGTCCAAGAATCCTCAGTATCATATGTACCCAAATATGTCATTCCATGTCGATTCATAATAAATTCATGGATATTCAAATTGCAATCCATTTTCGGCACATAAAATAGACTTTTAACTTGGTCATAGCATAATGACATCACTGGGTCAAATTCTTTTTCTTTGTCGGGTTCTTTTTCTCGCTTTGCGTTTCGCTTTTTTCTTTTATATTTTACAATCTGATAACCGTTAACAGGCATGTCGGAAACTTTGTTATCATCTTGTTTATTATTATCATATAATAATCGATGTTTTGGATCATTCTCATCTGGCAGGTATTTAATAAACTTTACCTTCTTTTTCATATCTTCTTTATCTGCAAAACATTGCGCAATATGAGTTTTTTCATCATAGTTAAAATATTTCAACATGGGTAAAAATAATTGATTTTAAGCACCTTTTTATATTACCATCCGTCACTAAGAAGTTTGTACTTTCAAGTTGGCTTATCAAACTGTTAGAAAAAGATTAAAATCTGTGTTTTTAATCAAACATAAAAATTTATTTATTTCCACATGTTCTTGTCTGCATCTCTTTTTTAGGGAAAGTTCTTTTTGATAAATAAATGTATTGTCAATAAAAAATGAAGGACAAAATTCTTTGAAACTGCTTGGAAGAACATAAAAACTATCTTTATTTTACGACAAGCAAAAACAAAGGTTTTCCTCTTTTCGAGTGAATGAACGAATGATTGCCGCTTGTGTTGCAACACTTATTTATTTCATTAACAATAATTTTTTCTAGCAAATCACTAATTATTGATTGTTGAGCAACATTTTGTTTAATTATTAAATAGAATTTTTTATAATTACAAAGATTCATTAAAAAAGAATTACATTCACATAAATTATATTTCTGTGGAATTTATTTGAAAGATGAGAATCTTGGCTAATTGTAAGTTCCTCCATGTTTACGAAACCAAGACTTCAGGCTTTTTAAATGGATCAATTACTTTGTAATTTCATCAATTGTTTCCTGCATTCATTTTAATAAACTCAAAAGTAAACGGTAATTCATAACATTTTAGTAAAAGTATTTTGCGAAAGAAAATGTAAAAAAATCCAAATTGTTACCTTCCGGACGAAAGAAAATATTTAAACTTTGTTTCTTTTGTTGCAAGTCAAAAAATGAATGATAATAACCTGACAAAACAAAAATAGCTGGTTGGTCAATGATTTATGACAGATTCTGGTGCCTTTTTTGGAATTGAAAGACAATATTTTTTCTGGCTTTTTCCTTTCATTTTTTATTCTGCAGTTACTCATGCGTATTTGTTTTACAAATATTTTATTGTTTCACTTTTTTATATAAATTATTAAAAATTTTAAAGTTTATTTTGTTTCAAAACAGTCAAAATAAAATTTAAATGTATTTTTATTTGGCGTTTTTGAATGGCATTTTTTGGCTGAAACCAACTGAAATTTTTCAGGTTACGGTATCTAAGTTAAGTTGATATTTTTGCAGAAGAAGATCAGTGATGCTAAAATAACAAACCATATTTATGGCAACATTAAAAATATTACTGCGTACGTGATGTTTTTACAAAACGTGAAAAATAGGCTAAAAACATTCTTCTTCTTTTTTTCAACACACGCATTTTTGTAACTTGATTCTTCGAATTCATTAAAAATAAATATTTTTCTCGTTTTTTCTTAATTCATTTTTGTTATTTTTGCTTCACTTAACAACTAATAACTGAACACACTTTTTATATTTTTCATTTTCAGACAACAATTAACAATTTATCTTCTCTATTTAATTGAAGAAGTTTATCTCCATTTTTGCCATTATTAAGTGTACTTTTATTATTTGTTAAAAGCTTTCTTCAAAAAATGCCTCCATTATTTTCAACGATAACATTTCGAAATCGTTCCAATTCTTTCCTAAAATCTGATCGAAATGTTAAACTTTACACTTTACGACAGATTTTTGAACAGAGCTTTTTGGATCCATCTGATTATGTTTTGGATGAAAAAGAGATTATCTGGTCACATGAAAGTCAAAATCATCCAGATTTTGCTAAAATTTATGGACAAACTGGAAATATTCAAGATAGGTGAGTATTTTTTGGGATTTTCAAGATCATTCAAAGCATATCCTTAGGACATTTATTTTGAACATAAAATTTAAATAATATATTTTTTTCCAGAATCGCTTCATATTCACTTGGAATGACATTTGTAATTCTTGGTTCAGTAATTTGTTTCATAATTTTCGTATATATCAATCATATAATAATGGCAAAAAAGCTTAAAAAACAAGAACGACGACAAGAACTTCAAGCTTTAATCGAGAATTCTTTGGCCCTGTTGGCATCTTCTGGACAAACGGTTGAATCAAATTTGAATCTTGAAAGAAAATCCTCTCTTTTAAATGCGTTTCGAAAGTTTCGTTTGTAGCATTTTAAAGTACAGTTTAAGCGTAAATAAAAGTACTGTAATTTTATTAAAACTAATGTTTTGGTTTATAATGTTTGTGCTTTTGAAATTAGCAAAATTAAATTTTAATTAATAAAAAAGAACTCGTTAATAATTAATGGAAATTATCTATCTATAATCAATTCGTGTGTTCAGGAAAATATAAATTGAAGATTTATACACCCACACAATTAAAGGAAATAGGTTTATATTAATTTGTCATTTTAGGAATTAAAAAATTAAGTGTCTGAAATCCAACAGTGGAAAAGGAAGAGAAACAAGTAGGAGAGAGAACATACCACAGCACGTTCGCAAAAACGTGAAAGCGCAACAAATTTCTGCTAGCCATTCGGTCTTCATAATATTTTAAGACATTCTGTTGATTTCTACAGTTAGTCAACATGCTTAACTAAAATATGAAAGAGGGATTTTTCGATATTTTAAGTTTTAGCCATTTGCCAGCCCTATGAAGCTGTTTTTTAGAAAAGGTTTAGCTTTTGTGCTTCATCGGGCTGGCAAATAGCTAAAACTTAAAATATCGCAAAATCCCTCTTTCATATTTTAGTTAAGCATGTTGACTAACTGTAGCAATTAACAGAATCTCATAAAATATTAGAAAGATTGAATGGCTAGCAGAAATGTGAAAAATGCTACTCCGTCTCGAACATGCTGTGATACGGTAATGGAAAACAAGAAGTTGTTCTCAAAAAATTACAATTGTTATTACCTTTCTAGAAATTAAGATAAAAATAAAACTGAAGATTACCTACAACATGAATCGAAGAAAACCAAATTTAAAAATTTCAAATATTTATTATAAAATTAAGCATTCAAATAAATATATATAATTGTTGAATACAATATATAAAAGATAAATAATAATAAAAATGGTTGTTTAATCTGAAGAAGGTTGTTGAGTTGTTTGAGTTTGAATTGTAGGATCTCCAAGAAGTTCAGCTTCAAGTGGAAAATTGTTTGGATGTGATGAATTTGGAAAGCTGCAACCACGTGTGCATTCACGAAGCTTATTTGGTTTCTTTTCACCACGAATAATTACCATATGATTTACTTCATCACTAAAAATATTCCAAGGTGATTAATAAACAACTAAAGTAATAAAGACTTACGCATTTTTAACTTTTGCAGCACCATTATAACTAAGGAATTGATGAGTACCAATTGGAGTTCGTTTAACACGACAAAGGAAGGTATCCCAGCTATCACGAGAAGTTTGAGCTAAAAGTGAAGGTCGTTAAACATGAAATAAGCATTCGGATGCAAAAAAGACTATTAATTATCACTAACAGGCACTTACTTGGATTCTTTTTAAGCCGTTTTCCAATTTCCGGGCATTCTTCACAATCAAAGAGATTAAAAAGGAAGAGAGGGCATTGACCACGCTGAAAAATAAATGGTTAAAGTATTACATGATACATAAACAAAAACTTACATAATGAACTTCCATTGTAAGAGGTTCATATGCAAGAACAAAAACTCGAACAATGAAAAGTTTCTTTTCTCCATCACCAGGATTTGAAAGTTCCTTTACAGGTTCAAGGATACGATTTGCAAGAGATCGGAATGGAGCATAAAGTGCTTCATCAGCAACACAATCTCGAACAAGAAAATAAATATTTGAACCTGGAGTTTTTGAATTAACATAAACACCAGCATATCGTTTTGGATCAGAGAGTTTTTCAATGCAAGACCAAAAGTTCTGGAATTGTAGCAGTGGAGGAGAAAGTGCAGATTTGATAGCAGCAAAATTAAGTTTTGATTCAAAAGTGGAAGATTCATTTTGATGGTAATCAAATGGATCATTCATATGAACAAATCCAGCAGGACCATACATTGTACGATATTTGAGTTTAGCACGTTCAACTTTAAGAACAGTTTCCTTTGATGGATTTTGAGTTGAGCCAGTTTGAACAGTTGGATCATCTTGAGTTGATCGAATTGCTGAGCATTGATCTTGAGTTGGCTTTCTTGGACTTCGTGGTGGAGGTTTCTTTGGTGGCATTGGTGGAAGTTCTTCATAATGATTTGGCCGTTCATCTTCAGTTGTTGGCTTTGTTGTTCCTTTTTTGCTTTCACTATTTTCAGATGTCCGCTTCTTCTTCTTTTTCTTATCCTTTTTGGTCTTCTTTTTCTTTGGAGAAGGTTCATCAACAGGAATAGCAGTTTCAACAGATGGAATTGAAGGTGCAGGATCATGCTTAATTCGACTGCATGGAGGTGGACCTTTCTTTTGTTCTTTTTGCTTTTTTCGACGATGTCGAATACAACAATAAACAGTAAGACCAATTGCAACTCCAACAACAACTCTAAAAAGTGGTTAGAAGATTACTAAAATATCAAAAGATAATTATGAATCTTACGCTAAAATAGGACCAACAATATAATACCATGGAATACCAGCACTTGCACTTTCAGCTGTAGAAGTTGGAAGAACAGCAGCAACAGTTGTATTACCCATTGTTACGTTTTTACCATTTTCCTTCGCAGCAGCTTTAGCAAGAAATTCAGCAGCTTTTTCACGATCCATCAAGACTTCAATTTTGCTTTTGACATCACCAGAAAGAAGCACGACTTCAGCAAAACTACAAGCAGCAGAACCTTGAGATGGAGCAAGTTGAAGCACAAATTGGTCATCCGGAACATCCGGGTTATTTTCAATTTGACAGACACCCGCGGCAGCAACATCCAAATGTGATCCAGCTTTGGCATAAAGTTTTGATTTACCACGAGCAAAGACAAGCGTTGGAGATTTTGTGGGATCTTTGATTTCAACTTGTGCACCATCTTTTGTTGTTAACTTTATTCCTTGTGGAGTTAGATTAAGCTTAATCCGGCAATCATCACCAGCACGAAGATTAACATACAAATCATATTGTTGAGTGGCACAAGAAGCAGCAAACTTGAAATTCAAAGATGGATACGGTTGATCTTTACCAATACGGAAGAAATATGGAAGAGGTTTGGTTGATTTGGTCATATCAATTGTAACATCCCCAGCATGAAAAGCAATTGCCTCAGGAAGAGATTCATTATTAACAGTTTTCCACCAAAAATCTTCACCTTGTTCAGCAAAAGTTGAATTGATAGGTTCTCGAGAATCAGGAGGTAAATCGGGGAGATCAAGAACATCCATAAAAGCAGGCTGAAAATGGGCGAATGTAATAAAAGTTTATAACATAAAAAGGAAATTTACCAAAACCATAAAAACTTGACATTTATGGCTTCCAGAAACTTCCAATGTCATGACATTTTTGTCATTAGGATAAGCTTGAAAAGGGGCACCATCTAAGAAGCATGCTCGTTCAGCACTGTCAATACTTTGATATTGTCCATCGATTGTTGAAGCAACATATGGTTCTGGGTCGTCGAAACCTAAAGTATAATGACAATAGTAATTGTGACTAGAGTGATTATAAAACATACTGTTGCATTTTTGATACAAAGAAGCTTTTACTTTTTTACTTAGATAATGAAGCTTCACCAGACCACGAATAAAATTTTGATTATCCAATGCAAGTTTGAATCCCAATGTATTTGTATCCGTTCGACATTCATCATTAGCTGGAGAATAGAGAGATATACCAGATAGAATTTCAGTCATAGCTTTATTCTTAGGAAAGATAAGTTTGAGAGGTTCAGCGACGGCAGCCATGAGAATATTCAGAGAGATATACCTAAAAATATTTTTTATTAAGAATGTATGCGTTGATTATATCATAAAAAAAGTGGAAGTAATTCAAGCCATAAAAACGGCAAATGTTCTGTATATTTCACGATTATTGCAGCACAATCCTATACGGAACTGTAACATCTTCTTTCACAGAAGAAACTTTATCAATATTGAAGTCAACAAAAATTGTTCGACACCATCTTTTGTGACTCATTACATCATAAAAAGAAACTTACGTTTTTCCATTCAAATCATCGGATGTAAAATATCTCCGAGGACCATGATATCTTACAACTTTTGCGGTTTCAACAGGTTCATCAGCTTCAGCAGATCCAACAAAATTGATGATAAAAAGTAGTAAAAGTAAATAATCTTTTTTCATTTTGTTCACCATCAACAAAACACAAGAAAATCACCGCCGACGACGTTGTTGAATGTGAAGTGATTGAATGAAATGATTTTTGTGTTTGGGCAAAAACACGACTGTGTTAAAAAAATGCAACGAAAATTCTCGAACGGAAATGGCAGGGTTTGAATAATAATTATGTAAATTTACAAGAGAAAGAAAAAGTTGTTTTTCTTTGTGTTTTTATCTTTTTCAGACTAGTTTTTTAACTGTTTCTTTTTTGCTTACAAAATTTTGTAATACCAAACTTTTTATTTTTTCGTGTAATTTTAAAAACGTTTACAAAATAATTTTTTTTGCATTGCAACTTTTTTGATGTCATCATCTTTTTTTATCTCTCTCATTTTTTTCAACGTTTTATGCCTTTATTATTTTGTGACGTCTGTTTTTTACTTAACTTTGCTCAAGGCAAAATTGTAAAAAAAACGCTTTCACATTGGATTATTTACTTTCTTTCTTCAGCAGCAAAAATCAGCAAAAAAAGGTTTTTTGACATTTTTAATTAAATTTTGAACTTTGTCCGTATAAAAAAGGTGTTGAAAAGTAGTCGCATGATTTTGATGGATATTTTTAGACGGTTTTATCAAAAACAAAGTTATGCTTACAAGCTATAGTCTGATAGACTTTGACTTAGAATATGTGCTTTTTTGATAAATTAATAGGAAAAATGTAGCCAATTGTTTTGTACTTTTATGGATCCCCATTAATCTACTTTGGATTATTCTTTCACCCATAAAAGACTGTAATTTAAAAGTTTACTTTTCCAAGACAAAATTCAATTTTAAATATTGCTTTAAGAATGTTTCACTCCAAATTAGCTGCCTCCTAAATTTCCTTAAAATTGTATTTTTCGAATCCGTATTAAAGGATTGGAAAAAAGCCTTTTGTTCCATTAATAATGAATTAAAAATTATTTGTACTTTTTAATTTTTTGTATTTTTTGTACTGTTTCTAAAGGTCATGAAAGGCATTTATTTTATTTGAAGCAAAATTATTTATTTTGATTTCCAAATTCTAAATATTTGGTACATGTAAATGAATTATGAAAATTCCAACGTAAAAATACTGATGCAAAAATTAACAAAATGTTACAGGTGTTTTTAGAAGTTTTTATAATTGAGATAATTTTTTTTACACAAATAGGAAAAGGTTAAACCAGGTAATGGAATTTTGATTTTAATAATTTCATAAATTACATAAAAAGTATTTTAATTAAATAATAACTTTCAAAATATTGACATAGTTAAATTTGCATTTCCAGTAACTTCGAGAAATTTGATGTCACAGTTCAGTTAAATGTTACAATGTTTAAAAAAAGATGTCATGAATTTTATATCATTGACGTTATTTTTGTTTTTAATTGATAAAAAGCGTCACTGAAAAGTTTCAGATTGTTTCCTTTGTTTCTTTAATCCAAGATGTATACTTTTGAGTCATTATCAAAAGCTATTAAAAACAGATATGACTGATTCTATTCAATTACCTGTGAATTTAGTTCCTAGTTTTCTTTGTTGTAATTACTTAAAAAAACATTTTTAATCCTTTCCTTTTCATTATTTGCCGGTTCTTCCTTACAGACGATTTTCTAGTAATTAATTAATTAATTCCGACGAAAATATTAATTTCACATGACTAAAATCGTATACCACGCTTTCGACACTATTATATTTTTCTTCGCCACTTTTTTAATGCATCTTTAACCATGCAAATAATTGTTTCAAGAATAAGACAATACAACACACACAAAAATGTCATCTTCTTTAAGGTTACAAATTTTCTATGCCAACATTAAATATCTGTGCCCACCCATTTTTTTTCCTTCCATTGTAATTATTAAACGATGATAACGGGCAACCGCAACAGCAGCTTTGCTTTTTTACCGCCGCCCTTTTGTTCAAAGTTTTTTTATTTTCAAATATCAAAAAAAAGCTCCGCCTTTTTTTTTATTCAAGATTTTTTTCATTATAAAAAGGCAAAGCTAAAATTCATTCAAAGATAGAAAAAAAGAAAGGTGTTTTTGTGTTAAACAAACAAAATTCAATTTTGCTTTCATCTTTTTTTGGGCCACTTTTTTCAACAAAAAATGTGTTTTTAATTATTCTTTTAATTCATTTTTTGAAAGAAACAAAGTTAATCTTGTGGATATTGTTTGTTTGAGATGATGACTGATGTAGTCATATATCTATGTATCCTTGTATATGCTATATATAAAGGATTATAAACATTTGTTTTAATATAAAATGCAAAAAAAAAATAGTTTCTCTCAATTTTTAAGACTTCTTTTTGAAGGCGGATGAAGATGAAAAAAAAGTAGGGCGGGAAAGGTTCCTTTTTTTGAGGGGTGCCGCCGCTTTTTTATAATCCGTCATTTCTTTTTCCCTCCATTTTTTATGATGTAGTTCAGTTTTTGACGTGCTCAAACGTGGAAAATATGAAAATCTTATTTAACAACTTTTTTACAACATTTTAATCCTCTTTTTTTAGAAGTCAAAATCACATCATCATCAAAATCATTATGAAACCTTTAACTCTATCATATTTATCAATTGCAGCTTTTATTGGTTGGTTTTTGTTTAAATTTTTTAAAATAATTAATTCTAATTTTATCATATTTTTAGCTCTTCTTTCACTTGTAATCTCTGCACCAGTGATAGATTCGCAGCTTGCTGAACTTGAAGCTTTAGGCTTTCAAATTCCACCCCATCAAATACAGTATCTTCCCCAACAACAACCCCGTTTACAGAAAAAATGGTCCCGTCTTGAACCTTCTATTCGATTCTTCAAACGTTCTTCAATTCCCTCAAATTTTGATCTTGAAAATGAATACATTATTTTAGCATAAACTTTTCGGCCCTATCTGTGTTTTTCCATTTTTATTTATAAAAAAAATAAGTTGTAATTATGATCGGTTTTGTTTCCTTGTTTCTCCTGCACTTACAAACAAATAACATTTTCTTTTGGGTATATATTTCAAAAATAAATAAAGTTTTATTTTTTTACCGTATCCGATTGTACTATAACAAAAACAATGAATTTGGCCTGCAAAATAAAGCTACAATTAAAAAGTTTGATTAAAAGCCAAAAATGAATTACATTTTTAGCAAATTTTTAATTTTGTTTGTAGCTTTAAAATAATAATGAATACACAAAATATTATTAAATGTTAATTAAAAGTATATTATAAATAAACTTTTAATTGAAATATGTTTTTTCATCTTTTTTGGCCGATATTGTGTATATAGTTAGCTCATTAATTTAGATGAGTAATATTACAGTATCCCTTCAAAAAGTTTGTCATTGTTAATTTTTGGATCCCAAGAAAGATGTATCAATAAAATAATATTTTTGAATGACATCTTTCTTCATCATGAGATTATTATTTTCATGCTTGATCACCCCAACTCCAAAATCAATGACACAGAAATTTTCTTAAATACAATTTTAGATTCATTTTCTAAGAATTGTGTGACCTCAGAAAAGCGTAAAAAAAGAAAGTGATGATATAATTAATTAATTATCGGCGGTTGCTGACGTTGATCAAAAAATGGCTCTTTTTTGTTTTTTGAATGTTAAATCTTTAATCTTAAAACTTAATCAAATTTGATTTAATTATACCGTATCTTTGACATTAACATAAATTTAATTTAGCTATTAATTGGTAAAAACAAATAAAGTTTTAAACATTAATCTTTAAAATTTTTAAGTTGTTTTACATTTCCGTTACTTTTGTTTTTTACCTTTTTCTTAGAAAATATTAAAAACTTTTCGAAAGGAAACAATTGCCAAAATAATTGGATAAATGGCAACAGTCATAATTATATGAAGTATGCTTCAGGCTATTATCTATCATTCTTTACCATTTCTAGTCTGACTTTTTTAATTAATTTTTTTCCATGGACAAAAAAGAGTCAAAATTCAGAAACGCATTTGATTAAAAAAATTATTATTCTTTTTTTGGGTTGGCTTGCTTGGAATTTTGCAATTGTTGCTTTTTTTGTGGACAAAAACCAAAATTTATTTTAGTTTTATCCAAAAAAGAATCCAAAAATGAGTTGTTTTGAAACAACATTTGTTTGTTTTTTGGTTATCTTTGTAACATTGTTTTCTGGAACACTCTCTTTATTATTATTGAATCTCGTCAAAAGTCACGTCCTTTGCGCCTCAGGGTTTTGATGTATGAATTTCAATTCTTGCGGTCAATGTTTTAGAAGCCTAAAAAAATAGAAATTTTGTTCGAGAACTCAGCTCCGTTTTACAAGTACTTTTTACTCGAGAACTCAAAAAACCTTTTTTTCAACAACCGGAACTTTAGTTATTACCTTTTCCAAACAAAATCGATTATCCTTTTTAATCTCATTTAATTATTTCAAAAATCTTTTCCTTTTTACATTTCCTTAAACTAACTTACCACAGCTGTGTTGTTTGTTGTTCTTTGATTTCTTAAACCCAAAAAACCCTCTTAACCTTCAGATTTCAAAACCGTGTAAACAAAAGTGATCTCGTTCCATGACATTTACTTAAGTATTTTTAATTAATTTTTATTATTTGATTAAGCTTCCAAAATTTCAGACAAAAAAATCCCAAAAGATTGCCAAATTCGAAGAAATGCTTCCAAAAAAGGCTTGCAGCTTTTGACGGCATTAAAAAATACGTTTAAAAAAGATCTTAAAATTCCACTTGAGTTTTTTTTGGCACGATTATTTTACAAGTTTTAGGTTAAAAATGCTGCTTTAAAAGTTCATTCTTTGAGAGTTTAATATCAATTTTTAAAAATTGAGTGACGTATGCAAAGATTTTTTACTTAAATTATTTTTTTGGCGTCATCAACATCAAAGTTAAGTTCTTTTTGGGTAATTTTGTTACTCTTTGACTTTTGAATTTTGATTTGAGGATCATGGATTTGTTATATCACTTTTCAATAAAGCTACTTACTGTTAAATCAGTTTTCGATTTCAGTTATTGGTTTTTTTGTAACAACCAAAAGAAGTAATATTTGAATTAAAAATTTTAAACCATGTTTAATACCCTCATAGAACTATAGAATATTTTAATAAAAAAGGGTAGACAAAACTGATGTTTCAAACATATAAGTGTATTCAAGCATACAGTAATATCTGCAAACATCATATTTTTGAATTGACAGTGATAAATTTTTTATAATGTGAAGGTGGAATTTAGGTGAGATATGACTGACAGATATAGGAAATGACGTGAATCCCATTGTTTCAATTGTTTCCGTTTTTATCTTTTCTCTTTTTTTAATGGTATTGCACTTAAAAATCTGACTTAATGCAAGGGACCAGCCACTTAACAGACAAATGTACTGTAAGAAGAAGCAATTTTAAGCACCACAACTTGAATTATTAAATTATCAAGGAAGTTGTTATGTTGATCACATTAAATATATCTAACATATTTAATATAATCAACATGTCTCAAACGTCTAGACCTTTGAAAACAATTAGATTTATTTATTTAGTTCTTAAAAATTTTTTAAAGCTTTTTGCTATGTTTATGATTTCATTCACTTACAGATTTTCAGTAGTTGTTTCAAATCCTCAATAGTAAAACTTAACAGTCTTTCAACATTTTGGTTCATATTTCTTATTTTATGAGGCATTTATTTCAAAGTTGCTCTTGACAACTTTGATGATTTCTAAAAAAATTTATGAATAAGACTTAAATATTGTCGTCAAAGAAAAACCCATTTTCTTTTCCAAAAATTTTAATTGCTTTTTTTGCCAATGGTTACAATTCAAGAATATTTATGATTTAAAAAATGATATCAATGCTTTTTTGAATTGCCATTGTAAGATATTTTTTTTTACTCTGGCGCCGGAACAACAAAAAAAAATCCTAAAATCATCAAAGAAAAAGAAATTCAAACATGTCATGCTTTTTTTGAATACGTTTTTGTGAGGGTGGATATAAAAAAAATTTATTATTTGAAAAAAATGAGAGGTTTACGTTTTTGAAATGACAAAAACTTGAGAAAAAAGTGAATATAAAATGTTGTTCAAAACTGAAATAAGTACATTTAAAATATGATGAATAAAAAACTACGCGAAAGTGTAAAGATAAAAAAATCTTTACATTTTCCCAAATCTTAAAACTGCTATAACTTATAATTCATTTATTTAAAATTATGTGAAAATTTGCATACTGTATTCTGAGAGAGTTTCACGGTGTTAGTGTTTTTCACACTTTTGCCAATGTTTGTTCCTATATATTTCGCACCCAATTTTTCCTTCTTTTTTTCTCAAAGATCATTTACCGGAGCTTATGCAAATTTTTTTATTTTACCTAAAAGATTTGATTAGTTGAGTGGTATCGTCTTAAACTGTTTTAGAAAAGCATTTTTAACTTTGTGCAAATTTTGATGTTTGAAAAGAGCAACAAAAATAGCCAAAAATTAAAAGTTTAATTTTTCGCCTTTCATAAACAAACAACATTAATAATTTATGGTGACCTTTTTTTGGTGGATGAAAGGGTAACAAAACTGATGGAAAAAATGACATTTTTAATTAAATGCTGCGCATATTTTTGTTGCAAATTTCCATTTGGAAGGAAAAGGACGTTTTTGGGGATCTTTTTTCTTTAAATTTTTCAAAATAATTATAGCCCAAATTTAGGGCAAAGCTACATTTTTACAAACAAAAGTTCACAAATACTTTTGCAAAATTTCGCTACAATTATGAGTAATTATATAAAATTGTTGCATTTTTCAATTTTAAATTGCGCATATATTTTGCTTGTGCCTTTAACAATTCAAAGCTTATTTCACCTCTGCATATCAATTTGCCAGAAGCTTCTGGCAAATCGTAAACACACGATTGATGAATTTGCAAAGTATCCCATTTAATTCATTTTTTAAAATTACGACTACAAATTTAAAACATTTATCAGTTAATAAAATGTGTTTTTACCGACTTCGAAATCATCAAAAACATTCTAATCTTTAATTTGAAATGTCAAATTTTTTTAAAACTCCCAAAAAAGGTTGTCATAAATAATTAATGTTGTTTATATGGTAATGCCAAAAAGAGATATCGGAAAAGGTTAAAAAGTCTACAAATTTTCGAATATAGTTTTGCAGACAAATTTAATCAGATTTGTAGAAAAACAAAATCATACTAAATAATATTTGCTGAAAAAAAAACTCCTAGCTAGCTTGCACTTTGCCTCCACAAATTTGCATATTTAAAAAATCCAAAAGTGCAAAATATTTATTTTTTAGATAAATATTAAATTAATTTGTTGTAGTTTTTGCTTAAAGTTTCTTCATATTTGACATTTAACAAATTTTTTAATGTAATTTATGCAAAGTTTTGATTAAATTAAATCACCTGCCCTGTTTTTTTACAATTTTTTTGCCTCGGTAATACAATTTTTTTTTACTTTTTGGAAATTAAATAATTGGATTTAAAATTGTACAGGCGGGAAATAAAGGCTAATTTTTTAGAAAAAGGAGGGAGGAAACTTTCAAAAAGTCGTGAGTTTTTGATAAATATTTGACTTTTAAACTGACCTTTTTTGGTGGAGATTTATTATCTGATTAATATCTTGAACTTTTGACTTCCATAAAGTTTATGCTCTTGTTCGAAATTTCATTTATGTTTTAAATTTAAGGAAATTGAAAAAGGTGATATTTGTCTTTCCTTTGACGACGATGTTAAAAGACTATTTTGGTTTTTTATTTCCTTTCGTTAAACAAATATTAAGATTTCCTTTCTGTGTATGTGTTTGGCATTTAAATGCCAAAAAGGTTTGTAACAATTTGGATATTTTTAGTAAACGATGATGAACGACTTCTTCATGCCCCCAGGGTAAACAAAACAAGCTTTGAGTTGATATAAACAGAAAAACATGGTAACTCATTTTTTGTAGTTTTTCTTTCTTTGAGCGGCTTGTTTTTCTTCTTGATTTTGGTTCCATTTTAGAAAAAATTTGAATAAATGTCCGTAATTCAGCAATCAGGTATATAGTTTCTTTTTATTTTAAAAAGCTAACTTTGAAGGCGCAAATTTTTGAAAACTGGTAACCATGTTGGGGTACTGTAGCATGAATCTTACTTAGTACTTATTTTCGCGCCTTCTCACTTTTTAAAAACCCACCTGCGTAATCAAAAAACTGTATTATTTAAGTTTCTTAAAATAAAAATTGTCATTAAAAAATTCCTTATCTTTTTTTCTGTGCCATTTCCGTCTGTTACGTTACCATTTTTTTAAAAATGCAATAAATAATAAATTTATTTTCAAAGATAACTAAATTTAGTAAAAGATATTTATTTTTTGGAAACGTAAAAGAATATTTGCGTAAAAAAAGGTATCACCTGATACAATTATCAGATTAAAACAAAAAGTAATAATTGAATCTGATATCAGTTTGTGGGGAGAAAAAAATTGTATGCACGTCAGAAAATGTTTCATTCAAAGAACGAAAAATATTAAAAACATTTTCTCAGCTTCAAGAATGTTTTAATTGTTTTGTTTATTTGTCATTATTAATTTAAAAGATTTTAGGTATAATATTTAGGTATGTTGAAGGCGTTTCCCATACAAGATAATTTAACCAACTTTAATTCAACAAAATTGCTCACAATTTTTTAAATTTTTTAAAGTTTAATTAAAATACTTTTCTTCAGAGTTGAAAGGTCTGAATTTTTTTGAAGGTATACTGTAGTTATAGAAATAGGATGAGTTTAAGTGTACTGTATTCTAAAAACATGTTTTGTTTTTGAACAAAACACAATTCAAATCATATGATAAAATTATTTTTAGAAAAATTTAAAAAACTTAAGTACAAAAGTGGTAAACTAGAATATTCCCTCGGGGAATTTTAACCCATCTCTGAAAAAATGGTAAGGCATTTTTTTCAAAGGTAAATAAATCATTTATTAAAAAAACACTTTTTTCTTGCAAATTAAATTTTTTATATTTTGAGCACCAAAAATCACGACATTTTCTAAAAATTTGATTTCTGAATTAAGCAGCAGAACATAAACAAAGCTTAAAATTAAAGTTAAGCTTTGTTTTTGTATATTTTATTTCATTTTTTTTGCTCTTGATAGGATTCAAGCATCCCACATCAGTCAGTTTTTACACTAACAAGCTTTTATCTATTTTTGTTGTTTTGTGTTGGAGATTATTTAGTAATAAGATTTTTTAGCAGTTCTTAATAGTCAATGTTTTGTTTTGATGTTCTTCATCATTTTATTTTTATGCTTTTCAAAATGTGTTTAAAAACACGAGGAAACAGAAGAAAAAGCTTTGTTAAATGTCTAAATTTTAAAATTAGCTTATCTTGATACATCATTCCGGAAAATGTGTGATGATTTTAACCTTAAAAGTGCTATTATTTTTAGGGGTTAGGCATATTTATATATATATTTTTAAAGCTTTTGCGCTTCCTTTTGTAGTATCCGTTCAGAAGAGTTTATGTTAGATTGTGAATGTAATTATTAAAACTAAAGAATTGTTTGGTAAATGACTACAATTTCTGGAATATGAGTCCTTTCATTTTCCCACATTTTTAAACTTTAAAATCCAAAATGACTTTTACAAATTTGAATAGTACGTACGAAACTTATCTTTGCATCTCAGAGAAATAAAAAGTTCCTCAAAAATTAGCCTTGTTAAAAGTTACCCCTCCTTTGCATTTTTTTGGAAGCATTCTTCAACCAAATTTGCGTCATTATTATTTTGCTTGAATCATAACTTTTTCGAAAAGTAACTTACTTATTTTATTTTTTTGACGATGATTTAAAAACTAAAAAGTTTAGTCTTTTTTCTTTACATTTAAAATTCAAAAAGTTTTTGGTCTTCTGAACTGCCGTTATTTTTTGTTGTCTGTTTCCGTTCTTTTTTAAAAGTATAAATGTTATTTGCCTAAAATAAATAATAATAATATTTTATAATTTCTTTGGAAATTAAAGGATTTATGCAATAATTTTTTTTAAATTAAAAAACACCCTCATTTTTTAAATGTTTTTTCTTGTAAGGATTCTTTCATTTTCTTTGCAAAAATAAAAATTATTGTTAAAAGTAATTAAATTAACTGATCTTGTGAACTATTGAATCGCGAATTAATTGCTTTCTATGTTGATTAAAGGTTTTAAAAGTACATTTTAAATTTTAGAGAGAATTAAAGAATTTACAAAATGAAATCTTCTACCGTAATTTTCAGCTGCGTTTTTGCTTTTGTTTTGGGTACGTTTTTGGGTTACTTTTTGAGCATTTTTAAGGCCCTTTTTTCAATTTTTTAAAATTTAAAAAAGTTTGCAAATCCCGAAAAATTGGCAAAAAATAATTAACTAGTAATTTTAGCTACCCTACCGTATACCTCCATCGCTGCTCCACTATCATCTTCCTCGAATGAAAATGTAATGCAAAATAATGCCCCACATTATAACAATTATCTCCCATCCGGACAACAACAACAACAACAACAACAATTCCAATTCGCCCAATATGGACCATATCAACAACAACAAAATCAACGACTTCAAAAGAAATGGTCCCGCCTTGAACCCTCAATTCGATTCTACAAACGATCCCAACCACAATTTCAACAACAAACAAATGATGAATTTGCAAATCGATTCATGCTTCTTTAAATTTGAAAACAATCATTAAAAAAACAATGTATAAAATTGCAGTTAATCAAAAAAAGCCAAAGCTTTATTCTTGCTTTTTTTTCACTTTTTATAATATTTTTTCCCCGAGATCCTAAATCAAGAAAGATTGAGATAAATCAAAACACTTTTTTACAAACAATAAACTTTCCCTTATTTCTGTGCGCTTTTTAAAAATTAATTAATTTGTAACGATTTATTTGAGTATTTTTTCTACCATTTTTTCTTAATTTTTTTCATCGGTATTTTTCCTTTATCGTTCTTCTTTTGAGATCGGTTTTTGTTAATCTTAAAATAAATTTATTTTTTTGTTTATTTTTAATTGTATATTGAAATTCATAAAGACAAGAAAATGATGAAAAAAGGAGATCGAATAAATTTAAGAAAATGAAAATGTATAAAAAACATATATTTAAAAACCTGTAAAAACTTTTATACGAACAAAAATGATATTTTTTAAAAATGAATGTATGCAAATTTATCATTGGCAAAAAATTAAGTGTGTGAATATTTTAAAGCTTTTTTTAAAGATCTACAGTATTCGCAGTAACAGCTGAATCCCGTTTTTGTGGGGCACGTCCACATCGGAAGAAAATATTTATAAATTCAATTCGATATTGGGGGAGTACGGTAACAGTGAGAAGAGGGTTGATAATCTAAAAGTTTACTGTATTTAATATTGTAAAGATATTAAGCCTAAAACTTACTGAATTAAGATAAATCATATACATCATAATCCAAAATGATAAAATTGTAACGCAATCATGCATTCTTGCAGGATTAATTGAACGTTGAAGTCCAGCAAGTCGATACGGTAACAAAGTGATGGCAGTAAAAACAGTTGTCATAAAAATGAAATAAAAAGTTCTCATTCGAGTTGTAAAAACCGAATTTGAACGTCCAGGTGAAAGGGATTGACATAATGCACGTTCTATAAAATTTACATATTAAAGGATATATTTCGGATATATCAAATTCCTACCTTCAGCAAGTTGTTTTCGATGTTGTGAAACAACTTTCATAATATAAATTGCAACAATTAAAGAAGTTACAGTAGGAATAACCCCAACAAAAACCATGAATGGAATGTAGATAAAAAGTTTATTGGGGAAAATTGCAAGGGTGATACAATCTTCATCGACGCAATCAAAGGATTCTGTTAGCCATGCAAAAAAGACAAAAAGAACACTAAAAACCCAGCTACCAGTGATAAGGGCAATAGCACGGGATTGGGTGAACATTGTATTGTATCTAAAATTATATTCGACGAATATTGATATTATGCAAATTTGTAATTTAAACTAACCTTAATGGAAATCGGAAATAGAAAAGTTTATCGACGTTCAAAAAAACCAATGAAACACTTGAAACAATTAAAGCAACCCAGCAAGAAATGTGCATTGTTTGATTCAAAAATCTTGGAACTCGAGGAATTAATCCTGCTCGAGGGGCAAGTTCAACAGGATAACAAAGTGCTAAAAATAAAAGTTACTGATAAGTTAATGTCACTAATAGGGTAAAACATACCAGTAAGTAAAAAATCAGCGAAGGTCATACTAAAAAGAAAGACATGCATGCATTTATCGGATGTCTTCTTTTTGATATGTTTCAAGGCAGCTGCCATAACATAGACTTGCAAAAATGCAGAAAAAATTGTGCAAACAAGAAGAATGCAATCAGTATTTTGTTGGAATGACATAATTGCTTGAACAGAGACAATCTAAAAATTTAAATTTTTAAAATATGACATGTTTTTTTTGAAAATTTTTGAATTCTTTCGTTCAAAAGCGCGATATCTTTTTTGAACTGAAACATTTGCCCGCATTTTTTTTCTAAAAATGCGCTGTAAATTTTTTTAAAGCACCCGATCTGCGCATCTTTTTATACTGCCACTGGTTTCTTTTTTTTCGTTGAAATGTAAGCTCGAAAAGTGTATCGCTGTTGGGCCATTCCGATGGTCGAGTGGTTAAACGCGCAAAGCTCATAACCACCTCGGATGGCCCACCATTCCCCTTCCCCTTAAGATGTGTATGAAAAAAAAGCGGTTGAAAAAAGAAGTGTATGAAGAAAAAAATTAAAGCGGTTGATAAAAAAGAAGTGTATGAAAAAAAAATTTACTACAGCCGGGGGGCCCCTGGAAGCGCACAATTATAGGTGCACTGATGTTTAAAAATCAGCAGTCTTCCAAAGGATAAGGCCCCCCGCTGGGGGGCCCCTGGATGCGCACACACTTGTGCACTGATTGATAACATCAGCAGTCTTCCAAGGGATAAGGCCCCATTTTTTTAAAAAATTTTTAAAAAATCATTTAACTTACATGTGAATTTGCACATGATTCTTCTTCTTCTTCCTCGGCAGGAATTACGGTTGTTGCAACAGGAGATCCAAGATGATGGAAAGATGAAAGAGCGGTTGTTGTATTCATGAGTACTGTCATTTTTTATCTTATTATTCTGAAATTTAAAATTACATTAAAATAAAAGTTCAAAAATTTACATAAAAATCCAAACACGCCCGCTGTTTTGTTTTCAAAGTGATGAAAAGGAAATAAAAATATTTTAATAATAAAAAATTAAAATTAAACAAGGATTTATGTTTAAAAAAGTATTATCATTATTATAGTAAACAAATTTTTTACCAGGATTATATATTTATTAATTATTATTTTTTCATTAATCTGTTAAACTACAAATTATTGCAGATAAACATTTAAACAACATTGATAGTTTATGCTTGATATCTCAAAAGTGCCATGGGAGATGGTAAAAACATCATTAAATAAATGATAAAATTAATATTTAATAGAGACAGAAAAACATGATTGAAAAAGTTTATCTCAAAAGTTTCTTACTGTAATTTATGCCAAAAACTATTAACACTCAACATGAACAGTTTACAAAATAGAAATTTTCAAGGAAAAATACAAAGAAACGTCGTGTTTGTGAGAATAAAAATACTAAAAATTAACTTCAAAGTGGTGTGGTACAATAAATTTTTCATTCAAAAACATGAAATTATACTTTTATTCAAATAATATCACCACTATACTTTTGGTCTTTAACAAAAAAATAGTAGGAAGGAAGTTTTTGAAGGAAAAAATAAAACGAATCTTTTTTAAACAGATTTTGCACGGAAGCCAATTTTTGCAAAATTAATCTCAAAAAAGAATGTTCCTGCAAAAGTTAAAATTGTTGCAAAAAAGAAAGACAGAAAATGAGCTAATCTTAAAAACGGCATTTATGGCAAAAATTCTAAACTTGTACATTATCATCATCATCTTCAAAGACGTATATTATTTTTTTCTTTGAAAGTATTACTTTAACAAAGTTAATAATAATAATAATCATCATTCTTTTTTCTTTCTCTTTGAACGAAAGTTTTTATCAAAGCACAATTTACGTCAAACAACGTGGCCTTTTTAAAAGAAAAAAATACCTTTTGAAAGTATTCTTTCTTTTTTTCTTTTATTTTTTATTATTACAGGTTTTTTTAACTTCCTGCCCTCTCTTTGGCGGCGTCCTTAATCTATCTTCCTGAAAATTCACACGTGATACAAAATAAAAAAAGGGAATATAAAAAAATGATGGCCTTTTTAATTTTAAATTGTTGATGTTTGAGAAACAACACAAACATTTTTAAAATTAATAAAAAATATGAGAAAAATAATAAATTTGAAATAAAAAAGTGTGAAACAAGAAAAACATGTTTGTGTTTTGTGGGGCTCCCTTTTGGGGATTAAAAAAATGAAAAGAGATTGGATTTGATAGAGGTTATTAAAAAGCGTAAGAGAGATTGATAAAGAAGTAATAGTAAATAATAAGCTATGATGACAAATGTTGTTAAAAGCAAAAAATTAATAATTTAAATAACAAGTCAAAATGAATCACTGCTAAATCCCATATCAAAAAAATACAAAACAAATGTGCGTTCATTTCAGACGTCGGAAAGCCTTTGAACTGTACGGACAATGTCCTTAGGACATTAACTGAGCTAATCATGGATCAACAATGAAATTGTTTTTATTACGTCTTAATACTACTGTGTTACGGTAAGAATCTTTTTTTAAATACGTCTAATGTAAACTGTCAAAATATTTATTGATTATGACCTTTAAAGCTTCCCACTGAATTTCTTAATACCACCTCAACAACATTTCAAAAAAAGGTATTCTTAGAAATCTCAAAAACTACAATAATTTTGTATCGAATTTGTAGCCGCCAAAAAAGGTAAGAATGGGAACAACTTCAGATTTACTTACTTATTTTCGGCACAAAAAAGTCTTAACCGAAACGAAACGAAGTTTGCCCTTTTTTAAGCAATTCCTTGTTTTCATTTAAATTTATGTTCTCAGAAGAAAAATTTAAAAATAGTAATTTAAAATCCAAGAACAAAACAATATTTTATTTTCTGCTTATGACTCAGAAGAAAAAAAAAGAAAAGAGCCTTGACCGTTGAGATTTTTTAAAAAGAAAGAAAAACAGCCGTAATCCTTTTTTGATATTGGCAATTTTCATTTTTAGAAAAAATATTGAGACTTCTCATTTTTCTACACACCCCAAAAAAATATGAAAAAGCCTTTTTTTAAATCCATAAACAAAACTAAAATCGGCTTTTTTGAATGAAGAGTTCTTACTTATTATTATGAAAGGAAATCTACCCATCCATCCATCTATGTATAGGCACTTCAAAGAAATGGAGGTGGAAAAAAAGAAGATTTTTTTTTTAGTTTTTTTAGGTTAAACAAAAAACAATGTCTGAGGTTATCCTTTGACACTGGAAACAAAAATGAAATGTTCCAAGAAAATTTGGAAGAATTATTTTTAGGAAAGAAAATAAACGTCCTTGTTTTTTTAGAAAACGTTGCCTTCAAAAAATCAAAACATAATTTTAGTTAATTAAAACTCAAACTTCTTTCAACCTCAAATTAAAACAACATATTTTAGAACAACTTTTAAAATTGCATCGAAATTGTGTAAACCAAAAGAAGGAACTAAACATTAAAATCTTTTAAAACGATTTTTAAAGTATATTTCTGATTCTTACAAAAAAACTGACTAAACCCTTTTTTTATCATTACGTCGGCGTAAATTTTCTATGCTTTTTAACCGAGAGTAGTTTCCTTGAGAACTTTAAACATAAATAATGAAAAAATGAAAAAAAAACCGAAACAGTAAAAATATACTTAAAAAATGGGTGTGGTAACTGACATATTCAGAATCTTAGATTTCTAAAATTGTTATGTGAAAATACATATTCGGCAAACTTATGATTATTTTTGAATATAACCTTAAATGTGAAAAAAAAATTGGAATTATTGGGTAAAGAAAATTATTAAATAAGCAAAGGTTTATTATTTTCTGTTACTTAGAAGAACCTGTGTTGTTGGTTAAATAAAGCAAAGATAATTGCTTGCATCTAAAAATGGTAACAGACAAAAACGAAGGTAATAATAATATAAAGGTATAAATAAATACTAGTAATGAGAAGAAATATAATAATGTACTTAATTTTAGTCTATTTTAGATTTAAAATTGTGCAAGCAAAGGTATATATTTAAAGTTGTCACGGGATTGCGAAAATGCAAAGTAACAGATTCGCAAAAATGAAATAATTCTTGATGAAAGATATAAGTGACAAATTAATTTTGAGCACTCAAACAATAAACATAAAAATGATTTTTAACTACCTGTATTTTTGTTCATTTGTAACAATGACTTTGTTACTCAGAGGAGCAAAAGGTGACAAAAAGAATTAATGAGAAAAAGTAACTAAAAGTACAACAACAAAAAAGCACTCTAAAATCCTGCAATCCCGGAATGTCTCATACGGTATTAAAGTTTTTTAATTTTTAAAATCCATTGTTTGAAGTAAGAAGAAAGACGTAAGAAGGAATCCTAATATTTAAAAATCATCAACAAAAGGGAACTCTTTTTTTTCTTGAAATAGGAAAAGGGAAGTACACTAAAATTAAAGATTTTGTTTGAACATCTTCTTTTTTTCTAACTTTAATTTCACAAGGAAGCAAATTAATGCTACTTTAAAAGTAGATTTAATTTTAATTGTTTCCACCTTCTTTTATGATAATTATTTTGGTTATTAAAAACCGTTGACATTAATAATTCAAAAATAAACTTCAAACTTCTCAGTATTTATAAGTAATTATTATAAACGAAACATCAAAATTGAATAATCTTAGCTCTTTTTTCAACCTTACCCAATATATTTTTTATGATGTTTTATTGACGCTTCGAGAAATTTGAGTCTCAAAATACATACAATTTTTAAAAATTCACAATTTTCACAGTCACACGCTTAAATTCAACGTAACAAAAACTATCTAAAAATTTATAGAAAGCACAAAATGAGACTAGGAAAAATTAAGGTGGCAATTGATAAAAATTTTAAAGTGACCTGAATTAATTAATGTCTGCCTTTTTATATATTCCTAAAAATAAGATAATTATAGAATGCGCGGATAATGTAAATAAAAGAAGTTTTCCTTTAAAGCAAAAGTAATAAGAGGGAAAAAAATCTAATATTGTAGGGAATAAAGAATATTAAAAAAAGTACTATTGAAGCCATGTAAAATGTTTTTTTAGATTGAAAAAGAGATTAATGTTTGGTTGTACTTTCAAGGGCAAAATGAAAATTCAGGAAGCTTTTGAAAGTTACAGTAGCACTTTTTTTGTTTAAAGGAAGCTGCTGGTTATGTATATTTTCATCCCTGATTTTCATGTTTGTACAGTACAAACTTGAGAATTAAGGTCTTTTACGGAGGAAAATTTATTCAAATATGTTTTCGTTGTGCGAACCAAAAAACGGAAACATTCATAAACTGCTGCTTTCGTTCGTAAAACAAAAAATTTTACATGACTTTGGTGATCACGAAAAAAAAAACACTTATCCTATAAAAGTTCAGCTCCTGTGTTTAAACTTTTCCTACTGTATGCTCGCCAACTACAACTCTTTTGAACATGACATTTCACACCCTACTTTTAAAACATAAAATTTGGCCGGATTAAAACTGTTTTTCTTTAAAAAATAAGTTTTCAATACTATGGGATTAACAATCCCAAAATTAGAATGTCAAAAAAAGACAAATGTCAAATTTTGGCTAAATAGAAAAAAAAGATAAAAATATGTTTTATATTAAATAAAATAAGAGAATCGAAGTACTCAAAGTTTTTCTTTCTCAAAAACAAATTTTAATAAAAAAAAAAGGTCGCACTTAATCTTTTTATATACATATTTTTGCCAGGAAAAAAAAAAGATACGGAAAAGGAATGTGCCAAAAATGGAATGAATCTTTTTTATTTGAAAAGATTAAATTTGGAAAAGGAAGAAAAAAGCCATATAACATCTTTTTATTACGTTTTTTATTCCTTAAAAATATTAAAATATTTTTGATTTCATAATTTTGGTAACGTCACAAAAGTCTGGACTCTTATCGAAAAATGCGGATAACAGACGCCACTTGAAGCCAAAATTTGCATAAAATTAATTATCTATGATCATTGAAAAAGGAACTAAAAATTAATAGCTTTTGTCTCAATGTCAAGTGCTCCTCGGATTTTTGCAAAAATACTACCAAGTATTTTCGAATAATTAAATTCAAAACTTTTACGTTTAAATAAAATTATGAGTTTTAGCAAAAAATATTAAACGAAAAAATATCAGCTCTTATTAAATTTTGAATACCGGTATATATCTTCTATTTCCATTCCATTATATGATTCTAGTTATTCAAATATTGATTACTGTACAAAATTACACAGTCTTTTTGGATACAAAATTAACTACGCATATTCGAAAGTATTTAATTACACACAATTAATTTTCTAAATAAAACTTTAAAAAAATTAGAAATTCTTTTTTCTATCTTACTTTTCATGGATTAAAAATAAATATTTTACCGTAACCTTAATTATTAAAACATAACTTCTCACAAACACTTCTTAGAAACGCAATTTTAGTACCTGTTTATTCTTTTTTTGTGAAAAACGGCTTTTTTATGACAAAAAAGAAAAGCACTTGACATTGATGAAAAAGCAAAAAAAAAAACAATAGAGCTCCAAAAAAGCCGATAAAAGCCTTAAATAATGCATATTATAAATAATTTTTTTTTTTTTTTATGACAGCTTTTTTTATTTGAAGCAATGTTTTGCGTTTTCTATTGTTTAGCTATTTTTCAACAAAAAAAATTCAAATTTGTTATTTATATTTTGAAATTTAAAAAAGCAACATTTCCCGAAATAATACATTTGTACATCATATGAAAATTTTAGAATCACTTTTTTGAAATTCATAGATTAAACATTTCAAGTAGTAAAGAAAATGCCCTGAAGGCACTGAATAGAAAAAGGGAGAATAATTTTAGTATGAACTTTAAGGACGTTTGTTGTTTATTAAAAACATAATTATGCAATGCCAATGAGTCAGGGGTGCTTGCTTGTTATAAAATAAGACTAATAATTGGCGTTTTATTAATGAAGGAATTTCTTCCGCGTGAAGGTGGATATTTTATATCCGTAAAAGTCAAAGAATAAGAAACAATGGAAAGGGAAGAAAAACTATGGTAACCAAAACTACTCAAAAAGGCATGCATAAATTAACCTCAAGAACATTGTTGAATTCCTGGAATTTTTAGAAAAAACAATACCTACCAGACACAAGCTTTTGTTTTTAAGCACATTTTACATCAACACAAACTCAAAAGAATTGGTTTAAACTCCTTTTTTTAAATCCCTTAAACCTAAATCTTTTTTTGTAAATATAAATTACATCGTTTTTTGTATCCAAACAAAATTCAAAAATTCCCATTTGAAAAAGATAAAATACGTAATTCACTTACCCTTGACGCGTTTTTTAAATCTTTGAAAGCCATGATTAAATTTTTTTGTGTGAAATTAAAGCATTTTTAAATTTAAAAAAGATAAAAGGTTTTTTTAGAAAAAAAGGTTGGAAACGGAAGTACGTAAATTAAAATGTTAAAAAAGGAGGCATTTTAAATTTGTATGTTTGTAGGAGTTTGCTATGAACTGAATAAAAAATATTTTGTGTGAAATTTAAAAAAGATTTTCTTCAAACTTATCTCATCTGCTTTTTGGTTATAAAGCTTTAAAACGTGCCCGTACACGTTTCATCTAGGTTAGTAGCATACCGTAACCAGAAGAGCAGCCAGCCATAGCCAATCGAAACCAACAATGACAACAACAAAAAGTGAAAAGAAGAAAGCTGTTGAAGACGTTTTCGATTTCAGAATGTATTAAATAGCGAAAACGGTTCACAGTAAAAAAATGGATAACAAAGAAAACTCATGATTTTTATCATTTGAAATTTAAATCAAGCGTTTACAGCTTTTAATACAAAAGGTTTCCCAAGGGTACAAAGTCGAAAAATTAGCATAACAATATTTTCTTCAACGTCAGGCAGACCTTATTGAAAACTGATAACAGCAAGAAACCCGACGACGACATTTTATTATTTATTACGGTTTTTCAGAACAAACACGACAAAACAATATATATTTTTTTAAATGAATTCCACCCCGTCGGTTTTTGCTTCTTACCACCTTTTTATGTTTGAGGACCCATAAATGCATCTATACATTCAACAATACATTTTGAAGGCAAAAATGAGAGACGTTTTTAACTGCCTTTTTCTTCATTTTTGAAGAAGGATTTTTTTCTATTTTAAGATACACTAAAATAAGAAGCTTTAACACAAGCAAAAAACAAAGGGACACAAAAAGACGCTAATGGAAGAAGTGAGTGGAGAGGGCAGAAATGAGAAAAGGCAAAAAACACGGGAACTCCTTTTGTACAAAAAAATATTTTGCAACAAAAAATTAATGCTTTTTGAAATCAAAATAAATTTTAACGTTGAAAAACTTTAAAACTTTTTTTTAATAGATAACTACAACAACCAATCTTTTTTGCAACAAAAAAAAACGTGAAGCGAAAAATTTAAAACAAAAACAAGCATTGAAGCATTAAATATTGTTTTAAAACAAAAGCTTCGAGCTTCAAAACCTTTGACATTTTAAATTTACAAAAAAACACACACAAACAATTGAACGAATGAAGCGGATGGAAGCAAAAAGCAAAAACGTGTTAATAAAAAAAATTTTTGTTTGGATTGTTCAAAGACAATACTGTCTAGAATCCGGATTCACATCATCATTCAATTCTGGAAAAGGTTAAACTTGTTCTTAACCTCCTCCACATCCACATATTATGCTTTATTTTATATTTGCTTAAATAACACAATTGCCATTTGAAAAGAATAAAAAACAACTCTTTGCACAAACTATCATCGTCAACATCATATTTTGACCTCCCCAATGTCAAATACGAAGAAATGCATTAAAAATAATTAATTTGAAAGATTGAGAGAAACAAATAAAAAACCACTAAAAAACCGCTATGTCATAATGACAAAAAAAAAGTAGAAAAGTTTTAAACAAATTGTTTTTTTAAAACAAAACTTTTAAAACTTTTCACATGACTTCAAAAAAGGGGCCAAATGGAAGCAAAAAAGAAAAAGTGATTTATTTTTACGGGTGGCAAAATATAATCGAAAAAAGCAAAAACGGAGCAGATTGAAGCAAAAGCTTAAAAACATTTTTTGCTAAAATAATGGATCAAAAAAATGGGTGATTAAATGGGAATCATAAAAAACAGCTTTAAAAAATAAATGAAAAAAAGAAGAAAGCAATAAAGAAAGAAAAAAAATGAGGAAAAAGAAAATTGTTTTTTTCAACTATTTGCAAATGATGAAAAATGAATCAAATTGTAAAATATAAAAAATGCTTCAAAAATTGATGAAAACAAAAGGAGAAAATTATATTGTTTGTTTTTAGTGGTCAAAAAGCAACAACAAATTCGGATTCAACAATAACAATTTTAAACAAAAACCTGAACAAACAGCGTCAAAAAAAATGGAATTCAAATAAATGCGATAATTTATATATGTACTTTTATACCGTACACATGAAATCTCGCCTCATTTTTTTATTCACTTCTTTTTTGCAATGCTGCTATTTTTGTTACAACAAATTTTTTCACGCAAATTTTTTTTCAGAATTTTAGAAAACGAACAATTGTTCAAAGTTTGACAAAGTGGTTTTTGGCACGAAAACATGAAAAATTACTTTTCTGAGATTTTGAGCCAATATTTTTTGAAGAAGAAAATGTCAGATTTTTGAAGATTAATGAAACTTTTGCAAGCACATGTAATTAATTTTTAACATTAAGAAGGGTAGTAATTTTGATACACAAAAAGTGGTAATAAAATCACATCATTTAAATTCAACAATAAAAAATTTACTGTAAATTTTAATTTTAAAAAATTGAAGTTCAAAAACTCTGTTATAAATTGTATGTGTTTTGTTATAAAACATAAAAAAATTTTGATAAAATATTTATGTTTTAAAAAATTAATAAAGCATAAAAAAGGAGGCAGAAACAAAATAAATAAAACATATTTATAAATAATTATTTAAATGAAAAAAAGTCCTGAAAGCAAATATTTTGTTAAAAGAAAAAAGTTGAAAGCGGCAAAAAAAAACAGGGAAAAAGCGATGTGATTTTCGATGCATGAAAAAAGTTTGTTTCTTTTTTTCACTTTTGATGAAGCATAGAAATATGAAGAGTTTTGTGGAAATGATTAAAATCTTGTTTTAAATAATAAATTTTAATAAGGATTCTTGGATTAAACTGGAATTGTTTGAGGAAGTGTACTTTTGAAATGAAAATCAAAGGTTTAATTTGGTCAATAATATCAAGTTTTGATACGGTAGGAAGCAAGCTCATAGACAAGTGGCATTTGGGGCCTGTACCTCTCCCAAAAGATCAAAGGTTTGCCCCCAATGCATAAAATTTTAACTCTAAAAGGCTTCAATTTATTAAAATGTGACACTTAATTACTGACCACCACCATCTTAAAGAAAAAGAAAAAAATTAAAAGTCGTCAATTTGTGTCATATTTTTTATTGCTAAAAATAACGTATATTTCTTATTTTTCTTGCAAGAAAAAATATTTTAATAAAGATTAATGCTAACTGCTCCCGGGGCAACGGGAGCACATCCCTAAGTCCATCCTTATATACCGCTCTCTCGATATCCCGCCTTCTCGCTCTCTCTCCTTCTTGATCTCTCTATTGATCAACATCAGTTGATCCACGCCTGATGGCGTCACATCTCCCCCATCACCAAGGGTCCCAACGAGTTTATAATAGTTTTTCAATGGCTGGGCACCATGCCCCTTACCTATGGTTGGACATAACGTCTCTTTTAATAATCGTTTTATCAGTGGCTGAGCACCATGCTCCTTACCTAAGGGTTGGACATATTGTCTCTTTTGATGGTATTTATCAGTTGATGAACACCGTTTTGGCTTCATTCAGCGGTTCCAACTACCTCAGAAACGTCTCATTTACTTTCTTTCGACACTTCCACCACTATTATCATCATTCATCTTCTACTATTCTGGTTTGGCATCGAGAAATACTACTTTTGTACCCAGATTATTTACTTATCCATCTCTTCCTGTTCCATGTTTAGGTGCCACTAGCTTTGACCCTTACTCTCGTCCTACGCTACCACTTCATTGTGCGATGATCACATCGACTTCTACCACTTCACTCCCCCTAATCACAACCAAAGTTGTTTTATCCTTCTTGATTAAACCAACATTCTTTTTTACTTCATGCCCAGGTTGACGACATTTGTAACAGACTCTCCTACTCCTTCGTGCCGGACCAAATTTGTCATTTGAACTACGGTATCCATATTCTGTCACTGTTGTTGAACAACCAATCATTTGTTGATGTCCCTTCTCCATAAAACAATTTACCCTGCTGGACCTGTCAAATATAACCGTGTTTGTTTTGGCGGTGGTTCACGACCTGTTTTTTTTTTACTTGATCGGCCATGCAATCTTTCATTAAATGCCCAGGCTGGCGGCACCGGTAACAAATTCTCCTCCTACGTTTTGGCATTTTGTTAGGTCCTGCGCTTTTCCGTTTACCTGACGACTGTACAGCTGCATGAGCTTCAAGAACTTGCGTTGTATCTTTCTCTTGTTGTCCTCTTTTAACTTCAAATCCATGTTCATACAACTCTGCTTTTTCATATGCTTCCTCAAACGTTTCAGGTCTGTGTCCGTTCACTAAATATCTATACTCTACAGACATTCTATTGCAAAATTCATCCCGTAATCTTTCTTGATAATCCATTTCATTTTTTCCTTCCATTACACGTTTTACTATTGTAGTCAATCGATTTGCATAAGCCAAAACAGATTCCCTTTCTTCTTGATAAATATGCTTGAGCTTTAACTCAGCTTTATCTCTCATTAATTGCGTTTGGAATTTGTTTAATAATGTTCTTTTAACTTCATTATACTCTTCTTTATTTGCAATTTGATCATAAATATCTCTTGCCCTATCTGTTAAAAAATTTCTAATACATAAGCCCATTTGTCGATCATTTAACCCTATAGCTTGCATTGTCATGTAATGTTCATAATCTTTCAAAAACTCTGATATGGATATTTCACCATCCCCTCGAAAAATTTGTGGCCCAAATCGTGGTCCTTCTAATTCAAGTACAAATACAGTGTCACTATGATCATCTTTATCAAATGTTATTGTATCATTTTTATCCCCACTTTTATTTGCACGAATTTCAACTTTGCTTTTCTCTTCATCCCTTTTTTCAACATGATAAACTGTCAAATCCTTTTTTATTTCTTCTGTCTGTTGTGTAATCTTTTTTTGCAAATCAAGTGATATTAAACTTTCTTTTACACCAACATTTTCCGGATATGTTTTATCTTGTGCCTTTTCTTCTTCCTTCACCACCTTGTGGCTGCAAATCGAATCATCCACGTCACATTTCCATTTCATAAATTCCAAAGTTCGATCTTTTACAGTACCACATTTACCATATCTCCTTTTATCCTTCCCTTCCAATCCTTCTTTTTCATGAATCCCTTCAACATTAAAAGTCTTATTCTGCGTAAAACTTCTAATGGCTTTCATTGTCAAAAATAAATAATTTCAGTAGAGTGGCACCTTGCCTTGATTCAAATTTCAGCTGCTTTAAAAGCACCACTGAATTAAAGTTTAAGTTTTTAGTGTATACCTTTTGCAGGCAATACAAATGAACCTTATTTAAATCACTTTAAGAGTGACAAAATCAATTAAAATTTAATGTCTTAAGGACAGTTCTATTAAAAATGATTTAAAAAAATTAATTTTTAAACAATTTAATTTCTTTTTTCTTTTCTTTTTTTTTTAGTTTTGTAAGATTTTTAAGAATACGAGATTGATTGATATGAAAAAATAAAGACAATAATAAAAGAATAAGCAAACACGATTTCAACCAGAGGATAAGCTTTTAGATAGATAGAAAAAAAACGTCGACGTTATCCAAAAAGAAAAACAATGATCAACTTCTTTTTTTAAAAATAAAATAAAAGTTGATAAATAAAAAAAAATAAAAAAAATTCAAGAGCTCTTGCAAAAGAAAAGATAAAAAACAAATATGTTTTATTGAAAAAGAATGAAAAAAAAAAATAAAGACGGATTTTATACAGGGAAAACTTTTATTTTATTTTAAACGATAAACTACAGCCCCGCAGAGCCAAAAATTTTTCAAAAAATAATAATTTTTGTATTACTTTTACCAGTAACACTAAAATAATGGGAATTTTTCAAATAACAGTAATTTTTTTTTATCAACGATAATTTTACATTAAATATTATATTATATTAATTTATTTATTTTATTTTATTCGCACGCAGCGCAAGCAAAACGGCCGGCACAGAGGCACAAATTTTATCAGGCAGAGACACTTTTCACTAAAGCACCACAACAGATCAAAGCTCTGCCACAGCGATAAGCACGCAGTTTTTTTTTTACAAAAAAAAAACACCAAAGCAAAAAAAACGAAAGGCACAAACAGCTCTTTCTTTTCTCGCACAAAGCAGAGGGGGGACGTTACGACGCTGCTACCATTAATGCTAACTGCTCCCGGGGCAACGGGAGCACATCCCTAAGTCCATCCTTATATACCGCTCTCTCGATATCCCGCCTTCTCGCTCTCTCTCCTTCTTGATCTCTCTATTGATCAACATCAGTTGATCCACGCCTGATGGCGTCACAAAAGCAGTCCCATCTTTTTTTTCTATTACACTTTTCTCAAAAACTAAAAATAGCAAATTGTATGCTAAAAATAAGCCATTGTATTAAAAAAGGGACAAAAATAGAAACAAAGAATGTTAAAAATAGCAGATTATGATACAAAAATCTCCTTCTATTTTTGTAATATTTATTTATATCAACAAAAAAAAGTGTTACTTTTGGAGAAAAAGTACACAAAAACAAACGACACAAAAAATCATAATAGTTTTGTTTTGCAATTAAGTAAAAAAAGAACTTAAATACTTTTGTTATTTGGTGCAGATAAATTGTTAAAAAAAGAAAGAGCTCATTCAATCTTACTGTAGAACAGACCTAATACAAAAATAAAAAACAAAGAATTTTATTTCATAAAAACAAATATAATAAAAGATAACAATTAACGCATTTTTGGACGAATTAATCCTTTCATCATATCAAAGGTATTCCCATCATCATGAACAGTAAATATTTTATCATTGATTTTGCTTTGAACTTGAAGATATCCGAATTCATCCAATCCTTTGATAACGACCATTTCCTTTTCGCCATCACTTGAATGTTGAATTTCAACTTCTTCACCACTGAAAATTCATGTTTTTTTAAAGTGCTATTTAAAATTATGTTTAATCAGAAAACTTGAAAAGGAAAGAAATTACTTACCTATGAAGCCAAAGATCATAATAACTTCGAAGGAAAGTTTGTCGACCCTGATTTTCAAACATATTAACATAATCTAAAATCTTAATGATAAATAATTTCACACTAAAGCAAGCTTACATTCAAATTTATTCATTGTTTCAGCAGCAACTTCTTCAATGCTTAATCGATTCTCAAAATTTGATGGAAGCAAATCGTTGATGGAGATTGTTGGCTTAGAATTTGCAACATTTAATCCAGCTCCAATTGTACATTGTAAAATTGATCCCGTTGTTGATGAAGTAATCATAATTCCACCTAATTTGTATTTTCGATCAAAGTAAATATCATTTGGCCATTTAATTTTGATAGGAAAATCTGGAAGATCAAGGCGAGATTTAACAGCATCACAAATAGATACAGCAAGAATTAATTGAATAAATGTTGCATTTGCTCCAAGGTGAGATGATAATGGAATATTGTAATTAAAGGTAAGCATTGCACATCCTTTTGGTGATAACCATTGATTTCCTTAAATATTATAATTAAAATTAGAATAAAAATCAAAAAATCATACCCGATCTTCCAATACCAGAAATTTGACATCCAGCAACCACGAGAATTCCATCAACAGATGGCATTGCTTGTCGAAGGGACTTTGAAATATTCATTGTTGTTTCACAGACAGGAATAAAAAGCAGGGCCCTTCCAAGACATTTTGTATTTAATACTTCAAAATATTGTTGAGCATCAAATTCAACATTTTCTGGGAATCCATTTCTTTGACGACAAACTTTTATTGGAAGATTTGAAGACGATGGCGTTATTTTATCAGAAGAAGAAGAGGTGGCAATTGGTTCAAAAAAAAGTGTAGGTGAATTTCCAACGTTTGAACCGAAATTTAGACCTTCCATATTCCATGTTAAATCATCCGGACAACAAACAAAATATCCACTTGTTAAATCAGGAATTTTATTATTTTCATTAACTTTGAATCCCAAATTTGAGAGTGCTGTCATTAGTAATGAAGTATCACCATTTTCATTAACGAATTTCTCTCGTGCAACATTTAAAGCAGCAACAGTATCATCATATCCTTGCATCGGTTGATTGGAAATTAATTTAATTCTCTAAAATTTAAATTTAGATACACGGAAAAACAGTACCAAAAAACTCACCTTATCAAGACCAATTTTCAACTTTGAAAGCATTTGATCTGATAAATCAGTAATATTTGGAATAATTACACAGGCAATATTTTCATCATACCATGAATCAGCAATAAATGACTTGGATGAAATATTAAAAATGGAATAAGTGCTTTCAGGAAGAATTCTGTTAAGAGACGAATAAATTTGTTGATAACATTCATCGTTGTCATTTGTGTAAACGAGAATCTAAAAAAATATAGGAATAATTTAAGCTCATTTTTACAAATATCTTACTGTTGGTGGTTTAGCAGCAGCCGGAGGTTTGGAAGTACAATCATCTGAAACATCGCTTTTAATTTCTGTCATATTTCTGGTTGAAATCTTTCTTGAAAAAGTCAAATAACACTAAAAATGGGCTATTCTATAACTCTCTCTTTACTCTTTACTAACCCCACCAACAAGTTATAGAATATCCCCTTTTTCCGTGAAGCTTGAATATCACAGGATTTTGTATATCCTAAATGTCTGTTTGATAAAGAATAGTTATAGAATTGGCAACTGAAAATAAAACAAATCAAATCTTTTTTTAAGATAACGCTAACAAAATTTTACTTAAAACTTTGACGTTGGTGAAACAGAATTGATCGGTTTCCCGTAACCCAATTAAAAGCAATTTTCCGATAACAAGGACGTTTTAAAGAAATGGATGATATCATGATTGATGCAATTGCTCCCCGTATTTTGGAATGTCCACCTTTTGAAAAAATTATGGAATACCGGTTCGTGGTGGGAGAATTGGACGCCAAAAAGAAGCATCTTCAAAAAATGCTTCTGCAAGTTCCTGAATTAAATATACAGTAATTACTAGTAAAAGATAAAATTTAAATTATTTTTTAATTTGTCCCTTCTAAAACCCAAATGAAACACTTGGTTTGAAGTTAAGTTTGATTCCCATGGAACACATAACTTGGTAAGATAAGGGTCATTTTTTGTCACATATTAAACTTGTTTTGTTTAAAGCCTATGTAGAATTTTTAACAAGTATTTGGAATTCTTGTATAATCTCTTACAGTTGTCACAATTTGCATTTAAATTCATCAACTTTTGGGATGCTTTAAATTGCATCATCCCTGGCTTCATGGATTCTTGGAATTGTCGAGGAAAATCAAACGCGTTCTTCAAAGTTTTACTTGCAAATGTTTCCTTAAGATAATTTTATTCATGTTCGAATTTTAAAAAAATGACTACTTTTTGAAATCCGTTTTTCTCAAATCCACAAAAATTTTGGTTTTCGATTTTATTTTCATATGCTGCAATGTAAAGGGATAAAGTGCTATTATTTTTTTCATTCTTGTTTTGCCATTTATTTTCTTCTTTCTCTTGGTTACATTTTTGCATGTATAAATTTCCAAGTGATTTTGAAATTCCATTTTTCTTCCATAAATTAGACATATTCCTTTCAAATGAAGAGTTGCAACCAATAAAGCCTATCATTCATTAGTAAAAGTTGTACTCCCCCAAAAATAAGATAATGTTAAACACAATGAAGAAAATTGATGTTTAAAGAAACCAGTATCTTTTTTAATTTTTGGGACAGAAACTGTTTTTTACTGTTACTTTTTTGAATATCTTTTGAAAAGATTTCGGATTGCAAAAGTATACTCTTATTATCACATTTTTTGTGTTTATTCAAATTGATGCTATTATATTGGTCATCTCGAATTTCTTTTGATGGCAATAAACATCTTTCATTTGCATTTGCTAATAAACCTGCTTGTTTTTTGAACATTTCTAAAAGGGCAGCATGGATATATTTTGTAGCAAAACCGTTTTTTAAAACAAAATGATCAAGGTTTTTTGTTTATATTTGAAATGCATAAAAATACCCTATTTTTGTCAAAGGCATTTTACAGTGGCTCGTAAGAATGATGCAATGATCTATTTTATGATAACAAGAAAAGATGTTATTGTTGCGGTCTCTCTGATCTAACTTTTTCAATTTATATATATATGATGATTGATAAATATTATAGTAATGTACCCCGAATTTAGTCATAAGTGAAGTATATAAATAATGCTCCGGGCAATAAAAAAGAAAATCTTTCATGTAGACCTTGCTGTTATAGAGTAATGACTTGATTGTTGCTTTAAAATTTAGATGAACATCACACAAACATTTTGAATTTAAAATAATTTTTAACTTTTTTCTTCCTAAAGAAAAAAATGGTGTTGTTTCTTTTCACAAAGCTACAGTAATCAAAACAGCATTTCAAAAGTTTTTGCTTTTCCATTCATCACTTTAAAAGCTGCATTTAAACACCCACTTTTTAGGACATGAATGATAAATTTTCTAAAGCGCATTTATTTTCTCTCTCCTTTTTCTGAGGCATCCCCAAGTGACAACCTTCTGACATCAATCAGAATGTCGCATTTCTTTTTATCTTTTTTTGAAATACTGTTGTTTCTATTTTTTATTTTAACAGTGCCTTCTCATTCTTTAACTTAAAATTTGTTTTTTACTTACACTGAGAAAAAACTAAAGTATATTTGTCAAATTCCTTTGGGTGGCATTAAAGTTTTTTTACTCCTACTTTTTTCTCACAAAAACAATGATTTACTTTTTTTGCTGGAAAAAATGGTATAAAAAATGTTGCTGTTTTTTGTTTTTTTGCAGTTTTTGAAAAAAGTAAAAGTCAAACATTCTCAAAATTTTAGAGTTCTTTAAACTTTTTTCTTCTGGGATATTTTAAATGTTTAGTGTTTAAAAACTTTAACGACAAATCTCAGAAAACACATTTGCATTAATTTAAATCCCTCTTCTTAAATTTTTTAAAGACGCCCTAAATGATACAAAGTTTCTTCATTCATTCATTCCTGAAAGTTTTCGTGACGTTTGACTTTTACTTTTATTTCAAAATAAAAAGTAAGAAATTTTTTAATTATTTTTAAACCGCAGAAAATTTAAGTTATTGACACTTACTTTTTTCTTTTTTTCCTTTAAAAAGTTAAAGAAGCGAGCATCCAAAGTTAAAGCATTCAACTTCGAAATTCAAAGTTTGAATATTGTTTTTCCTTTTTTGATAAATGCCTTTGATAAAATGTGGAAAAAGTGTTATTTTTGCATTAATGTAATTGAAAAACACTCCTAAAAATAGTATTTCTATTTTCAAAGTTTATTTATTTTGATGTTTTGCCTTTTTTATTTTATTTTGTTTTTCGGTGCTAAAATATGTTGTTTTTACAATAGTCGCTTGCTTTTGATTTATTTTTTAGAAAATTTGCATACTTTTCTTTTTTGTTCTTCCATGTTAACTTAAAGATATTCTTTGGTTTTTTACATAAATTTTACCACTCAAAAAACCAGCTCTCTTTCATTGACATCATATAGCTTGCAAAAAATAGAATAATAATAATAATTTTTATGGATAATTAAAATTAATGAATATACAAATTTTAATGAACCCCTATGAAAAGGAATGCATGTACATGTAGAAGAAGAACATGCCAGAATAAATGCACTCAGTTTTTACTTTTCTCAGAAATTCCAAAAAACAGAGTTGTTTGCTTTATTTTTTTTTCTGCATTTTTTATTAAATTAAGTTTCACGTTGCTTGATTTGTTATTCTTACTTTTTGGTTTTTATAATTTTATTGCAAAAACATTTCTTCTTTCTTGCAGCGTGTTTTGATTATGAAAAATAGTTTTTTTCTTTTTCAGTTGGATAAAAACCTTTGCAAAAAACTATCCCAATTTATTTTCATCTCTGTTAAAGAACATCTCTTCATTAATCAATTAATTAAAAATTTGTCATATTTTTAAAAATTTTGGTCTATACTACACCACATCGAAACGAAGTGGAACTTTTTTGAGACATTTTGGCATTCGTTTTTTAAAATTCTCTCGACAAAAAAAGTTGATTTCTCGAGGTGAAACACTTTGCCAAGCGTCTCACAAAACTTCCATTTTTCTTTGACAACGATTCGATGTGACACAATATCTTTTGGCAACAACGTGTTGCAATTTTTTAAATCTTCTTTTTTGCCAATAACAAAAAACCGGATATGTACGTAATGAAGTGAAAGATTTTTAATCCGGATACGATAATTCTGGAAAAAATGTCAAAGCAATATAAAATAAAGCTTTTGAAAATAATCATGCCACAACTTTTTTTAGCTTTAGATTTAAAAAAACGTCAGATTTTTTTTCAAAAATCGCAAATTTGTTAACTTTCATTAATCATTTATTTTTACGTGAATATTTGACTTTTCCGTTTTAAGATTTTTAATTTTTTGCGTAGTAGTATGTTTTCCCTTGATATTTGGATGTCATCATAAAATTAATTCAAACATCCTTTTTTGATATTTTCTAACGTGATATGCCGTGTCTCTTTTTTATTCATTAAAACTCTATCAAATTTTTACAGACTTTCAGTGACTAATTTTTTGGGCGAAAATGGATTTTAAATTATTTTTCGTAATGCTTGTTGCAGCTTTGGGTTGTGTTTTTGTAAGTTTTGTTTACAAATAATGAAATTATTACATAAGCCATCGTACAGTATCCCTATTTTTATTTTAGGCACAAGACGTTGAATCAATGGGAAATTACGGTAGTGTTAAAAGTTATTTAACACAATTACGCCGTCCATCTCCTTCATTCCGATTCCCATTGGTTGGAGAATCAACTTTACGACAAATGCGTCCATGGCGAGCCGTTCGAAGAAGCGAAGGATCGGTTTTTGATGAAGGCTTTTAATTAATTATTTTTTATATTTTCTTTTCCATCATTTTAAAAAAACACTGAACTAAAATTTTAAAAACAAGACACAATCTTTAAAACTATGCACTCTGCTTTTTTCTATATATATATTTCTTTGTAAAATGATACTGTAATTGGTAAATAAATATTTAATATAGTTATAATTATTTTAAAACACGGATTTTTTAACAGTAAATGATTACTGTAAGACAAAACAAAAAACAAATTTTTATTTGCCTTGAGGCATAACTGTTGTAGTAGTGAAAAATGGTGCAAACGTTGAAGTTTTTGCCCATCCCCATGGTGTTGTTCTTTCATGTGTTGTTCCATTTCCATCACAATCGTAACCTGTTTGAATCCATTCTAAAGTTTGATTAAATTGCATTTGTTTTATTTCCAAAAATTTTCCAAAGATTTTAAAAGTTGAAAGAAGTCCCGGACAATTTTTAAATGAATAATGCATTAACCATTTTATTTCTTCAATATTTCCTTCAAGGACATGAGATTCAAACATATTTCCAAGAGCAAGGATCAAACATGAACGAAAACATTCACCCGAAATTGCAACAGGAGGATGAGTTCCATTTGTAATAGAAGTCCATATTTCACCATCCGAATGAGCTTGACTTGCACAAATACAAGAAAGAAAAAGTATTCCAACAATAATTTTGTACATTTTTATCGATGTTTGATAAGTAAATGTCGATACAGAAAAACTGTAGAAAAACACTGTTGAACAGTGTTATGCTTTTGTTTTTTTTCCGCGGGCGCCCGCGCCCGCGCCCGCGTACTTTCCAAAAAATCGCCCGCGCCCGCCCGCCGCCCGCGTACCCTCAAAAAAAATTGCCCGCGCCCGCCCGCCGCCCGCTTACTTTCAAAAATTCCGCCCGCGCCCGCCCGCCGCCCGCCAAAGGGCGCCCGCGGGCGCCCGCGGGCGAAGCATAACACGGACTCCGATTTGAATTTATTTTAAACTATTATTTTCAATATTTAAAGACAATGTATACATAAACCGACAGTATGTCATATCGCTAATTTGGCATACTATAGGTCAAAAGCATATCTTCAACACCTATCATGAATTTAAATTTTGACCATATCAATAATTGATATATTGATTAACAAAAATTACTTAAAGTAGTACTGTATATAATGTCATTAATCGGTCAAAATCCAGGTGAAGTTAATAACGATGGAAAATTTTTCATAGCAGTTTATTCTTTCTTTTTCGACAAGCAAAAAAGATTGACACCAATGTGAAAAAATGCAAATTATTTCAGAGAATCTTGGATGTTCTCATAGGGCATTTAGGTCATTGCGGTGATAAACTTTTTTCTTTCTTCATTAGATGATTTGTCTTTCCGTGTGATTTTTATGGCAAAAAAGCAGTTTTTTGTAGATTTTCGTTGAGAAATATTGTCAAAAAAGCATTGAGAAAAAAAGAAAATGCCTTTACTTTTTTACTCGCGGGCGCCCGCGCCCGCGCCCGCTGATTTAGAAAAAATCTGCCCGCGCCCGCCCGCCGCCCGCTTACTTTTGAAAAAACTGCCCGCGGGCGGGCGCGGGCGCGGGCAAAGCATAACACTGCTGTTGAAGAAAACATAAAAAATGTTAAACTTTTAAACAAATTTATACACTTTTCGAACAATAACATTTTTTAAAGGAAAAAAAATCACATAAAAATTAAAAGGGTATAATTTGTTACACCTGTAATTGCATCTGTTACATTAACAATGGGGTTGTGTATTGTTTACGCGATTAATTTTTGCACAACTTCAAAGAGCACAAACGTAATTTATGTTTTAACATAAATTACTAAATTTAAAAATAAAAATAAACATAATTTGAAACACCTGTGACTAAAATCTTCGAAATTTTATTTGTTTCAAATTTTGATTACTACAAAGAATAATATTTTTTTACATAAAACTGGTTCACAATTTATTTAAGAATCGATCATCTTAGATAAACACTGTTTCAAATAATAAAAAGCTATTAAAATTCTTTTATTGAAAGCTACGGTAACTTTCAATAAAAGAATGCTTACGTCATGGAAGAAAAGATTACGTCATAATTCTATTTAGATTGACAAAACAATGCTTTACAGATTTCTTACAATGATACACATCGTGCATTGATAAAAGGTACAGTATTTTCACTTTTAAAAATACTGTAGATTTTTTTGAAGTATCATCAAAAATTTACTTTGGTATTCTGTGTCGCACTGACAACTTTTATTTGAAAGGAACAAAAATCAAAAACTTCTTTTTTCGATTTTCAAGCTTTTAAAAATATTTTTGTTACGGTAAATATTAAGCCTTTAATATTTTATTCTTATCAAATATTGTTACTCAAATGTCTTCAATAAATGAAGATGAACATTTGGCGGCGTTCCTTTATCTTCGTCGATTACAAATTATTCAAAGGAAGGAAGAACCTGTGATATCTGTTGAAGCAAAGAAAGCATTGGAGGAACGAAAGAAAAAACTTCTTGAAGCTCAAGTAAGTATCATTTTAATAATATAATCATAAGAGTGATGTAACACTATTTTAGGAAAGAAAATTATATAATGATATGACAAAGAATGTTTCATCAGAAAAGTATCGGAAGGAAGATGAATATGGACAAATTTGGAAAGAAATGAATCGACAGGGAACTGCAGTCTTCAATACTTTGATAACCGTTGGTGGAGCTTTTACATTTGCATATTATGGTGCACCAATGATGGTTCCAAGTTTGGATGTTTCTGGAAGTGTTATCGCTGGTTTAGTATTGGCTACAATTGTTTTTATTGCAGATCTATATTTTATTATGAAAGATATGTAATTGCTTGTATTATATATTTGGTATTTCGTATGTTTATTTATAATCTAATAAGAAGTAAATATTTATTTATTAGTTATACGCATTGTATATTGTTCATTAGCTTGTAAGATTTGAACCTTTAAAATGGTAATTGAAAAAACTTTATTAGAAAATTACGATGAAATTTCATATGAGATCGAGTTAAACATGTATGAAAGATAGGACGGAAAAGGGTGAACAAACTTGTTTCAAAACATTTTAAATATAATACTTAGGTTTTTAAAAAATTAAAGAACTGTTTTTTTAAACTAAAGCTTATTGTTGAAAGTTACAGTATACTTTTTAAATGCAGTTAAACAAATGTATGTAATAGAATAGAAACGTGTTAAATGATACATCTATTCTTCAACATCATGACCCTCTTCATCATATTCAGCATCATCATCAGCTGTGGCATCTTGATATTGTTGATATTCAGATACAAGATCATTCATATTTGATTCAGCTTCTGTGAATTCCATTTCATCCATTCCTTCTCCTGTGTACCAATGCAAGAAAGCTTTTCGACGGAACATGGCTAAAAATAAGATAATGTTGAGTTATACTTTTAATTAGAGAAATATAAAACTTACATGTAAATTGTTCAGAAATTCGTTTGAATAATTCTTGAATGGCAGTTGAATTTCCGATGAATGTTGCGGCCATTTTAACTCCCCGAGGTGGAATATCACAGACTGCAGTTTTGACATTGTTTGGAATCCATTCAACAAAATATGATGAATTTTTGTTTTGAACATTTAACATTTGTTCGTCGACTTCTTTCATGGACATTCTTCCTCGGAAAATTGCAGCTACAGTAAGATATCGGCCATGTCGAGGATCACATGCTGCCATCATATTTTTGGCATCAAACATTTGTTGGGTTAATTCTGGCACAGTTAAAGCTCGGTATTGTTGTGAGCCACGAGAAGTTAAAGGTGCAAAACCAGGCATGAAAAAGTGAAGCCGAGGAAACGGAACAAGATTTACAGCAAGTTTTCGTAAATCTGCATTCAATTGACCAGGAAATCGAAGGCAAGTTGTTACACCTGAGAGGGTCATGGATACGAGATGATTGAGATCACCATAGGTTGGAGTTGTGAGTTTAAGAGTTCGGAAACAAATATCATAAAGTGCTTCATTATCAATGCAAAAAGTTTCATCAGTATTTTCGACAAGCTGATGAACGGATAATGTTGCATTGTAGGGCTCAACTACGGTATCACTGACTTTTGGGGATGGTACAACCGAATAAGTATTCATAATTCGATCAGGATATTCTTCCCGAATCTTTGAAATGAGTAATGTTCCCATTCCAGATCCGGTTCCACCTCCAAGGGAATGAGTAAGTTGAAAGCCTTGAAGGCAATCACAGCCTTCAGCTTCCTTTCGAACAACGTCCAAAACATTGTCAACCAATTCCGCACCTTCAGTGTAATGTCCTTTAGCCCAGTTATTTCCGGCACCAGATTGTCCAAAGACAAAATTATCAGGTCGAAATAGTTGCCCGAAAGGACCAGCCCGAACTGAATCCATTGTACCAGGTTCCAAATCAACCAAAACTGCTCGAGGAACATATTTTCCTCCAGAGGCTTCATTGTAATAAACATTGATTCGTTCAAGTTGTAAATCTGAATCCCCATTGTAGGCTCCAGTTGGCTCGATTCCATGTTCATCAGAAATAACTTCCCAAAATTTTGCACCAATTTGGTTTCCTTAAATATGCAAATTTAAAATGGGGTACTGTACTAAATATTAAAAACGAACCACATTGTCCAGCTTGAATATGAACAATTTCTCTCATCTCTCTTGTCACTGATGATGATGTTGAAGGGTTTTGAAGTTAAAAACTCTAAATTACAGAAAATGGCAGGGCTAAAGTTGGCAGCAAAAAAAGAAAGTAAAGTTGTATTTTTTTAAAGAGTGAAAAAACACTAAAAAAGTATGGAAGAGTTAATTACTTTTGGGAGTAAAATTAAAGTTTGTCTGGTTGAAAATGGAAAAAAGGCTTGGGAAAATAAAAGTATAAAAATTTTGGGCGCACGCAATAAAAATTAGCAGAAAAATGTAATTACGGTAAGTATAAAAAGGGTTTACACATATTTTTTAGGGCATTCTTTTTATGCAAATATTGTAGGGATAAAAAAGTAAATAAATTATTCGGTATTTTGACATCTTCTTTTTGCATCACAAAAGGGTTGAGACAGCTCAGACCTAATTTAAAATGCATTTAGTTTTTTCGAAAGTTGAATGAATGTTTTGCATGCAATTTTTCAAAAAGACTTTTTTACAAAAAGATAAGAATAAAAAAGTTAACTTTTTAGGTATAATAAATTTTGGTCAAGATCCTTAATTTTAAAAAAATCAAACAGTAATCTTATTGAATTTTTCACGGGAAAATTTGATGACACAACTTAAAATTTATTTAAAAAGTTGTTAGCAATGTCTAAATACATACAAAAAATGAAAAATGTAAAATTTATTTTAGAAAATTGATTGACCGCCTGCAGGGGGGTGGTGGCAATTTTAGCTTTCAAAAAGTACTTTGTTGAAGCCCAAAACTGCGCATTTTCCTTCTTTTTTTATTCTACTGGAAAACTCTAGAGACTATAAAAAAGAAGGGAAGAGAAAAAAGAAAGAAAAAAAGAATTCATCCAACAAACAAAACTCCGTTCTCTTTTTTTTGCTTGCTTTCTTTTTTTTCTTTTCATGGCACTATTGGCAACGCTGACGGCGGCAGTAAATGGCAGCTTTCTTTCTTTATTTCTTTTTCACACACATGGTGCTCCTCCTTTTTTACATGTTAGATGAAGTTTAGAATATTTTTCTTTCCTGCTTTTTTTTTGAAAAAGGAACGAAGACTGAAGCCGCAGATGACAAACAGTCGACAAGACTTCAACCAAAAAAAATTGAATGAAATAAAAATGAAGTTTTAAACATGTAAAAAATGGAAATGCCAAAAACGGGAAAAGAAAAAAAAGCGACAGATTGTTTGCTTGATTTGCGCAGCATTTTAATTTCTTTGCCACCAAAAAATAAAGGGAAATAAAGAAATTTTTGGGAGAATAAAAAAGGAAACAAAATATAATTAAGCGGTCAAGCAAAAAGCTGAATTGTATTTAAATGGTCTTTATACTTTAAAAGAATTTAAAAATCCTTAATGTTGCACGGTGTGTCGAACGCGTCGGTGAGACCTTTCGCCAAAACGACTGTTTCCGTATTAAATTTTAAAACCTAGATTCTGGAGGCCTGAAACAATTTAAACGAATTCTGTAAAACCAGAAAAAAAGAGCATCATCCCTTTAGTATGAATGAGCAGGAAATTGTAACATTCGGATTCTGAATCCTGCAGGATTCAGAATCCAAGAAATTTTTTTCCTCCAGAATCCATAAAAGTGGTATCACTAGATTCGTCTCGACGAGTAGATTACGACAAGAGCAAAAAATTTTAATTTTCGACGATTCTGAAGCTTGGTTCAGTGTTTTAAAAATTTCTACTGTATTTTTTTCTTTTGAGGTTTACGGCTCACCGTGTACATGTTGTTGAAAATTGAAAAAATTCCCATTTTGTTTTGCTCTAAATAAAATGCAAAAAATGATATTATTTTTAATAATAAAATACAGTAACCTAATTTAAAACAAATTAAAAAACCTGTTTTGTTGAATAAAAATATTTGTTACTAAACTAACTATCCAACAATTTAAAGTTCAACTACAAGCGTTTAAACTAAAAAGTGGCCTTTCCAAAAAATAGCCCTGTTTAAAAAAATAAAATAATAATTTACTCTTCAATAAGCATTTGTGCTTTCTCTTCATTGACTCAACAATAAAAGGTTTATTTTTGTCGCATGTTTTTTGTTGTCATAGAAACATTTAAAAGTAAAAAATTGTTATTTTTTAAATTTTGAAATAAACTAATAATACTAAACATTTTTTTTGCAAAATGCATAGATCAAAAAGAACAAGATCATAAATCGCATAAATTACTCTATAGAAGTTTATTTTAGGGATAAAATATTTGAATAAAAATTACAAACAAATTTTGAGCACCTTGTCAAATTAGAATACAACTATGCAATAGCTGTCAGGAAAAAAGCATTAATTAATTAATCAGGTGTTTTTTTTTCATTTCCGATGCGAATGCTTTTTCTGTCTCTCCTTCTTCTTTTTATCACTCAATTAAAATCTATCTTTTTTTTTTAAACGCTGACCTTTCAATTTATATGTTTTTTTCTGAAGAAAAAAAAGTTACCGACAAAAAATGAGTCAACATTCTTCAATTTTTGCTTCCTCCTTCCTCTTTTTTTGTTGATAATGATCAAAATAAAAATTCTTCAATCACGTTGGACCCTTTTTCTTCCTTCCATTCATTCAGTTCTTTGTGTTATTATTATTACTGCAGCAAATTGGTGCCAGTGAAAAAATAAATTGGTAAAAGTAAAATAAAAACAGAAAAATGCGTTGTAATATTTCTTCTATTCTTTGTTTTATTTTTGTATTTTCCATGATAATCCAATGTTGTCAAACTTCTTCTTTGTGGGATGTAAGTTTACTGTATTTTTTATTTAAATTCATTTCGAAAACATTGTTTTATTGATAAAATGGGTTCATAAGTGGAATGTTAATAATAGGAGATAGATTCTGGCAAAAAAGTTTTTCGAATACATATTTTAAATTAATGATATCTTTAATGTGGGATTAGTCTTGTGGTCTTATTTTTGCAGTTTCACTATCCAGTGACTACCTAGAAACATAAATTTGCATATGCAAGATCCACCAAGTTGTTTTAAAGCAATGGCTTACGGGTTACTGTAATAATTGAGCTAATAAACAATCACATGATTAACACATATATTTAGCATATTTTTAGTTCATCATCTTTACATAACAGAATCAAAATACGCACAACTTCTTTTTACTTCTTATCATTTTTAGAGCTAAAAAATTAATTTTTTTACCGTGTATCAAGGAAGGAAAAAAAGATCATTGATCTAATAATATGATTCTGCTTTGCTGACAATTTTTCCTTCACACAAAAGAAAACTGCTAAGAAAGCAAAAAAACTTTTATTGAACTTTCATGTAGCCTTTCTTCTGCCATTTATTTCGTTATCTTTGAAGTGGTGGGATACCCCGGAAGAAGTCAAGGAGGGTTTTAGTTTTTGATTTTAAAACCTCGGCGGGAAAAAATACAAAAAACGAACAAGAAGAATAAACGTGTTTTGATTGTACAATTTAAACAAAAGTTCCCGCCTAATTTTTTTCGAAATTGGGAGTTGTCTGTGTTTGTTTTAATCGATCAAATTAAGTTACTTTATTTGTTCAAACTCTTAATTGGCGAGTTATTCTTAAGCTAGTCTGAAGCAACAAAAATTCAACATCTAAAAATTCTACACCTAATTCGTTTATCAGGAAAGTGTGAAACTAAATAGTCTGTTAAAATTCTTATCAAAAATTCATTCAAATAGTATCTTAAAACTTTTGTCACTAATTTCATCATAATTTTAGAAGCTTCTCGAATTTGATGAATATACTCCAAAACATCCTGTTCGATCAAGAGCCCATCGTCACATCAGAGATCCCCGAGATCCAAGACCCTGTTATATTACTTCAAGAAAATTACCGTGCTCGTTTGAATATTGGAAAACACCGTATTACACATCAAGACATTGAATGAATATTTGTTGCTTAAGAACTTTGAAAATATACTGTTTTCAATTTTACCTTGGCCTTAATTTTATGTTGCATAAAATAAATTATTGTTTAAATTAAATCTTTTTGTAACTTTTTACGTACATAGACTGAACTTTGAACGATTTGACCAAATCAATTCACCTCAATTCAAATCAAATCAATTTAAAGACATAAAACAGAAACGGAATTAAAATTGTTACTCCCATCTTCTTTTTCTCCTCTTAAATGATAACGCTGATGTTCTCCTTTTTTTCAACGTTTTTCAAATATTCTGGCGCCTTAAATTTTTTGCATTTAAACGGAATTAATTTTTGCACATATTAGTCATTTAACATCTAAAAAGTTGTTGATAAAATAATAATGAAATATTTTATGATATTATTTTTGATATTTATTGTAATAATACAGTATGCTTCATCCGCAATTAGCAGAGGATCGGCAGTTTTTCCACCAGAATACGGTAAGTGTTTATTCGCGTTTTTTTATTAAATATTTCAAATATTACATATCTTTAATCTTTCTTAAAACGTAACGTATGAGTATTTTCAAATAGAATAAAAGTACAAATTACCAAAATATGATAATTTTGACTTTTCTAGTTATGGCATTACGGTAAAATATCTTGAACCATAACTTAGATCTAAATTGTTAAAAATTTAAATATTATGTTTAATTGTAAAATATAAAATTTTTAAATTTTAGAAATAACTGCAGTTGATGGAACACATCGTCATCCCCGTTTATATGGAAATCCCCCTCAACAAAACATTGGACATCACACACGAAATTCAAAAAGCTCAAATAAAAAGCATCACAAAAAAAGAAAACGTATTACAAATGGCAATAAAAAATTTACCAATTTTATGTTTTAAACGTTTGTATTTCTTTTGTCATAAAAACTGAAAACAATAAATTCATTTTTAAATCAGGTTAAATTTATTTTAGTCTGCAAAAAATATTTAATTCATTAACCTATTGTCATTAATTCTTGTATTAGTTTTTTCAGCTTTTAAAAGAAATCTTGAATAAATGATTGAAACAACAAAAGCATCGATGGCACACGTCAAAAATCCCAAAGGTCCATATTTTTGACTCATATAAAATTGAAATACCTGAAAGTTTTATTTTTTATGTACCAATAATAAAAATATAACTTACATTTGAAAGAAAAATATCAATAGCGGTTGGAAGAAAGCTTAAAATTAGCTCTGATGCAATCGTAATCAGTGTTAATCGATTTGCCTAAAATTAATTTGAAATTTGTATGTTCAAAAATGTGTGCCATATATTAGTGCCATAAATTTCAATAAACTGACCCTTTTTGAAGGTAAATGATTGACAATGGAAGCTTTTTTTAAAACAATCAAAAATGTGATTCCAAGAAAAGTATTTGCAAAACCAAAAACCATTCTGCACCAAATGTGAAAGGCTGAACCACTGTTACCCCAAGTGCAATGAATTATCCAACAATTTGTGCCAGGTGCTAAAAATGATAATTATCTTCGTAGTATTTACAAATGCATCCAAATACTTTACCTAATGTGGGTATAAAATTTAAGAATTTAATAAATACGTATACAGAATTTGATATTATCATTAAAATAATTACAAATATGGAAATGTAATTAAGAATAGTGTCAAGTTTTTTGGCATTGAAAAAACTGATAGCGAAAATTCGATGTAACAATAAAAAGAAGACTGCGGCAGATGTAACAGGGACAAATGAAAATGATATAAATCCTAAGATAAAAATTACAACTGGATTATATCCACCACTCCCTGAAATAAAACATTCTTTTAAACAGTCATTGGATATTTTACACCAAAGAAGTTCATTCTTCTTTTAACACCGCACTGCCTCCATTCATATAAAATTATTTACCAGGTCTCCAAAAAATAATGGTATAAGTTGTTGAAACAAGTGTTGAAATGGATTCAATTAAAACCATGCACAAATATAAAATAAATGGAAATGCAAGTTCATTTCGTTTTTTGAACATTGCATACGAAAGTGGAAAAAATGTTGCAATTTGTAATAAAAATATGGAGACCCAATATCCAAAAATAATATATGGAAATGAAGCTTCCGGCATTTTAAAATCTTAAAACGATTAAAGAACAGCAACAATGATATGAAACGCTGCGCTACAGTATACTTTGAATTTATTCTAAAAAAATAATTTATATTTATATACGGTAACTCTCAAGTTGAAAAGTAAAGGTTTTTTCCGTGACAACTTTTTTGCTTGTACACGGCACTTTTATTTTAGATGGTAATCTAAATAAATAAACAAAAACTTTTTCACGGTCAAACATTAATATTTCTAAAATTGGCAAGACATCAATTTTACGTTTCCGTATTTTAGCATTTAAATTTTTTCTAACCATATAATTAGGATTCACGTAACATTTTGCAATATTATTGCCAACTATTTAATAAAAAACTGGCGCCAAAAAATTTAATAATAAATGAAAAAAATATACCTTTCGTTAGCGTACCGATTTTCGAGTACCTCCATAAAGAGCAAAGTTCAGTCTATATTAATATCCAAAATAAGCACATTAGATTTATTCATACGCCTTCGTAATGTAAGTATTTCTTGCTTGTTACAAGCATTTCATAGTTTTTCAGGTGCAAAAAAAATTAAATTTTTTCTAACTGCAAAGTACTTTTACGGAAAAAGTAAAACCCGGTACGGTACGGTAAAACCCGGTACGGTACAAAATGGTAAAACCCGGTATGGTACGGTAAAACCCGGTACGGTACAAAATGGTAAAACCCGGTACGGTACATTTCCGGACTTAGAATATTTTTTTGGTTTTTTTTCAAATTATTCAAAAACGTACATTTCCGGACTTAGAATATTTTTTTGTTTTTTTAAATTTTTACAAAAACTTGCTTATACATATTTGACCACGAAAAAACTTTTCAATGTCAAAGTGGTTTAACTTTATTTTTTCAAAACTATTACTAAAACATCATAAAATAAAAAAACATCAAACAACAAAAGAAAACTTCGAACTTAACAAAAGATAATTATCAGCTAAACCTTTACTCGTCTTATCTGAGAAGATTTTAATTTTGGCAGTTCTTTAACGAAATAATAGATTCCATTAATTATTCCTTCTTATTGAACCATCTTTTTGATTGCAGTTCTTAATGGCAAAAGCAAAGGTTCTTTCAATCCGTCATAAAGAATCCATCCATTCTTCGATGGAATAAGAGCTGCGAAATGCCCAGGCTTGGCAAATGAAATGATTCCCAATTTATATTTGATAATTTGATTCTGATTAAAAATTTACTCCAAAAAACCTTAAATTGCTTACCATTTTGCATAGCTAAAGAAGCTTCTGTTGACCCAATTAGTCGACTTCCATATGCTTGCTCCGTTTGTTTCTTTTCTGCATCAATGTGCACCGCTGCATCATTCCAGGCTTGAATGGTAGCTTCAGCAGCATTTTTTTGCTTTCTTTTTACTCGCGCTGAAGCAGGACGAGTTCCATATTCTTGACAATGTTGTTTTTCACACAAATCCTCGGATTCAAATTTCAATTTTGTTTTATTTTTTTGGCTTGAATTTGACGAAGAAACAGTTACAGTCTTGGATTTCGATGATGAAACAGTTTTCGATGTCGATTTATGGACGGTAACTGCAACACTTTTTGATGAACTTTTGGCTTGTTTAAAACATGATGAAGAAGATGAAACTGGAGTTGACTTAACAGGAACTTGTGCTTGGCCCGATAAACTTTGAGCTGGCTGATAAGCTAAGCAATCAGCTAATTCATCTTCATCTTCTGCTGCATAACACGTTGCCATTTTCTCTTTTTTCTAAAATTATCAATTTATTTGTCAAAAAATAAAAACAAAAAAGCACTGCTCTTTTTTGAAAGAAAAACTAATATATTTAGAACTGTCAGTTAGCGATGGCACCAAAAAAATGTAATCCTGTAACTTTCTTTCATTTTTTTTCCTTTTTCAATTGCCGTTTTTTTGAATGCTTTACTGTTTTCTTTGATGTCAACGCACCTGGTGAACCGCCAATCCCGCGTAAAATGCTCCTTTGATGCTGTCTCTTCTTTTTTGTGATTAGTTTTTTTAATTTATTCATCAATACATTTTTTGTCTTTTTCGCTTTTTTAAATAACTTTGATTTAGGACATTTATTCATTCAAAACTACAAAGAGAAAATTTTCTTTAAAAACGAAGAATAAGCACATAAAAAATTTAAATAATTGATACGGAACGCAATATAACGTTATAAAAAGGATTATTTTTGAGCTTTTAAAGCAAGTGACCAAACATCAAATAAGAAAAAAGAAATATTAATTCCAGGAGAATTGCTAGAAACAATCCAGAACAATGCTAAAGCATCTTTCTTGAAGACAAAATCAACAAATGTGTTAAAAAAATAATGATTGCGATCAATTACGTAAAAATGTGATATAATTATCTTTTGTTAAGTTCGAAGTTTTCTTTTGTTGTTTGATGTTTTTTTATTTTATGATGTTTTAGTAATAGTTTTGAAAAAATAAAGTTAAACCACTTTGACATTGAAAAGTTTTTTCGTGGTCAAATATGTATAAGCAAGTTTTTGTAAAAATTTAAAAAAACAAAAAAATATTCTAAGTCCGGAAATGTACGTTTTTGAATAATTTGAAAAAAAACCAAAAAAATATTCTAAGTCCGGAAATGTACCGTACCGGGTTTTACCATTTTGTACCGTACCGGGTTTTACCGTACCATACCGGGTTTTACTGAGACCCGTACTTTTATTTTTTGACACATTTTTTTAACAATAATAATCATATAAAGTAGCTAAAAGTAGTTCTGCTTCAATTTAAAAAATCGATCAAAATGATTGTATTTTAAAAAACGTGATTTGGATAATTCGAAGCCCAAAGGTAAGTTTGTTATATTTATTAATACAGTAGCGTTCATAAGTATTGGCACAAAATGTTTTTTCACCAGAACTTTTTTTCAAGTAGTATGACCTTTTTGAACTCCAACTATATTTTGAAGCTCTATCTAGGGGCTATCCATAAAGCACAACTTTGTACCCTGAAAGTCTTTACACGAAAAGTTTCGAATTTTTTAAAAAAAATCGATGGTCAAAAGTCTTGGCACAAACTTTTTTTAATTTGAAAAAATTATTATTTTTTATTTTTTTAATGTCCAAACAATTAAAATATATTTCTAACATCAATATTTATCATATTTGGGGCATTTGAACCCATTACAATACCTAAAACATCAATCGGAATGAGCTCGAAATACTGTATTTTGGTCATTTTTGGTGTTTTTGCGGGACCTGTAAATCGGTGCACCAGCGGTGCATGGTGACTCCATACACATTTTTAGATAGTCTTATATGTCATTAATAAGTATGGGAAGTTTCATACACCCATCTTCAATACCCGCTTCAGGCCGATTTTTTGAAAATGTCTCGTTTTTGACCGTTTTTCATAGTTTTTGTCATTTTTCAACATTTTTCAATATTTTTTGACGTTTATGGTCTATCTTTGATTTAATGACCTGAAGCGGGTATTGAAGATGGGTGTATGAAACTTCCCATACTTATTAATGACATATAAGACTATCTAAAAATGTGTATGGAGTCACCATGCACCGCTGGTGCACCGATTTACAGGTCCCGCAAAAACACCAAAAATGACCAAAATACAGTATTTCGAGCTCATTCCGATTGATGTTTTAGGTATTGTAATGGGTTCAAATGCCCCAAATATGATAAATATTGATGTTAGAAATATATTTTAATTGTTTGGACATTAAAAAAATAAAAAATAATAATTTTTTCAAATTAAAAAAAGTTTGTGCCAAGACTTTTGAACATCGATTTTTTTTAAAAAATTCGAAACTTTTCGTGTAAAGACTTTCAGGGTACAAAGTTGTGCTTTATGGATGGCCCCTAGATAGAGCTTCAAAATATAGTTGGAGTTCAAAAAGGTCCCACTACTTGAAAAAAAGTTCTGGTGAAAAAACATTTTGTGCCAATACTTATGAACGCTACTGTACATATGTGATATCAATGCTTTAAATGGATGATGAAAGTACATTCATTAATTGTCACATCTTTTTTCGTTGATCGGAAACCATACTTGAAATAGGAAGTTAGAATTTTTGAAAAATGCTGTCTGTTTTTCGGTTCTCGGATGAAATCAAAACAATGAAAAAAAGTCGGTTTTATTTAAAAATATTTATTTTTAAAATCCAAAATTTAAGTTTGAGTATCACAGATAAAACATGTTTAAAAAAAGAATAAAAAGAAGTGAATAATTTCAAAACAGAAAAACTGTAACTGACATAATAAAAAAAATGTATACTATTTTGTTAAAAAATTTTAATTTATCCCAAAAAATGTATGGAAAAGTACTTTTAACGCCGGGTTAGTCATCATCTTTTTTTTTTTGAGTTTTTTACCGCATTATTATTGCACCAAAAATATACTGTATATTATTCTACAGTATTAATTAAGATTAAAAAATATTTTAAAAATTGTACTTAAAAAATAAACAATTTGGTAAATGAGGTCTACAAAAAACATATGTGCTTATAAATATTATTAATAAAAAATGGTAATATAAATTTTTTTCCTGATTAGCTTTTTTGATTGATAATAAAAAATGTGTTAATTTTGAAATTTAAAAAAGGTCCCATATTATATGATAAAAAAGAGTTATTAATTAAAACAATTAAAATTAGCCATAATTCTTTCGGCATTTGATGTGCCCATTTGGACGTTGTGAGAAGTTTGGGCAATTAAAAACAGAATTTGCGCCCGCATTAAATTATGCATTGGAGTTGGCAATTTATCAAGTTCTCGAGCAATTAATTGTCCAAAAAGTGAATTTGTTGATTCATCTGAGGGGCTTGAAATATTTCCATTTGGTGAAATTGTTGGAGATGATGAAGCTGGAAGATCAATGGTTGAGGAGGTGGTACTTTCATTACTGCAATCTTTTCTTCCGGATAATGCCGAAGTTGAAGAAGATAATCGTTTGGTTGGAGTTGTGGAAGTTGATGAAGAAGTGGTGGAATTGGAATTGATAAAAAGGGTTTGATTCTCTTCATTGATTTCTGAATCCATGTTTGATGGATTATTGATATTGTTATTGTTGATGCCATTGTTAGAAGATGCCGCGGCCATTGCAACGGCAGCAGCGGCCAATTCATTTACTTGATTTTCGAGTTTTATTCTTTTTTGTTGACTAATAAGAAAGTCAAGGGTTGTTTGAGGACTAAAAAATCATTCCTTACTGTAAGTTACAAATGTTATGCAAATTTTACTTACGTTAAAGTTGGAAAATCGTCATCTTCTTGAATGCATCGTTCTTCTTCAGAATCTTCGCCTTCAAAGAAAGTTGCCCGACGTTTTTGTGCTTGTGAGCATCTGGAATCCCTATTTATTATTATTATTATTTAAGATATTACGGTATAAAAAAACTAACACTTTATAAAATTCACAATAAGGAATTAAAAATTTTAAGCTATCATAATATGGATATGTTGTGGATGGCATTCTGCCATTATCTTCATCTGCCTTTGTTCGTAAATATTCAACCCGAAATTTACGTTTTATTGAAATCCATTTTTTATAAATTGCTTGAACTAAAAAATTAATTTGTTCAATTTAAATATAACATTATGCAAATTTTCCGATCAACATAGAAAAATATTTACAAACCTTGTGTTTCATTTGCTCCAGCTTCACGCATTTCATTTTGAACTTCTTTAAAGCCTTCACCCTTTTTATTCTTATTTTTGTAATCAACTAAATTAACATTATAAAGAACAGGTCGTTTTGCCACGGCATCAATCAATTTTGAAATATAATCATGTTCTGATAAACCGGTTGAATTATAAGCATGTTGTAAAAGGGATTGAGGGCTTGACATGCTTCTTTTTTCTGATTTTACCTAAAAATTTTTAACTACAGTATTTTCTTGACATGAGATAGAAAATATTTTATCACGAAATCACATAGAGTTACGGTAATGAAATAGGTCAAATATGCATACGGTAGAATTCAATTTTTAACAATTTCGGATTATAAAAGTTTTAAAAAATTGAGTTTTTTGAAAGGTTTTTTTTAATCACGGAAGTTTATAAAAATTCTGAATCACAAAAAGCATTCTTTTAAATTTTATTAAAATCTCTTTTTTTCAATTTCATTTAACATTTGTAAGTCCAACTTTTTTTTAAAAAAAGAAGTGAAAGCCGTCGTCGCTGATGGAAACACGAAACTCCCTCTTTCTTCCTTTTTTATTATTCTTTCATTCTGAATCTCGAAAAAAAGAATGAAAGAACACAATCATTTTTTTTCCTATCGCTTTCAAGCTTCAAAGAAGACTTCTTCCTTGGTCTTTTTTTGACTTTCTATTGTTGTTGCAAAATGGAATAAAGCGTGTTTCAAAAAATGCTGCTGCTGCTGTTGCTGGGGGTGCCTTTGCTTGCTGCTGCTGCTGCCGATGCTTTTTCTCTCTCACTCGTATTTCCGGACTCGAAATAAAAAAAAATGAAATATATTTTATAAACGCCTCTCATTTTCTTTTTTTTCAATCTTGAAGCTCTGTTTTTTTCTCGGTCGCCTAGGTGAGGTGAACCTTTTTTTCTTCATTTTTCATCTTTCTTCTTCTTCTGCAGCATATCTCGAATGTTGTTTTTTTCTGAAGCAAAAAAAGAGCAAAACTCAACAATGCGCGAACAAGCAAGCGTTTGTCACATATACACAAACATGAGCTGCAAGAGGCTTTCCATTCCTCTTCCTTCCTTCACTCCTAACAACAACAACGACCGCAACAACAAAAAAAAACGTAAATGAAAGTGAAAATGAAAATAAAATTCTTAAATGAAACAGAAGAAGTTCATCACTTAATGGGGTTCAATCATTTTGAAATTTTAATATGAAAAATTGCAAAATAAAACTTCAAAAAATTTGATAAAGAATTGAGCTACAGTATTCGAAAGCGAGAAAAAGTTCTAAGTGTTAAAAAATTTATCTACAGTATTTTAAACACATTCTGCAACTAGAATGTGTTTAAAATACTCCCTAAAGTTATTATTATCCCTTGAAAAATTGTTCCTAATCAGTTTTACAAAAACTGATCAGTGATAAAGATAAGGAAATTACAGTATACAGTTTTTGCGGAATCAACTTTTGCTGAAAATCATTAGCGAAAATGTAACACAATCATGCAAAATTTAAAATCGCCTAAAAGTGGCTTTTTAATGATCGCATAAGGTTTCATTTTTACCAAAATGCCAAACCTTCAAACTATTGCGAAAGAGTTCACCTGCAACATCACAACCCAATAAGCTAATCTTTATTGGTCCAATCACTTTTTTTATTTCCCGGAAGAACATTGTGCAAACTTAGAATAACTAAAAAAAAATCTGACTGAAAGCTTTTTTTTTCTCTTTTTCACTTTGTTGAAGCTGTTCCTATTATATTATATTTTTTGTATGCGACATGCGAGATGATGCTCTGATTGTTCAAAGTTTCTATCCCCTTTTTTCCTTTCTTTCCCTCTTCCTCCTTTGCATCATCACAAGAGTGTGAAATAGCTTTTTAACAGAAAAAGAAAAGAAAATATTGTATTTGAAGACAATCACTTTTTTCTTCTTAAAGATGAAGAAAAAAACGATTGTCCCAAATGTTTGATGTTGATGAAGTTCTCTTCCGGGAGGACTCGTTCATTCAAAAAATGCTGAGAGTGAGAAAAAGGTAGGAAAAAACTCTTAGTGAAAAAAATGTTACGGAAAAACGATCGGTTTTTCTTCGTCTTCAAGAGTAATGTTTGTATTGTCGTCAGTTACTATTTCATTTCGATGGTGATTGTATATTGCATAAAAGAATTATACATTTATATATAATGGTGTGGTGGTAAAGGAAGAAAAAAAATAGAGTTAGTTTTTGACGCACGATTTGAAAAAAAAGAAAAAAACTGTCACCAACATCTTCACCATCATCATCAACAACAGGTAGGCATAAACAGGGCAGGAAGGAGGCAATCTCAAAATGTTGTTGATGAGATTGTTGGATAGATGGTGGCGTTGTTGAAGAGTGTTGAAGGCCTTGGAACCGAAAGAGATCAAACACAAACAAAAAAGTTGGAAAAAATTTCATAGGTATTTACAAAATAAATTTTCTTTGGAAAAGTTGTGAAAAAGTTTTGGGGAAAGATCAAGAGCAACCAAGAATTGGTTGGAATTTTCATCAGATTTTTAAATGACGCAAAAATGATCGTAAAAGGGTAAATTTCGAAATACTCAGGGGCATCAAAAATATTTACAAATTCGGTTTTTTGATCAAAACTAAAAATTAAACAAAGCTCAGATACCGTATCCAATTTAACAAAAAAATTTTTCAATTTTTGATCTTCAGAGTTTGCAAAAAAGCTGCTGCTGCAAACAGAAAAATTGTTAAAACAAAAATGAATTTTCATCAACAAACACAAAATTCTTAATCACTCCCATCTTTTTTCCTTTTCTATCACTGTTCTTCTGCTCCTTAATAACCTAATCAGTAAACTTAACAGAAAAAAGAGTTAAAAAGCATAAAAACGATGCTGCAAAAAACACATATATTTGGATGGAATGTTTCTCCCTTGCAACTTCTTTCCTTTCCTTCCTTACGATCGACAGAATTAAAATAGAATGAACCGTTTCTATCAACAAAAAGGAAAAGAAAGGCATTGAAATAAAAAGGGAAGGGCATATATTTGAAGGAAGCTGATAACAACAATAAAGAAGAAGGATACTTCAAAGGGAAAAGCAGAAGAAGAGGAGAGAAACACGTAAGCAAAAAACAAAAACGAAAAATATCAAAGAAGGATTGAAAAGAAGGAGCTTTGATGAACATTGCTTGAAACGTTTCTTGCTTTTTGCGATTGTCACTGCATTCGTGTACACCTTCTTCAGCCTTTTTAAGGACACGGAAAAAATCATGAAAAAAATAAAAATCATTCAATTTTTTAACGGAGTGATAATAAAAAGCCCTTTTTTCACGTCCCTCTTTTTTGCATTTGATTTTTCCAACACAAAAAAGCAAGCAGCAAAAAAACGGAGAAGAAAAAAGCAAATTGGAAAAAAAATGATTGAAAAAAAAGAGACAGAGAATTTTGATGTTTGAAGATCATCTTTGATTTTTTTGTGATGGGAACTCGATGAATATATATGTATATCAAGATTACATATAGATTGTATGAACAGCAGCAATAATTTTCCTTCCTTTCCAGACAAGCCCGGAAACATTCATTTGATTTTCAATTGTGCGCTTTTTTGTTGCGATCAGAAAAAAAGAAGAAGCATTTCATTGATTTACAAAAGAATAAATAAATGAAATTTTTATATCAATTTTTTAACAGTTTTTTAATTTGGTTTTTTAATGATTCAAATCATTTTAAAAGGTTCAATCATAAATCGAAAGGAATCTGAAACAAAAATGTGAGGTCAAATTATACAAATTAGAAAAGCTTCCAAGTAGAGTAGAATCTTGTTCAAAATCAAATCCACGTCGATTCTTAAAACCTAAGAATGCTGCCGTCACAAAAGAAAAAGAAGAAGATAAAACCCGAGAATGATCCTCATTTAAAAATTTTAAAATAAAATAAGAACACAGAACCCTCCTCCTTCTTTCTTTCTTCTTTCCCTCCTCGATTTTTTTATTCCATTCAATCATTTTATTTTATTCATTATCAAACTTTGCCATCAATTGATACCGAAAAGTCTTGTTCGCGCAAAACGTTAACGACCTAGATCGGTGTTGTCGTCGGCATCCAACAGCAGAATGAAAATTTTCTTCCAACTTTTCCCTTCCTTTCCTTCCCTCATTCATCCATCCCCTCCTTTGAACCTATATTAACTTAAATAATGGAGGGCAACTCTTTTACGCTAATCAGAATAAATAAAAAATATATTTTCCTTCTTCTTTTCTTTCAGATCTAATCCCGAAGGCATAAAAGGAGGGTAAAAATCGAACCAACACCAAAAAAAATATATTTTTTTTGAGTCTTGACGAGATCGCGAAAATAGATTTCATCAAAAATTCGACCTGCTTTCTTTGAAATTTTTTCCCTCCTATCTTTTTTTTGTCACTCCGAGAATGGATGATGGAAGAAGCTTTCCGAAATCAAAAAAAAACGAGGTTAAAAATGAGGGCATCAGTAATTTCATCGAGAATTGAAAAATTGAAAGAAAGAGATAAATATGCATGCGCCTCCGTTTCAAAACTCTTTTTTTTCAATCTACTTTTAAATTTTTTTTGGAATCCAAACAATGGAAAATATTGATATCACTTTTTAAGAGTTTCAACGTGTCATTCAATGTTGATGCTGATTTTTGAGGAGTTGTTTTTCGAGATTTCTTATGAAAACAAAAAACTGGTAAGGCTTCAAAAAAGATTTTCAAAATCGAAAATTTTAAAAACACCAAAACTTTCTCCCAACACAAAATTAAAACTACAGTATACTTTTTTGTTATCATCACTTAAAAACCGTGTCAATTTAACACCCGATGTCGAAATTCAAAAATCTATTCATCGTCAACTTTTTTCTCACCTTTTTTCCTGTGTGTTCCTAAAAAATTGAGACATTTGTTTGAATTAAAGAAAAAAACTAAACAAACAATGATTGAAAAAATAAAAAAAGAAATACAAAAAAAGCACAAAATTTTATTTTTGTGGATGCTGAAAATGTACTCTCCTTCTGTTGCAAAGGAAAAGAGGCATCCATGAAAAGAAAAGGGAAAACCTCTTATGTCTTTTTTCCTAAAAAAAACGTTGATTGAACACAAATTTTTTATGGACAAAAATTAAGAAATCACAAAAAAGTCATAAATTTGATTATTAAATTATAAATACTTTTCAAAAGATGGTTTTTTTGAAGGAGAAAAAAGAAAGTTGCAACTTTTGTTGTACAAATAATTCCTTCTATTTCTGTTTAATAATTTTAAAGCAAAAAAAATACGGTAATTGTTTAACTCTTTCTGTTCAATTTTTGAGATTGAAAAACAAGCAAAAAGTTTATTATAATTTCCGACCAACAAAAATAAAACAAAAAGACTTCACCGAGCTTTAAAACACCAAAAGAAAAAATAAAAAAATTTGCATAATTTATTTACAAAGCCACGCCATCTTCGTTCAAATCAACTTTATGTTTTTTGTTTGTCCTTTCTGACTTGGACCCAGGTGAAATTTGTTGTTGTTGTTGCTGCTGTTTTGGAATACAACTGTAAATTTCTTCGAAGCTTTTTGTTCGACGGCATTGCCGAACTTCGGGTGGAAGTTTCATTGTTTCATAATATGTCTTGAGGCTATTTGCACAATCACTCAAAGCTTTATCATATGTGCCTGTGGCATTCATGGATAAAGCATGTCGGATCAAAAAGCCAAAAATAATCAATGAAAAAATTGGAATCGTTAATGCCTAAAATTTTAGATTACAGTATTTTGAAAATTTGAATATTTTTTGAACCTGTAATTCATTCCCGAAAGCTAAATCTTTGATGCTTCGACTTTCAACAATTAAATGTAGGAATGGAAAATATTCTTGGGCGGTTAAAATAAAAGCAGGATCAAGCAAAACATTGGTCAAAAATAATCCAATCGAGACACAAATTATTGGAAATGTTACTTGGGTGTCATTGATCGCAGAATACAATTGAAAACTTATTCGTTTTGGACGGGAACGACACTAAATAAAATTAAAATTATTACTGTAGCTTAAAATATTTTCCAGTTTTTAACAATATTGTTTAAACAAAACTTACCACAACAAAAGTATACTGTAATTGTAAAATGGTATAAACTGCTAAAGCAAACATTTCAATTCCGATTAAAATAAAAAATATTTGTTTCCATTGAACTAAATTTGAAAAATGCCCGATACAATGCGAATGAATTTCGGCATTTGATGGCGGAGAACGAAATATCACCAAAAATGGAGATAAAAACTGAAAGTTTACTTATTTTAACATAATTTTAATCTAAAAAAATTACCTGTAAAATAATTAACCCAAATGCAATTACATTTTTAGTTTTCTGGGGTGGTCCTGCCAAAGTATTAATTATTCGTTCAAGGGAAATTATTGCTGTTCCAGAATAAATAAGAAACATCAAGATATTTGTAATATTTTTGGTTACTGTAATTTTGTAAAAGTATTAGTTACCAAATACCGTAATCAACTTACTGTAACAATCCATATATCCAAAGCTGAGCCAATAACATCGATTTTCAATGGATCTCATGATGATTGCTTGTAAATGATAAATGCTTGAAATAATTACAGAAACATTTGTAAAAATTAGAGAGGAACAAAATGCAACAATTAAAATTCGAATATTTGTTGAATACATTTTCCAAGCACAAAGTAAAAATATAATTAAAAATAAGCATAAAATTGCCAAAAGTGTTGTGCCAGTTTGGATGGCAAAAATTATTCTCAAATTTTTTGATGAAGTATACAGGGCATCAACAGATGAACAAATTTGGGGAGGTGGGGAAAACATTGTTGCTGCTGCTGATGTTATAGCTGGCTGAAAAATTAAAATATTCTAAAACAATTTGAATTACAAAAATAATGACCCCCTGATAAAATATTAAAAACTTTTTTATCACTTTTCAAATATCTAAGTGATAAGAAAATCTTATCCTTATCACTAAAATTAAACAAATCTTTTTTTTGGATTTCAAAAATCCCGTTAACTTTTTTTACACTTTTTTAAAACAAAAAAATCAATCAATTCATTAAATTTTTTTGCAAAAGCGGGAAAAAAAATTTCATTTAAAAAACTTTTTTCGCTGATTTTGGTTTTAATTATCCTGCTTTTTTGGTGTTGAAAAACTTTTGTTTCTGATTTCTCTCTTCTTTTTTCGCATTCTTTCTTTCATTTTTTATGTTTAACGTTTGTTGGTCACTTTTTTTGTACATAATAAACTTCCACGCGTTTTTACCCGTTTTTAAAACTGTTTTTGACCCTTTCTTTTTTCTTCATCATTAAAAATGTTTTAATCGAGATCTTCTTCTCTCCGTTTTTATGAATCGAAAATTTGGTGTTAAAAAATAACAAACATATGTAAAGTTTGGAGAAAATCAAAAATTTGGATAAAATTCGGTTTTTTTGAAACATTATTATTGCAAATTTGGGGTCTTTTACAATGAAGGCCAGGTATAGATGTTTTTAGATATGGTTTTTGGCATCTAATTGAAATTTACTAAAGAATTCTGTCGAAATATTCATAAAAACTCGGCAAAAAATGATAAAATATTTCTTGAATTATTTGTTCAAAGGAAATTTTTGGATAAATGAGTTAAAACAATTTTTTTTTCAAAATTTGAAAAACGAAAAAACATTTTGTGATGGCAAAATGTCATTGGGTGACAAACTGTTGAATACTTTTTTTTAAAAAAATTTTTTGCTGTATGTGAATAAAGACAATTTGAATTTAAATCTCCATAAATTTAATTGTAAATTATGGAAGCCATGGATTGCTCTCCGCCATTATCCTTATCATTTACATCCCTTCCACAACTTTGTCAAAATCGATTTATTCAATTGTGTCCAGTAAGAGATTTATGCAAATTTTCACGAGCAAATAAATATTGCCAAAAACTAACATCTAAACGACCGATGGTAAATTCAGTTAAATTTGGTATTCAAAATTGCTGTGATCGAGGTTATTGTACTTGTGGACACACAACACAAAAACAAAATATTTTATTAAAGAAACTTCGGCACCGATTTCAAGTGATTGATTTGGTGGAGATATCTGAGAAAGGTTACATGCTTGAAAGGATACACTCCAATTCAATACCAAATTTGAATCTAAGTCTTAAACGGGATAAAATTTTACGTTTAAAAAAGTGTTTCTTGTTTACGGAATTAAATCTTGAAACTTATATGATTGATTTTGATGCTTTAATAATTTTAATTAAACAACCTTTAAAGAAATTTACTTTTAAAGGTGGAATTAATTTTAATTGTTCATTCTTGGATTACAAGGTTGCATTTGATAAAATTGCAAATGTTGATTGGGTTAGGTAAGATTATCATTATATCAGATATATCCATGATAATATTAATATGCAAATTTTAGATTTACAATAATGTTATATGCATGTGCATATTTAAATGCCACAGCTGAACAAATCTCATTCTTTTTGATTGATAACGTCAAAGGTTTTACCGAACATTTTTATACCGAAAAAGAAATTATTTACAATAATTTAACCCGAGAAGAAGCAATTCTGAAATGTTTTATCCCTGAAAAGCCTTGATTGTATTTCTATATCATATCATCAATGATTTTATCAATAATTTATGTACAAAATTATAAAAATGAAAAGTAACAAAAAAGACCAAATCTATGTAACAATATTACGAGAGTATTTTGATTTAGTTTTAATGTAATCAAGGAAAGCTTGTTCATGATAAACTGCTTCAGGTTCTTCACCATTAATAAGATCCCGGAGAGAATATGCACTTACAAAGAAGCATGGAATTCGACGAAGTTCAGGTTTTTCAGCACGGGCAATTTCTTCAATATAAAAATCACTCACTGAAATTTGAGTTTTTATAACTTTAAAAATGCCTAACCGTAGAGGTTTTCAGAAGACGCCGGAGTTGAAAGCTTTTATTTTTTCTGAATGTTCTTTGGGACTACGGTATACGTTATGCAAATTATTAGCTGCTGAATCCAAAATCTGTATATTTGGTACGAACTGAGAAATACCCAAAATACCAGGCGATCGTCATATTTGGGTACGAAAGAACGCATTTTTTGCTTTCTTTTTGCACAACTATGACTAATAATACATTTTTATGGTAAAAATATCAAAATAAATATTATTTAAGCAAAAAGAAAGCAAAAAATGCGTTCTTTTGTACCCAAATATGACGATCGCCTGGTATTTTGGGTATTTCTCAGTTCGTACCAAATATACAGATTTTGGATTCAGCAGCTAATAATTTGCATAACGTATACCGTAGTCCCAAAGAACATTCAGAAAAAATATAAGCTTTCAACTCCGGCGTCTTCTGAAAACCTCTACGGTAAGTCATTGCTTACTTTTATTGATATAACTAAAAACGGCATTTTGATCAATTCGTTTAATTTCCTTCTTTTTCTTTGCATTATCCAAAACAATATCACACCGAGATCGAACAAAGGCAATTGGTTGATTGTATCGAAGGGATTGAATTGCAAAATCAATTTCTTCTCTTCCAAGAGTTTCTTGAGCACAAATGATAAGGCAATCAAAAGCACACAAACATTTATCACTGAAACATATTTTCTTTTTATTAGTTCAGATATTTGAATAAGCTTACTGATAATAACTATTTGCATCATGGGTTAATGTTCCAGCCCCAGGGATATCATAAATCATAACATGCTTAAATTGCGGATCTGGAAATGTGTATGGCTTAATTTCATGCGTTGTTTCAGTAATTCCGACGGCAGCTGCATCAGGATGTGAATCTTCAAGTCCTCGAATAGCATTGATGAGACTACTTTTACCAGTTTTTGTATGTCCAACAAATGCAAAATTATAACAATTTGCAGTATCCAGCTTGAGATCAGCTTTTGCTTTTCGTAAAGTTTCTTCCATATCTTCTGCAACAACAATATCATGTTCAGGCTTTTCTTTAACATATGAAAAAAAATCATTTCGAGATTGGGTAAATTGTTGTAAAAGATCAGCCAAATTTTGCATAAGTTTTTCATTTTGTTCCTTCTGAATTTGTAGTTGATCTGTCATAAGCTTCATCATTTCATCATGCCGATTTTGAATTGAGCTAATCTCTTCTCGATGCTAAAAATTAGCATTTTAAATTTCAAGAAATTCAGCCTGAATATTTTGGAATAATTTGAACTTACCATTTCCCGCATTTCTTTCATTTGTTTATCAGCCTTTTGTTCTTGAGCTTCTCTTTCACGTCGAATTTGCTATAAAAAAATATTTATTCATTTATTTGTTAATTTATAAATTATGTTTACCTCATCTTTTTCTTTTTGTGCCTGGAGGGTAGTATTATGCATATCTCTTTGCAATTTCATTACAGCTTCAGCATGTTCTTGATCTCGGGCATGCATTTCTCTTCTAAAATTATTTAAAATTCTCTGTTTAAAAAAGTTGTTAAAATTTAAAACTCTTACAGTATTTCTTTTTCCTTTTCTGCAGCATCTTCTCTTTCACGCTTAAGAATTTCTGCATCCCGTTTTCTTTGTTCTTGTTCATGCTTATATCTTTGTTCCATTTCTTCTCGACGCCGGCGTTCTTCTTCCCGGCGTTCGGCTTCTAGAGCTTTTAATTCCTTAAAGTATTTTTGGTTATTACATGATAATAAATATTTTATGATACAAACCTCCATTCGATTTTGATGAATCCGTTCATTTTCTCTCCGGCGTTCTTCTGCTTCTGCTTTAATTTGAGCTTCCTTTTGATCTTGCTTAATTTGCAATTCTTCTTTTTTTGCTTCTTCTTCAGCTTTTCGACGTTCATAAATTGTTTGCTCCAATTCTCGTTGCTTTTGAGCTTCTTGAAGTGCGGCATCAAATTGTTGTTGTTGTCTTTGAGCAGCGAGTTGTGCTCGCTATAAAAAAAGTTAAGATTAAATTAATAATTCAAAATATTCTCTTTTTTTTTGTAATTCGCTTACCCTCCGTTCTTCTGCTCTTGCTTCGTCAGCAGCCGATTCACTGTTTCCCATCTTTTTTAAATGATGAAAAGTTTAGGTTTCCCTAAAAAATCACCTTTTTTAAAAAATCACCTTTTTCAACAAACTTTATAGTGATACAATTGGCCTTTTAAATGTAAAAATCCAAAAAGCAATGAAACACTTTTTTTGCCTGTCCTTTTTCAAGATAAAAAATACTTTGGAAGAAGGAAGGAGGAGTTTTTTTTCACACACATAAACAACAGCAAATTACAAGATAGAAAACATAGTTTTTCTCTAGCAACCAAAATCAAAATATCACACCCCTTTTTTCTATACTGAGTTTTGGACCGATAAACATCGGAAAGAAAAAAAACTTTCTCTCTTTTTCAAAGTGGTAATATTTATAAAATTGTTGCGAAATACAACTGTCAAGGATGTTTAATAATAAGAAAAGCAGTAAAAAGGGTAAACATTTTTAATTATAGAAGTTGAATTAAAAAATGATGGTTTAGACAAAGATCCACAATACTGGGAAGCCGAACGTCGAGCTGCTTATTTTCATGCGCAAAAATTAAGTTATCATGATTACCATATGTCAAACATGGACAAGCAAATTCAAGAGGTAAGTTTTTTAAAACTGAAACTAATTAAAATTAAAACCAATTTGTTATTCTTTAAAATATAATTTTTTAGGAGCGTGCAAAAACCAAGCAACTACAAGAACAAAAATTACTACAACGTGCAAAAGAGCAAAGCACAATCAAACCATTGAATAATACTTCTAGTGTAACAGCAACACCATTCAATGTTGCTGCTGGTGTAACATCATCCCCTTCTTCTTCCATTTCGTCCACTTCGGTTAGTTTTCATACTTTTTTTATTTATGCCTTTAAAGATATTTATTGGGGTTTAAACTACATGCATTTGTTGTTTTAAATTATGTGTGATTTATTCTTCTTTTCGGATAGAAAAAATATGTTTGTGAAAAAGAAAAACGATGAAAAAAAGCAAAGGTTATCTTTTTTTACTGCTTTTGTTTTCAATGCAACAACAAAAAAATTTGGGACACATTTTTTTTCCTTTCATTCGAATGTTTCAAATGTACTGCTAAAATTGCAAAAGATAACAGCGAATTGCAGTTGCAGAAAAAAAATATTGAGAGCTCAAAACCAAAGGTGTTTTAAAATGGTAATTAAAATCAAACAGCAAAAAATATGTTACAATTGCCTAAGTCAATAAATTACAAATTTGTAGAAGCCAGCATATTTCACATCTGCTACCACTTTTCATCCATATCCTTCGACGGAAGCTTTTGAAGCATTTAAACAACAACCACCAAGAAGTGTATCAACACCACCACCCATACCACCTCGACATTTCCAAGCCGTAGAAACTCAAACAATGTCTGTCTCTATGAATTCTGTTGAAACCCAAACCCCTGAAGTAAATTATTATAGCTTTCAAAATGAACCAACTCCAACTTATAATTTTACTGATATTCAAATTGAAAGAAAACCAAAGCCAATATCATTTCCTCCTCGACTTAAACTTCCATCAATGTCATTGGACAATGATTCCAGTTCAACGGCAGCAACAAGTTCCGTAACACCACCAAGTGTTATATCACCCTCTTGTCATCATAACACTGAAATTGGTGAAAATACAGTACCAGATGCATCTGTGGTAAAAAAAATGATTCCAATTTTTTAAATTTGTCAAATATTTTTTTAGGATAGATTTGAAATAATGAAAAGACAACAACAACAAGAAGCAAATGAAAGAAAGAGAAAAGAAGAAGAACAATTACAAGCTTTAAAGATGGCAGTTCAAAATAATCCAATCAAAATCCCAAATATAATGCCAAAATCAGTACCGAAATATTCACATGAAACTCAAATGCCATCATCACCGATTCGTCGAAATTCTGTGCCATCAATAATTCATCAACAAATTGGTACAGAAATCAAATTGAAATCTGTTGAAAATGTTAAAGTTGTTGCACCAGGAATCGGTGTAATTGGATTACCAAAAAGTGGAAGAAGTTTTTTGATTGGTGCTTTGGCAGGTGGGATTTGGCCAAGAGATTTGGGAACGGAGAATCCGGTGATTTCTAAAAATGGAACAATTTATAAATTGAATCATCCAAACAATGGTTTCATCAATGGATCCGTCAATGAAAATCGTCCAATTTATGAGCATTTCTTTCAAACTTCGACATTATCAAAGCTATCAATCCTGATTTTAACAATTGATGGTGCAGTTCGAGAAGAAGATTATCTCATTTTATGTTTGGCTAAACAATACAATATTCCTACTGTAATTGTTCGAACAAAACTTGATGAATGGTTGGATAATCTTCCCTCAGGGCAAACTAAAGATGAATATGTTCAAAAGGATAAAGAATTTGTAATTAACTCTTTGCAAGATTTGAATATCCAATTTTTAAAGAACCAGATTTTCAATGTCAGTGCTCTTTCAATGATTACAATTGCTGAAGATGGAATCAAAAGTGAAATGACGAAATATGAGCAAGATGATAAAGCGCTTCTGAAATTATTGAATGAACATGGATTTGGAGACTATCAACAGCCTGTTAGCTACGATCAATCGAAACTTATTGCTGCTGATATCGTAATTTTGGGATTAAAAGGTTCTGGAAAATCTGCGATTGCTGAGTGTTTGAAACAACAATTTCATCTTTCAAAACGAGGTAAATCAATAAATGAAACGGAATATGATGAAACAATGAAAATTGACGAAATGATACAGTAAGAAATATTGAATAAATTTATAACAAATGTTTTTAAAAAATTTTTAGAAAGCTTTCCAACCTTCAAGCAACACTTTACATTCTCTTGGTTCCGAATACTGTTGGAAGAATGGATGCAGAATTGACAAAATATTTATCAAATTCCAACAAAAGTTTTTGTGTTTTGTTAAACAAAAGTGATGAAATGATGGATAATCTCAGGAAACAACAAAGATTTTATGGTAATGAAGATTATGCTCAAAAACGTATGTTTTGGAAAATCCCGATACATTTTTAACAATTTTTATATTTTAGGCTTGGAAGCTGCTCAACTTGAATTTGTTAAAGTTAATATAAATCCTGAAATTTTGCCATGTTTTTCTGTCAGTGCTTTTGCTTTATCTGGATATTTGCATTATGGATATCTCACTCACGAACAAAATTTTTTGAATTTCGTTGCAAATGTCTTAAATCTTCAAGTTTAATTTCGTTAGTTTCCGTTTTCTAGACTTAATTTAATTTATTAATTTTTTCGAGCTTAAAATCACGTGATTAATTTGTGCTTTAATTTCTTTCTTGATTTTAAGTTCTCATTTTGTTTTGTGATCAAAGCTGTTTGATAAGAATTTTATTGTCTTCCATTTTTTTATGTTCTAAACTGCTTATCAATTCTTTTGTGTTCTATTTTTTGATGTAAACAAAATTGTTTAAGACTTTCTTAATAGCCAAATAAAAATAGAAAAAAACACGTTTTTCAAGGGAAAAATTTATTAAATGCGTTTAAATACGCTATTAATATTTTTAAGCATCATGAATGACTTTAAGCAAATCTAAAAATATTTATAGTTAAATATGTCTGACTGGTCGGATGATAATCCAGATATACATGATCAACAAAGAAATGACGAAGAAGAAAATGGTGGCCCTGACCCCCAAAATAATACTTACATTGGTCAGTTTATCTGTAAGAGATTTAAATAGATTTATAATTTTTAATAATGCAATCAAATGTTTCAGCAACTTTGGTATCTTGGGCTTTTCAACCTTCTCATTTAATGACCACTACAAGTTCACAACAACCTTATTCAAAAGTTCCTGAAAACAGCAGCAGCAGTAAAAACGATGAAGAAGAACGTCAAAAACGAATGAAAGAAATGGATGATAAAATTGCAGCTCAAAAGGCTGAAACTGAAGCAATTTTGGTAAGAATCAATTATTAATTTTCAAAGAAATCTTGCAATTTTTAATTTATAGGCAAAACAAAAGGAGAAAAAAAAGAAAGAAAAAGCTGAAGTGGAACAACAAGCAATTGAACGTCAACTTAAAATTAAGGTAACTTTTACTAAAAAATTATTCAACAAAAAATTACTGTTTAGGAGGAAGATGAAAAGCAGAAACAATTTTTGCAGCAAAAAGAGCAGGAAAGAAAAATGAAAGCTAAAGCAGCAGAAGAGCAGCATCGAAAAAAGCTTGACGAATTTGAAGAACAGCGGCTCAAAGATATCCAAGCAATGGAAGTTGAATTGGAAAATTTTGAAATTAAACAAAAGGTAAGATTTGCTAGTTATCCGAAAAATTCCATCGTTTGCTTAAAGAATTTACGGAACAAGGCTTCTTTAAACAACAAATAATTTTAGGAAAGAAAAGCCAAAGCTGAAGAAGATGCAATCAAACGTCGAGAACAATCCGAAGCGAGTTTAGCAGAAATAATACAGGTGGAAACGGATCTTAAAAATGAAATGGAAAAGTTTAAGAATGAAAGTGAACAAGAATCCAAAGAATGGGAAGCTAAGTTAGAAGTAAACTCAAAATTAATTTAAAACAATTTTAATGAAACATATTCCAGGAAAGATTAAAAAGCGTTCAAAATGAATATCAAAAAGAAATTGAAAATCGACGTCGTCAAGAAAAATTTCAAATTGAAACTCTAAAACGCATCAATGAAGAAGATGAACAGAAATTTAAAGCTCTTACAAAATCATTGGGTGAACTTCAAAATGTTGTGGCAATAAAAGCAAAAGAAATGATCGATTTCAAAACAGATTTTGAAGATTCAAAGCCAGCTGTTCTTCCTCAACAAAGTATTAAAATTGTTGAAAATAAATTGATTGGAAGTTCTGAAATTGTCATTCAAAATGATGAAAATCAACCAGGAATCGGAGTAATTGGATTACCAAAAAGCGGAAGAAGTTTTTTGATTGGTGCCTTGGCAGGTGGGATTTGGCCAAGAGATTTGGGAACTGAGAATCCGGTGATTTCTAAAAATGATACAATTTATAAATTGAATCATCCAAACAATGGCTTCATCAATGGATCCGTCAATGAAAATCGTCCAATTTATGAGCATTTCTTTCAAACTTCGACATTATCAAAGCTATCAATCCTGATTTTAACAATTGATGGAGCAGTTCGAGAAGAAGATTATCTTGTTTTATGTTTGGCTAAACAATACAATATTCCTACTGTAATTGTTCGAACAAAACTTGATGAATGGTTGGATAATCTTCCCTCAGGGCAAACTAAAGATGAATATGTTCAAAAGGATAAAGCACTTGTGGTTGATACTTTGCAAAGCTTGGACTTTGATTATCCAAAAGAAAATATCTACAATATTAGTGCACTTGGAATGATTACTGTAAAGGAAGATGGTGCTGAAAGCGAAATGATTAAATATCAACAAGATGAACAAAAACTGATCGAAAGATTACAACAGTTTGAGTGCAAAAAAGATGTGAAAGTAGCCGTTGAAAAACCTGATTTAATGGTTTTTGGCTTAAAGAATTCTGGAAAATCAGCAGTTGTCAGTGGTCTTCAAAAACATGGTTATTTTGCCAATGGAAAAATCAAAGAATTATCGTATGATGAAATAAATTCTTTTGAAGAAGTTATCAGGTTAGTTTTTTAAGCTTCCGGTAGTTGTTTAAAAATAGAATTTAGAATGCTTGAAAATTTCGATGCCAAACTCTACCTTATTGTTGTTCCCAATACCGTAGGAAATCTTGATGCGAAAATTTCTTCTTATTTATTCGATGCACAAAAAAATGTTATTATTCTTTTAAGCAAAAGTGATGAACAAATTGATAATCTTAAGAAGCAGGGAACTTTTGCATCCATGGAAGAATATATTAAACAACGTAAGTTTAGGTTTTACAAATTTGCATAACATTTAACTTTAAAGGACATGATGCAGCAAATGTTGATCTTGAAAAAGTCAACGCAATTAATATTCCAAAGTTTACTGTCAGTGCCATAAGACTTGATGGAACGCTTGATGAAAGTTACAGTACCGAAGAACATAAATTTTTAGAACATTTGAAACAATTTGTTTAATCATAAATGAATTTTAATAATAAAAAAAACTATCCTTTTGTTTTATCTATTTTTGTTTATTTGTTTTTACCTGTCCAAGACAGTGAAATATCTATTTATCCATGCTATTGCCTTTGTTTAATCACTTAATTTAGATGGGACAACAAGCTAGTTCTATTTTAATGCATCCATTGACCGGTCTTGCCTTACAAGTTGGTTATACTTGGTTATCTTCCATGTCTTCCTCGGATTACGACAATGGTGAACGTGCACTTTTGCATACATTTGCAGATGCCGGAATTGATGTTTCCCAAATGAATAGAGTTATGCCAAATCAAGAAGAATATATTCGAAGAATGGAAGGAATGGAAGTTCAATTAAATACCGAACGTGCCTTAACGCGACAAGCTCAAGAATCATTGAAACGAACTCAACAAAAATTGAAAGAACAAATGAAAAGGAATGCTGAAATGCAAAATTATTTATCTGCAAAACCTGCAAAGGCTGTAAAAATGGATAAAAAGATCAAATTATCATCTGCAGAAGCTGCAAATAAAAATGGTGTTGACAATGTTCGTTATTTTTTGGAATCCATTAACAAAAAATTTTAACGATATTTTTAGGTAAATTATGTAAATTTTGCATTTGTTGGACATACAAAGAATGGAAAATCATCTTTGATCAATGCGATTCGGGGCCTTAACAAAGATGAGCCAGATGCCGCAGGGGTTGATGTTCTTGAATGTACTCAAACAATTAAATTCTATACCGTACCAAATGGAAAAATGCCAAATGTTCGATTTTATGATGTTCCGGGATCCGGTGCAATGTCCCACAAAGCTGCTGATTATTACCAAGAGAAAGCCCTTTGTGGATTTGATTGTTTGGTAATTTTGGTCCAACAAACTTTGGCCGAAGAAGAAATCAAATTTGCATTGGCTGCCTTGGAATACAATCAAAAAGTTGTATTTGTTCGTTCAAAATGTGACATTGATTTTCATTTGAAAGATGAATCCGGCAAAAATCTTCGTTCAATTCCTTCTGCAGAAGATGTTCGGGAACATATTAATGAATGTAAGTTCTTAATTATTAAATATGCTAATTTATATTTAAATTTTAGTACGTTATGGATTTAATAATGAATTAGAAAAGCATGCTCCACAATTAAGTGCCATCAAATGCTTTTTCATTTCTGCAAAATCAATGCGTGCAATTATTCGAGGTGAACCCGCTGATATGATTTTTGAAGAAACTGAATTTTTGGATTATTTATATAAGCAATCCAAAAAAGCTCGTGGAATTTCTACTTTTTAAAATTGTGAATGGATTACTTTGTACATAATTTTGATAAGTTTTATTTCTGTTTACAAACTGTTTTTGTATTTTCCATTTTTCTCAATTGGTCAAAATTGTTTTTGTGTGTTTTTTTTAATATAATTTTGTTAAAAACGACATGATATCTGCAAATTTTTTATTTAAGCGGTTGATTACACGATAATTATTTTTTGTACATTTTTGAGGTTACTGTATAATATGCAATTATCGATCAATAACTGTTTTCTTCTTTTTGAAGTTTGCATATTTTTTCAAAACAATTTATGGATTCTGATACTTTATATAATCAAACAATGATAAGAAAATTGAAAGCGGCAAAAAAATTAACTGATTCAAATTTGATTAAAGCTTTTTATTCTGTAAATCGAGCATGGTTTATGCCTTCAAGGGTTAATGATGGAACATATGAAGATATTGAATATCGATCTCCTTCATGGCTTTATTATTCTGATACTCCAATTCATTTATTTTCTCCATCAATGTATGTCAGCATTTTGAAAGAATTGGATTTTGAACAAGGTCATAGCTTTTTGAATGTTGGTTCTGGAACTGGTTATTTGAGTTGTTTGGCTGGGTGTTTAATTGGTATGTATCTTTTCAAGGTTATTTTATGCAAATATTCGAAAGCTCAAATATTATTGATTGTTATATTTTAGGATCGGCAGGAAAGAATTTAGGAATCGAAATTGAATCTCCGCTTGTTCATTTTGCATTTATCCAACGTGAAAAAGTAAATGATTTTTTGGAAGAAAATGAATGGGCTTCACCTGAAATTTTATGTTTAAATATTTTTGATTTCAAAACAACCGAAAAATTTGATCGTATCTTTGTTGGAGCTTCAGTGGAAGAACATCATCGAACATTTATTTGTCGATTTCTGAAAAAGTTTGGAGTTGCAGTTTTGGCCTGCAATGATGAAGTAAGCTTTTTAAATGTTTTAATTAGCCTAAAAATAAACATTTAAACAAAAGTTTTTAGCTTCAAAAAATTACAAATATTGGTGATAATCAATTTATTGTTCAAAAAATTCAAGAAGTTGATTTTGAAGAAATTGAAATTTTGGAAGATGATTCAAAAATGCCTGTAAAACCATTTCCATTTAATCGAAAATTAAAAGAATCTTTAGAAAGCTGGAAGAAGAAAGGGTAGAACTAAACTTCTGATGTTGAAAATAATTACTGTAGTATTTTTGCAGAAAAATGAAAAATATTATTTGGGAAATTTGTCAAGAATTTGATACAGAACTTTTTATCGATGATATGAATGGAAACGTAAGTATTTTATTTTTCTGAAAAATATCCAAATTTACAGTATTTTTGTAGGCTTGTTTTTACATTTTTGAAGAAGAAGCAAAAATTAATGTGAAATTTATTACTGATAAATATCGAATGAAATATGCTTCAAGAAAATTTGAAGAAGAACAAGAAAAAGCAACTGAAATGTTTGAAAAAGAATTGCGGAAACTTAAAGAAAATCAAAGAACAATCGAAGAAAAAATTGAAAAGGCAATGAAAGATAAAGATTCTCAAGATCAAGAAATTAAAGATTTTATGGAAAAAGAAAATATGTCAATTGCAGATAAAATTATATTAGCTAAAGAATTTTATTCAATTGCTGATGTATGTTTTTTGAGATTCAACTTGTTTTCAATAAAAAGAATTTTTTAGGATAAATCTTTTAATTTTGCAATTGCTGGACATACGAAAACTGGAAAATCTTCTTTGATAAATGCCTTCCGAGGAATTAAAGATGACGATCCCGCTGCTGCGAAAGTTGGAATTACAGAAACCACGAATAAAGTTGAAAAATATGAATATTTAATTGATGAATGCTGCAAAAATATTACTGTAAATCTCTATGATATTCCTGGATCGGGAACTCTTTCACATGATGCAAGTAATTATTATCAGTAAGTTCATAAATATAAAATAATAAATTTAATATGCTGTAATTTTAGTGAAAAATATTTATGCGCATTTGACTGCTTATTTATTCTTGTTCAAGAAACTGTTTGTAAAGAAGAAATTGAATTTGCAAAAGAAGCTTTATTTCATAATCAAAAAGTTGCATTTATTCATTCAAAATGTGATATTTTATTGACGAATAAGAAAAAACAAAAATTAATTTCTGAAATTAATCAAGAATCTGTTGATGAATGTTTACAAGAATGTAAGTTATGATTCATTTGGAAAAATATAAATTTATAAATAAATTTTAGTAAAAAGAAATTACGTTGAAGAAATTCAAAAATCACAATCATCAAAACTTCAAAGAATTCCATGTTTTTATGTTAATTCATTCAATCTTTATGATCTCAAAAATAATCTTGAATCTGAACCAAATGTTGAATATCAAGAAAGGGAATTGCTCGAATTTATGACATCTGAAGTTAAATATTCTCGAAACGTTATCACTTAATTATTGTAATAATTTTAAAATAAAAAATTTTTCAATATAAAGTTCGAAATAAACTATTTTTTTCGATTTTAATAAAAATTAGAAATTTAATAAAAGCTCATTGGTTGGAATTCCATAAATAATACTTGTTTATTTAATTTTATGGAAATATGTTGTTGTTATTTAAAGTTACTTGATTTTTAGGAATTATGGCAAATTTTGAAGAACGCATTAAACAATTAAATGGTAAAATCGAAATTGAAAAAGCTTTGACGTCAAAAGCTTTGGAAAGATTAGAGATAATCAAACAAAAAAGATTGAAAATGTTTGCAACGACGACATCGGAATACCCATCAACTTCAGCAAACGATGTCTGTAATTTAAAATTATCTGTTTCTGAAGCTGCACAAAAACATGATCTTGATAAGGTTAGTGTTTCAAATTTTGTAACCCAAAAATGATTCACTTTTTAGGTGAATTATGTAAATTTTGCATTTGTTGGACATACAAAGAATGGAAAATCATCATTAATTAATGCAATTCGAGGCCTTAACAAAGATGATCCAGATGCCGCAGGGGTTGATGTTCTTGAATATACCCAAACAATTAAATTCTATACAGTACCAAATGGAAAAATGTCAAATGTCCGATTTTATGATGTTCCGGGTTCTGGGGCAATGTCCCACAAAGCTGCCGATTATTACCAAGAAAAGGCCCTTTGTGGATTTGATTGTTTGGTAATTTTGGTTCAACAAACTTTGGCCGAAGAAGAAATCAAATTTGCATTGGCTGCCTTGGAATACAATCAAAAAGTTGTATTTGTTCGTTCAAAATGTGATATTGATTTTCATTTAAAAGATGAATCCGGCAAAACTCTTTGTTCAATTCCTTCTGCTGAAGATGTTCGAGATCATATTAATGAATGTAAGTTATTAATCAAATATGCTAATTTATATTGAAATTTTAGTACGTTATGGATTTAATAATGAATTAGAAAAGCATGCTCCACAATTAAGTGCAATTAAATGCTTTTTCTTTTCTGCAAAATCAATGCGTGCAATTATTCGAGGTGAACCCGCTGATATGATTTTTGAAGAAAGTGAATTTTTGGATTATCTTCAACAAGAATGTATTAGATTTTGACTCTTTTATTTTAATCCTTGTTTTTGTTATTGTTTTTACATGTGATCTAAATTAAGTTAAAAACAAAAATTTTTTTTACAATAGATAACTTTGAAAACAATAATGCTAAAATTGCGTTGATAAATGCCTATTTTGGGAGTAATCTGGTGAAGATTTGATTGTTAATGTTGTTGAAGAATTTGTATATCGCGGAACAAATTCTGTTGTAACCGATTGTGGCCGACTGTTGTCAATCGGAGATTCTTTGGGTCGAATAATTACATCAAAACCTAAAATTATAAATCTTAAAGATGAATCATGAAAACACAGTATACCTTGTTTTTGTGGTGTCATTCTTTGATTTTGTATTCGAGGTTGTGATTCCTTTCGAGAATCTGTGATACTTGAAGATGAAGAAGCCCAATCTCGAATGGAAGTGGAATTCATATTGACAATTGTGGAAGTTGTCATTAAACTATTATCCCTTAGGGGGGACCTTGCATTCCCTCGATCAATGTCGTCAACTCGAATTGTTGAACTTGCAGTTGATTCTTAAATGAAATGTCTTTTATATTATTATGCAAATTTCTAAATCATACCCGCAATTTGTGAATTTCTTATTTGTGAAGAGGATCCAGTCAGAGATGAAATGGATCTTGAAGGAGTTGAAGAAAGATCCTCCCGGCTTTGTTGTTTGGAATCACCTTGAAAAGAGTATGGCCTTGCAATTCCTGTGATAACACCTTTTTGGGGGATGACCATTGATTTAACTGCAACCCTTGCCGGAGGCATTTCATGAAATTCACTACGTGTTTCTTTAATCTTATATTTTATTGGAGTCCCCGGGGAATCATCAACCCCGATACTTCTTCGACTTTGGGTGCTTGTTGAAATATCAAATTGATTTGCAATTTGTGGGGGTGGTGGTGGATAACTTGAAACATGCCTGGGGGCTTTTGGTGTTGCTTCCACATCATCAAGGGAGTGCAAAGTTCCCGAGGAATGCGTATCACTGTTTTTTCGATCAGCATCAAAAATTTCAACGGGACTTGCTTTATAGCTGCCGATATCGATCGCCCTTTCCGTGTAACTTTGCTTTTTGTGACTAAAAGCTTTATCCAATTCTGTTTGGGATGACCAATATGAGCCTTGACTGGAATGACTTGCATCAAAATTATTTGTCAAAGGTTGTTGCTTCTTTTGAAGAATTTGTTGTTGAAAAGGTTTATGCAAATATTCGTCACTTTCTTTTCGGGATTCTATTGTTGGCATCGGTTTTCGAGTATATGGAGTTGTGCCAAGTTTATAATTTTCATTAACTACTGATGATGGCCCTGCAGATACTTTTGTAATACTTTCTCTCTGTCGATCAAGATTTTCATTTGAAGAAGTTGCAATTGCAGCAAATTTTTCATTAAAATCTTCCATTGATTTTTCTTGAATTTTTGTCGAAGATTTTTTTGCAATTCCTTTTTTATTTGGATTTGGATCCATGAAATCTCGATATTGCTTTGATTTAATATATTGTTCTCGAGCATCCAAATGATCTCCTTCTTTTGAGTTATCTGTTGGATTCATAAAACTTGATTCAATCGTGGTTGTAACATCTTTTTTATTATCCCCAACATCAGTGAACCATGAAGTCACTCTTGGTCGACGTTCAACAGAATATTGCTGGGAAAGGGGCTGTTTTGTAGTTTGAAAAATGTACGGTACTTCATCATCTCTTGGACTTTTCGGGGGTTCTGGGGATGGCACCTTTAAAGAAATTTATTCAAATTTGAATACATTTTGAAAAACCTAACCGCAGATTTCCGTCTTACAGTAATTTCATCAGCATTACTATTGCGTCGATTTTTACTTTCACTGTATTTTGAAAAACTTTCATCTCTTTTCCTTGAAGCCCCAAATAAATCAAGTGCTTTGTCATTACTTTTTTGTGCTAAAGGACTTGATCTTGAGGTTGATGTTGTGAAAAGCTGAAAAAATTAAATTAATTTGTTTTTAAAAATAGAAATTCATTTTCATGAAACAAACACTTTTTTAAAGCAAGTATGTAAAGAGTGCTTTACAAGATTTTTTTAAAAAAGTGTCAGTCTCATCTAATGTAGGTAAGAGATGTGTATTATAATTACAAAAAGTTCAGTCCAGCAAATTTAGAATAAAATGGTGGCGGCTTTGTTTTATATAGCGGAAATCGACATTCACCACAAGCAAGGCCGTAGGCAGAAAAAAATTTCGGAGGGGGCATTTTCGTTTCAGGGGGGGCACGCCTTTTGATCTTTTGCCGCTTTAACACGGCGGCGGCAAAAGATCAAAGGATTTTCCCCAATTTCGGGGGGGGGGCACAGGTACCGAATGCCCCCCCCCCCCTAACTACGGCCTTGACCACAAGAATAATGTGTAAAGGTTGACATGAAAATTAATAAATTATCGGCTGAGTGGTGCGGGTTTCGAAGTTTTTTTTCACACAGGTGGTGCGATTTTTTTAACATTTTTAATTATTATTAGTTTGTGATTCTTTTCAATCACAAAAGTTTATGTTCATCAATGAGATAACATTAATATAATCTTAAATTAATTAAAAAAGAAAGTAGAATTAAAACAACTTGTCGGACAATTGGTGCGAAAATAAAAGGTATCTTAGAAATCGTACAAATGGTGCGAAAAGTAGAATTTTTAACCATAATTTTAAAATAATAATGGTGCGAAAAATTTATTTTTTAACCCGAAGGGTTTCGCACAACTCAGCCGATAATTTTTTAATTTTCATGTCAATCTTTACATTTTTGTGTTTAAACAAATATGAAAAATTGCTTTAAAAATTTTTAAAAAAAGTGTCAGTCTCATCTAATGTAGGTAAGAGATGTGTATTATAACCAACGTGGAGTCTTAAGTCGACAGTTCTAATCACAGACTTGGTATTTGAAACCGAACCCGAAAGGTTGAGCACAAGACACAAACGCCTTACACCACTCGGCCATGTAATCATGAATTTTTTGCTGCGAAAAAAAGAATAGAAACGAGTAGAAAAAAAGCAAAAAAAGAAAGGGCAAAAAGATTGTGTTATTTTAACGTTTTGTTTTTGCTAGCAATTGCTTGAAAAAAATCGAATATCCATTTTGGTTTTTTTATTAATTTAATAAATTTAGAAAATATAAAAAACGGTATCTTATTATTTTGATTTTTTAGCTAAAAGTTTCAACTTTTTAAAAGAGATAATAAAAAATTAAATTTTTGTGGTGTTTAAAAAAAATTTATAAAAAAGTGACATACTTTATGTGAAGTTGTAGAATCAATTTTACCACTTTGAAGTTTTCTGGTAACTAATATCCCGTTTATGGCATACAAAATTGAAAGTAATAATGAACAACAACCAGAAAGTAGAATTTTTCTGGTAAATGTTGAAAACTGAAAATATGTTGCATAAGGTTTAAAAAAACTCTAATTTAAAAACTACCATAAAATAAAAGAAGAATAACAGTAATGCAAAGATTAAACAAACAACGGCCATGGTAATACACAATGAAATATCAACTTTGTGCCAGCTTTTCGCAATGGCAATTAATTTATAATTTGCATATGGAATTCCTGCCTTTGTATTACCTGGAGATCGTAACATTAAATAAATGCCTAAAAATATTCCCCTGAATTTATCAATCAGTTAAAAATTACCATAAATAGGAACTAAAAGTGCTGCAGCGACAATCATCCAATACGGAAATCCAATTGCAAAAAGTAACAAAAATGTTACAAAAAATTGTGCAAATTTTAAAAAGAATCTAAAGATTTCTTCAACCTTCATTTTTGACGAAAAATTTGTTCAGAATAAATAATATCTTTTAGCAATCATAATTTTAGGTTGTAACCATAAACAAATTTTGGCTACATTAGGATCAAAGTTTTGTAAAAATATAAAAATTTTGGAGTAAAAGAAGCAAACTTTTTCCTTCTTCTTTTTTTGCGGCTGGCTAATCTGAAAATTGGTCACATTTTTTTATGGATGTCGTCAAATAATTGTTCAAAAACACGGAAAAACAACGTTGTAAAAAAAGGTTTTTTATTTTGGTTCTGCGGTTTTACAAAAAAAAGGAATTCGTTTCGGATAAAAACTGAGCTAATTTCAGGGTTTTCAAATGGGTAAAAGAAATAAGGCGGTCAAAAAATGGACATTTTTCTAAAAAAAATACATACAAGTGCCTCATTTTTTCTTCTGTAAATGTTGTAAAGAATTTAACGTTGCAGAAAATCAAAAAATCAGCGGCTTACCTTAAAAGATGCGATCATGGACAATATTTTTTGCCATTTTCCTCAAAAATTAAAAATAAAATTAAACAAAAAGTAACGACAATTTTTTAATTGGATTAAAAAAGAATTAAATCAAAGAAATAAACGAAAAGAAGGAATTTTCTATTTTTTGAAACAAGAATTATACAAAATTCCTTTGGCATGAAAACACTATATCTTTGACCACCACATTCAAACACAAAAAATATACGATTAAAAAAGATAATTAATAAATATTTCATATCCATGAAACCCCGTTAATACGCTCATAATCACAAAAATATTATTAATGTCAAAAAAAAAGAAATCGACAAATATTTAATGAATGAAAGAAAGAGAGAAGAAGAAAGATGAAAGGCGAAACGAATCAACACCGATTTTCTTTCTTAAATCAAAATCAAAGAAGAAGAAGAAAGTGTATTAATTTCTTTCCAGTCCGAGAATAAAAAATTAAAAACCTAATCATTGTCGTCTTTTTTACGCTTTTAACCCTTTTCATTTTTATGATATAATTTTTTTTTCTCTTTCGTGTTGGAAAGAAAAAAGAAAGAAATATGTTTGTAAAACGCCGAGGTGCCTTGAGGGCAGAAGACGGAAAAACGAAGAAAAAGAGAAGAAAAAAAAAACACATCAAAACCGATTATTTTTTTGAATGCAGTTGTTGAATTTTGATCGATTTTAATGTTCATTTTGGTTTTGAGACAAAAGAAATTGAAAAAAAAATTGATAGAATAATTTTTTGCGCAGCACATGTTTTTTGAAATGATTTAATTTAATTCAAAAACAAAATGTTGCTTTTAATTAAAAGAAAAACTTTTAAATAGAAAAAACGGTTGCATGGTACAGTAACCCAAACTTAAATATCAAATTTACCCTAAGCCTAAGCTTTAAGACAGATAATGTAGACAAAAATAGAAACATGTTTCATAAAAAGTCCGTGATGGACCTTCTAAGACGTTCAAAAAAATAAATAAATCATAAAAAAGTAAAACAACAAAAAAGCTAATAAAATATTCTTCCTTTAACTCTGTTAAAAAATAAATGCCCATCATAAACGAAAAAAAAGATCAACAAAAAAAGTTTTTGTTTGCTTTCAAAACATTCCAACTTTTTTTTCATTACCTTTGGATTGGAGGCTGTATTGTATGATATATATGTATATTTATTATTGCCCCTCAAGGTCATGAAAAATTGGACATTTCCGTTTACAAAAAAAAGAACAGGGAAAAAAGTGAGGCGCCGATTTTCGGGTGGGAAAAAGAAAGCAGCAAAAAAAGGAAAAGTAAAAAAACAAAATTCCCAACAAAAAAAGTAAAAAAATAAAATTACAGACCTGAAAAAATTGTTGTCAAAAAGTTAACTCATTTTTAATATTTTTTGAAAATAAATAAACGGTGGTAAAAAAAGGGTTAAAAAGGTATTGCAAAAAGTGAGGGAGAAAAAACTTTTCATAATTGGACCGGAACCAAATCTGCTGCAGTAATCCTCTTTTTTTGTAGATGTTGCAGTGTTGGAATCAGTACATATATAATAATTTTTGCAGTTTTTGAACAACACGATGTAGTCTGAAAATGGGAGATGCATGTAAATGACTGACTTATCAACAGAAATTGGGAAAAAATTAGGATTCAGCATTTTGTTGAAGCATGTTTTAAAAAAAACAGCTAAAAATGATTCACATACACCTAAATTTGAACACTTTTTTAAAAAAAGATATGTAAATGTTATGAAATCTCATTGAATGTAGGTAAAGGATGTAATATTGCAATCAAAAGACCAAAACATCCAACATTTATAATCATGACACAGTATATGGGATCGAACCAGAGAGATTAAGGCCCAAGACACAAACTTTTATTTACATTTTTAAGGTAAACAGTTCTTTTTTATCAAGCAAATAATGCTGGATTTGTTGCAATTAATAAATATATAAAACTATGTTTGTTTAAAAACACCTTTTGCTTCGGCTTTAATAAAAATGTTTAAAGATAATTTCTTTAAAAGTACTTAACCATTGTTTACAAACAAAAGAACGAAAATTTACATGACTCTTTCTTATTGCATAACAAAAAAACGAAGTGGTTTTTTGTGTGATTCATTTTTAATCAATTTGCGGCAAACTAGATATCTTCATTTTCTTCCCAAAGATGATCTCTCATTTTTCGCTGGTTTTCTAATGCGGTATTAATCATATTTCTATGTTAAATATTAGCTACTAAATTTCAGTGATTTTATATAGTAACTAAAATTACTACTAAAATTTTAGTTGTATTTTTTTTACTAATTTTTACATAGGGAGCACAGCGTAAAAAATAAATTTTAGATTTAGCATGTAAATTTTATATATTTGGATAGCTCAAGATGTTCGTAATCTAATGGTGTATTCAGATTTTTTTTAACTTCAGAAGTCGAAATATAATAGCGATTCTACGCCGCGCATTTTAGTTTCAAATGGCAGAAAAAAAATTTCGGGGGGTGACCTCAAAAAATGTTGGCCGAGTGGGAAAACGCGCGCGTTCAACGAGCAAAGGTGAAAAAAAGGGGGATGGTTCGATTACCGTCGCGGGTAAAAAAATAAATAAGTAAACCAAATTTTAGATTTTACAATAAAATGTTTTTAAAAACATTGTATTTTGTTAAAAAAAATTATTTAAGCACAAAATAAAACATTTTTAAAGGTATTTTCGTTAAATATTCTACTAAAGGAAATGTGACTAAAAGTTTTTTGCACTTTTTTTTCATCATTAACGCTTTTGTAAAACACAATGACCAGTTAAAAATATTTAAATTTAGAGGATTGTACAGATCTACCGTCGGATGTTTTAAGGGATTTAGCCAAAATTTGAAGTTCGTTTTAAAATAGGAAAGAAATAGAGGAAAAAACTAGACGGAGAGAAAGGAGGGATTAAAAATGATAATAAGTAAAGCATCATTTTCTTCTATAATTTTATTTAAAAAAACAGTTTTTACTCATTCAGAATCTGACGTCGAGTGTTTTAATGGGGAGGGGGTTAGCCAAAATCTGACGCTCACCTTAAAAGCGGCAAACATCAAAGGAAAACATCTGACGGAGAGTGAGAGGGGTTTGAAAATTTGGGCAAAAACCCCTACATCAGATCTGGACAATCCCTTACAATCAAAAAAAGCAATGAAAATGGAAGATGTTTTTCTGGAGTAAAAAAATTAAATAAGGATTTTCAATTAAATACTATAGATTTTTTTTAAATTTTAGATTTTTAAATTTAGTTAAAGCCCTGCCCCTGCGGGCTCAAAAGCAAAGAGGCTAGGAATGGGTTTGCAAAAAGTGGGTCTCGAGCCATGCCTAGTTACTGTGATAAAATCATTTAAGTTGTGTTCAGCAAACCTTGATGGTATTTTTTGCCCATTGAATTTTTGAAGGGTAATAAAAAAAATGCCAAGATAGACGAACCTGAAAACTAGGGTTGCGCATTTACCGGTAAATCTGAGCTCCGGTAAATTTACCGGTAAATTTGCCGGTAAATTTACCGGTCAAATGGTAAATTTACCGAAAATGCCAAAAGTGGTAAAAATTAGGTCAAATTATTTATACTTTCAAAGATTAGGTTACAAATATGCTTAAAAAAGTGTTTTGAGCTTATTAGTGTGTTATTTTGAATTAAAAACAACGATTTTGATATTTTAAAATTCGTTGGTAGTAGTACAGTAATTTATGATAAAGTTTTGCTGACACAAAAGACGAAATATCGACATTTTTGGGCAAAATGATGATCTAAACAACTTATGTGACACTAGAAAAAAATAAAAAAGGTTTGAAAAAAGTTAAAAATTTTCGACTTTTTGTTGAATTTTTCAAAAATTTCTTCATTTGTCCTATACACAATTTTTTCTAATTTACCGGTAAATTTACAACCGCGCAATCCCACTGAAAACTCGATGGCAAAATAATTTAGAGAAGTTATGTGTAGTTATTCTGTCGAGCTTCGACTATAGCAAGTTATTAAATATTTTTAACTTCCGAATTACCTACAATAATTTCCTCAAAATAATTTTACATTAATAAATTGTTGAAATGATTGCTTAAAAAATCGTACCTTTTCAAAAATATTATTTTTCAAATTTCTTTAAATATATTTTTTAAAAGTTTATTTAAAAGGCACAACGGCTTACAAACTAGCTGACAATTCATAAAAATAAATCCAAGTTTTCTGTCAAACCAATTCGTTACAATGCTGAAAAGAAAAAGATAATAAATGCAAAATTATAAATTTTGTTTTTGATATAATCATAGATCAACAACATCTTATTATTTGCTAACAAATGATATTTTTTGATGCTTTAATTATTTTTTTAACACAATACAATGTTTTTAAAAACATTTTATTGTAAAATCTAAAATTTGGTTTACTTATTTATTTTTTTACCCGCGACGGTAATCGAACCATCCCCCTTTTTTTCACCTTTGCTCGTTGAACGCGCGCGTTTTCCCACTCGGCCAACATTTTTTGAGGTCACCCCCCGAAATTTTTTTTCTGCCATTCGTTTTTCTTTTTTTTCGAAAAAAAGAGCATCGCTGTGCCCCCTATTTTTACACATTCAAAAATATATCCTGGCGTCGTGTTCTTGAATGTTTCTAATTTTTCCTTCTTCTAAAAATTTTTGAATTGATAATTTTTTTATTCTTCTTTTTAGACATCGTGTTTTTGCTGCTTTCAAAAATGTCTTCAGAATTTTCTTTCGCTTCCCTTCCATGGATTGTTCAAAAACGTTTTACTGAAATTTGTGATCCTCAAACAATGAATAAATTTAAGCAAGCTTCACCTCAACTTCAACAATTAGCAAAGAATCGAAAGATTGTTAAGCGTGTTCAAATAAGCTGTCACAAACATCCAGAATGTAAACCAAATAAATGCAAATGCATTCCTGGTCACTGCTATCAAAATGTTAAAATTGCTGATATCCAAAATATCGAAGTTATGGAACAAATGCAAATTGATCTTGCTCGAACAAAAGTTACGAAAGAATTAATTCAATCTTTTTCTTTTATTGCTTCTGAATTGGATATTACCTCATTTGATATGGAATTTGATGCTCTCAAAATGTTGCTTCAACAAAGTTTGAAACGTTTTTCTTTTATTGGAGTTGTTTTCTTCAAGAATTTTGAGCAAGATTTTGCATATTTGATGGATCGCATGGATAATATTGATAGTGTCATGTAAGTTTTTTATATGTTGTGTCAGGAATAGAAAAACTAGGTAAATGGTAACATCCAGATATGACTTCGTGCGAGGGTACTGTAGGAAGGGGTATGACACTGCTTTGAAGGTGCCACAAAAGATCAGGAATTGTGTGATAGATAAAGAGGGCCCTAGGGAGGAGCTTCTTGTATGACGTCATATCTGGATGTTCCATAATCCTGACATCGGTTTTGAGAACTGTCTATTGGAATGGGGGACTGTTTTTCAACTGCTTTGTTGATTCTAGAGAACCAACAGCTTTTATGTTTTTAATAAATGCAAAATAATTTTATTATTTTTTTAGATTCACTATGATTTTTGATAAAAATGGAATGCGTAAAGAAATGGAAAAAATTATTAAAAATCGTCAAGTGAAAGATAAGAAAATGTTTGATTTTTGGTTCTGCAATGATTATCGCTTTGGAATTTGCAACAATTATTAGTTGGTTTTTGTTATTTATCTCTTTTTGTTTTACTTTTTACTGGTAAAAAGTTTTCGTTTATTTGTATTATTTGAATGTGATTTTAAGAAATAAACTTTACTCATTATATTTATTTCAAGGTGATATCAACAACACGTTTAGGCTTTAAACAAACAAGTTGAAAAGAAAAATCGGATCATAATCGAAATCCGGAAAGGAACAACCTGTATTAAAAATTAATGTTTTATGAAAACCATAAATGAACTGTCACTTTTTTTGTAACTTGTTTTTGCATCGAACAAAATGAGCAGCAACAACTGAAATCAAAAATGGCATTCAATAATCGGGGTTTGGCATTTTTGATGGGGAACATGAGAGCAAACAATAGAGAGAGTTAGATGGAAAGGGGAAGGGAAAGGCTGTCAGAAAAAATGACTTTATTTATGCCATTATTTTTCCATTGGTTTTTTGGAAGGCTCTTGACTTCAATGTCGTGACACACAAAAATGCATATTCGTTTTCGTACATTTTTTTTCTTACCGTAGAATTTCTGCTAACCAAACGAAGATACAGGGTGTAAATTTTAACATGTATGGGTTTTAAACGCGTGAAAAACATAAAAATTTTAGGTTCCAGAACCTCAAATTTTCACAGTAGGTTTGTATGAGGCTAAAGTTTATTTCCACAAATTTTCAGCCCAATCGAAGACCTAAACTTTTTTCGAGGATCTAGATCCTAGGTCTTGACAAAAAATAAAAATTTGTAGCTTTTTAGATTCCTTACTTTATGGACTATCAATTTGCTATAAAGTTTTTTTTCTTAATTTCTAAATTTTTAATTTTTTTAAAATTTTAAAAAACAATAATTTTGAAAAAATTTCTAAGTCCTTGAATGCATTAACAAAATCTCGGACTTAAAAAATTTTTTCAGTTTTCAATAAATTTAAAAATGAAGAAAAAATTAAAAATTTAGAAATTAAGAAAAAACCTTTAAAGCAAATTGATAGCCCATAAAGTAAGGAATCCAAAAAGCTATAAATTTTTATTTTTTGTCAAGACCTAGGATCTAGATCCTCGAAAAAAGTTTAGGTCTTCGATTTGGCTGAAAATTTGGGAAAACAAACTTTAGGCCCATATAAACCTTCTGTGAAAATTTGAGGTTCTGGAACCTAAAATTTTTATGTTTTTCACGCGTTTAAAACCCATACATGTTAAAATTTACACCCTGTATCTCCCGCATTTTAAAAAAATAATGGAAAAAAAGGAAAAGCATTTTGTCACCTTTTTTTAGGGAGAGAGAGGGGAGAAGCATGATGATGGGGAGTGAATTATAAATGGGAAGTTGTTAGAAAATGACAATGAATAAAGAATTAACTTTTTTTTGAGACAAAAAGAAAGGCGGATATTGGTCATGGATAGGATAGAAGAGAAGAAAGCAGCTAGAAGCAACAACTTTTTGTTGTCTTTTTGTAAAGGTTTAAGACTTTCTTTGGAGTTGGGCTCCTTTAAGTGTTACAGTATTTCCTAATATTGTTAATAAAAAAAATGTTTTCAATTAACCCTTTATCCCATGATTTGCAATGCTCAGATTATTTGACGGATCAACAAAATTCCCATCATGAAATCTCTAATTATAATTTTGAGCAGCTTACAGAAAAGCCTCCATTAACGGCAATTGGAGAGGTTATTGAATTAATTGGACATGAATGGGATCCAAATGGTAATTGTTGGAGGAACAATAATAGACAAAATATTCAGGTACGGTAGTTTTTTATGCTAACACTTTGACCACAAATAATTTTTTTAGCAATCAACATGTCATTTTTGTGCTTTACCAATTCAAGAACAATTTTTATTAAAAGTAATTTTTCATTCAATTTAAAAATCTATACTGTAGTTTTCTTTTATATTAGGTTGGAAATATTTTTTGTCATGAACAATGCCTTCATTGTTGTATTTGCAATGAAAATTTAACCGAAAAGTGCTATGAAAAAAATGGATATTTTTATTGCAGTTTTCATTATTATTCAAATTTTAGTCCATTTCAATGTTCTGGCTGTCATTTAGGGATATCACCGAAGGAAATGGTTTATAAGCTTAAGGTTAGAATTTATCTTTGTCGGAATAAGTAATCATTGGCGCTTTTTAAGACTGGACTAATTTATCATATTCATTGCCATTTTTGTTATCAATGTGGAAAGCAATTATCTCCGGGAGAACAAATTGTTGTTGATGATACAACAAATTCAATATCGTGTTTATCCCATAATAATAATAGTAATAACAATGATATTGCAAATCCACAACCGCCTGAACATCCACAACAACAACCACAGAATCCAGAATCTGAATCCAAATCAATAAAAGAAAAGCCCTCCCAAGAATCAAAAAAGAAAAAAGAAAAGCATTCAAAAAAAGAGAAACGATTATTATTTAAAAAAGAATCAGGAGATTTTGGGTCATCTTCGGCATCATCGTTGCCATCAAGTTCGGCACTTTTGATTTCCCCAATAATTCCACAGTATCCATTTGAGATGTATGCTTTTGGGGAAATGTACAGTGATGATGGAAGATTGATGAAACGGCGAGGTCCAAGAACTACAATTAAACAAAATCAGGTTTGACCTTCCCTACAGTAATTAATCTTTTAATAAATGTAAAATGTAAATTACAGTTGGACGTTTTAAATCAAATTTTTTCATCAACTCCAAAACCATCAAAACATGCTCGAGCTAAACTTGCGCTAGAAACTGGATTAAGTATGAGAGTTATTCAAGTTTGTCTTTAACAATCAAGAAATGTTGAGTTTTATTCAAATTTTTAGGTATGGTTTCAGAATCGTCGATCGAAAGAGCGTCGTCTAAAACATTTATGCAATTTTTTGAGGCATTACGAACAACAAGGTTTACCTCCTCCTCCATTTAATATCAATCCAGGTTTGATATTGATGAAACTTCAACGTAAAAATTATGTTAATTTTTTAGAAGATGGAAGTGTTATTCCTGCCTCAGGGGCATTCTCTCCAAGTTGCTTCAGTGTTGATGATTCATCTTTCATTTATGACGATGAATCCGGTGATCTTTCAAGCTAACTGACACAATTCTTTTCATTCTTTCAAGAGATTTCAAATTGCTTTTTATCCAAAAAACTGCTGTAAATTAAAAAAAGGAATCAAAAATTTTGCTCTTAAAATTGTTTCATTTTTTTCCTTTTGTAAATCAAAAAAGGAAGATTTTAAAGTTGAAAAGAAATAAAATAATGTCAAGAGAGAGAGAAGGATTTTATAAATCTGAAAAGGAGGATTTTCATGCAAAACATAAAAGAAAGGAAGTCTTTTCTAATTTGAACACTTAAAAAACAGTTCGTGATGTATAATTTTTTGAAAAAGGAAAGGAAGTTAATAATGTAAATAATCTTAAAAAGAAGATTTTAAAGAGGGAGAATTTGAGATAAATAAACTTTAAAACACATGCAAAAAAAAATGATGTTAAACATGTTTATGATGTTCGACTTTGATCGTGATTTTTGTAAATCGTGATGATCTAAATTTCCGAAAAGGGGGTATTTAAAGACCGTTATTTTGTCATAAAATTAAGAAGTTTAGAAAATGTTTTGGTTTTTTGCGCATCTTTTTTTTGACAAGTTGAGGGTTACGGTATCAAACTTCACCCAATTTCTCCGATTTTAGTTTCCTGCAATTACAGTAATTTTTGTTGAAAAGTAATCAAAGAATTTTTATTCATTAGTCTATAGTTTTATGGTCATGTTTTTGCTTTTAAATAATAACATCATCATATTTTGTTTATTTGCCTTGAATTAAAACAGACAAAAACATGTCTGAAACGAACACAAAAAATAAAGAGATTTAGTTCAAGTACCACTTTCTTCATCTTTTTGCAGAATTAAAAATGGACACTTTTTTACAGATGCTTACTTTTTCACACTCATCATTCTTCACTCAGGATCCCTCTCTCTCTTTCAAAAAATTGAAACATTTGTTTTTCATTTGGTCATTTCCTCTTCTTCTGTCTTGACCAAAACCATGGAAAGAAGGAAGAAGGAGGATCGCGTGCATTTAATTCCCGCAATTTTAATAAATTCTGTCCCGATTACATTTTTTTTATTCAAGATTGACAAATTTGTCATTCCTGGCATAACAATGACGAGGGTTTTAAATGATGGGTTTAGCAGAGTCATTTTGCATAAATTTACCGCATTTTTGTAGTAAATTTTAAATTACTTTGAGCCTTAAAAATTTTAAATACAACCAAAATACCCCAAAATATATGTATTATTATTTTGCACTTTTAACGTACCTATGCGAAAAAGGCCCTTTTTTCTTTGGATTAACGGTACTAAAATTGTTCAAAATACGTTTTTGTTTGTTTCATTATACTTTTTCTGTGCATTGCTCTTATATAAGTCAGGTAAAATCTGCGTAAAAAATCTGCATTAATCTTCTTAAACTTTTCCTCGAAATTGTATCTCTGCCGTTTCAAATATAAATAAAAAACGTGTTTTGAAAAGTTTTAAAACATAAAAACCAAAAATAAAATTTTAAAACTTAGATTCCGAAAAAAGTATAAAAATAGTTTTTTTAAAATGGCACAAATTTTCTGCGTTTCTACAATTTTGTCATATTTTGAAGATCGTAATTTTAAATAATTTTTGTGTTGGGTAATTTATGCTAATTACTGTATCCGTTTTCAGGCAAGAATGCTTAAAGCAACTTTTTGTTTGATCCTTTTTACAGTATCATCTGTCCGGGCATGGCCAACATTATCTTCAGTTTATAATTCTCCATCAAAGTCATCATCGTCATGTAAATCTGGGGAAAGTTTTGTCCGAAATAATATTCTTTATGATTGCATAAATGAAAATGGAAAAACTCATGCAAAACCAATTGGATGTGCTCCAGAAGGCGATAAAGAAAAGACAATTGTAAAAGCGGGCGAAATGTTTACAAATGAACATTTCAAATATCAATGCGATGAAGAGAATGATGCTTTAGTTTTAAAAGTTATCAGTAAGATTATAAATATCAGTGACTTAATCTTCGAGTTTCTTTATAGATTGCATTGATTCAACAGGTACGGTAGTTGATATTGGAAGCTTTTTTACGACCGAAGATGAAAATGGCAATCATCAAACAACTGAATGTTTAGGGGATTATTTCAAAGCTAAAAAAACTGTTTTGCAATGTATGTTTTTATTGTTATTACGGTATCCAAAAACATTACAAATAACATTTTTAGGGACGAAATGTACCCTTCCTTCCGGAACAAAAGTGACAGAAGGAAATTTCCATGTTCAACCACTTTCGTCCAAAACTTCTTCAAATAAGCCGCCCCTTCAAAAAGGTGAAATTCTTTCATGTATTCGAAATGGAAAAGAAGTTGGCCTTAAATGTACTGGTTGTGTTTCGGAGCACACTTCGGTGCATGTTGGAGTTTCGGGATATGTTGAAGTTAAAGGACAATGGACTCAATGTCGACGAACAAAAGATGGCTGTCGATTAATTAATGTCACAAGAAATTGTATGATTTCATGTAGTTGAAAATTTTATTCATTTATTTTTAGATGTTGATTGTCAATTACAAGGCAGTTCAGCAACATATCAAAATGGCGTCTATTTTAATGACACAAATGGGATTTCAACTTATTACTGTAACCATGGTGTTGTATCTAAACAAGGTATGACAAATACAGAAATATATTTGTGTTAACAAACATATTTAAGGCTGTACAATTGATGGACAATGGGCCTTAGTTGGTGAAGTAATTTATTCATCAACCGGGGATGCATTCCTTTGTGATTCATCTTCAACTTATTCATCTTTCAATGGCCTTAAAGGTTGTGTCCTCCCAGATGGATCTGTTAAAAAGTTTCAAGAAATTTGGAAAGATGAAGATGTCATGAAACGATGCTACTGGAAGAATGGTCCACATGGACCTGCTGAAGACCTTATTGTTAGCTATGGTGAGAATTAACAAAAATATTAATAAATTCAATATATGCGTTATAGCTTGTATTCGAGGAGAAGAAATTTTCCCAGAAAATAAAATTATTCAACGTGAAAATGGCGAATATGAAAAATGTGTTCGGGGATTTGATGATGAACTTTCCATCAGAAAATTGAATGAAAAAGAATTGAGAGATTTTATTAAACGAAAGGTTTGGTTTAAATTATATTTGATGTATTTTTATGCATTTTTTTAGACACTTCGACTTGATCTCTCTGAATATTATGCAAATGGAGGAAAAGGAAATGCTGAAACATTTGCAGATGCACCTGCAGATCCTGCTGCGGATTCACCTACAACACCAGAAACTTCTCCATCAACAACCCCAACAGCAAAAACTTCCTCATCTACCGTTTCATCATCTTCAACAGCATCAACAACAACAAAAACAAAAAAGGTTGAAGAATCAACCCCCTCTGAACAACCATCTTTACCTCCAATGGATGATGATACCATGAAAGAAAGTCTTACTGTAGCTGAAGCAACTCCTGAATCAATCAATAATAATAATTCACCTTCTTCAAACAATGAAACCTGTGTTGATTTAGTTCCATTTTGCTCACAAATTTCAAGTTATTGCCCTGATTTTGATCGATATCAAATGATTGATGGTGAAACTGGAGCCGGAAAAGATTCAATCGCCTCTGCCATTATTGAACTTCAAGATCTAGTTTCTGGAAATCTTGGAAATGATAAAAATGGGCATCGTCCAATTTCACCATGTGAAGCTCGTATGTTTTATAAAAAATTAGTAATGTTAATTTTACAATGCTATTCTAGATTTTCTTACCCATCAACGCAAAATGAAACTTCTCGTTGATATTATTTGTCCCAAATAGGGTTGTCAAAGGAACTTTCGGGAAATATTTCCCGGGAAATTTCCGGAAATTTCCCGGGAAATTTCCCGATTTTTGCGGGAAATTTGTCTGATTTCCCGCAAACTTTTACACTTTTAACACAGAAATACGCAACTAATTTTTATTAAAAAGTTGTTCTTTTTGCTTTGAAAGATATGAAAAGGTGTAGCAAAGCCTAAATTAGAGTTTATTCGTCAAAATGTAACATTTAAGCTTTTTTGAGTATTCTAATAGCAGTTTTTGAAAAATCGACAAATCGGGAAATTAGAGGGAATTTCCCGGAAATTTCCGGAAATTTCCCGGGAAATTTCCCGCTTTTTCTGATTTCCCGGGAAATTTGACAACCCTAGTCCCAAAACTTGCAATAGCTGCCTTAAACGTAAGTAACTTCTTTAATAAATTTTGTGAAGGTGTTTTAAGACACTACACATTAACCGTATCATATATCAGGAATGAGTTCCCTGAAATAATCATAATTTTATTTTAGCTGATCATGCCGAAAAAATTCTTTCAAGACTTCAAGGCTCTTCCAAATGCGGTTAATTTCTGATTTTTTTGTTGTTGTATCGTTTTTTGATGTTTTTGTATTTACCGTCATTTTTAAGTTTATTCCAAAAATAAATAATCTTTTTTACAAAAAAATTTAACGAAGTTTTAAAAAACGAAAGTTGCATCTTCACTTGTAATTTAAAATGTTAAAAAATTAGAAAAGCTATTTGGTGACGTGAAATATTGTTTAACTACGGTAATTTCCAAAATTTTATTAATTAAATAATAATAAATACCAGTTTTAAAAATAATAAGTTTTTTAAAAAATGTTAAAAAAATTGCACAAAGACTAAAGGAAAAGAGGAGATCGAAAGCTGAAAAAAAGATGTTTAATCAGAGTTATTTACAGTAATCACATTGGCATTTGATGGCGGATTTGCTTCTGCAGAAATTTTGGTGTATTCTGTTTTTTCCTAAAATTATTGTTTTTATTTAATATATATTTTAAACTAAATTATTTACTCTTAAAAATTTCAAATATCGATTATAAACACCAATGAAACACATTGTTCCAGCAGCAGCCATATGAAGCCCGATTGCAATTAACTAAAAGTCATAAAATTTGCATAAAGTCCATTCCAATATAAGACTTACATAAATCCAAAAAGGTCCCAGAACATATTCAACTCGATCTGTGTCAATAAAAATTCCAGGAATCGATGCCGTGGCATAATTCCTTTTTCCAATTGCCATAATTAAAACTAAACAAAGGGACATAAAATCAGCTAATACAACAAGGGATGTTAAAATCATTGTTTGAACTTGAACAAGGTATAACTTTTCATGAAGAGTTCCAATAAATGCACAAATAAGTCCAACAACATTACAGAAAAATAAAAGGATCATTGAAGTTCGAAGAATATCCACGGCTCTCAGAAATCCATTGTTGTCGAGATTTACATAAAGAACTAGCAAAAGTACACAAAATGTTATCTAAATAAAAATATATTGATTACAGTAGGGCAAAATTTGAATAAAAGTACTTGTAAAAGTGTTGCAGCGAGAACGGCATTTTTGACATGAAGGGTTTCACAACACGCAGATGGATAATATTCTGCGGCTTCTGGATCAAAATGGACGGGATTAAGGCGATTTGGCTGGGTTGAAGGATCCGGTTGAACTTTTACCATTTTTTAAGGGCTGAAAAAAGTTAACCTTGAAAAGACGGAACAAAAATTTTTAAAATGAACAAAAAATGGACAATTCAATCAAAATTTATACTCCGGTAAAAATGGTACAAATTGGCACAAATCAAATTATTAAAAAATTTAAAATAAACAAAATTGAAAAATTGTTTGTAATTTTTAATTAACAATTTTTAGCTAGAAAAAATGGATTTTTAAAACAGAAAAAATTATAATTCAAGGTTGTCTAAAATCATAATTTTTAAATAAAGAATTTTGATTTAAAATAAATCAGAAAAAAAGCTAACCAAATTTTTTAAAAGAATAAACACAAACAAATTTTGTCCTAACAAAAAAAAGAGTTTAACAAATATCACGTCAAAAATTCATTGCAAGTTTGTGATGTTTAAAATTTACAACCTCCTTCTTTTAACCTTTATATTTTTTGCCTAAAAAAAGTCATTGAAACCAGTTATCATTCTTTTCCTGTGACGTAGCATCATTTTTTGCAACATCAGACTTCCGACGTTTTAAAGTTTTTATTAAAAAAAATTGTTGCAAGAAAAAAGATTGAAGAAAAAAAGTGGTCAGTTTTTTTAAACGTTTTAAACTCTAAAAATTGAAGCCAAGAAAGTTAAAAGAAATTATGAAACTTTTAGAACAAAAAAGATGAAATAAACAAAAGATAATGAACGAGAAAATAAATATTTTGAAATAAAAAACATGATATTTAAAAGCTTTGTTGATGAAAAAAACTTAATCCTGTTTTTCGAATAACAATAGCCAATGAAAAATGACTCATGGGGACTAAAACATATTACATCATAAAAATTTTTAAAGGCCCAAAAATTTTAAAAATTTGAAGTATTTGAGTAAAGTTTTTACGGAATCCTATTTTACGTTTTTTTCAAGAAAATAAATTCCAAAACTAAATCCTATACTTTTTAGGATTTGAAAATAAAAATGGACATATATCCTTCCAATTTCCATTTATTTCAAGTAACTGGACAATAAAAATAACAGCTTCGTTTATTTCCAAAAAAAGAAACGAACACATGGATTTTCATGGATATAGAAAAAAGTGCCCCCACGTGGAGTGGTGAAAAACAGAGGGGAAACACAAAAACGAGATGAAGGCAAAAAAAGAAAGGAATAAATAAATAAAATAGGGGGAAAAATACTTTTTTTTATTGAAGAGTTGATTGCTCCGAATAAAAAAAGAGAGGAACGAAAAAAAAGACGAGAGAAATGGATGACCGCGTTTGACCCAATTCTTTCCTTTGAAAAAAAGGTTGTTAGTTAGTTTGTGGACGACGACAAAAAATGGATTTATTTTATTTAACTGCAAAAAATGATGAAAAATTGAATAGTTGCATCAAGTTGGAATTAGTTTAATTTTTAAATCATAATTATCATTTGAAACAATGCTACTGTTTTTGATAAGAAAAAAGAATCTTGGAAAACCATTAAAATATATGTTTCTAAAACATCTTGTATGAATCATGAGCAAAGATGCTCAAGGACCATGAACCTTTGGATGGGCTAAATCGTTTTGAAGTTTGATAAAATGGGAAATGTTGATTGTAGAAAAAGTGATGTTAAAGCAGAAAAAGCTGAGCCACAATGATTAATATGAAAAAACTGTATCTTTATTATTAGGTAACATATCACACACTTTTGAAGCTTTGTGCAATTTTATTTAAAATTTTTACTCAAACGATGATTTTTTCGGGTTACTGTATTACGTCACTTCTGTGAAAGTTGACTTTTTTCAACACATTGAATAACCAAATTCGATTAACGAACAAATTCTTCAACTATGTCGAAAAAACTTAAAAGATTCAAAAGCCGATAAATAGTCTTTAACCTTAATCATGCCCATTATATTTTATATTCTTCTTATAACTGATACCATGGTATTAAAAAATATGAAAACTGTTACTTTATAATTCTTTACTCCGTTTTTTTATTTGATAGTTAGTTGAAATTTCTTCTAAAAATTAAAAAATTATATCAAAGGCAGCGTCTGTTGCAGTTAAATGCAAAATTGAAAATGCCTGCAAAAATTGTTGAACTTCAAGGACTTCGTTGTGTTGCAATTATTTCTGTCTTACTGTACCATGTTTGGCCAGATTTTTTTGTTAATGGTTTTTTGGGTGTTGATATGTAAGCTAATTTTATATGCAAATTTAATATAACTTTAAATACTATAGCTTTTTTGTAATTTCTGGTTATTTTATGGCATTAATTTTGTTATCTCCAAAAAATGAAAAATCATTTACAAATTTTATCCTCTCTTTTTATTACCGTCGAATCTACCGTATCCTTCCGTTATATTTGATTAACATTGCTGCAACTTTAATAATAGTTCCAGCAATTTCATATACTTTAAATTATGCAGATTTTTTTGCACAAATAAAATCAGCTTTAATTTTTACAACAAATTTTTCAATGTTTTTTCAAGACCAAAATTACTTCAACAAAACACTTTCATTTCAGTGGTTTAAACATTATTGGTCGTTGTGTGTTGAAATGCAATTTTATACCATTATTCCATTTTTGGCATATTTTTGCAGAAAAATGCCAACTTATGCAAATTTATTTCTGATATGGCCATTATTGATTGCCGCGTCACAGTGCCTGTCATTGTTTATGCTAATTAATTTTGAACAAAAAGGAAGTATTTTTACGTTTGGAATGCTTTCAACAAGGATTTGGCAATTTGGTGGTGGATTTTGTGCATTTTATGCTTTAAAATTTATCGATAAATATGATAAATGTAAAGCTTTATTATTTTTGTTAAAAGTGTTACGACATTCAATTACAACAAATATTTTATCTATTTTACTTTTAACAATTACAAGGTGTTAAAAAAAATTGTGGATTTTTGTTGTTAAACAAAGGGAAGTGGCTCCAAAGTTCAAAGGGTTGGTTGGATGGATACTTGGATGGAAGGGGTATTTGGACGATACCGTACCTTGGATACTGTATTTTCGCTTCGAGAGATCCAGGCGTTCAAAGTTTTGAAAACACCGTTTTTGGGGGTATTTTTCAAATCCCTTTTCCCAGGCCCCCAGGGCAGTGTAAGGAAATGTGTTGGTGCCTTTTGATAGACCATAGACCACTCGTTGACGCCCCAAAGTATGCCTTTTTGGAACTTTCGCTTCGAAAAATCCAGCGTCGTGAAATAACCGATTTCCATATTTTTGATTTTTCGGTCAACTTTGAAAAATTGCCCTGGGTCGCCCAGAAGGAGTTGGACTCTTATATTTGTTCCCAACAAACTTCAGCCTCTCTGTAGTCAATTCCATATGAAAATATTGAAATCTGAGAAATGTTATTTTTTTCGATACTCAAAAACAGTAAAAAATGGTTGCTTGAAGTTGTATACTAATTAATAGCAAGTAACTATGTAAAGACGAAAGTTTTTAAATGACGTTTTGTGTTATAAATTGATGAAAATAGTCCAGAAAAATACTGTGAAATAGATTTTAGACGTTTATGACCATTTTGGATAATTTAGCATTGAATTGAGTTTTGTAGTATACTATGTATACTTACTAACATAAAGAAATAACGGCTCCTTAAAAAGTCATTTTTCCAAATTTCAATATTTTCATATGGAATTGACCACAGAGAGGCTGCAGTTTGTTGGGAACAAATATAAGGGTCCATCTCCTCCTGGGCGACCCAGGGCAATTTTTCAAAGTTGACCGAAAAATCAAAAATATGGAAATCGGTTATTTCACGACGCTGGATTTTTCGAAGCGAAAGTTCCAAAAAGGCATACTTTGGGGCGTCAACGAGTTGGGTCTATGGTCTATCAAAAGGCACCAACACATTTCCTTACACTGCCCTGGGGGCCTGGGAAAAGGGATTTGAAAAATACCCCCAAAAACGGTGTTTTCAAAACTTTGAACGCCTGGATCTCTCGAAGCGAAAATACAGTATCCAAGGTACGGTATCGTCCAAATACCCCTTCCATCCAAGTATCCATCCAACCAACCCTTTGAACTTTGGAGCCACTTCCCTTTGTTTAACAACAAAAATCCACAATTTTTTTTAACACCTTGTACTTTGTTTCCGTTAATTCTCAATCAAGCTTATGCCCAAATTGGCACAATTATTTTAACTTCAATTTTAATTGCTGGAATTGGAAGAAGCAAAGAAAAAGAAGAATTACAGTATTCAATTCTTGCAAATCGATTTGTTGTTTTTATTGGAGATGCTTCATATGCTTTGTACATTTCACATTGGATTTTGGTTACATTTTTTGATATCTTTTATGAACACAAGGAAGCAAGTATGTCATTCATTTGAGTTTAATTATTCATTGGATAATTTTAGATAGAAAACTTTTATTGTTTTTGTGTCTTGGAATTGGAGCCCTGGTTCATTTATGGATTGAAAAACCAATTTGTAAAGCAAAATTTAAACCAAAAAATTTTTTTTCGATGCTGTTTTTGACGTATTTTGCCATTGGTTTTGGCATTTTAACAACAAATATTCCACCGGTAAGTGCTATTACCGTATACCTTAATTTATTCAAATTTCTTGCACTAATTTAGGCACCAATTCCGTCCTCAATTATTAAAGATATTTTTCATAATAAATCCAAATTGATTTCGAATGAATCTCAATGGGCTCAAGTATCTTCAACTTTGAACAGTGCCGCAACTTGGGCTAACTTTAATAGGGAGACATCGGAATTTTTGACTTGGTCCCCCCTTTGCTTTTTTTGGTCATAAAAATTTCGGTATTTTTTCTCAAAAATAAGCACGTACTCCCCCCTTTCGATTTTTTGATCTTAATAGGGAGACATGTCTCCCATGTCTCCCCCCCAAGTTGCGGCACTGACTTTGAATCCAGAAGCTGCATCAGAATTGGCCTTGTATGCTTCAAAAATTGGATGTTTTCATTTTCCTCGATCTGAATTTGCTGAATCTTTTAACACCAAAGATCGATCAGATATTAAAGGAGCCGAACTAAAAGGAAATGGAAATTTATCGATTCTTGTGATTGGAAATTCCCATGCCGAATGTTTCTTTCCCGCTGCAAAATTAGTCCTGGATGGAATGTTTTCAGAATTGAATCTTTTTGTAACGGGCGGAGCAACACCGTTTGAAGGATTTGCATATTCTAGAAGCGGGCATTTGCTTAAAGATGCCGTTCTTCATTACAAACCAGATGTAATATTCTTTGTGTTTAAATATCAACCAGACATGGATTTACCTCCAACTGAGCCAATTCAAGCCGATCACGGAACTTCCAAAATTCAAGAAATGATAAATTTTTTGACTGCGAATTCAAAAGTTTTGTTAATCAGTGACATCCATTTTGAAGCATTCCGATTTAATGCTTTAATTTTTGCAGAAGCAATGCATCATCATGGATGGGTTGGAAAATATCAATTTCCAAAAAGTGTAAGATGGTTATTAAAAGCTTAAAAATTTGCATATTTTAATATCGTTATAGGATCTCGAAAATCGGCATATAACTTCAACTCGAAGATGGAAAGTCATAAAATGCAAAAACTGTATTTTTATGAATTTGCTTCAAGCATACTGTAAAGATGAATGGTGTTCCCCGGTGAATACAAGTGGGAAAGTGCCATTGGTTACCGATGACAATCATCTTTCGATATTTGGATCCTATCTTTTAATACCACTTTTAAAAAATTATGTTCAAAAAATGAATGAAATTTTGGAAACACAGCAGCAACTTTAATAAAATTTGATTATTTTTTAAACTACAACTAACATTCATTGAAGATATCCTCAGAAAGAAAAGATAAAAAAATTACGACAAAAAACATATTTTTTGCATTTAAAAATCATAAATTTTAATTCAACTTTTTACCCTTAAAAATTTGTATCTATTTTTTGCGACTACTGCTGGAACAATGTTTCATGGGCACATGAGAGAAAGAAAAATAATTCTTCAGCAAAAAAACAATATTTCTTTGCAGAAAAAAAATGGCAGAAAATTCACGTCCAAAAGAGCAAAAAAGATAAATTTTTTTTGCACTTTTGTTTTTCACATGCAAAAAAAGAAAAGAAATAAATGTTTCTTGATTTAAAAAATCAAGGTAAAAAAATTGAACAAAGTTGATCCAAAAAATTTTAAAGAAAAGAGCCACAATAATGAAAACAACAATCAAAAAATTGTCTATCAAAATCAGTCTTTTTTGAAAAAAAATGCGATAGCTTATTCAAGAAAGAAAGAATGTGATCAAGAAAGACATCATCGAAGCAGCAGCTGTTAATTTAAATGTAAAAAGAGGGGGGAAAAGGGCGTGTGTTAATTTAACAAACAATTATATGCTTATGAGAGTGAGACATAGAAAAAAATTGTTGGGATAAAATTTATCCCCCTTTTGAATGAGAGAGCATTGATTAAGATAACGATTTTTGTGTGGTGCAAAAATTTTAGTTGGATAAAAATTAACTAATTCTGTTTTATCAGAGATAATGAAACAGTTTTGTTAGTCATTTTTGTTATTTTTATTTGAAAATTCTTTAGCTGTCATATTTCTATGTCTGTTTTTTCATCGTGAACTTGTCAAAGGTGAATCAAAAATAGTCTTCACCCTTCCTGAAACATCAAAATTTTGATTGTTTTTAAAAATATTCTTTTGTGAAAGAAAAAGTGGGAGTTTGTCAACTCAAAAAAAGAGAGATAAAGGCTTCCGCCTTCTTTTTCATCCCCCTTTTTCCCATCCCTCTTTAACTCAAAAAGTGTTCGTCAAACGAAGAACTTTATTGTTTATTTGTCCATTTTGAAGCTGCTTATTTGTTGTTGATTTTTTTTATTACCGGAACAGCAATTTTAAAGGCTACCTTTTTGGACTTTGAAAATCAATCGAATTATTTAAATCTGTGAAATTCTTTTCAATATTTTATTTTAAATTTTAACAAAATGGGTCGAAGAATTGTATTTGATGATAATAAACAAAAGTAAGTTTTGAGTTTTGTTGGGGATTGTGTTTAAAAATATCATAGTTGAATAGTTAGGTTCACTGGTACATTTAGCTAATTTTTAGGTATATGTTTGGTTTATGTAATAGTTACTACAGTTTAATTTAAAATTATTATTTATAACTGGGAATAGCCTGACAGTAGTTTTGAGGGAGAAAAGTCAAACTCTATTGCTTACTTTTAAATCAATAAAGATTAAAGGAATAGATTTGACCAAAAAGAGGATGGGTTTCGATAATTTGAATTTTTTGTTGCTTTCAGATCCCGACAATCCCAAAATATATAGTTTTGTAAAGACACCGGCTAAAATTTTTGAGATCCGTTCTTTTATTCTTTGAAAATTTTAATCCAAAAGTTCTTAATCTTAGAAATGAAATAAAAGAACAAAAACCATTTTGCTCAGATAAAATATATTTAGCTTTAATTGATTGATTTTATTTTTTGAATCACTTATCACTTTTAAGCTTAAAAGCTCAATCTTTGGTTATATGAGTGTACATTGATTCATTTTTTGGGATAAATAAAACAAAATTTTTATTTCTCAGTTTAAATCAAGTCATACGATATTCCGTAATATTCATAATGGTAAAAAATGTATATAGATGATAATGAATCACTATTACAAACATTGAAAACTTTTGATGGTTTATGTATGAACACCAACTGCTTGTTTTTTTTGCTGACAGCATTTTTTTGTTCGATTTTTACATTGTCGAAGGATAAATGCGGTCAAGTTTTTTGTTCAAAAAAGCAAGTGTATGTTGGGAATGTAAAAAACAAAAAAACGTTTTAGACTTTGATTGAAAAGGAAGATAGATAAGTTTTTAAACAGTTGTTTTGTTTTGAGAAAGGGAAAAAAAAGTTTCCAATTAACGTCATCACCTGAAGGAAAAAGGGATTAAAGAAAGTGTGAATAAATAAAGTGAAGGTGTACGTGTATGCGGGGGATGAAAAGAATGCATATTTTGGGATGTGTTTTTCTAGACAATGGCTTCAAGTTTAAATAATAATTGATTTTTTCATGAACCATTTTGTTTTAAAATCATATGTGTGGGGGAGGTATTGAGAGGTATTTGATCAAAAATCAATTAATAAACTCAAATGAAAGTTGTTCAAATAATATCCTAATTAAAGCTTAACAGATTAAAACATATTTAAATTACAGTAATTACATGGAATGGGCTCCGCCAGCGCAGATCATAGCTGCTGTAACACTTTTTGCATCAACCCTGGATTTGCTAGCAGATTTTTTATTATGTGCAAGAATTTACGAATTTTTACCAAATTTCGTAACACAAATTGCTCGAAATTGTGCTTATGGATATTTTATTTTTACTGGTATTTCTGTAATTGTTTATGTTTTTGAAATGATTGATGTTTGTTTAACGTTAAAGCATGAACAAGAAGATGTATTTTATGCGAGATTAGCGAAATCCATGGTTTTAACCCTTGAAGAAGTTCCACTTCCTGCATTTTTGTATATCTTATTTACATCTGAGCCAAGATTATCCCTTGCAAATCCAATTCATATTTCATCTTGGATTAAATTAATTACTTTAACATGGGGAATTGTAAAATTTACAAAACTTCGATTTTTTTGGCCCCTACTTCCATTGAATCCAAAACATGACAGAGAGTTTGTTTGATGTTTTCATTTAAATCTATAATTATGTAAATTTTCAGTGAAAATGTTCGAAGATGTTTTACATTTACAAAATACAGAATTGCTATGATTATCGTAAATATCTTTCATATGCTTGCAATTTTTATTGTAATTAATAATTTAATTGAATCAGGAAAAGGCGGACGACCAATTGCTGTGCAAAATGGTGATGCATAATAATTTTGTTGTTCAAAAATTTGAATATGGTATACTTGAAAGTTTATTAAAACATTTATCTTATCTTAAAATGGGTAGTTTTCTTGGGTTTCACTATTTTCTTTTTAATTTTTGTAGTTTTGATTTGCGTAGAAATAAAAAGTAATAAATCTTTCAACTTTTTTTACAATTCTGCAAAAGTGGAATGTTCAAACATTATTCGTCATTCATTTTTTATTTCTTGGAAAGTTGTAAAATATTTTAAAATCTTATATTTTATTACTGTAAATTACCGTAGGGCAAACATGATTAATAAACACTTTTGAAACATACCAAAACACATTTTTTACAAAATGTTTACAATTTCTGAGTTTTGTGATTGACCTTTTAAGAAACATCAAAAATAGAGATTAAAGAAAAAAATTAAAAACAAAACTTTGATTTTGCTAATTTTGTTTTTAAAGCCCTTTTTGGTTTCACAGAATCTATTAAAAAGCAAAGTAGCATGTTTTTCTTTTTTTTGCAAAAATTATTTTTATTGCATTTTTTAACTATAACAAATTTTATAAATGTAACCTTTAATATTTTTGCTTAACAAATTTATAAATATGATTTATTAATTAAAAAAGGGAAATAAGGCACAACAAAACATTTCTGAGATATCCATTAATTATTTATTAATATTTAATTGGAACATATCCTGTAAAGGCATTTTTTGTTTAACTACTTATTGATATTTGAATGCTATTATTAACACCACCTGAAACAGCCCGTTGAGGTCCTGAGGTTCTTGAGGGGGCAACTGAAGAATCGAAAGTATTAACATTAACTTCAGGGATTCTGAAGATTAAAGATAAAACAATTCTTCGATATGGCCCAATTAAAGCGATTGTTCCAAAATATGAAACCCATCCATGAGATACCATAACCAAATTCATAATCATTCCAATCAAAGGGGATTTGGCGTCAATCCAAAGGGATATCGTATATCCAAGCATTGGAAACGCATAAAAGACAAGCATCATAATTGTTTTAAAGACGAAAGCTCGAAGCATCATCACTTCTCTAGTATATGTTGTATGAGATACGACTGATCGGGTTACGGTAATTACATGTGACACAATTACTGTATAATAAAAACCCAAAATAAATAAAAATATTGAAGAAATTAATTCTGCAGATGCCAAAATATATGATGCTGGATTAAGTTTTGCCACAAATGTTAGAACAATTTCATTATGAGCCAATAAATCTTTGGCAAAAGCATTATCAGTCAAATTTGCATAATTTACAAAAGCTGCCGTTTCATTCGATGAAAATGGAATCAAGCACAGAGCAATGGCAATTAAAAATCCCAAATAACAAAAATATGAAATAATTAGCCTTTTGCTGGTTCGACCAAATTTTGATAAAAATGAATCGGATCGAAGATTTGAAAATTGAAAAACCAATAATAAAATTGTGCAAAGTTCAGAGTTTGTTAAAACAATTAAAGCAATTTTAAAGATTTGTAAATTCACAGTTGTACCAAGATACCGTAACACGCCAGTAATATATCCACCAAAAAATCCTTGAGTTAGAATGGGGGCCCAAAGACAATATAAAATTGAATTCAAAAAACTGGTGGTGGCACAACCAAATAACATATATTTATATGCAATATTTAATTTAACATCAGTTCGAACAAAAAGTAAATAAATGCAAAGTGGATACATTGAAGTTATCATTCCACAATTTATGTAAAGATAAATATGATATCCAGGAATGTGATGTTGAAGCTGATCGTAGGCGGATTCTTCTCGATTAGACATGTTTCCGCAGATGTCCAAAATTAAACAACAAAAAATGCAGGAAAAAAATTACAAATGTGGCATTTAATTTTTTGGGCTACAAATTAGCATGCATTTGTATGACAATTATATGACAGCTCATTTACGGTTTATGATTCTTTTAAAAAAAAGCCTTCTAAAATGTTGAAATAATAAATCATTAAAAAATGAATACATTAATCGAGTCACGTTTTATGAGCATTTAGAAAAAAGAAGAAAAACTTCGCAAAAATGTTTGTTTCGAAGAGGCTTTGAAAAGGGGTTTTAAAAGGGCAAATTTGACAGATATTTACTCAAAAAAGCAAAAAAAAACTTTTCATCCGACATGTAACAAAAAAAGTGATGTAAGAAAAGAGTATAAAAATATAAGATATGCAGAAGAGCAAATATAATGGCATAATTGGTATAACGAATAAATTATCCTTTTGTCTATGATATTTTAGCTGTAATGTAATGAACTAAAATAAAATTGCGGTTTCTTAGTCTTTAAATAGAACATTTTTATATCACATATATGTATTTTATGACATAATGTGGGAAACTATATAAAAAGTTCGAACCAAGGTGCAAAAATGGGAATACAAAAAAATATCTCAAACAACATCACAGAGTGTGACAAAAATGTAACGCCATGAAAAAGGAGAAAATATCATGCTCAAGAAAATATTATAAAACGTTCAGGTTGTTTTTTTCTATTAAGTATCACAAACTTAGGATCACCAAAAATGACAACATGTTTTTAAAACAACTTAATAAATAGAAATAATATTCATAAAATGTAGGTGGAAACTTCCGTCACTTTTTTCAAAAAAGTCAGACTTCTAGAATTTTCAGCCCTAAAAACTTGGTTTCACAAAGCCCAAAAAAACAGGTGAAAAAACCTTTGACATTTTCAAAAACCCTGCCTTTTTTCGTAAAAGAACTTTCGATCTCCGCAAATAAAAAACACAAACATAACACATCCAATAAAAAAACTGTTTTAAAAAAATATTAAAAATTTGGCATTTTAAAATGGGGGCAGATGAATTTAAAAAGCGATAAATTTTTATAAAAAAATAAGGGCGGCAAAAGTATCAAAGAAAATGAAACAACAAAAAAGAAATTAGACTCCTTTAATGAGAAAAAAATGAAACTGAATAAAATTTTAAAAAAGTGGCCGCCCAACAACTTGTTAAGCCATCGAAATAAAGTGCCTTCAAAGCATCTGCCCCTTAGATGGAAAATGGCAAAATTTAATGAGTTTTATTTTTTTTAATTTAAGGAATATGAGATAAGAAAAAGCATGAAATGGGACACAAAAGGGCATTCAAAATTTAAAAATAAGAATTATTTTATTAAAATTTTAGAATTTTTTGGTGATTCTTAAAATAGCGAAATTGTGCAAAAAAAGTAATTCAACTTTCAAGATTTATTATTCAAGAATCATAATAAATTACTGAAACATGAAACAGAATAATGTTTTTTTTTCGGGTTCATTGATTTATAGATTCATGAAACTGGAACTGCATCATTTCAAGCAATGTCATAAAAGATAAATTACCGTAATTTTTGATAATGGTTTGAAAACTTTCTATGACATTTCATGTGAAAATATACTTTGTAGCATATTTATTGAAAATGCTTTTCAAAAGTTTAAAAATTATGGGAAAATAAATCTAAATTCGTAACTTTAACAACATCTGATTGAGCATGAGAAAATTGTGAGAACAACAAATAACGCGTTTTAAAAGTTCAGGAAAAGTTATAAAAAATTCATATTTTTTAACACACATTTTAAAGTATAAAACTTCAAATTTAGTAGAAAAATTATAGCTGAACTACTATTACTATAATTGTTATAAAAACACAAAACTGAGAAATGAAATTTTGACGTAATTTGAAGAAAGATATATCATGTTTTAATTAATTAAACAAACGTTTTTGCAGAAAAAGTTGCAAATTTTCCATCTAAAATTTATTAGAATATTTAAACACTTTCATTTTACTATCATCGACGCAAGCTTTTGTTAGATAATATTTAATTTAGTTTTCTTTAATGAAAATACTCTTTTTTGACTCGGTCTTTATTTATTTTTCAAAAAAAAAAATAAATGAGGAAGCAAAATAAATATCCATTTTCACACATTTTTTATTGTTTATCTTTTTTGGAAGCTTTTTATTGAATTTAAGGACCGCAGAAATGTTCAGAGTTAAATTTTTAAAAAAAAATAGAAATTTACATAATTAGCACAAAAAATAAATTGTATCTAATTGCAAGGGATATAGGGTTAAGCTAAAATATCAGCAAAATGTTCTTCAATCATTGGTATTTTATCTTCAATTAATGCCTCAAGTCTGCTCATATACGCTTTTCGTTTTGCATCAGCTTCAGGATTTCCGCCTTGATAATGAATTGATGGCATAAACATTGCAAAGAGAATATTCTCCAAATCCGAATATCTCTTTGACACAATCAATTGTTCTTTTGTGAAGGGGATTTTCTCATCTCCAAATTCTTTTTGCAATAATTCAAAGTACAAATCAATAATGTTTGTTTCAAGCTTTCGCCGAATTTCCGGTGCACAACACATTAAAAGAACCCGTGAAACATCCGTCAACGGATTCCCAGGATGAACAACTTGCCAGTCAATAATTGCTGAAATTTCATCTGTAATCTTTTCTTGGGCATATTCATATTTGAAGCAGACATTATTTGTCCACATATCCCCATGAATAAGCATTGAATGAATCCCTAAATTACAGTATACAGTAATCAATTTTTAAGGTAACATGTTTTACCCAATTTTTTCCATGGTCCACCACTTACAAAATCCCCAACTTTTTGATCAAGGAAGAATCGTTTAACTCGGTCAATTTTTTGTATAAACTTTTCTGAAATTGAATTATTGCAGAATTCGTAATAATTAATAAACATTTTACCAGATTGTCCGCGTTTAACATTTTCATAACACATTTGACCAAATTGTGGATCAGTTGATTCTCCAAAATTGACTTCTGTAAATTCATTTCGCCATTCATTTTCATTTTTATGAGCAATTGCTTGAAATCTGACAATGAAATGCAACAGATTGAGGACCTTAAACAGAAACACATTATGCAAATTTAAGGATATTCATCAATTGTGTCACAATACTAATTATTTTTAATGACCATTGTAAATATTCGATTATTGTCCAAATTTACCTGATTCTCAGTTAATCCAAGATGTAATTCCGGAAATTTTCCACAACTTAAATATTCCATAATTATATATCCACTTTGTTTCTCTGGAATCCAATCCCCTGCCCCATAGCATTTTGGAATTGGAAGTGGAGTTTTGCCAAAGACATTATAAAACGTAACTTCGTTATGATGAAATTTTGTGATAATTGCAATCATATCTTTTTTAGTTTTTTCTTTCATTTCTTCTGTTGCATCTCCAAGACCTTGAAATGAGGCATCAATTGATTCAAAGCCAGGTTGTTTAAGGATAACAGAAAAAACAAGCGAATATTCAAGGGAATTTGGATCTTCTTGTTTAAGAATAACATCACATTTAAAAACACGAGAAAGATATCCACTTCCTTCTGAGATGTCTTTTGCACGAATCTTAAAAACAAAAAATAATACAGTATGATTCAAAGAGAAAAAAGCTTACATTATAAATCTTGTATTTCTTTTCAAGATCACAAAATTGTTGACATTCTTCTCTCAAAATTTTTAACAAAAAAGCACATGTAAAATTTGATTCTCCAAGATTGGATTCTGGAAACCATGGTTTCATCGCTCCAACAGATAACTTTTTCAACGCCGCCATTTCTGTTAATTTTAAAGTTGAAAAAACTCAAATTTTAAAACTTAAAATTAAATATTGTACAAAAGCGAACAATCAATTTTTTGTTTTGACAGTAAAAACTTTGATTAAAAATGGTCGAAGATCACATTTTTGCTTATCAAACATTTTTTCGTGGTTAACGGCTTTTTTTGTTGAGCAAAGAAAAAAATATTTGGATTAACGTTTTTTTATTTGTTGTTTTTACCGAAAAAATCTTAAACATTGTCCTTTTAGGATTAAATTTGTGTTAAAAATAATAAAAGTGCAACATGTTTCTTCTTTCTGTTTTAAAAAAATCTTTTTTCGTTTTTTTGAAAGAAAGAACGCACGCACGGTGCGCACTTTTTTTATCTTCACTTCTCCGAGGTCCTGCTGACAAGCAAGAATGGCTGAGTGGTGTAACGCGTGTTCATTGTAGACAAAAACTTGACACTTGCAAGTTCGAATTTCTTGAAGCCGATGATTATATTTCCTACATAGCGCGTACAGGACTTCTGAATCTCTCTTGATTTAAATTCTGATATTTATGAGGCTATTATTTTTGGATATTTGAGCATGAATAAATTTATTATTATTAAATATTTTTCTTCAAAGACTTTGATTAAATTAAATTTATTAATATTTTTGTAGATGATTTTATTTTATCAGTTTTCAAAAGCCTTTAAGGATTGTCAAGATCTGACATCAGGTTTTTCCGGAAATTTTCAACATCTCCCCCTCCCTCGTCTTCAGACTTCTTCCTTTGATGTTTGCCGCTTTTAAGGTGAGTGCCAAATTTTGGCCAACAAACACGCGTTATATCATATACCTTATATGGTATCACATGTATTTTTTGGTGATTTTAGATGTATTATTTGTTTACAGTTGTTAATCCATTATTTCCATCACAAGAATTTTCCATTTTTGGAGACGGTGTATTTTTTCTCGTTTCATTTCCACAAATATTATTACTTTCTTTAACATTATTCGTATTTCTAAATTTCATAGATTGAACATAAAGTTTGTTTTTAATTTTTTTTAATTCAATGAAAGGCCATCAACTTCTTCATCATTATAATGGGTTTCTTTAGATTTATCGAATCTGATTTCCGATTAAGCATATATTTTCATAAATGCATTATTTCCAATGGATCAAAGAAAATGGATTCTTTTTTACTCATTAAACAATTCATTTCTAAAAACTGTTTAAGAGTGTTGCAATTTAAAAATTTATTAAATATTAAAAAAAATTGTCATTAGGATATAACATTCAAAAAACATGCATTGCAAGACTTTAACTTTAATATTGATTTAAAATTAAAAATCAAAAAATGAATTTTGTAGTTTGCTTTTTTGGTCGTTTTTTGTTATTTAAAAAAAATTCACGTCAATTTTTTGATTTTTTTTTAAAAATGCACAAAATTAAATTTCTGAAAAGAGTTATTGCTTCTATTTTTATTTCTGACCTTTAATTTTCGCACCATTTGTCCGAAAATTTGTTTGAATTCTACTTTCATTCTTAATTATTTTAAGATTGAAAGTAGAATTTATCCCATTGATGAATATAAACTTTTTGTGGTTGAAAAGAATCACCAACTATTAATAATTAAAATTTTAAAGATTTCGCACCACCTGTGCGAAAAAAAACTTTTTTTGCACCAGTCACCCGATAATGTTTTTTTTAATTATCGGCTTTTTTTTGATCAGTGTTTGAAAAAAGAGATAAAATCAACAAAAATACATGTGATGACTTTTCTTAAAATGTCATTTTAAAATTTTCCTATTTCTAATGTTATGAATAAATATGGTGAAAGTAAAACTATTGTTCAAGAAATGTCCATATAAGGTATATGATATAACGCGTGTTTGTTGGCCAAAATTTGGCACTCACCTTAAAAGCGGCAAACATCAAAGGAAGAAGTCTGAAGACGAGGGAGGGGGAGATGTTGAAAATTTCCGGAAAAACCTGATGTCAGATCTTGACAATCCTTAAAGGCTTTTGAAAACTGATAAAATAAAATCATCTACAAAAATATTAATAAATTTAATTTAATCAAAGTCTTTGAAGAAAAATATTTAATAATAATAAATTTATTCATGCTCAAATATCCAAAAATAATAGCCTCATAAATATCAGAATTTAAATCAAGAGAGATTCAGAAGTCCTGTACGCGCTATGTAGGAAATATAATCATCGGCTTCAAGAAATTCGAACTTGCAAGTGTCAAGTTTTTGTCTACAACGAACACGCGTTAGAAGTTATCACATGTATTTTTGTTGATTTTATCTGTTTTATTCATTTACAGGTGTTAATCAAATTTTGTTGACTTTGCAATTTTTTTTTAAATTTTAGACCTCCCATGACTTTTCACTTCAACTAGTTGTAAAACAATAAAAAAGTCTTTGCAAAAGTTATCAATCAATTTGATCATTATTTCAGTTGGAGTTTTTATACTTCAGTTGAAAATGGCTTTATTTTTTATGTGAAAGGGAAGCAACAATAAAAAACAGCTAATTAAAAGATGTGTTGAAGAAAAACATATCGCCAGCTTGTCTTTTTTAAATTAGCTTTATGTGAGTAAAAAGCAACTGTTAAAAAGCATGCTACATTGAATTTTTTTATGAAAGAAGAAAGAGGTGCATTTGTTTTTCTTTGATGGTGGTTTTTAAAGACAGATAAAAAAATTTTTTGTTTGAAAAAAATGTTTGCAGACAAAAATCACTTGATTAAAAATTTTATTCACATTTTTTTGTTTCTGTTTTTACTCAAACTTTGTTTTTTGATATTTTTTATCATTTTTTTACTTCAATTAACTGATACCGAGATATTTTTACCTATCCTTTCGAATAGTTTTCCAATGTTTACTCTTTTAACCTTTTTTTGCATTATTCAACTAACTTTTTTCTCTTATCAAATTTTAAACTTTTTGCTGCTTTAAAAGCGATTGACAGAATGCTTTCATCTTTTTTTCTGCTGTCCTAATTTAAGATTTGTTTTTTTTTCAGACAAAATTTTGCTTTAATGGATTTTTATTTATTTCGTTTTTCGATTTGTTTATGCTTATTTACAGCAGTGAATGGAGCAACAAGATGTGTAAGAGCTGAAGGAAAAGTTACTTGTAAGTATTGTTTTTCTCCTTTTTTCCATCTTTAAAGATGTCAACAAAAATTGTTTTGATTGAAAAGAATGTCAAAACTACAATAAAAAGTAATCAATTGTTTTAAAAAATATTAAAAATATTTCCCTTAGGTCCCACTGACGATGACATGGCTGCAAATGTTGAAGTTAGGTTGCTTGATAAAGATTGTATGCAAATTTAATTTTTTGGCATATTTAAAAGTCATGCTTAATTTGTTTTAGCCCTTCCCTGGGAGACCGATGATATAATGGGGACAACATTAACTGACGCTAATGGAAATTATGTAGTTGAAGGATGTGGGGATGACGTTTTCTCATGGAATGATCCTGATCCCTACATTGAATTAAAACATCGTTGCCCTCTCCCCGGGCATACTGTAACCATCCCACATCGATTTAAAGAGTAATAATTTTTTTATCCATTCGAATAAACTTAATCTTGCATTTTTAGAATTGAAATTGCACACAAATTTCTTCCTGAAAAAACAGTTGAAGTTGAAAATGTTAGATTAGATTTAGAGAGTTGAATTATAAAAAATAAATTTTTATTAAAAATAAAAAAAATTGTATACGGAACAAATCACTTTTGTGTCACATTCAATTGAGTTTCAGTTTCTCCACTTTTTGTTATTTTAAAGTTTTTAAAGTGGATTCTTTTTCAATTTCTTTCTTTTGAAAAAATCAGTGAATCTGGTTCAAAAAGATGATGAGGATGATTGAAATGTTTCCTTGACCTCCAAAAGCATGATATTCATTTTTTTAAATAAATCAAAATTCTGATGTTATTAATAATTTATGTTCAAAATAAATTATTTCTGTTACAGTACATAAATTAAAATTCAGTTTTTCTTTAAGAATTTTAATTTACATGTTCTACAAATGCAAAAATTTGATCAGTGTTTGAACTTAAAAATTTCTTGACTCATTTCTGATTCACAAAATTTGCCAAAGGTTTTTTAAATTTTCAACTAAATAATCTTGGAATTTTAAAGACAAATTTCTTGAAACCTCAAGTATCTCACCGTTTTTTTGTTGCAAAAATATTGCTATTTTAAAGGACGTTTTAAGAAAAATAAACGAAAGATCATCTTCGATATTTTTTGAGTGAATTAAATTTTGCGGTCAAAACCTTCAAAGGGAAAGCCCTTTTTTAATGCAAACAAAGTTTTTTTTAAAAATGTGACAGAATTTTTAAATTTTAAAAAAGTGAAGTTGTCTGGAATGATTTTTTATGTAAAACTTTATTTATTCACAGTACTACCAAAAAAGATCTGTATTGGATCAACTAAAATTTTAATTGATCCGTTTTTCAAAACTTATGTATCAAATGTCATGAACCTTTTAAACTTTGACCTACTTTTTGTTGTCAATTATTTCTGCTTTGATGCTTCCTTTTTTTGCTGATGTAAACCTTTTTTTCTATTTTACACAGTTTTTGTCCAACTTCTTTTTTAAAAGTGTCATTCAAAAAAACAAAATTACTCAAACTCAAACACTCTCAAACAAAATTAAACAGGTAAAAAAAAAGGGAAATCAAATTTGAATGACCTTGTTGTGGGTTTCTTTCTTTTTTTACGTTTATGTTTGGTTAATTAAAAACACAAACTTTTTCTTTTTTTTTGACCGGAAGAGAAACATTTTAAAATAGCATTAAAAAATTTCGTGTTGTTAAAAAAAGTTGAATTTTTTATGGCAATTTTATACTCTTTTTTATTGCCAAAAATAAAAAACTGCTTTTTTCTAAATTTACGTTTTTGGGTAAATTTCTTGTTCTCGATATTATTTAATGATGTCTTATTTCTATCAAAATCACTGATTTTTGGTATACGGTTTTAATATTTTTTCTTGAGGGCGAAAAAGAAAATTTAAAGGGGGCGTTTTGGAGGTGCATTTTTTCTTTGTATTTTTGACGTAAGAAAGACAATAATATTAAATGATCCGTGACAGTGTAGGAAGAAGAAGAAGAAAAAGTTTTGATTGCATTTTTGGATTTTTCTGATGGAGGTTTCTAGTATATAAGTGGTTATGAGAAAGAGCATGAAATAGATAGTTTTTGTCTCTTGATCTTTGAAAAAGAGATTCTAAAATGAAGTGTTCTGGTAGTTTTTTATGTTTGTTGTGTTCCGTGAAAACTTTTTTGCTTTGTCATTTTTGTATTCTAATAATTTTAGCTACGACCATGAATTTATTATGCACCATAACATTCTTATTTTGTATCATTAATTTTTGTAAGTAAATTTGTTTGCAAATAAATTTAACTTTTTACTCTCCAAGATTTTTAGCATTTTCAATTCCATTCAATCCATCATTTCCATCAAATTCAAAGGATTTCTCTTCTTCAGACGACCATCATCACTTAACTAAAGTATGTTCTTGTCCTTTTCAAATAAGTAAATGTTTGTGTTTTGTACATGTTTTAACTATTTTTGCAGCCTTCAAATGTTGCATTCATTGCTGGAAATTATAAACCTGCAAAAGGTGTAACTGCAACATTCTTTGAAAAACAACAAAATTCAATACCTACAACTACTACTCAAAATCCAATTAACAGAATTTCTGGGATTGGAAGTGTTACGGGAAGAACAGCCTCAAAGGTGGAAATAGAAAGTAAATAAAAAAAATTTTGTTCAGGAAAAACAAAATCTCAATTTTAAGGTTCTACCAATCCATCGATGGACGTGATTGGATTTCAACAATCTTTCAATGAACCGCAACCAGTTAATTTTGGATTTCTTCCAGTTTTTGATCGGTGGCCAAAACATTTAACAAAAAGTGTAAATGATTTATTTCCGGGAAGAGGAAATAATGAATGGTTTGCCCCACCCAGATCTGATCCAAGATTAAGTCAATTCCCTGCACCAACAGCCCCAAAACTTCCAAATACTTTAAATATTAATTCTGTAAATAGACCTTTTCAACAAACATTCAATCATCCAAGGGTTGCATTTCCAATGCCCCCTTCATCTACGACAACTGTTCCGACAACCACTATATCAACAACCCAAAGACCAACAACAACCACAACAACAAAATCTACGACACCAATAAATAGATTTAATCATGTCTGGAATTTTGCTCCCATTACTCGATCCCCGTTTGATGCCCATGATTTTCGACTTGATTTTGGTCCCCCTTCAACAACAACGACGACATCATCTCCTCGAAAATCCAAAAGTGCTCCTCCTGGAATTGCACCTCCTGATTGGAATAGCGGATTTCATGAACCCAGCAAAAAAGCCAGGGATATGCCTTCAAAAAAGATTTTTTCATCAAAATCCAAAGCAGACATTCGAAAAATTTCAATTCATAAAAAAGAATTCAACAAATTTCCAAAGGTATACTGTAGTTTTGTAAATATCATTTTTTTAATTAAAGCTTTTTTTAGTTCCACAGTTGCCGGACCTTGAATCCTGCCGTTGATTCATATATGCATCCAAAAACTGATAAAAGCTGTGAACAAAATTTACCCAACTTTAATGATGATGGCCATTGTCGATGCAGATATATCGTTGCTTACCGGGATTTTGCTGGATGCGCTGCTAAATTTTATTCACTTTGTTTCAGAATTTAATTTACCATTTATTTTAAAATTTAAAAACCAAATTTATGTACATTTTCATTAATAATAAAAAATTTGAATAATAATTTTTAAAAAGTAATAAAATTTTTGAGAGAAGATCTTTCGTGTTTAATATATAGTCATCTCTCTGAGATCGATTTTTTTAAATACCACGTGAAATGACTCATTACACAATAAACTCTCTATCCGTGATCATTCCAATCAATCAATAAAAGCTTCCAGAATGATCTCGAATATCTCCAATATTTTCATGACTGCTCCAAATTGGCTGCAAATTTTTCATTCTTCCGCGTTCCATCGCGTGCTCATAAATTGATAAAGGCTCTTTTCCACGTTTTCGCTTTGGTTTTAACTGTAACGGAATTTCTCGATTCCGTCCTCCTTCTGAACCAATTTCTGATATCGCCTAAAATAAAATGTATTTCATTCTATGTGATATTAAATATATTTTTACCCGTTGAATATCCCTCGGGGGTTCAGGAGTTTTGAAGACACCTTCTCGAACCGCTTGAATATGAACCCAAATCATTGCAATACAAATGATTCCTTGAATGAAAGTAATAAAAAGAAAAAGGAATCCGGGAAACCAATCAATTGTTGCACGATAAATATTACTGTAGACAACATTGGCAATTATAAATGAAAGATCTCCGCCAATTCCAAAAAGCGAAAAAGCTCGACCAACTTCTTCATTCGGGACAATCTTAAATGGATAAATGTTTAGGGATCACGGTAATGCAAAACTAACTTGAACAATAAAAGATACAACTGCAGGTTGAACTAATCCGGCAAATAACCCTGTCACATTTGCAACATACATATGCCAATCTTCTTTGGCAAATGCAATGATGGCTGTACGGATGCTACTTGAAATAATTGCGATAATTATAATTGTAGTTTCACGTAAATGAAGAATCTTTTTAAAAACAAATAATCCGAATAATGTCCCAATTATCACTAAAATATTAATATATATTTTTCCACATCTAAAAATCAAAATCTTACAAATCAAAAATCCAACTCCATTCCAATATCCCAAATCTGATGAATCCCAATTTAATCCGTCATCTCCAGTTCGACGAAAAACAAAACTATTAATAACTTGACCTAAAATTGTGTTGAATGAGAATGATGCAATCACGAAGACAAAACTCAACTCATTCTTGTTTCAACTGATGTTGTATAAGTTACCATTAAAGTTATAGCTGTAATAAACATAAAAGCTCTTCGATGCCCGATTCGACGTCGAACATATGTTCGAAACCCAATTTTTAAAAGATGCCATAATTCAACAAAAAATGTTCTAACATCATAGATATTTGAAGTGTTTGAAGTTAGGGTACTTACTGAAAGAAAATTTATGCAAATTTATTTTGATCTACAGAAAGTTAACCTCGACTTCGGCGTTCCAATTCATGAATATTTGGTTTTTGTGGAATTCTCCAAAAAGTGTACAAAAATGCAAAAATGTACATTAGAATTTCGATATCCACCGCCAAAGGAATTGAAATCCCATTTACCAAAGCTGCAACAATCCCGCCAAAAACGGACGCAATTGATTGTGCAACACTAAATATCCCCGATCGAATGGTCAATAACTGAGGGTCATCAGTGATATCTGCCAAATATGCATTACATGATACCGGAACCATTGCAATATATCCGGTAAATCCTGTAAATATCCCCACAACTGTTGTAATCCAATATGGTGCGGCAACATCATAAGAAAGGGCAAGGGAATAAGCATATTCAGAAATGGCAATTCCAGCAATGCCAAGTAAAATATTCATTTGTCGGCCATATTTATCCCCAAATGATCCAAGTACGGTATCAGCAATAATGGCCGGGATCAAATATGCCAGCGAATTGTACAATGACCATTCGGCAGAATGTTGCTGGACTTTATTCTCAATTTTAGTATCATCAATATGGTAACAATTTACATATGGATCATCCGAGTAATACATTTCACAAATCCTAAATTATCTCAGCTAAAACAAATTTAAGGGATTCAGAATCCAAACCTTCGATACATTCCAGGTGATTGAATTGTATTCCCAAAAATCCATCCAAGATATACCAAAAATATTATTGGTTCAACGGTTAATTGCATCATTGAAATTTTTATGTAATTAAACATTCGCTTTAAAAAATCAAATTTATCTTCTTCTTCTTCTTTATCCTCCTCATGATTATTATGATAGGCATTGTTAAGATTGTCATTGGATATATGAAATCTATTTCTTCGAGCTAATTCATCCACTTCAATCGTTGATGAAGTTGATGATGACATTCAGGGAGAAAAAAGAAAGAGCTGCTGCTAAAAAAGCTACAAAAAGTTCAATTTTTGAAAGATTAAAAATGAAAATTAAAAACAAACAAAATTTTTATTGTTAACAATGTACATTTAATGAAAAAAGGGTGATAAAAAATTAAAGTAGAAAAAAGTATCTTTTTTGAAAAAAACGGAAAAAAGATGACAAATTTTTCAAAAAACGAGTAATTTCCGGAATTCCGTTAAAGTTAAAGGAGGGAGTGGGAGCTAACGTGACGAATAGTAAAACACGAAATAAATTATATAATACGGTTTTCATACAGTACATGACTTTTTGGATATCCTCAAAGTTTTAACGTCAACCTATTATAGATCTGCATTGATTACTCTTTAAGTCATCAATCAATTGTTTAACTCAAATATGAGTAAAAAAATCAATAAATGTGTAACTCCGATAATAAAAACATAGCTGTTAAAAGATTAGTTTTTTGAACAAAAGAATTATGTTTCCTTTTCCATTGTGACAATGATTCTTTTTCTTTCAAGCATTTTTTGGGTGACCAAAAGTTGAAAGAAAAGAATTAACGATAAAATGTTTATCACATAGAAAAAGTCCTTGTTTATATTCTTTTTTTCATTCTTTGGATGGTGTTAATGACGCTTTCAAATGATAAAAATTTGAATTCCTTTTTTTGGAGACAAAGCGAAACAGGAAAAAAGAAAGGGAAAGTTAAAAATTGTCAGATGTTTTGTGTTTATTTTGTTAAATAGACGGATATAATTGTTTTAGCTTTTATTTATTTTTATTCAAGTTTTAGATATTCTGGTTCTTTCATAAAGTTCATAGCAGAATAATTTACAACATTTTTTATTAATAGTATTCACAAAAACTACCGTATAACATTTTTATTCAAATTTTTATGCCCACTGTTGCTTTAAACCTTTGAAATAATTTTCTGGTGAAACTGACGTAGGTAAAATTCTTCCAAGTGGACTTTTAACAACCTTTTTTTCACTTCGATTTCCGCTTTGAAAAACACTTTGAATCTTTAAATTTTCGCGTATTCGAACCACAAGCACTAACATAAATGCTGTATTGTACATCTGCAAAAAAGCATGAACTTTAAAAACACTTTAAATATTTTGTAACTCACAATTAAAAAAAGGCATGTTGGAGCAGGAGTTTTGAAAACTGCTGCATAAATAATTGTTAAAATGATTCCAACCGGGGCTACAGTAGAAAACAATAGAATTGATGGCCACAAAAAACTTAAAACTTTTATATTTTCCAAAATCTGAAATTGAGTGTTTTGTTTTTTAATAAGTAAAATTTATTACGCACTTGATATCGGGTTCGAAGGGTAACCCTGTAGGCAAGTAATTTATATAAGTACCGATTTCTTCGGTGTAAAATGTGCGCCATTATTACTGTAAAACCATGAAGGAAAAAATTCAAGTACAATAAAATGTAATAAACAAATTCTAAACCGGTCACAAAAATCCCTAAAAAAACAAGTTTGGTTTCTATTACAGTATTTTTTACAGTTCAACATTGTTAAAATGATAAAACTTACAAATAATACTTGGTGCTATGTACAAAAATGTTGTAAAATAAGTGAAAAATGTTAAAATCCCAAATGCAGTATATCCAGATGCATATTTACCGTATTTTTCCAAAAAGATTGTAGAAAGAATTCTTTCAAGCACAATCAAAATTAAACTTCCTCGAACTTGTTGAGCTGTAATTGCCACGGCAAATCGCAAAACTTTAAAGATAAAAGTTGTTTCGTCTTGAAACAATAAAAAATGAATGGAAAAATAAATGGATCCAGTTGCCATAATTATGCAAAATAAAAATGGTGAAGTTAAAAGGTACCATCTGAAATAAAATATTACTGTAGATTTGCGTTTAATTCAATAATTTTGTCACTTTTAAATGTACAAAAAAACTTCAAAAAAAAACTCACTTTAAACTTTTTGGAAATTTCGCCAAGCTGTCATTTTGGATCTTTAAATAATACAAGAACGCCACCATTGCAGCAGTTCCGGCTAACATATTAATTACATAAATAATGACAATTTTTGGATCAACCATATCTCAAGTATATGATATATGTATGCTTATAAAAACTAAAAATGAATAAAATTTAAATTTTTAGTAAAATTATTTTTAACAAAAATAAAATGATTAAAGATTGAAAAAAACTGTATTTTGTCGATTCCTTTTTATAAAGAAAAAATTATAAAAAATTGCATCCTGTTTTTGAAAAAAATATGAACAAAAAAGATTTTGTTTTAAAATTTTAATTGTTGGCAGAATTAATTTTGGCATCATTGTCAGTGCAATTGAAGAGGAGTAAAAAAGAAGAAAAGAACAAAAGTGTATTTTGCAAAATACAATGTTTTGAAATTTAAACTGTATCAACGGAAGTTTTGGGCGGATTAAATAAATTTTGTACCAAATTTAGAAAATTAGAGTATCAGGCAAAAAGGAAAAGAAAAATGATTTTATGTAGCCAAAAACTTTAGTTTCTGTAGCAATGTTTATATTTTTATTCAAACTTAAAAATAGAAGAGATTTATATTAATTATCCAACATTTGACAAAAAGAATCGTTTAACCCAAAAAAAGAGACTGTATTTGAAAATTTAATGAATGGCAAAAAAATTTAAAAAGGAAATTTGAATGACCTTATTTTTGACAAAAATGATTCACATTTGTGTTTTGCTTGTTTTCAAACTAACGCTTACTAATTCAATGTTATTGTTAAGAAAAAATGGTTATAAATCATCTTACTCCAAAAAAGTTTCCAATTTTACATCCTTTTGAAGTTTGATGACGGTTTTTATTTAAATTTTGTCTGGAACATAACAAAAAAATAGACAATTTTATGGCTTTGTAGTTTTGTTTTTTTATGTTTTTTTACAATTGAGAAGTAAAAAAGGGATTTTAACGAACATGTTTTGAAAGGAAGTTATTTAATGATACTGTAAAAATGCGTGGAATCCAAATTTTAAACTTTTTATAGTCAAAAAAAGTTGGTTTTTTGAAACGTTTTACAGCAAGTTTGATTATGCTTATAAACATATTGTAGTTTTTATTAATAAATAGTTGTGGAAATTTTAAAAACAGTTAATTGAAATATTTAACGACAGTCCTCTTTGAACAATAGTTTTGCTTTTAACGAACGTCAAAGTAGAATTTTATTCTTTTTCTTTTTTCTTTTTATTAAATTGTTAAAAAATACAATGTGTCTGTCAAAGGAAAGAAGAAAAGTATGATATTTTTTGCTTTGCTTTACAAAGAAAAACTAGACATTGATTTTTCAAGCAAAAAGTTTCATTTTTTGAGACGATGAACATGTTTTGAATTTTTTAGAATTGTTATCGGCAAAAAATAGTTTAAATAAAGCTATCCAAATGAAAATGAACAAAACATTGATGACGATGTAATTTCAGTAATTAATAGGATCACCTTGATGACATTCTGAGCCATTATTAGTTAGTCCAACTGTATGAAATCAATTGTTGATTGAAATTTTTTTGCAGGCTAATTCCCGAACCCTACTCCGTAGATAATAATAAAATTCTTCGAATCGTATTTATTTACAACATTAATAATGCAATAAAAATAATTTTTGTTTATTAATTAAATAATAAAATTATATATTTACAAAACGAGACCAAAAAATGCAGCAATGGCAAAAACAAAAACTGATCCAAAAAGTGATAAAGAGGATGCAGAATTTCCGGTGAGAACGGGTAAAGCTGCACCAAGATGGGCACCAGCTTTATTTTCATTTCCGAGTTTTAAAAGTTCAGGATAATTATTGCATTCATTAGAATCACAAGCGCAAGCAAAGGCTTGATTTCCATCTTCAACATAATTGTGACATTCTTTTTTAGTTTTGTCCTAAAAATCAAAGGTTGAATTTTAATCAATAACAATATTGATGCTCTAAAATGTTAAACAAAAGTGATTAATAAAACTTACAGATGAGCAATCACCTTCATAATATAAATCATGTCCCTTATTTACAATTCCCATAACACAAACACCTGCGCATTCAATATTATTTCCTAGGACAACTGCGTGCCCTCCTTCCTTTGACCATTTCTGGCATTTCAAAGCTGCCGAAGAAGCAATCAAAGCAAAAACAATAAAAATAACAGATTTCATTTTTAAACGCAAATTAAAAAGTAGAGTTCCAAAAAAAGTGTTATGGTAAAATTTTTAGTGAGATTCGATGACTTTATATATAAGAAAAAAGGGAAGTTGATCATCGATGAATGAGCCATAAATTGACTCCACCCTTTTCTGTAAAAAAACAAATGCATAAATCATGATCGGTTAAATGCGTTTCCAAGACAGGAAAAAAACGATGGACTGGAAACAACAACATCAGCATTTTAGATTTTTTTGTTACTCATGATTGTTTATTCCATTCCATCCAAATATACAGATGCTCTATGAATAATTATTTTGAAATTCTTAAAGAGAATATTTTTTTCAAATAAAAAACAACAATAATTTTTGAGGGAGACAACAGTGGTGCGCGACATCATTGAACGAACCTTTGCATTTTACCTTGAAGCAGTCCCCTTTTTCCATTCTTTTTTTCCCTTTCAACTTTCGACCATCTGACATTCATGTTCATTCAATGACAGAAAAAAATCATAAAAGAACAAAAAATAGTGAAATTGCCCATAAAGACGATGATGATGTTGTTGTTTATTTCCCCCCTCTCTTTAAGTTTAACAAAAAAAGATCGCCAAATAAAAAAAATGTTGGATGCGCAAAAAAAGGAGAAAAATTGTTTTTTGATCTTCAAGATGATGTTTTGTTAAAGTTTTGTTTGGTTTCTTCTTTTCTCTTCTTCCGTTTGTATTTGGATGGTTATCAAAAACAAAGTAATATATCAGTAAAAGGTTTTTTTCAAAGTAGAGGTTTACAAAAATGATGAATAATTAAGGCAGGCGAGTAAATTTTTTAAATAACTTTTGGTCTTGAAAAACTAAACACAACAAAATTTGGAAATTATTTAGCGAAGGATTTTACCAATTTCTGTAAAATATTTCTATTCATCCCTCATTTTTCAAAAAGAGTCTCAAATTTGATTATCTCCCCTTTTTCATCTATTAAAATTTTCTCGCATCATCATCTTCTTGAAAATGAATCCTCAATTGATTAAATATTTACGTGGATCTCTTTTTGAGTGACCATTTTTTATTGATTTAAACATCCAAAATTTATGTATGAAAAAATAAAATAAAAATGAAACAATTTAAATTTCGATTTATTTATTTGTTCGCTTTGCTATTTTTGTTTCAAATAAAACGAAAATTAGAAATCAGTTCAGATGCTTTGGATTTCTTACAAAATAACATTGAAATTGGATTTAATTTTGATGGATCTGATCAACTTGAAAATATTCTGAAACAAGTTAAAGAACCAGCTGTTTTGTTGTTGAATAAGGTAAATACCGTATTCTTTGTATTGATTAAATATGAAAATTTTTTAGCATGCTTTAAATATTACCCTAAATTTCCTGTGTAATTTAAATCATTTTCCGCATGCATTGGAGAAGGTTGTAATCTTTGCTTTCGATTCAGAATCCAATCTTGCTTTATCCCGAGCTTTCCCAAAAGTTCATACTTTATTCTGGAACATTCCAGCCCTGCATCAGCGGTTCACAGCTTCAGATGGCAGATATCAACTGTTTCAATATTTCCGGGCACAATTATGCAAATTTTTAGCCAAAAGTACTTTATCATTTTGGATGATTCAAGCGGATACAATTTGGAGAGGAAATTTATTTGAATTGGTAGATCAAAAGAATTTAACTAAAACTGATATTATTTTTGATTCAGAAGGTCAAAATGGTCTTCTTGGAAAAATGATTGCTGGCGGATATTTTTATGTAAATGGAACAGAAAAAAGTGAAAAGTTCTTCAAAGTTTGTTTAATTGTAAATATAATATTATATTACTGTAAGCTTATTTTTATAGGAAATTGGAGAAAAGCTATTGGGATATTATGTAACGGATAATAATATAATGGGAAAGCAATGCATTGAAAATTTTGCTGGAATTAAATGTGGCAAATTTCCTTATAGGTAAGTATCTACAGTAGTCTGTTGTACAAAACCTAAAATCATGAACTTTAGCAAAATAGTAAATTGGAGATGGAAGCGCCCAGAATCTTTAAATTCTTCTGACCTGCCATTACTCTTTCAATTAGATGGCGGAGATGGCGCTGAATCAAAACTTGAAGCAATGAAACGTTTGGGAGCTGCTTTCCTCGATTTCAATAAATTAAACCCAAATCTTCCGAATCCAATAAAATGTTACAGTAAACCAATGAAAGCTGGAATTTTAACAGAATCTCGATACTTTGAATCAACAACAGAAACTCAAAAAGTGAATTTAATTATTCAATTCTTTCATAGCTTTTTTGAATCTTTAAATGCAACTGTTCCCGGTTTAGAATATTTAATTTTATCCAAAATTTTTCCTTTTTGGGCTTATTATTTAATTATTTAATAAATACTATTTTTATAAAAAATTGAATGCCAAAGATTGAATTCTGTGACTGTTACGGTGATGGCAATAAAAGAATTTTACGATCCTCACATTATTATAGATGGTATTTTTGAAAAGCACATAAAAACTAATTAACAAACGTCAGGATTTTGGCCGGGGATAAAGATTAATTTATGAAAAACTCAATTGTGCTAAAGCATGGAATTTCATTAACATTTATGTTGCTACAGTAATCCCATCATTGCACTTTCAATATTAATTTCATTAATTTACATTTTTAGATAAAGCTTTAACAATTTTTTTCTTTTTACTGAAATTTTTAATAAGTAAATAAAATTTTGTTTATACCCAACTGTAAAATCTAAAATTTGCATCTATTTTATTTTTTGGATCTTTGTTATCATAAAATGGCCAATATTTGACAGTATTCTGATAAGTAAGTTTTGTTTTTATTTCTCAGAGTTCTAGTAATTTGATTAAATTGAATTTGCAGAATTTTTTCGACTCCAGTAAATTTTGGACAACAAAATTTTTGTATCATCAAAAAATAATACGGACAAAAAAAAATTACGAATTCTGTAACATGTTTAAACACAAGAACTACTCTAACAACAAAGATTTTTAATTGTGCTTTTGCTTTTGGCGTTCTGGATGGGAAGATTTTTTTGTTTCGTTTCTCCTTTTTATTTTTTCCTTTTTTTTAACAGCAGCGAGCGAGCGTTTAAAAAAAAAAACGCTCGCTCGCTGCTGTTGCAATTGCAACAAAATGACCTGTTTCAACAGATGTTGCGCAATGGCACTAATATCTGGAAGGAATGCCCTCTAAGAAACTAAAACTTGAAACAAAAACAACCTCCATCCACATTGTTTTACCGTAAATTTTTTTTTCTAAAAGGCTTTATTAATGTTTTTTGCATTCATCATTAATCTCGTAATTATCGTGCTTTGTTCATAATTTTTGTTCGTAATAAATGAACTTAATTTTTTAGGATGGCTAACATCAGCGATTCACTGATTGAAGAAATTATACAACTTTGTGATGGTTCATTTAAAGATCAGAAAAAAGCGTGCAAGCTTATTCGGGAAAAAATCTTTGGTAAAAATGCTTGCATCGATGGTTCTACACTTCCTAAACTTCTTCCATCAATTGTTAAATTAATTACATCTAAAGAGTAAGTTTAATTTCTTTTTAATATTAAATTTAATACCTTATTTTTAGTCGATCTGTTATACAAGATGGCGCTGATTTTGTTGAAGTTATTACAAATATGTCAGATTCTGTTCGAAATGATGAACAAAATACTCACCTTGTAATTGATCATAATGCAACTGTAAATCTTGTCAAATGTTTATCATCTCCTGTCAATGAAGAAGTTATCCTACAATGCTTAAAATGCTTAGCAAATATCACTTTATACTTTCCTGCTGAAGCTATCAAACATAATGCCCTTCCATCAATTGTTAAATGCCTCAAACTGAAGAATGATGACATATCATATCATGCTGTTAAAATTTTTAATTATGTTGCTATTGAATGTGAAGAAACTTTTTCAATCATTCGTGGACTTGATGGAGTTGTTGCTTTGAAAAATCTTTTGGAATCCTCTTCGGAGAATCCTCAATTATTTGAGGTATCTCTTACTGCCTTGGGAAATATTATTTATCATCATGGAGAAGCATGCCAATATGTACTTGAACTTGATGGGCTTTTAAATTTAATGGAAACCATTTTTGAACGGTTTTTTAATGGCAGAAAGAAATTATGGAAAAATTTGGCAAATACAAGGTAAAAAGTAATCGCAACAATAAAGATTATTTATGTAATATTTTTTTAGTGAAATTCAAAAGGAAATCAAAGTTTCTGCAATTCGATTTATTCTGAATGCGACATATTATAATGAGAAACAGATTGATATGGTTCTTGCAAAAAATTTTGTGAAATTTATTGTTAAACAAATTGGTGGAATAGCTTCGAACGAAATTAAAAATGTAAATACTTTTTGAATAATATTCGAATGCAATACTGTTTTTAGAAATCTCTATTCGTCGTTGATAATATTATTCAAAAGAAGCCAAGCTATATTCCTAATTTGATGAATGATGGCATCATTTCTTCACTGTACAAAAATCTCGATACACGGAATTTTGAATTGCTTAAAAATGTTTTGACAATTTTATACAATTTTATTTTATATTCTGGATATGATGAAACTGTTCGTCAAAAGATTGTCGAATGTGGAAATCCTGAAAAGCTTCAAAATCTTCTTCAACGTCAAGATCTTAAAAAACTTCCAGAAGATATTTACAATTTTGTTGAAAATGTTGATGCAAAGTAAATTTTTTGTCGAGATAAGCAAGCACAATACCTGTTTATTTTAGTGAATCCAGTGATCTAAATGATGAGGAACCAGGACCTGTAGTTGACATTGACATTTCAGATACTAATAATAATGTAGGATCTCAAGAAATTGTAACAACAGAAACAAGGTAAAACATTTTATGTTGACATATTACAGTCATCGGATGATTTTTAGTGCATTCGGTGTACAAAAATCTACAACTGATATTCAAAATCGCACACGAGGAAATAAGCGTCTATTGAATGCATCTGAACAAGCTGAACCATTTTATAAAAGAAGCAGAAAGGTTCAATCTACACAACCGAAGTAAGTTTTTGTATTTTGTGATTAATAAGCTGTATGCTTCAGATAATTTAATCCACTGCAAAAACTGCTTTAAAATAGTTGTCTATTTTTGGTTTTATTTTTCAGAAGTATCTTATGCAATTCCAAAAGGGATCAACGTTCTTCATTTCCTCAAGTCACCTTCAATCTTGAAGAATCAAGTAGTGATTCTGAGAATGCTGTCACGTTTAAACTTCATGAATCAAGTAATGATTGTGAAAGTGCTGTCGCATTCGACCTTCATGAATCAAATAGTGAATATGAGAATGCTGTCGCATTTTTATCTCTCAATTTTTTTTGTTTTGAAAGAATTACTCCTGATTCAAAGCCAAAACGTATTTTTTCTACAAATGATAAATCTGGATTTGGAGCTTTCTCTCTTTTATTTGCCGGAACAGAATCTTTTGCTGAAAAAATTCGAATTAAAGTTGTTGAAAAATATATCGATTATATGGATTCATTAGAAAGTTCAAGTAATTTTTCCATTCCATTTTTTACAGTAATTTTTAAATTTTAGGTAAAGAAAAATTGAAACAGATTGTTACAAGTACTTCATTGACAGTTGAACATTTGGAAACAATTGCTCGTTGGTTTAATTTTAGAATCATGGTATATTGTGATGGAAAAGGTTGGGAAAAATATGGTGTATGGAATTCTGAAAATGAACATGTTCCGGTTTTTGTTTTGAAGAAAATTCAATCTGGAAATGGATTTGATTTTGAAATGATTTTATCTGTTGAATAAATGCCTGTATTTTGCCATTTTTTACCTTTTGTAATTTGTAAAATTTTTTATCTTTGTAACATTATTTTGTAATATATATTGTATTAAATGTAAACTCTAAAAGAATTATTATGTGTTGTATGAATAAAACTTTTTTTATTAAGCCGAAAGTTTATTTATCTCAAAAACCTAAATTCACAATCATTCTTTTTTCTCAAATAGATACTATAGTTTCAAAATAAGTGCTTACAGTACTGTAGACAATTGTATATTTGGATATGACTCCTTTCCTTGGACTAAAATTAAAATAAGTTTTGTGCCCCAAACGTCTCACAGCATTTTCAAGTTTGACTCATGGCTTTTTTTGATATACTGTAGTTTTATTTCCCGCTTTTTTGCATCTTTTGGTACTTCTGAAATTTAAAAAATGTCAAGCATATAAAACTAAGCAACAAAAATCACAAAATGTACGCATCAAATAAATAATAAAACACATTTCTAAATTTTGACACCTGCATTTCAATTAAATTTTTTTGTGCTCCAATGACGCATAACCTTTTTCAAGCTGATATCATTGAAAAAATGCATAAATATTCAATGACGGAAGTTAAAAATTAAAGAAAACAGTTATGTTTGAATTAAATTTAATGTGCGTCACTTTGAGACGTAAAAATTCTTTTTGATTACGGTATCCATTGTTTGTGTGGGATGGATACGGTAATTCAAATTAGGCGCCAATAATTTAATTTTAAAAACATTACGAAATGATTGAAAAATGTATGAAAATGATTACATTTATTCTGTTGCATCCTTCTTTTACCATTTCCGGACAATAATAAAGTTACAATAGTATTTTTTTCGCAGCAAAATTGTCATCAAAATGCACAAAACCTTTTACATTTTTGCATTTTATTAAATTTGCAAATCCGCTTTCCCCGATCATAAACGCATTTTATAAGCTTTTTTACCACCATAAAAAACATAAAACTAACTGTTAAGCTCCAAAAAGCCCATTTTTAATGTGACTTATGAGGTTGCTTGTGTCTTATGATTTTTTAAATAAAATTTAAAACACACTTTTCTTACCTTTTTATAAATAAATAATTAAATTTTATGGGTTTTCCAGCAAATTCAATTACTGCTTTTTTTGATTACCTTTTTTTCAGAGTTTTTATAGACGTATTTTTTTGGTTCTTGCATTTAAAGAAATTTTTTGGGCTACAAAAAAGTCGTAACTCTTGGTCGCTTAAAAATGCCGAGTTCTTCTCCAACTTATGATCTTCTGCAAGGATACATTTGGCCGTATCATGTCTTCCTAATCATAAATTGTGTTATTATTTGTCTCCTTTATCCGCTGTTTGTGCTCTCCATTCAATACAGCGACAAAAAACTAAATGTTGCTTACAAATGTTTATTTTTTTGTTGTGCTACGACCTCCTTGATCACGTCAATCTGTCAAGCTTTGTATGCTCCAGTTTTAACTCCTCGATTCTTTGGAATTGTTGTAACCGGAATTGCAAAGGATCTTGGAGATGAAGCAAATCTTTGGTTCTTTCAAATTGCTGTAATTATGCTTACAAATTCTCAACTTTGTGCTTTGGCCCTGCTAATCTTTCAATTTTCACATTTAACCCCAAACTGTATGTGGAGTAAATTGGGAAAGAATACCTATGCTCTGCTGTTCGCCTATATTGCATATTTAAGTTGCATGATTACTGTAGTTATTATCGTAACCCGATATGCTTCAACTTCAAAATCTGATTTTGCAATGTTTGTTCAAATCACTGATAATAATTTTGGCAAAGAACTTATTCGACATGGAGAAACGTATTTTGCTTTCATTTCAAAATACAATTCTGCCTCTTACGCTCTTGCCTCAATTGTCCTGCTTTCAGTTTTGTTTATCTGTTCTGCCGGATTTTATTACACTTTTATTCTTTCAAAAGTTATTTGTGTTACTCGAAAACATGTCTCGGATCAAACATATAAACTCGAGATGGCTATGTTCCGAACATTTTGTTTCAAAACTGGCATGATGACTGGTTTCTATTTTATTCCATTATTTGTTTACGGCATTTCTCTCTGGTTTGATATTGAATGTCCCCTTCTGTCAATTTTTATTAACGTTTTTTGCGTATCTCACGGATGGATTTCTTATGTTGTTTCATTCTTCTTCATTGGACCATATCGAAAAGTTATTTCAAAATTGATTAAACATAAATTTTCAACGACGGCATTTTCGTCATCATCTGGAGCATCAGTGGCACCAAGTGACAAAAGAACTTTATCAATCAAAAATATTACAATTACAAAAGCAAGTTCTGGATATTGAAAAAACAGCTAGTCCGAGAAACGTTTATTTTTAAAAATTACAGTATGCCTGATAATTGTTTTAACTTTTTTGCATATTATTAGTTTAAAATAAATTTAACATAAATAGTACACGGTAGAACAAACATAACAGGTTTAAAATAAATTTTGTAAAATGCATGACTTGAACATGTAAAAATAGATTGCGAAACTTTATGAAAAAAATATGTCAGTTTATTAGCGTTACTGTTAAAAATATTAGTACAAATTATTAATTACAAAGTTCAAAAGACACTATTATTTTTCGGGAAAATCAATGACATTTCTTTGTTTCAGTCCATTTAAAATATCAGTATCAAATCCAAGTTGTTCTTTTAAAACTTCTACAGTATGTTCACCAAGAAGAGGAGGAGCAAATCGAACTTCATTTTCAATTGTTGAGAATTCAACTGGAGGTTTTACAACTTTAATTGTACCATATTGAGGATGTGTAACAGTTTGAACCAGTTTTAAAGCATCAACTTGTGGATGAGCAAATGCTTCAGCAATAGAATTTACAGGACCTGATGGAAATTTTGTTGTTCGAAGATTTTCTTTCCAATACGAAAATGGTTCTTCTTTAAATCTAAAGCAAGGAAAACAAATAAAAGGAATTAGAAACAAAATAGAAATTACCGTTTCGTCAAGCTTTCAATCAAAGTTTTTCGATTTTGAACACGATCTTTGTTGGTTTTGTATTTTGGATCAGTAATTAATTCTTTCAATTTCATACTGGTACAAAGCTAAAAAAATATTGATATTAATTCCAACATTCTGTTGAGTAATATAAAATACTTCTTTAAAAGCAGCATCGTTTCCAGCTCCAATAACATAATACCTTCCATCGGATGTTTCAAAAGCTTGATACGGAACCTGGAAATATATACCGTAATATTCTGAGAAATAATAAAAAAACCAAATAACAAACAATGCTTTCATGTTCTGTTCCCCAAGGACGAGCTTCTGTTCCGGCATTCAAGTAATTACTTGCAAGATTTATCATCATTGCCATTTGAGTTGAAAGTAAATTACAATCAATTTTTTGTCCTTGTCCAGTTTTTTCTCGATGATATAATGCAGCCAAAATTGCGCCATGTGAATATAAACCAGTCATAACATCAGTAACCTAAATAAACATAAATACAGTAATACAAGAAAATAAACAATGATAAAATTTTACAGCAATTGCGGCTTTACATGGTTCACCGTTTATTGGACCTAAAATACGGTATGCAAATATAAAGAAAACGCAACAAACGTACAAACCTGTATTTTTCATAAATCCACCAACCCCTTCAAGAATAACATCATACCCGGGATCATTTGCATAAGGACCATAAGAACCGTAACCTAAAACAAAAATTATAATTACGTTAGCCATATTATACTAATCGAATATTCGTCAATTATCTGGTCATTTTTTTTGAAAAACAACTTTCATTTTTAAAAGAATAGCGCTAAATGACGGAAAGCTACAGTAACCAATCATTGAAACAAACCTGTAATTGAGCAATAAATCAATGCATCATTTTCTTCTTTCAAACTTTCATAATCAAGTCCAAACTTTTTCATATTTCCAGTTTTAAAATTTTCAAGCAAAACATCTGATTTCTTTGCTAGTTGTCGTGCCTAAAGAAGTTTGTTGTTAGAAAAAGTTATAAGGTTAAACATAAAACTTACAATTGATTGACCTTCTTTCTTTCCCAAATCCAAGGCAATGCTCTTTTTATTTCGATTTACACAAGCAAAATAACATGATTGTCCATTAATTTCTGGTGGAATAAAACCTCTCGTTTCATCTCCAGTACCTGAAAAAATGGTAATAATTATGATAAGTTCTCTACAGTATTGTATGCTGAGGAGGTTGGTGATCATTTATAAAACCAAAAATGAAGCTATGCAAGCATAGCTATAGCTGATTTTCCCTACAAAACTATAATTCATAACATATAATTAATGTAAAAGTAAAACAGAAAGTTCTTTGCTGCTGCCGAAATTGAAGATTCGATATCGGCAAAAACCTGCGCGATTCTCAAAACGAAAATGGATATAAAGAAAAAAGAAATTTTTTTCAAAATTTTGAAAGCAGAAAATCTCTGCTCTTTTTTGAACAAATTGTTCAAGCTTTAAAGTCTACTATCTTAGTTACTTGGTACATGTAAAAAATTGTATTACCTGGCTTTTCAATTTTCCATACTTCAGCTCCAAGATCTCCAAGAATCTGTGAAGCTATTGGTGCAGCGACTACCCTTGAGAAATCCACTATTTTAACATTTTGAAGAGCAGAATTTGAGAAGCTTTTAAGCATGTTAGTATAAAAATTAATATTAGTTTTGTTAGTACAGCTGCAGCAGCAATCAATAATGATTCTTTTCTCCACTGATTGACTGATTACTAATTTTCGCTGCAAAAGTTTTTACAATAATTAAAATTTACATGTAAAACTTTTACAAAAGTTTTTAAAATTTATCTCAGAACTAGTTTTAGAACTTATCTAAACACATTGAAAAAGAATCGAACCTTCTTTAACATAGAAGAACAATAAATTAAATAAAATTGAAAAAGATCAAACACTCTTTGGAGTTTCTCTTTCGTGGGCGTGTGTCAGGTTTTTGCGTTTATTAGTATCTATTAATTATTTTTCGTATGCTATTAATTAATGTTTCAGATCTCCCAAAATTATTTAACAATGGCTGATGATGAAAATGAAATTTATCGACTTTGGAGAGTTCGTAAAACGGTTATGCAGGTTTGTTGCTATTCTGAATTATATATTTGTTACAGTCTAAAATATAATTTTTAGATGTGCCATGATCGAAAATATTTAGTTACTCAAGAAGAATTGGATCTTGATTTAGATGGCTTTAAAGCACAATTTGGTGATAAACCATCTGAAAGAAGACCTGCTCGATCTGATCTTATTTTGTTAGCTGCACATACTGAAGATCCAGCTGGTAAATTTGTTGTGCTTGTAAATTTATGTTAATATATTATAAATATTTTAGATCAGCTACTTGTTTTCTTTCCTGATGAACCAAAAATTGGTATTAAAACTATAAAGACAATTTGTACCCAAATGCAAGAACAAAAGATTACTCGAGCTATTGTTGTTGTACAAACTGGAATGACACCATCTGCTAAAACTGTATGTTTTTAATTACAACTTTTTTAATTTAAACGAATTACGGTATTATTATTTTAGGCTATTACTGATATGGCACCAAAATATCTAATTGAACAATTTCTTGAAGCTGAATTAATGGTAAAGTTTTGTTTAGTTAATTTTTAATCATACTGTAGTTATTGCATTTCAGGTTAATATTACAGAACATGAATTAGTCCCTGAACATATCGTTATGACACCTGAAGAAAAATCTGAACTTCTGGCTCGATAGTGAGTTTATTCTTCAGTTTATTCTGCTTATTTAATATGTAAATTTTAGCAAGCTTAAAGATAATCAATTACCTCGTATACAGGTCAACGATCCTATCGCTCGGTATTATGGTCTCCGTCGTGGACAGGGTATGGTTTTTTTATTAAATGTTTATCAACACCAATGTCTCCAAAGTTTCACGTTCGAGCTTTATCCGTTCCTGTCTGTTCGATTCATGCAAAATACTTTATTTTTAATAATCAGAGATGTAAAACTTTGGTGGACAACGTTTTTTTCCACCCAAAAAGGGAAGACGAGATATTTTTGGGATATAAAAAATTTTTATAGAATGAAATTAAATTTTTGGCAATTTTCGAAGTATACTTTTAACCCAAATTTATGGAGAAAATCTGCAAAACATGCAAAAGAACGGAATGGTGGAGACATTGATTCAACACGTAAAGGTTTATATAATTATTTTATTTTTTAGTTGTCAAAATTGTTCGTCCTTCTGAAACTGCTGGTAGATATATTACTTATCGAATGGCTGTTTAATTAAAGTTTGATTTTTATTGTAATAGTAGTATGCTTTTGATACTACTATAAAAAATATTGTTCTTTACATTTTGTTATGTTTGTCTTTGAATAAAAAAACTTTTTTTGTATTAACATTATTTGTGTATTGCATAGTATAGTAGCAAAGTTGTGGAAAAATATAATTTGTAAAACAGGTGATAAATTGCAGAGAAAAACTTTTGTGAAAGTTTGAAAAAAACGGCTGATTTAAAATAGTTGAAATTTTCCTGCAACGAAAGTGCCTGAGTGTTTGAGCCTCTTGCGTTTGGGCAACGACGAACTTTTTTTTCTGCTTGGCCCATTCGAATTTCTCAATCTTTTTTTTCTATGTCAGTTTTCAACCAATGTTTTTGGTTTTTTAGGGTTCCTTACTTTGACTAGTTTTATGGAATTTAAACTTTTGTACACATTCTCCTTCCTTGCTGATAATTGAGAAAGGTTTTTTTTAAAGTCTTTCCCTTGAACCATTTTTTTCAAGGAAGACGTTTTTGTTTCTAGACTTTACATTGTAAGGCTTATAATAAGCTTTATCACAGGTTGTTCATCAAAAGCTTAAAGAATATATTTCCACAAAATAGTTTCTCAAATAAAGCTGTTTTACCATTCATCTTAAATTTGGCAAAACTGGATTCGAAGAATGTGTATTAGTGTTTTTCTGAGATAACCATTTCTTTTTGTCCTTTGACCTTGTAAATCCCAGCTGTTTTAGACCGGTTTAAATCTCTTTTTTTCAATATTTTTGTGCGCATTCTTTTTTTCCTTAATTTTTCGCGCTTTTTTTTAGTGTCGCTCGAAATCTGTTTGACATTTGAAATCTGTTGAAAAAACTCTTTCATGACACAATATTATCCATATTAATACTTTACATTTTTAGCTAAAACTCTAAATATATTTCTCCAAAACTATGGAAGATCTTCAACATTTTCATAGCATTATTGCTGCTTTACTCTCAACAAACAATAATGAACGTGAAGCTGCTGAAAAACAATTTAATGAAGTTTTAGCTCCAAGAAGGGCTTTACTTCTTCATCAATTGGGTATTGATACATCTGTTGCTGTAGAGGTATAATAAAACATGTTTCACTATTTAAATTGTAATACATTTCACTTTTAGGTTCGAGATATGGCTCTTGTTCTTCTTCGCCGGCTTGTTGCTGATAAAATGGATGAAATTGCTGCAGCTATTCCAACTGAATTTAATCAGATGAAGGATCAACTCATTCAATCTGCTGGTACTGAACAAATTGCATCACTTAGAAAGCGTTTAACTGATGTTATCTCTGACATTGCACGCCAAACAATTGATGATGATGGAGCTCAGCAATGGGGAACTGTAGTTGAATTCATTGGACATTGTGGTGTCTCTGATAATGCTGGCTTACGTGAAACTGCAATGATCCTTGTAGAAAATGTACCAAATATCTTTGGCGTTTCTCAAAATCAACTTCTTAATGATATTAAACAAATGTTTAAAACTTCCTTGTTGTTTAATGATGATGGTACTGTAAGAACTGCTGCTGTTCGTGCATATGTTGCATTTGTTGTAGATAATGGTATAAAATTTCCATAAACCGGTCTTGATAATGTTTGTTGTTCGTTTTAGAAGAAGATCCTCATATTGTTCGCCAACTTGCTGATATGATACCTGATGTTTTGAAAGTTTGTGAACATGTTACCGTCAGTGAAACAGATGATGATGTGCCTTTGCAATGCATGATTGATCTTGCTACAACAGTTCCAAAAACTCTTGCTCCCTATTTTCGTCAAATCTTCGAACTTTGTTTGACGACAGCTGCCAATAAAGAGAAAGATGAATCTTATCGTCAATCTTCAATGGAAATTCTGGTATCTCTCTGTGAATCAGCACCTGCTTTGGTTCGAAAGAAAGCTGCAACCTTTATTGAACCACTTGTACAACAATGTTTATCTATGATGACCGAACTTGATGAAGATCTCTCTGAATGGTTAGCTGTTGATGATGCCGAAGAAGATATTGAAGAAGAGTTAGTTATTTACTTTTCATAATAATATTTAGAAATATGTTTTTAGAATGGTTAGCCTTGGTGAAACTTCTATTGATCGTATTGCTTGTGCTCTTGGTCCTAAACCTGTGTTTCCACCTGCATATCGTGTTATTGGACAATACATTCGGTCTCAAAATTGGCTTGAACGTCATGCTGGTATATTTGGACTCAGTACAGTGGGCGAGGGGTGTAAGCGAGTATGTTTAATGTGTTTTATAAGCGAAGCATGAAAAATTGTGTTTTTTTAGCAAATGGAACCTCATTTGAGAGAAATTGTTGTTGAAGCAATGGTTCCACTTATGAATGATGAAGTAAGCTTATCAGATAGTTTTCCATTTTAATATTATAATTTTAGCATCCAAGAGTTAGATATGCTGCATGCAATGCTATTGGACAAATGTCTTCTGATTTTGGTCCAACTCTTCAAAAGAAATGCCATGAAGTTGTTATTCCTGCTCTTTTGGAGCGCGCTGTTGATTTGAGTTGTCCTCGCGTAGCCGCTCATGCTTTGGCTGCTTTCGTTAATTTTGCTGAAGATTGTCCTAAAAATATCATCAGCATCTACCTCGATCGCATCATGGAAAAAATGCAATGGATTCTTGATCAAACTTTCAATCAACTTATTGCTAATCGAAAGAAGATTGTTCTTCTTCAAGCTATCACCACCATTGCTTCAATTGCTGATTCCGCTCAAGAACATTTCTCAAATTATTATGCCCAACTTATGCCACCACTTAAGTATATTTTGAAGAACTCTGATGATAAGGAACTTTCTGAACTTCGAGGAAAAACCATGGAATGGTTTGTTTCATATTTCTTGTTATAGTGTTCATTATCATTTTTCTTTTAGTATTTCTTTGATTGGATTAGCTGTTGGCCGGGAACATTTTAGTAATGACATTCATGAAATTATGGAACAACTTAACAAGAATCTTGGAAAAGAAGATGAAAATGCATCATATGTTATTAGCGCCTGGGCTAGAATTTGTAAAGTTCTTCGTGAAGATTTTGCTCCGTATTTGGAAGTTGTCATGCCTACTGTACTTAAATGTGCAGATTTTAGTCCTGAAATGTCTATTCTTCAAGGTTGGTTTGTTTAAACTTAATACAATATATAAGCTTATTAAAATTTGCTTTTCAGAAGATGAAGAAAAAGATGATGAAGATTGGGATGTCCTTGATATTGGAGAATCTCGTTTAGGAATACATACTGCTGGCCTTGAAGACAAAAATACTGCCTGTGAAATGCTTGTTTGTTTTGCTCGTGAAATGGGACAAGCTTTCGGCCCGTATGTTGAAAAAGTCACTGAATTTATGGAAGGTAGAGTTTGACTTTACTTTATTTTTAAATTATTTTGATGAATTTTTTAGGTCAATTAAATTTCATTTTCCATGATGGTGTTCGTTCTTCTGCTGCTGAAATCTTCCCTTATCTTTTCATTGCTGTTCGTGAACACAGTGTTGAATCTCGTCGTGCTCTTTGGAACCGAGTTTTTCCTCAACTTCTTGAAGCACTTGGAAAAGAAACTGATCTTGAAGTTGCTGGTGAATTTCTTTATTCGATCGGAGCATGTGTTGAAGAGCTTGGCTCTGCTGTTATTACCCCTGATGATGTTCTTAAAATTGTTAATGAAATTACTTCTCAAATGGAAAAGTATGAAAGACGTCGTCTTGAACGTGAACGGGCATCTCGTGATGATGAAGTTGATGAAGAATCTCAGTGAGTTTTCATTTATCCTTGTTTATACTTTCTTAACCAAAACTCCCTTATAAACAAAATTGTTTTTTTTCTTTGCAATATTTATGATGATATATTTTTCAGAGAAGAATTGAAAGAAATTGTTGAACTGGAAACAGCTATCCTTGGACGTGTCAGTGATCTTATTCATTTTGTTTTCTTGGTAATATTTTTTGTATTTTGAAACGTTTTTACCATTTATTTTTTAGACTTTCAAAGAAAGTTTTGTTGAATTCTTTGATCCAATTGCAACTTGTTTTGCTCCATTGTTGAAACTCGAACGCCCCTATCAAGATCGCCAATGGGCTCTCTGTGTCTTCGATGATGTTATTGAATTTGGTGGGGAAGCTGGTGCTCGTTATCAAACAATATTTGTTGAACCTTTATTAAATGCTTTGGCTGATCAATATCCAGAAGTTCGACAAGCTGCTGGTACGATAATTATCTTTTTGAAATATTTTTTTAAATAGCGTTTTTAGCTTACGGAGTAGGGCGCATGGGTATGGCACCAAAAGGAATTTACAATCATTATCTGTCTGGCGCAATTGAACGCTTAGTTGCTATGATTTCTCGAGAAGATGCTCGTTCAACTGAAGAAGGTTCTGTTGCAACTGAAAATGCCATTTCTGCTGTTGCCAAAATTTTGAAATATTCTAATGCCGTTGACGCAAATTTGGTTATCCCTACGGTATTTTCTAACGGTTTTTTTATTACTTAATAAGCTTGTTCTTTTTAGTTTATTACCTGGCTTCCTACCTTTGAAGATGCAGAAGAAAGTCCATATATTTATGACTATTTTTGTGATCTTGTTGAAGCAAATCATCCTGCTGTTCTTGGTGAAAACAATTCAAATTTGCCTTCAATCGTCAATATTATTGTTCAAGTCTTTGCTCATGCTGCAATTGATGATTCCACTGAATTAGCAATTAGAACCAAGCAACGCCTTACTTCCATTTTGAAAGTCTTAAGTAATAACAAGGAAATTTTTGATGCAATTCTGCAAAATTTGAAATTTAATTCTAACCTTCAAAATACTTTAGCTGCTATTTTGAGTTCTTAAATTTTATTGTGTTATGCATTATTTTTTATGTTTGCTTCTGTTGTGAATCTTTTGTTGATTTGAATTTTTATTTCTTTTGTTTTTGGCACAACAGCACGGGTTCAAGCTCACAACGGTTTTTATCTTTTGAGCTCATTTTTAATAATTTTTGTGTTGTTTTGCCAAATTTCTATTTTTCTTTAACATTGCTTTTACCCGTTGGCAACTATTGTACGGAGATTGTTTTCTACGATTTTCAATAAATCATATTTAATATATCGTGTACTATTTTTAAGAGGGTGGTTTGATTATGATCACAAAATCGAAAAAGGGAATCCGATTTTAGTGTTTTTCATTTTGCAATGTGTTGAAAAGATTAAATATTGTGTCGGTAGAAGAAAAGGGGAACTGGTATCGGGGAAATTTTTTTTGAGGCTTTTTGATAGATGTTGATCAAAGGGATTTTTTGGAAAAGGCTGGAAGCGCGAACGAATTATTTAATTGTGTTCAGGAAGCAAAGAAGAAGAAAAAAAGGAAGAGTACAGGTAGTTGTGGTTAAAAAACCAAAAGGATTATTTTAGGTTTTCATGTAGAAAATGTGTGGGAAAAAAATGTGGGAGATTTTTGAATCATTGGTGAAAAGTTTTTTTAAAAAATTTTATTTTCAGCGGAAGCTGTTTTGTAGACTTTTTAGATTTTTTTATGAGAATTCAATTTGCAGCTACGATTTGAAAAAAAATTGTTTGAAAATTTCTTTTTTTTTGCGGAATCTGTTATTTTGTTGAATACGGTTAAGAAAAAATTTCTCAAATTGCTCATATTTTTTTAAACGGTATTCACTTAAAACATTAGAGTGAATCGGCTTATTTGAATAATGATTTCCTAAGTTTTATGATTGAAATTCGTGATATCTAATTTCATTTTTAAAATAACGATTTTCTTTTTGCTTGTTTTTTGTTCAAGGTTAAATCATTGTTCAAAGTAAGACTTTTTCTCCTTCTCTTTCATAACAACAAAGAAATGGTATTTGCTTGCTCGGTCGCTTTCTTCATCAAAGAAAAAACACGATGAGGTTTTAATCTAAGCTTTTTTCTGTCGTTCATTAAACTTTTTAAAACTTAAACAGATTTGTCTAAAGATTTTTTAAAAATGAGCGTAGAAATAGTATAAAAAATATTCAAGTTTCATCACGGATTTGTTGTATTTAAAAATGGTTTCATTGGGGTACTGTAAAACTTTTTCGAAACCAAAATTAGTAAAAATAGCTTTTGTATTCACCAAAATATTTAAAATCTATAAAGCTTTTTCTTGTCTTTTTGAATTATGCGACATTATATTTGGCAAAAAGGGCATGTTGTGCCATTCTTTGTTGGCACTTTTTTTCACTTCAATGAATTTAAAGTTAAACGTTTGTCAATATTAATTTTAGCTTGAAACCGTGTTTACCAAAGCAATTTTTATTTCAAAAATTCTTTTCAAATCAGGTTTCCACTTAATTAGGGGTAGCAAGCAGCATACAAAAACCCTCCCAACGAAAATATACCCCCAAAAACAAATTTTGATAACTGAAATTTTTTATGGAAGAATAAAAACACGTTTCCTTTCATTGTTTGATTTTAAGTGCGTTACGCCACCGCCATTTTCCCCAATTTTTTTCCTCTCTGATTTCTGTATTGTTTAATTAAACTTTTTTCATTTGACTCCATCCGATAAATTTTTTTCCTTCGCTGAGGTTGTTTTACGCGTTTTTTTGTTTCCATTTTTGCATTATTTTTTCGTGGGCTAAAAATTCTGTGAGGAGAAAAATCCAATGTTGCGACGACTCGTTTTTCATTTTCATTGATGTGCTTTCGATTTTTAGTCTTCTTTGCCCTTTTTTGTTTTAAAAACAAAAATCAATAATTTTAATAATTTTCTTTCATGTGTTTGGGATGGATTTTTGGAATTTCAAAAACATCACCGAATCAAAAAAGTGAATAGAAACTGAACCAAAAAGATCAAAGAAGAATGAGTAGAAATATATATAATAACAATAGTCGTTGTCGGTCGGATGGGAATAAAATTATTTTGTATTTGATCGTTTTTTCCTTTTTTGATTTGAATTTGGATTTAAAAAAGGAACAAAAAGGGAAAAAATGAGGTTAATGTTTGAACGAAAAGGTTGATTTAACATTGGTAGTTATTTTTATGAGGTATTTGAGCATTTTTATCGTACAAAAACGTTGAAGGTGATAGCAACTTTTTTGTTTTTTTTTCTTGTAGTTAGCGTTTGTATTATCTCATTTTTATACATGTTTTTCTCATTCCCCTATCGTGATATATCAAATAGATGGTACCTTTTACAGACATCCCAATTCGTGTATATTTTGTTGATTGAAAACAAAAATTTTTTAACGTAAGCAAACGGTTACTTGTACAGGTTTTGTACAGTTTTGTGCCACCGAATATTTTATCTTTGTTTTTATCAGTAGTCATTAAATAGTGTTGAAAGGACGGAAACCAAAAATCTATTTTAATGAGGTTTTTTGACCCTTTTTGATTATATTTTATTACAGTTATTACGGAAATATCTATTTACATCTTTGATGAGAACTTTTTGTGCTTTTATTACAAATTGAGAAACATCTGTAATAAAAACATTATTTTTTAAAATTTTATTTAAAATCAGATGAATCATTTAAATTACAATTTTTCATTTCCATCTTCTTTCTCTTTGAAGGACATTGTCAAAGACAAACGACGACGATGGTTTTTTCATATATATTAGATTCATTTTTCCTGTTTTGCAAAAAAATCATTCATTTTTTCCGTAATCGAGGGTGGACGACGCCCATGGACTTTTTTTCCCAATACGACAACTATGTATGGAGAAAGAAAGAATGGAAAGGGACCAGACCAGAGCCAACCCAACAGTGATGGAAAAAGAATATAAGAGGTGAAAACGGAAGAAGGGAGTGGACGATAGTGATGATGACAAAAATAAATTTGGTTTTCCGACAAATTTCATATAAGGCACATTTTTGATATTTGTGTTTTATTTTTCTAAGAATGTTTTTTATATTGCTTACAAAAAAGAAAGGATTTCTATAAGATTTTGTTTTAAAAGGTTCTAAGATTCGATTAATGTTAACAATTATTTTTGATTAAACTTTTATAGCAAAAACTCAAATACTCAATTTTTAAAATTGTAAATTATATTAAATAATTGCTTATCCCGAAATGGATAAGCAATTACTGATTAAAATTTTCATAGTAACGGTATTCTTACTGTATTCGTACTCGTTCTTTAAAAATTATCTTTGCCTCATTTTTTAGCTTTCAAAAATATATACAGTATACAGTTTTTTCCTGTATCATACAATTTTCATTTTCCATTGTACAGTTTTTAATGATTTTTTTTGTTTTTAGGGGAATCATTTGACATAGAAATATTTAGTACAGTTACCTTGTTTTCTCTCTGTGTATGTTTTTTTAAATTTCTAAAAGGGTCATTCATCCATTTTTTTCTGTTGACAGGTTTAATCGCGATCAGTACAACAAAAATTGTTTTTCACGATCCCACTTTTTTTTCTTACCAATCTTTTGAATATACACCCAATTTTTTTGAGTAAATTAAAAAAATAAAATTCAATGATTCATTATCGAATACTTTTTTTAATACTTACTTTACCGTCAACAAGTTTTGAAGAAAGGGTTGTCTTTCAAGAAAATGTATAATGACACATTTCGGTTCGAGGTGAATAATACAATCTTGAATAATCGAAGAAGAAAAAGTTGGAGGAGTATATTTTAGAATAATGGATTTTTTGAATGATTTAGGCAAAATTTTGTAAAACTTTTATACATTTTTAAAATTATTTTAAAGCGAATATACCATAAATCTTACTGTAATTTAATGGGTTACGGTAAGATTTATTTTTGTGCCCGAAACCATTCAAGCACAGTATTTTTTCTAATATATTCTATGAAGAATTTCGAAAGCTGCATTTTCGCATGTACATCATTTTCTATTTGTAGAAGTTCCAGCCGTAATGAATAATGATGCGTCAAAAGATATTTAAAAGAAAGGGGGAGGTAAAACAAGTCCAAAATCACACTCCTTTTTAAAATTGCCTTTTTTAAAAAGTTTAAATTGATTTATGGCAATAATATACATGTATCTCTATCTGTCAAGAAGGAAAAAAATTAGTCATCATTTTTTTGTTTTTTATTTAATCTTTTCCGTTCTTCTTCTTCTTTTTTGTTATCATTTGATTAGCAAGTTTTTCTTCGTTTTTGAAACAGCTTTTTTCCCTTCTTCTCCAATTGTTTTTTATAATATTTTTTTAAATTAATGACTTTTTAGCTTTAACTTTTATGACTTGAAAAAATAAAGACTGGTTTTCGATATTGAATGTAATAATTAAAGCCTTCCTTTTCCCGTTTTACTTTAATTTGTTCGGAGAGTTGTTAATTCTTCCGTTAATGAGTCAACATTTTTAAAAAATATATTAATTATGCAACTGACTATTAATGAGTTTTCTAAAGATTTGATTTCTTCCAAGTTTCTCGTGTTAATATAAACGTTCGCGATAACTGCCATTTTTTCTCTCTAAAAACGGTTTAAATTTTAGAACCTAAAATTCTTCTTTTTGCTTGAGCAAAAATGGTCGCAGAAAAGAATGCTCCAGAAACAAATGAATCTGAAGAAGTTTCATCCACAAATGGCACAACAACTCCATCAGCAACAAATGAACCAATTTCTGCTCCAGAATCTCAACATGTATCTGAAAATGAAGCACCTGCACCGCCATCACCAGAACAACAACAACCAAAAATTCGTTTAAGACAAAAGACACCCATTTGTGCACCTCGAATTGAAAATTCTACACCAATTACTGTAGGCGATCCAGCTTTGGTAAGAAAATTTGCATGAATAATTAAATAAAAGTAATGCAAAACGTTACAGGCTCTTCAAAGAACCATGGAAGCTTTATATGAAGCATCACCCGATATGGAAGAAAATAATGAAGGTTAATATTTGACTGCTTTAAACATGAATACATTACAGTATCCGTTTTTAGAAATCCGTAAACTTGATACCCAACTTGATAAATTAAATGATTACATGGATCGTGTTGAGGAAAGACTCAAAGACCACAATGCTCGTTTAACTCAAATGTTGAAGGAACAAAAAGAAGAAAGAGAAAAGCGTCGACAATCTTTTCATGAAAGAATGAATCAAAATCGTGCTGAAGATGATGAATTTCAGAATCAACTTGCTGCATTGCTTAACAAAGTAGATATGTCTCGTCGACGTGCAACTGTTGTTGAACATCCAAATGAATAAATTGCTGATATCCTTCAATGTTGTCTCTATCTACACGAAAGATTTTAAATTTCAAATTGAAGTTTAAAATCTAAAAACAGTCGAAATATTGTGCCCGTTTTCACTTAATCTTTCTCTTTCTGGTGATTACTTTTTTATTGTTTTTTAACGGAGAAAATGTATCATTTCTATGTATTTTATAAGAAATAGAAAAAATATGTATTCTATGGATTCCCCTCAAATTCGTTTAATAAACTTATATATTTGCCTTAAACTATCTCCATAAAACTATATTAAAACAAATATTGCGATGGTGCACAGACGACATTATTTAGTTTTATGATACAGAACATAAATAAGTTTTTTATATCACCGTACAAAACAAAAAAGTAAACATTTCACAGAAAAAAATTTGAAAATAAAATATTCACAACTGAGAACCGCCACGGAGAGCAAGAACCAAATGAAGAACAGATCCTCCAATTATCTGAAAAAATATAATTTAAATTAATGTAATAGAAGGTTGTGATGCTAAATGAGGTTATAATCTTACTCAATCATTGTTTCATTGCCAAAATTATTCTGGGTATCTCAAATGAAAAAAGGCAAAGGGGTATTAGCTCAAAAGGTCTTAGTTAAAAAATAAAACAAAACCGAAAGCAACTCTACATCCCCCGTATTTTATTGAACATGAGCCATAGCTAAACAGCTTTTGCAAAGATACCACCCGTGATTAGGCTTTAACAAAGCCTATACCTCTAATATCAAGTAACATAGTGAATTAATAATTTGTATATCAAACTAACTTTATATTCTTCGCAAGTTTTGTCATCATTCATTTGTTTACCAGCAAAAATTAGACGTTGTTGAGGTGGAGGAATACCTTCTTTTTCTTCAACCTTAAAAAATTACAATTACAAATAACGATGGCAAAAAAATATTTAATAAATGTACAAACCTTTTCTTTAATACGTTCAACTTTATCAGTAGGTTCAATATCCAATTCAATTTCTTTACCAGTGAGAGTTTTGACTTTGATCAACATGATGACGATGAAAAGAAGTTAATAATGAATGGATGGAAAGCAAGAAAATGAGATAATGAAAGTCCAGAAAAATATCCGCAAAACAACGGAATGACGAATTTGCTTTCAAAATTTTTTTTGCCGATTGCAAAAAATTTAGATTTATCTCTTTCGTGCAAAGAAAAATTCTTATTTTTTAAAACGCGCGCTTTTATAAATTCGTTGCTCGGAGCAACACTTTAATTTTATAACTTTTATAAAAATTTTTTAAAAAAGCTTTGATTCGAATTTGATTTAACCGTATCTCTGGAAACTCTTGGCTACAAATATGTCTGGTTCTGTAGCTTCTGGAGATGCATCAATATTGAATACAAGTGTTGCAGGTGATAGGTATGTTACATTAAACTTTTAGAGATAAAAGATACATTGTTTCATTTTTAGCCCTGAAGTTGTTGAAGCAGAAGACATTCAGAATATGCTGAACTTTATCAAAGAATACAAGGAAGATGTACGTTATTCTTTATATTATTATTGGTTCATATAAATTGTTTTTTAAGGAAAAGCTTCAATTATCAAACAAGAATTTAAAAACAAATCTTCAACCATTAGGCATTGCAGCATGGCCATCGATTCCATCATATATTACTCGAAGAGTTCGTGATAAAATTTGGGATTTGGATGACAAAGAAGTACCTTCAAGTTCAGATTTAGCAAAATGCTTGAATCCTACTGAAATGAATAAACGATCTGTTGATTATGATGAATTTATGGTGAGTGTATGGTCACTGAAATGGAACTAAAATATCGCTGTTTTTAAGGTTATACATTCAAATTTCCCTGAATCTATCAAAAAGTTCTATAATCCTCATACTTTATGGGAGAAGCTTATTAGTGAAGCCGATGCATACGGTAGAATTCCGATTGCAGCTTTTCATGAAGTGTATTCTGCAAAATGCGATCTTCTTCGTTGCCGACAAGGCTTGGAATCTTTTTCCTATGAAAAACCGGGTTATCTAAGCTTTGATGTAAGTTTTATTCGTGTTTTACTACTGTAATTTATTTCAATTTTTAGGAACTTTTGGTTTACATCAGAGCAGTTGCAACAAGTAATAATTTGGCTGCAGATGAACCACATGTTGTTGATATTGCAATTGAAGTTTTTTCTGAAATTATTTTCTTTAAAGCTGCTGGATCTCATAAAGATTTTGCAAAAATCACTGATATTCTTGTCTCTGGATCAATTACTGATTTTTTTCATGTTGTTAATTCGAATGATGAATATAATTAGTAGGATTCGAAGCTTTAAAGATAATTTATTATAATTTTTGAATATTTTTAGTCTTTCTCTTGCAGCTGTTAAGAAAATATATGATAGATTTACCAATGCTGAACCAGATGATTTGAATCGTCTTGATCGACAACAAATTTATCGCTTATTTGATTCAATTGTTCCGGCATTTTGGGATAGATATTTTGAGCTTTATTGTCCAGAAGATAGAATGTATTTTATTGATTTTTATAAACTTTCGTATATGCTTGATAATTTGTTGGTAAGCTTTTTATATTTCTGATGCAGTCACATTTTTATTTTTAGGAACCAAAAGTAATTCGTATATTTTTTCGTGCCCTTGATCGTGATAATGATGGTATATTTTCAATTGAAGATTACAAACAATTTCATTCACAGTTAATGCCGGCATATTGCTCAAAATATGGAAATAGTTTTGATTTGGATTATGTTTATTCAAGTCTCTATGATTTAGCATTGGCCAAAAATGAGTAAGTTTTGGTTTACGATAATAAAATATTTAAAATTTTTAAATTCATTTTTAGGATAACAGTTAAAAATTTGATTGATATTCAACGATTTAATGATTTCTTTGGAATGGCATGTGATATTGAAGAATTTGCAAGACAAGAAGGCGTTGGTGCCGGTGATGAAGAAAATGAAGTCGAAGTTGAAGAATGATTGCCTACTACAAAAACGTGCTTTAGAGATTCTATTAATTCAGATGTATTTATGTTTTGTTTTTTCCCAATTTTTGTTTTACATTTTTATTTCATTACAATAAATGATAACTTACTCGAATTTACAAAACTTTTTTGATTGATTTATCTCTTTTATCAAAGTGATAGTTTTTTGGCCTTGAAGATTTTTTCGTAGATTTACAATGTTTTTTTACGTCAAATTTGTCTTTATTTTGATTCATTTGATTATAGCCGGGCAAAAATCAACGTAATCAATAAGGAAGGAGATTGTCCAATTGAGAACCGGCTTAATTGTTTTTGATGAAGGACAAAAAATTCATCAGAAACAAGATTTCAAAAAAAGCGATTAGAAAAAAGGGAAAAGAAAGAAAAAAGTGCAATGTCGCTTTCAGTTTTTTTGAAATGATTGCGTAAGAAATAAAAAATTGTGTTATTTTTATTTGGACACTAACAACATTAAAAAAAGATGTTTTTAAAGAGTTTATTGTTAATATTGAATTATTTTATTGTATGTTTAACTTTTTTTAAATTAAAATAACTTAATGAATCAAATTACAATGTTATTAAAACATTTTATTTTTAGGTATTAGAAGCTTTTTCATTTGACGAGGCTGTAAAGATACATTTAAATGGACATGAAAGTAATTTTTATTACCCCCCAAAAATTAATCTTTCTAAAATTTACATTTCAGATATCGTTGATACTGTACCTACAGTAATCAAACATCTATATCGAAATAAAAGAGAAATAAATTCAATTAATGGAAAAAGCTTTGTTCAAATTTTAATTAATAATGAAAATATTACTTTTGAAATATTTAATACAAAACATTTATTATTGTCTGATAATTTTGAAGATAAAAATAATTGCATTTTTCAAGGAAAAAGTTTTAAACCAAATTCAACGTTTACGGTAGCTTTAACCGGATGCGGAAAGGATATGGTATGTTTTGTTATCACATAATATTTGATATTATTAACATTGTTATTAATTAAATTGTTGAAAATGGTTTTTAGCAAGGAATAATTTTAACTGGAAATGATGAATATTATCTTTTAAAGTCGCCGTCTGTACAAAACATTTACAGTAATAACAATAATAGCAATTTTCAAACACATACAATCCAAAAACGTTCAACAAATATTCACAAATTTCATTCATGTGCTTTTGGTACAGTAATTTTTACAGTAATTTTACACATTGTAATTTTTGTAGATCTCTCTGATGATCCATATCCAGAAGACAGATTTCCCTCCGTTGATCCAAGTTTTCTTGCTGTTCATAAGTAATTTTTTCTCAATTAGCTAATTTATCTACAGTAATCTATTATAGATTTCAAGAATTAATTATTGAATTGGGAGTTTTTGTGGATGATGCAATGTGGCAATTTTTTGAGAAGTTTTATGGTCCTTCTGCTGAGAAAGAAGTGAAAAGATTTGTAATTGCTGCAGTCAATAATGTCAGTAATTAATTCTTCTCTAAATAGATTTTTAAAAGTAATTTTAGATTGATATCCTATTTACGCGATCAACACTTGATCCAAAAGTCCGATTGAAGATTACGCATTTTGAAATTCTAAAAACTATGCCACTTCCATTAACTCGAACCTATCACAGTTCAGGAGATGTCACGAAAATGTTAAATAGTTTTTGCACATATCAGGCATCGATCAATCCCAAAAATGATGCCGATCCAAAGCATTGGGATCATAGTTTACTTCTGACTGGGTAAAAATACAAAGAATAATGATATCATAATGAATTAATTTTCAGATATGATTTATATCGAGACAATGTAAAAACAATCGCTGGATATGCCCCTGTGAAAGGAATGTGTGAACAAGTTCGTAACAAAAGCTGCACCGTCAATGAAGGATTAGATTTTGGGGTATTCGTTTTTAACTGTTACAGTACCCAATCTAAATTTACAATTTAGGCAGTATTTGTTATTACCCATGAAATGGGTCACTCATTAGGAATGTTACACGACGGTGAAAGCAATCAATGCCAATCACGTTGTTGCATCATGTCTCCCTCAATCGGGGAAGGAAAAACACAATGGAGCAGTTGTTCAGTGAATGAATTGAACACTTTTGTTTCTGTTTGTCACAAATTGTTACAGAGAAATGTTTCATGTTTTTGCATTTTTTAGCGTCTTGGTACAGGTGATCGACCTGCAAATTGTCTGATTGATGATCGAAAGTTGACGCTTCAAAATGAAAAACTTAATCTTCCAGATAAAACATTCCCAGGACAACAGTATTCTTTAGATGAACAATGTTCACTTTTTCATGGCACTTGTTGGAAACAAGAACTTCAAACTGGTCAAACTTTAAAGGTAGGGAGAAAAAAGATACTTTACTTATTCATTAATACAAAGTATTACTGTAAAAAATTAAAATTAATTGATTCCTTTAGGATGTATGTAATATGTTGTGGTGTTCAAATGGTGAAAGTGTTGTCCGAAATACCCATCCCGCATTAGAGGGAAGTTTTTGTGGGAATGGAAAAATTTGTGTTGAAGGAAAATGCATCAGTGCTGCTAGTAAAAGTGTTTCAATGATTCCAACTCACGGAGGATGGGGTAATTGGGATGATACAAGTAAATGCACTCAAGAATGTAATGATTGCAAAATTGAAGGACAATTCCGCGTCAAAAGATCTCTCAGAATGTGTAATAATCCTTTGTAAGTTATTTCGATTCATCAGCATCAATTCAAAGAGTGTTACAGTAACATATATGCTAATTTAAAAAATAATTTATTTTTGATATATCATATCGATATAGCTATAATATTGATTAATTTCAGCAAAAACAATGGAGGAAGAGATTGTCCAGGCAGTGATATTCGAGGGATCGTTTGTGGCACACAGGTTAGCAATATAAGTATTCAATTTTGATAATACAAAGGTATTTTAGGCATGCCGTGGACAAACACCGGAAGCTTATGCAACGTCAAAATGCACAAGTCTAAAATCTGATCCAAATTTATTTTATATTGGACTAACAGGGAAAGGCTTGCAATTTAATCAAGCACCCTGCAAAATTTGGTAAAATTAAAATAAAATTTGTGCCACAATTCTAAATTAAGTCGTTTAGGTGTATTTTTGGAAGAAAAGATGTCAGAACAATGGCAGGTAATATTTCTTTTAATTGATTACTGTCAAAAAATGATTTCAATTTTTTTCAGATTTTCCTGACGGTACACCATGTGGTAAAGGAAAATATTGTTTGAGAGGTGAATGTTCACTTTTGACCTGCTCCAAACAAACGATTGTTGCAAGTCCAAGCGATTGCCCGGCTCCAACAACAGCAAGAAAAGATCCGATTGCAAAACGTGAAATTAATCCTTTGCCTCCGGCGACAGGCATTTATTCAGATTGGAGTCCTTGGAGTGAATGTATTGCAGCAGATTGTAATAGCACCGGAATTCAAGAACGTAATCGAACATGCATATTTAAGGAAGCTAATCAAGGCATTGCCGAACCTACTTGTTTTGGAGCAAAAATGCAAAGAAGTGAATGCAAAAAACAATGTTAAGCTCAAACTATTTTATAAAAGATCTCTTTTTTTAAATGTTGTTTAAAAATAATAAAAGTTTCAAGCAATTTTGTATCTTTTTAAAATTATTTCACTCCAAGACTATAATAAAATCATTTTAAGTCAAAAGTTTTTATCAAGTTTTGCTTTGCCGTAGACAGCTTTGAAAAGAGCAATATCATTGGCAGAAAGTGATCTTCCTGAATACTTGTATGAATTTTTAAGGAGACCATTATCTTTTTCATGTTTTTCTGTTATAATTGGTTTGTTGTAATCAATCCTAAAATTTCGATTGCTCGAAAATTTACTTTCTAATTTAAAACATACGAGAATGGATTGAATTTCGGTGGATGCAACAATGACTCAAAATCATATTTTTCAAAAACTGGATCTTCAGAAGTCATACAAGATGTACATTTGTCATGATTTTGATGATCTATTGGGGAAATATTGTCAAAATGAATTTGAATAAAGTCATCTCGATCCACACGTAAATGAGGAGAAACAAAACCTAAAATTTAAAATTACATAAGATTGCAAACATTTGAATAATAGTTTAAAAGCCCTAAAGGTACACTTTACATAGACAGAAAAGCCAACTTTATAAATAATTAAGAGATAAGAAATATCATAAAATTCCTTAAAAGATGAACTAACCCAATGCTCGAAGAATGTTGTGGATATTTGTATAAACATCACATCCGTTTTGATTTGAAAGGGGAATAATTGATCCACCTTTTGTTGCAAATGAAGAATCAAGACAAGCATATTTTGCAAAAACAAATGTAACATATCGATCTTTACTTTTGGCAACAGCTGGTTCAACCCTTTTCCAGGTAATCAATGGACCAACATCTTTTTTCAATGTTGAAAGGGTGAGATTTACCAAAGCTTCCAAATCTGCTATTTTATTTGCATCTTCGCTCCAAAGATAATAATCGATCGCCTTTGTCGTCCAAACATATTGGTAACTGACAGTGGTATACTGTAATAGGGACATTCAACTTTCTATTCTAATTTTTATTTCACACTTACATAAGCTCTACAGGTCCAAACCGCTAAAAATAAAAGTAAAACTTTAAATATCATGTAATAATTAAATTCATGTAGTATCTAAAATTTTTTTTGGAAACGATTATTACAATTCGAGCACAATAAATCATGTTATTTAATTTTAACAGTCTTATATTTATTTTATAAAAGTTTAATGCCAAGCAAATTTCTTTAAAAAACAATTTTTACTTTTTTTAAGGGGTTTTTAAAAGTTTTTTTTGTCGAAAAAATGTAGCAAATTATTGAGGGAATTAAATGCAACAATTTAAAAATTATTTTTAAAAAACAAGTTTTTTTAAGAACTACAAAACACAAACTTTCAAAAACTTGATGAGAATGAGCACAAAAAAGATGCAACTTTCGGAGGTATAAAAATGAAAATATTTTACTCAAGTTTTTAGTTATTTTGTTTTAACAAAAATTTCAGTCAAAACTTGATTTTTCGTACTTTTAAAATAATAATGTCTTCCGCCAACAAAATTCCAAGTATTAAAATGCATAATGGCGTTGAACTTCCATTATTTGGGTATGGAACTTGGCAAGTAAGTTTATGTCATCATATACCGTAGTTTATTAAAATCTTTATTACCAGGCAACTGATGAAAAACAAGTTTATGAAGGTTTAAAGACAGCTTTGGAGAATGGATATCGGCTAATTGATACGGCACATTTTTACCAAAATGAAAAACTGATTGGAAAAATTTTGAAAGAATTTTTTGATTCAGGAAAGTTAAAAAGAAGTGACATTTTTATCACGACAAAACTTCCGCCATTTTATCATCGAGCTGAAGATGTCGAAAAATGTTTGGAAGGACAATTAAAAGATTTACAAATGGATTACGTAGATCTTTATCTCATTCATACTTCATGTGCTTGTGTTGTAAGGGGGAAGGAATACTGTAAATGATAGTTAAATATGTAAATTTTATAGAAAGATCCAAACGAATTAAAGTATTTTATGGGCGAAGATGGATTTGCAATTGAAGATAAAGTTGATCTTTTGGAAACTTGGAAAGCCTTTGAAAAGCTTCACAAAGCCGGAAAAGCTCGTTCAATCGGAGTTTCAAATTTCAATGAAAAACAAATTGAAAGGATTGCTCAAAATTGTGAAATTGTTCCACACAATAATCAAGTTGAATGTCATATTCTTCTTCCCCAAAATGATTTATTTGATTACTGTAAGAAAAAAGGAATTACCCTGACTTCCTACGCTTCACTTGGATCCCCAGGTCGAACAGCATATTTCTGTGATGACGTGGAAGTGGATTTTCTTAGTCATCCAAAAGTTGTTGAAATTGCAAAAAAGCATGGAAAAAAGTCATCACAGGTTCTACTTCGACAACTTGTTCAACGGGGTATTGCTGTAATCCCAAAATCAATAAATCCTGAGAGAATTGTCGAGAATATTAGCATTTTTGATTTTGAATTGGATGAAAGTGATATGAAAGCTTTGGAAAATATGGGACCAAAACTTCGATTATTTCCAATTCGGTTTTTGATTAATCATTCTGAATATCCATTTGAGGATATCCTAAAAGAAGAAGAGGAAAAAAAGAAAGAAAATAAATAAATGACAAAATTACTGTAGACAAAATTGTACTAATTTCTTTATTAAAGCTTCTGTTTATACATTTTATGCAAATTTAAAAAAATAACAACAATAAATCGATTACAATACTTCCAATTCTCTATCGAAACTAACTTAATTATTAGAATATTACTGTACAAATATAGCATCTACAAGCATCCGTTGGCACTTTCTACAAATCCAATTTTATCCCTTTCATGCCAAATAAGATTCGCCATTTTCTTTGAAGGTTTATGTGTTGCTTTAACCTTTATCACGGAAACGTTCTGTTTTGGATAAATACAAGCTTTATGACTTGGACAATAAACAATTGTGTCATCTTCGGCACTTTTTGCCATTTTTACATAACATTTATAAATTAATTGATGGAACAATTTGGAATGGGAATATTTTGATGGATTCTGAAATGGATTCTTACATGTCTGAATTTATCCAAATAGATGACTTACAAAAGTAAAATTATATTTCGCAAACATTTTTTCCATATTTTTTTGTAGCAAATTAGGTTTCACAAAATAGCTTCCATTATTTCGAAATAATGGATGTGTTGGATGAGAATCTTTGACTCCAATATCCAAAATCAGATTCTTTAAATGCAACAACACAGCTGTCGTGGAATTAACAGTCAAAGAATGAAATCTCCAAGATTCAGCAATTTTTAATCGATGAATCCAAACTCCTGCAACCATTTTTGGTCGAACAATCATTTTTGGATCGAGACTTTTCTTTGAATATTCAAGTTGGTTAAAAGTTTTTTTGATCGAGAATGGATTTATTCTTGGCCGAAACGCTTCTTTAATAAAAGACGGAAATCGAGGAATTGAAAATGCTGCCGCAAATGGATGGGTCAATGAAAGTCGACGAAATCCATCTGCAAATCTTTCAAAATTTAGACCAAAATTTGTTCGAGGTCCTATCAAAATGTCATCCCAATCTGTGAAAGCAATAAATTCTGCAGATTCTTTAAACTCATAAAGACAAAGATGAGAATTTGTCATTTGATTTGCATATTCTGTTTGGCCATCTGAATCATATGGAATATTTGGCTAAAAATATATATGGTGATAGTTTAAAGTAATTTTTATTAACATACAGTATCAGAACTTTTAAAAGCATGTTTAATTTTAAGAATACCATCAGATTCATACAGTTTCATTAAATCAACAACTTGTTTAAGAGCACATTCAACATAAGCAATCATAAGATCACCACCATAAAATCGAAATGTCTCTAAAGCCACAAGCAGCAGCGCCCAATCATCAAAGGCAATCATCCTTGACATGCAAGAAACAAATGATCTTGGTTCAGTTTCGGGCAGGCTTAATGAAAACTAAAATGTAACTATTGTTCAAGAGAATTGACTTAATATAATGTATCATATATATATAGCTACAGTATCTCAATCAAAGTGTACCTCATGAAATTCCATTTCTTGATCAATTAAATTTCTTGTTCCAATTTCATATTTTACAGTATTTTCAAATTTTTTGGAAACATAAAATGGACAATGCAATCGAAATGTTGTTAATAAACATTGCCGGGGACCATAAACCAATTCAAGCACAGTTCCAATAACAGTTTCAATTTTCCCAGATGAAAGTTTTCTTTTACAATAAAGTCTTCGATTATTATATTTTAGTCTTTCACCATTAAATAACGTTATTATTGCATCACGATCTTTATATCTGTAATAATACGGTACTGAAGTTTAAATTGAAGGATTACGGTAATTAAATAAAACCTACATTTTAGAATTTTTATAAATAAATGACTGAACAATAAATAAATGTTTAATTCTTTTTTCTGTATTAATATCAACATTTTTTATATAAAAATAATTTTGTAAAATATATGCACCGGTAATTAAAAATAAAGCAATTATAAAAAAAGAAAGGTTTAAGAATTTCAGCTTTTTCAGACGCATTTTTTTGAAAAATAATTGATTACATTAAAGTAGGTTGGAAATAGAATTTTTTAAAATCAATAAAAATTCAGAAATGAGTTATTAAAAAAATGTGCGAGACAGGATGCGATTTCAGAAAGAGATAAATTAAACCCGAAAAAAAAACATTTTTTCACGCAAAAAAGCAGAAGGAATTTTTGTCTGGAAAAAATTGCAATTTGTAGAAGACAAAAAAATTGCATATTTTGCACCCATTCCCTGGGGGAAAAAGTCTGCAAAGAAAGGGATCAAATTTAGAGATGTGCATGGCGTTATGCGACGCGAGTGTTCCCCTTCACTTTTTTTCAGTCAAAGAAAAATGCAAGAGAGGTATACTGTAGAAATTGAAACTTTTTTTTAAACTTTTAATTTTTATCCTACTATATGTAAAATTTTACGAGGATTCCGAAAATCCAACTTTTGAACATCATTTCCATGCAAAAAATCTGAAAAAAAGTCAAAAAACCGCTTTTTTTAACGTTTTTCAGAAAATGATATACTACACTCCGAGCCCTTCCAACTTGTAACCATATCAATTCGATAGAGCTTTGAAGGCTCCAGAAGTGCTATTTTTTAGAAATCACGCACAATCAAGCACAAAGACAGGATTCATGTTTTTCTAATTTTCCTCTTCTTTTTTTCTCAAAAAGTGGAAGAGTACGAATTCACGACTCAAGTTGTTTGTATGTTTGTCCGAGTGTTAGACGGCGTTCGGTTAACAAGCATGCAGCCGCGGGTTCGGTTTTTTTTCATTTTTTAGAAATATTTTTATTTATTTTTTAATATTTAGAATATACCAATTAAAAAAATTAAATTAAATTGAAGATTTAAAGCTGATAATTATATAAAGAAGTCAACGGAGAATCAAACAAAAAAATTGCTGAAAAAAAGTGTGTTTTTTGCACCCCACACGAAAATATTTAAGAAGAAAAAGTGTTCCCCGACTGAAAAAAAATTGGTTTTTGATATTTTTCTTTATCAATTATCTTTTTTATCAGTATTATTCCTTTTAATTTTTTTATCCATTATTAATCAGAAAAAAATTCTGCATTTATTGTTACCAAAATTATATTTATAGCTAAAATCTGAAAAAACACTGCACATCTCTAATCAAATTATTAAAAACAATTCTATTTTTAAAAATCTCAAATTTTCGAATTTTTAATATCCAATTTATTTTGGTCTATTTTGTTGACATGATCCATTTATTCAAATTTCGAAGGACCATACTTTTTTTATCAATTGATAAAAACACAAATTTGACAATTGAAATTATGTAAATTTTTTGTCGCAAACGAAATGATAAAATTGTTTATCGTTGATGACAAAAATTCAGTCATTGTTTTTTCCATTTTCTGAACACACTCGTCGTCGTCTTCTTTCCTTTTTTACTCGTGTCTTCACAAAAAGAAAGAAAAGCAATGTTATTTGGTCAAAAAGTTTTGAAGTTTGGGATATATTCCTGTATTCTTCTTTTGATATTGGTTGGAGCTGTTGATGGTGATTTTCTACGTGCCCCTGGTATTGATGTTCAATTGGTTGATACTAGAAATGCAGCAGTAAATTATGAATATGTACACGTTAATCCTCGTTATGAAAATAAAGATGATGCTTCTGCATTTATAAAAACATTTAATCTAACGTTTTACATGGATTTGGCAAGTAGTCATGCACTGTAAGTATTGAATTTTTCACATCAATTTGTGGTTATGATTGTAAAATGCATTTTAGGCATCAAGGATTAACCGCTTGTGTTTGTATGCAATCTAATGGAATGGGAAATAAACAAAAATATTGCAATGGGGATTCAAGAATTTGTTTCATGTCTAATCGTTGCTATGGAACAGTTGATTTTAGAGGTGAGTTTTGCTACTATATCTTATGTTTTTTATATTTATTTTTCTTTTATAGATCTCGAGAAACGGAAGCATTGCAGATATGATGATTCGGAAGAGGGTTATTACAAATATGAAATCACTGTAAAAGAAGAAAAGCCACGTGTTGGAGGTCCTGGAAGAACAAAGGCAATTGTTGTAAGTCGTCGTGATAGTGGCGAAGAGCCTGTAGAACTTGATATTGCTGGAGTTATGGGAGTTACCGAAACTTCAATTCCTGGTATCAACATTGCTTTGGTTACTTTCTATGATTTTGAAGGAAATGGTGGTGATTGTGGTAGTAAGTTGGTTTTTTATGTGATTGAGAAGTTTGGGCCTTAAAAAATTATAAACTTTTTATCTTAGATCTTACCATTACAACTTGTTTGCATAAGGATCGCTTACATCTCGATACAATAAGCCCCGGCAATGGTAATGGACACGGTAATGGCAACGGTAGTGGTAACACTCAAATTCCCACCTTTCCTCCTGATGCAACAACTGATAAATCAAATGCAACAACAACACCAACGGCTGCCATTGCAACTGCATCTTCAGATTATACTGCATTATATATTTGTATTGGAATTTTTATTGCAATTTTAATTATGTAAGCTTTTTCTTTTAAATGTGTTCATATTTAATAAATGATACTTTTAGAGCAATTATTCTTATTGTTTTACGGTGTGTTCAAGGACAATGGTGTTGTGGATTATTGTGCTGTCGAAAGAAAGAATCTGAAGAAGAAGGTCAACCACAAAAGAAATATAAATTTACAAGCTCAAAAGATGGTCCAAGTAAAATTGCTGATGCTCCACCACCTGCAAAAGAACCAGAAATTATGCAAGGATTAAAAACTGATGAAATTGTAAATCGAAGTGCCGATACCAAGATCACATTTGAAGGAAATGTTCTTCAACCAACTCAATCTCTTCCAACTGCCGATGAAAAGAAAGCAACGGATGAAGTTAAGAAGGAAGAAAAAAAGGATGAAAAAACTTCAAAATCTTCTTCCAGCAGTGGTCCAGAAACTAAAGAAAAGCCAACAAAAGAAGTTAAACCATCAAAGTAAGTGTTAGACATATATCTTCACTTTCGATAAATATATGTAAATTTTAGACGTCAACAAGCTCCAAATATGCTCTTGGTTGCTACAAAAGAAGATGATACTCAATCTGAAGGGCAAATTCCATCAAAACGTAAAACGAAAGTTGAAAAGAATCATAATGAACCTGCTCCAACAAAGAATGTTACCCTTGATCCTGGTACAAAAGGCCTTGCAACTGGAAAACCTGCCGCAACAACAATGAAAACTGGGCTCAAGAAAACTGAAGCAAAAACTGGTCTTCCAAAATCTGAAACCGAACTCGTCACAGATCAAGATCGTGCACCTGGTACAAAAGGTGTTTCTGCAACTCAAGTTGATAAAGTAAGTGATATTTTTTGGAGTACGGTAGCATGGGGGCTTTGATAATAGTTATGGTAACATGGATCTACTTGGAAGAGGTTACTGTAGCAGATGACACAATAAAGATTACTGTAACAATGATTTTATTGTTTCAGGGAACTTTGAATGTTGAAACTGGTCCAACTCAACAAACTCGAACAATGGCAACCGGTGCAGCAAAGGGAACAACCATGGCCCCAACCCAACTTGGAACTCAAACAACTCAAGGTGGTGCAACAACTGCCGGAGGCAAAACAAATTTTATGACTGGAGTTGGAAAAACTCGTGCAACTGGTCCAACACAAATTCCATCTGCGGATACAAATGAAACTCAAAATCCAACTGGTGCAACTGGAACAAAAACAAAACCAACACAATTTCCTACTGGTACAACTCAAATTGCAACAGGTGCAACACAAAAAACTGGTACAACTCAAGCTGCAACTGGTATGTTCATATTTTGATTACTGTATATCTATCTATCTTGATTACTGTAATAATTTAGGTACAACACAACGTGGTACAACAATGGCAACTGGGATGACCAAGCAAGGAACTGCACCAACTCAAGCTCGAACTGGTACTCGTCAAACAGGTGAAACTCAAAATCCTGAAGAAACCGATATCGATCCAACACAAGCTGGTAAAACTTCTGCTGGTGGAACTCGTCCAACTGTTGCTGGAACTCAAATGCCTTCTGATGCTGAAGCCGATCCAACTCAAAATCCTACTGCTTTTACTGGTGGTGAAATGAGAACTTCAAAAACCCAACTCGGCACTGCTGGAACCAAAACTCGTACAACTCAAAAACAAACAAAACGAACTGATGCTTAAAGTTATTATAAAATATATCTATTTTTTCTTTATATAATTTTAAATGTACTGTTTTCTTGATTGAATTGTATGTTCGATTACTGTAATTCTTCTATTTTTAATAAATAAATGCTTTTTTTAAAATTAGCGGCTTCTTCATCGACAAGTTGAAATTTAGGAAACATGCACGAAAAAGATTTAAATTTAATGTTTGCTCTTTAAACTTTTTAAACATTTGAAAAATGTGAACAAAAAGCGGCATATTTTGTTTACATTTTATTTCCTGGCTTGTCGGTTCCTTTTTTCTTTGCATTTAAAAAAACTTGAAAGAAAAAGCAGCACTTTTTCAAATAAAAAAATGTAGTTTAAACTATTTTAAATTTGTTTTTTCAAATATTAGTTTTGTTCTCCTTTTTATTTATCACTTTTAAGTAAAATTAAAGTATGATTTAATCGATTTTTGAGATACTGTATTTTGGATTTTAAACATTTTTGCAGTTTTTTAATGCACGAAAAGATGCAATTTTAGTGGCATATAAATTTCTTATTTCATTTTATACGTGGCACCTTTTCAAACACTTTTTCATTTTTTGACACAATTTTTGAATGAAGCCAAAAATGAATTCTTAGTTTTTTTTTCACACGTAAACTTCCAAAAATGTGTTTTTATTTTTGAAAAAAAGTCCAAATCTCCCTTTTTTCTCATTCATTTATATTTATTTCTTTTAGTTTTCTTTCAAAAGATTAAATAAAATTTTTGATAAATTGTATTATTTTCAAATTTTTTTATTGAATTTCTTTTTACTCGTGCTTTAATAAATGTGAAAAATTAAAAAACAAAAAAGTATAAGTTTTTCTAATTTTTTTAAACCCGATTTGCAACGATTAAAACAGGACCAAAATTATTATTACTTGAATCGTCTCATTCTTTTTCTTTTTTCTTTCATTTTTGTTGATTTGATTTTGAAGGGTTTTAAAGTTTTAAAAACCTGTTTTTTAAGACATCAAAAACAAATGTGATAAATAAAAAAGGGTTTTAATGGTTTTTGAAACAAACTATTAAGTGCCATTTTTAAACTTAACCAAAAACTCCGTAAATAAGTTGTTTGTCATTGGAAAGGAGAAATTTTCTTTAAAAAGTTCCAAATGAAATCATGATTCATCAAAAGTTTAACAGATTTTGCATATTACTGTAAAACATAAATAAACGGATTCTAAGAAATCAGGGGTTTTGATCACTGGTATGTTTGTAATTTTTCGATAACTCATGGTTGAACTTTATTTTATTACAAAATAGATTTTTTTTGTTTTTTCAATTTAAAAATATTTTTTGACAGATTTCTTTTATTTTTATTGAGAAAAGGATACATTTCAAATTTTTATAATGCCCTTCTTTGTCACGCAAAAACCAAAGCAAAAAAAAGAGGAAATGTCAATTTCAGGCTGGTCGAAAAAGAAGAAGTTGGAGTCACTTTCAAATTCTATTGTCTCAAATAAAAAAATGGTAGTGTCTTATTTTTTATTTTCTCTCTTTCTCCATTTTAGCTTTTTGCATTTTCCTTGAATGTCTTTCTCAAGTTTTTGGACAAAAATAAAACTTTTTTCCGCTCAATTTGTTGCTTCAAAAAAAGAAAAGAATGAAAGAAAACTAATTTTGCTTTGTTTTTATTTTCAAATGTCTCAAAAAGTATTTTTATATACTTTTTAGGATTTGTTTACGCCAAAAATGGGATGGAAAAAAGTACAGTATAAAAAGTGATATTTAGATTTTTGCATTGTAATTTTTGACATCTGCAACAAAAAATCGCCAGCCTTTCTCTTCTCTGATTTTCATCGTTTAGAAAAAAGCAAAACATCATTTTTGGCGGCATTTTTGATCAAAAAAGACATTCAAAAAAAATAAAGAAATTTCTGTTTTTGTCGGAGCACTTTTTTTATTGCCAAAGGTCGCGCGCTCATTCAATGCAAAGTGTTGCTTTTATTTTTTGATGCTGAAAAATGTGCAAAGTTTTTCTCTTGTCGATGTTGTAAACAATTTTTCAATGGAGAAAACTGAAAAACAGTTGTAAATCATCCAAATTCAATATTTTTTCTGGGAAAGTTTCTTTGCCTTTATGAAATTGGTTTATCGTAACCATTCTACAAAGGGCAGTTCCGGTATTAGTTTATAAGGCATTTCAAAACATTGTAAAGTTTCGATCTTATATTTTTTCGGTCATTATTCATTTTTTTCACAACTTAAAAATATGTTGTTCAATTTATTTTGAGTGTTTAAGTAAAGACATAAGTATGGTCTTGTTTGAATTTCTTTTTTCATCGCATTCTCTTTGTTACCTAAAGAAGCGTCAAAAATTTTTGGAAAAAATCGGTGAAATATTATTCGTTTTTGTTGGTTATAATTTTTCTTCTCGTTTTGTTAAATTTTAAAGCAAGATCCTTTTTTCAGGATTAAGGAAGCTACTTTTTTCCATCTTCGAAGTTTACCTTTTTCAATTATTTTTGCCATTTTTATGAGTCATATGAATTTTGAAATTCTTATGATTCAGTAAGAAAATAGTTTTTTAGCAATGAAAAAAGATACGGATGACTAGTAACTATTCATCGGTAAATTTAAATAAAGGACTATAGTACGCAAGAGAAAAAAAAAACAGTATAGTTCCTCACTAACAAAAAAATAGGAGAAGGAATATCCCGAAATTATACGTACTGTTTTTGTTTTCCTCGAGCAATACAAAATGAAAAAGGGCGGTGTTTGCAATTCAAAATTTATGAGTGCTGCTTGTTTTCATTATTTTTTTCGAAGCCTCCTCCTCCTCGTCGATTTTTTTCCCTCCTCATTTCTTTATTTTCGTTGTCCTTGATCAATTTTTTTGAATGAATCATTATTTTTTATGATCAAAAATGGCATGACTGTTTTTCTTTAATAGAACATGTTTAGTTCTTTTCCACCAGAAAAAAACTGTAACCATCGCTTCTTCTTTTCATTCAAAAAAGTTTTTGAATTTTAACTTTCTTTATATTTTTTCGCGTTCTTTTTAATCAATATAGATGCTTTACATCAATAATATTTCTCCTTGTTGATATTTGAGCTTTCTCTGTTGAGCAATCAAAAAAATAAACAACAAACTTCTTTTTTACCCTTTTGCATTCCATCATTTTCAATCCGCAAAAATCTCAATTTGAAACAAACGATTATTTAGAAAAATGAGTCAAAATCATTGCTTGAAAAATGCGGCCATTACAAGTTTTCATAATTTTTTTCTCACTTTTCCTACATTTTTTGTTCATTTTCGGTTGTCCCGTGTCTTTTCAAGCTTGTTTTTCAATAAATAAAACTGCACTCAAGCATATCAATGGCGGCAGCAGCGTGTGTTCTGTTTTTGTTTAACTAAATAAAAATGTGAGAGAGAAAGAGAGGGAAAAAAGAGGAAAGGTGGTGATGGCCCCGTTTTTGTTTGTTTCGATCCGTTATACGTTTTTTTTTCAAAAAATTCTTTTCTTTCTCGCCGCTTCAATTCAAGTAAGGGACGACCTAACGGAAAATATATATTTTTATATATTTTTGACAGAAGAGGAGAAACTTTTGTTGTTGCAAAACTCAAATACCCCGGACAATCATCAACCATCGGCCCCACCAAAAAAGAATGAGCAGCAGCAGAGGGAGGAAAATATCATCACATAACTAACATTAGCCAGCAGCAGCAGTAAGTAACAACAGCAGCAGCAACAACCATCTGTACAACATTTTGATGGAGAGGAAAAAGGAGGGAAAAAAGAAGGGAATTTACCGCAAAGAACTAATCAACAACACACAAAATAACATCATCGAAGCAACAGGCAACTGCAGCAGCAATAACGAAAAACAAATTGAAGCAGAAAAAAGCAGCTTCGATTTGGTTTTCGTGATTTTCTTAAAAATAAGCGGGAAACTTTTTTTTCAGTAAATTTAGGGTTTTTTAGAAAAACTTGAATTTTGTAGCTTAATTCATTAAAATAAGTAATAGATTACGGTAACAAAATTTAAAATCTTACAATTGTTTGATTAATTTTTAAAATTTTGCTGAACCTTTTTTGCTCCTTTTACAAACTAATCATAACTTTGTTTTTTGTCCATCTCGACCTTTATTTTTTTTTGTCATGAAACTTTTACTTATAAAAGCTCTTTTTTAAGGTTCTATTAAAACTATCAAAAACCCTATAATTATCTTATATTATCGCTGATAACGTTATTATATTTTTGTTATGTTCTTTTTCTTTTTTTTTCATTTCATTTTTGAGAGAGTATTGATTTCAATTAGGGCGTTTTTTTTCAATGAAACGAGAAAAAATCAAAGGCAATTGTTTGTTTGTGAAAGTGTAACTGATGAAATTGAAATGGAAACACAGCAGGTACATAAGGGTTAATTAAAACATGGTTCTATATAAAAAAATATATATATTTTTGTATGTTTATTTTGTGTTTTAGTAATTGAAAAATATTTTATTACTTTGAAGAAGACATAACTTCAGAGACCAAATTTTTCATTTATCTTTTATCTTTGTGCCCGTTTATTTCCCTTCAAAAAGTTTCTAAACGTTATTTATTTACCGATTCTTGATTTTTTTGCATGCTGCTGTTTTGGCTGTTGTTTGTCATATCTTGTTATATCGATACCCCCTTCTCATTTTCATATTTGGCCCTGAAAAATACTGCACTAATAAAATATAAAAAAAAAGTTTACGCCCCGTTTTTCCTCTCCCTTTCCCATAATTTTTTCCCCTTGACATGTCATAGAAATAAAAGTTTGAAATGAGTCAGAGCGATTCGATGTTGACTTTTTTTTTCTATCTATTTTATTTTGTTTTTGGGAGAAAAAAATAAAGAAAGAAAGCCTTGATGAAATTGATTTTTGTTTTGTTTTTGTTGTAATTAATATTTTTTTTGTTTTTTAATCCCTGGTTTAATTCGTGAATGTCGGAGTTTAATTGTGGTTTTTAATATTGTTGGTGACTTTTAATTTTTAATTTATAGAAAGTATACTGTAAAAAATGGCCATTGAAGTTCAACAAATTATTGAATTGGTTCTTTGTATCCTTTTGCCGGTAAGAAAATTGTCCTAATTTCGTTAAAATATAAAAATTGGCTTTATTTTGAAAAGTTATTTTTGTTCTAATTTTCTTTGCTTAAAACTGTAGCTTTAAACATACCGTAAAAACTATTACTGTATTTAATTTAAAGAAACCATTTTCTTATGCACAAAGCTTATTTAATTAATTTTTAATATTTTATTTTATAGCCTTTGGCCATCTTCATCCATGGCTCTGATTGCAATATTCATGTTGCTGTCAACATTATCCTTTGTAAGATTTCCGTAAATCATAATCGTACATAAAATAACAATTAATTAATTTTTCAGGCTTCCTTTTCTACCTTCCAGCAGGTTAGTGTTTTTTAAAAGATTTTTAGAGTTTTTATCCTTTTTTAATTAAAACAAGCAATGTTTATATTTGTTTAATACATGAACTTTGCTTGTAAAATTAGTGTGGAAAATTAATTAATTGTTGAAATAATTTAGTGATCCATGCTTTATGGTATTGTTTCTTCCGTGTTTAAACATCCCTCCATCCTCCAATTCAAACAACTCCAGAAAGCCTAATATTTTTTTGAAGAAATTTTTTATAAAGAAAAAATATCAGCCGTTTTGCCTCCAATTTTCTTAAAATTTGTTTAATCACCTTTTTTTCTGTATCAAAAAGAAGTAGTTTAATTTTTTACATCTGCCGTTTTTGTTTTATTTTTTCGTAATAATTCTTTTGTATACTTTTTTTTAAAAAATCAACGAAATTTTTTTAAAACTTTTTGATGCCTTAATTGAATGTCCTTTTTCTCTCTTTTATTTTTGCTTTTAATTTTATGGTAATGAAATAATAAAGCATTTAACATAAATCAAGGATTTATTTTCAACAAAAATTTGAAAACATAAGTTTATAATAAATAGAGGTATCTTGTGCTAAATTTATCAGGGTGTTTCATAAATTTTGTTGTTTCGAAGTCTGTATTTAATGTGTTTAATTTAATACCATTCTGCAATCAATTTGGCATCATTAAATAAAATGACCTTGTGATCTTAAGCTTGTAATAAATGCTGTTTTGTTTAAAAAAAAAGAGAAGAAAATTCGTTCGTATCTTTTATTTGATTTAAAAAAATGAAAAGTGAAGAATTTATCGTTTCTATTTCTTTTTTGGCATTTCATTTATATATTAAAAATTCAAAGAAAATTTGAGAAAATAGATATATTTTTAAAATGTTTTGTGATCGATTTTGCGAATTTAACAAAAGCTATCTTTTTTTTCTTTTTGCAGATATTTAATCGAAAGAAAAGATCGCAACTTTTAAACTTTTAAAAACACAGAAAGAGTCATTAGAACAAAAATCAAGATTTTGTGACATTACAGCGCTTTGAAAATTTGCTTATTGTGTCAACGCTTTAATGAAAGTGTTGAAACACATTCAAAAACATGTATAACAAATATATTTTTATTTAATTTTAAATACAAATAAATAATTTCAATAAATTAACAGTTCTTTGCCTATTCTTAAATTTTGCACTACCCATAATTTTTGTCTGTCAAATTTTTTCAAAGAATCCGATTTTCAATATCATCAAATGAGAATCCAGTTTTCTTTTTAGAAGTTTTTGAAGTTTTTGGGATTGTTTCTGCACGTTGCTTGATGGCTTTGTAATCAATTGGATCATCATTATGTACAATATCCTTAATCTAGGGCTTAATATTTATACAAAATTTTCAAAAATTCCTTACATCTTCTGTATCATTCGGTTCATCTTTATCTGCACTTAAATCATCGTTCTTTTCTTGATTTTCATCACCCTGTGAAAATTGTAAAGTACTTTGTGAATGTTGATTTAAAGCCGCATTCGCCATATCCGTATATCCTTTTGGGGAATAATAAAGTTTTTGAGTTAAAGATTTGCTAAATCTTTTCGCCATGTTTTTATATCGTAAACAACAAGTATTTGGGCCACATTCAACATAGCCAGGATTACATTGACAAGGATTTCCGACACATGGCATCGTTAATTGAGCTGTTGCTGGAAAATATCTCTTTTTGTGGCATGTACCCTTTTTGTGAACCCCAAAGAAAATTGGAAAAAATGTGCAAAAAGAAAAGGTGTTAAATTTTTGTTGGTGTTATTCAAAGTAAATATGGTGCAAATTAATAAAAAGTATATTTATTAGTGCAATATTAATATTAAAATCTTTTAAGAAGGTTTTGTGCCCGTGTAAGTATTAGCTAATAAAATTAAAAAAAGGTGTTAGTGTGTTAAGAAAATTGATGAAATGAAAGTTAAAGTTTTTGTTTTTTAACTTTTTTAGAAGCTTTGGCTTTGAGGGATTTCAGCTTGAGTTTTGACTTACTGGCAGAACTAACACATGCAGAATCACATTGCGGCATCTTAAAAATTATCTTTTTAAAGAATGCCATTAAACGGAGAAAAACTTACACATGCAGGAACACAAGTTTTAATTGCAGGCATTTGTAAAGCAAGTGTGGCACCGCCATTTCCGCACATTGCTGGACAATTCATGCCACAATTACTACAAACACAATCTCGTTGACATGCCGGACGACAAACCATTGGACATTGTTGTTGGACTTGAATTTGAACTTCAAAAGCTTGGATGCACTGGGGTGAACAACTTGGATAACCTTAAATATGCCATGACATTGGATAAAGTATCAAACGAAATGTGAAAGCTTACATTGTTGGGGGCAATTTGGCACAAATGATTTCAAACAATTGGAATTACACAAAGGCATGCCTGAAGTTAATTAAGATCGAATGTTGGAAAAAATAATAATTAAATAATTACATGGTTGTACGCATTGAACCTGATTTGTTTGAACTTGTACAGGAACTACGGTATATTGATTAACGCAAGAGTTGGTGCACATCGGTCTACTGAAAATGTTAAATTTAAAACAAACTAATAAAATTTGCATAAAAGTTACCATTGCTGAGGGCAAAGATTAATTTTCGACACACAAACAGGTGAACAAGTTGGCCGGAAAAAGAAAAATTATGTGTATTTTTAATTTGAAAAAGGAAACAAATTTCTTACATGCAAGCAGCATCACATTGTTTTACCGGAAGGGAAAAGGTTTGGACTTGTGAAACTGTCATTCCATTGTTATTGTTGTTACACATTTGAGGACAATTGTTGCCACAATTATTACAAACACAGTCTCTTTGACAAGCAGGTCGGCAAACTTCAACACAAGTTGGTTGATTTCGAATTTCATAAGCTTTAATGCATTGAACAGAACAATCTGGTTGGCAAGCCTTTAAAATTACATTAAAAGTTGATAGATTTGGTAAATTAAAACTAAAATACCTGAACACATGTTGGCCGAACAGTAACTAAATTAGCTTGAATGCATTGTGGAGAGCAAGTTGGAAAGCATTGTTGTGGACAGTTTGGTACAATAGCTTTTATGCATTGAACATCGCAATTTGGCATGCCTAAAATGTTTTCAAAATTGCAGTTAAACTTGAAAAATTAAAAAATTTACAAGGTTGTACGCATTGAACTTGATTTGTTTGAATTTGGATTGCATTTAGACAAGTTGGCTGACATGCAGGCATACATCTCATATCACATTGTTGTTGAACTTGAACTTGAACTGCTTGTAAACATCGCATATCGCATTGTGGTTGGCATTGCTGTAAAATTAATTGCATTTAAAATGATTGTTTATCCATGTACCGTAATCAAATAAACAAACTTGAACGCAAGTTGGTTGGGGTGGTGGAATGGCGACTTGAAAAGCCTGTACACATGATGGTAAACAGCTTGGCATACAAGCATCAACACAAGCATATTGCTATAAAAAAATTTGTTAAATACAACGTTTAAAAAATATTGCACAGTAAAAAAGGATATTGTTTGTGAAATGTTCAGAAGGAATGTTAAAGTGTTCCTACCTGAACACAAGCAGATGTACACATAGGTTGGCAAATTGGTGTACATGTGGCTTGCATGGGTTGAATAATTTGAGGACAACCCCCACAACCACAACCATTATTTGTGAGACATTGGGAACAGCATTGCCGTTTTCGTCGAACTAAAGCTGCTTTTAGAGTTGCCAATCTTGATTCATATGCTTTATGTGTAAGGGCAACCGTTTGTGGAGATAAAACATTATTATCTGCATAACCGAAATAAGCTAATCCGAAAAGTGACAAAATAAGGCATTTGATAATGGCCATGTTTGAGGAAAACTAAAATTTAAACCAATTAAATTTAGCAAATAATCATGGAAACTGTAACCACGAATAACGGATTAAAGTCAAAAGACAAAAATCAAGAATATACAAAAAAGGTGTGTCCTTTGATCTCTCTCAACAAACAACAACAACAATATCTTCGAATGACTACTTGACATTTTTATGCAAACAAATTCTTTCTCTCCCCCGGCTACGGGATTTTCATTTGTTTTTTTTCATCCTCCTTGTTTAAAAATGTGTCAAAAACGGTTTCTTACAACAAGTGGAGAAATAGCAGCGAAAAAAATATCTCAAGCAAAAAATGAGCATGACATTGATCCATAAGGAATAAAAAAAGGGAGAAATCGGGAGACAAAGAAACGAAACAAAAGTGACAGGTCAAAGCTCATTTTTTAAACAAGAGAGAAAATACATGGAAATTGAAAGTGGAAGAATGAATGATTTTTACTAAATTCTTGAAAGCTTATATATCCATGACTTTTGATTTTTTTTTCTCAAAACTGTCTGTTTTTTATGAAAGCAGAGATAAAAAAGATATTTGACAGTAGACCAGATTTGGAAAATTTTGCAAGAGCGAAAATAAAATGAAAAAAACTATTTTTTTATTGACTTCCAAAGACATCGAAAAAATTACATCTCTGAACAAGAAAGAAAAGCTAATTCGGAAACACATTTTTTCATTCCAATTTTTAAATTGTTATGTATTTTAAGAATGAAATTACTGTAATCATCACTGGTAATGGTAATAATTTCATTTTAATTTGTATTTTTAGTTTAATTAATTTTTAGCGGTTTATTAATTATTAATTAAACTAAATATTAACTGAATTTGCAAATGCTTCTTTTAACCTTTTCGCCCAAATTTGAGATTCATTATCTGCGATGATTTCAACAAGTTGAGCGAAAAATAAATGTTATGTTTCTGGTTCAACGCTTTTATCACAAATGTTAAAAATGATTACTGTAATAAACTTTCACCAGCAAAAAAATTTGCGATTTTAGAAATTACGTTGTTGAACATTGTTTTTTGCTTATGTCCGATAACGTTTGTTTAGTATTATTAGTGATTATGATTGTGTAAGCTTTTTATGAAACATCTCCGTTGTTTACTTTTATCGAATTTGGAGATCAATCTAGTTTATTTATTCTTCAAAGCAGCAACAAAATGAAGATAAAAACATGACAGTTTACGAAGAACAAAAAATAAGAGAAAAAATAGGGGGTTTTTGTTCAAAATTTTGTTTGAATTTTACAAAACCTGTTTATCCTTCCTTTCAATAGATTAGTTTTATTTAAATTATAGAAAAAATTAAACATGAATTATTTTAAGAAATGTTTTAACGTGTCTTGACGATGCATTAAAATCATTTCACGCTAAAAATTTGCATATCTATGAAAATTATGACATTTAAAATATTTACCTTTTTTCTGCCAAAACCGAAACCACCCCCCATTCCACCAAATCCTCCGCCACCGCAACCACACCCACCTCTCATGCTGTAAAAAGATACTGTAATAAAAATTTTACAAAAAGGTATTGCTTACCACATGGGCATACAAACTGGTATACAGCATCCGCAACAACTAACAATTGGAGGCGGGATCATTGGAGTGCAACAAATTGGAGGCTAAAATTTGCATATTTATGGAATCATGTGTTTTTTAAATTTACTGGAATTGGAACTGGAACTGGTACTGGAATTGGGATTGGAGGAGGGATCATGGGTCCACAGCACATTGGAGGAATAATACCACAGCACCCGCCGAATCCCCCACCAAATCCGCCTCCAAATCCTCCAAAGCCGCCACCGTAACCCCCAAATTGCCGTTTTGTTCTTAACGCGACAGCAGTTGAAGTTGCCAACGTAGAATCATTTGATTTGGAAGACGTATTTGAATGATCGTCAATTGTTAATGAAGAATATACTGGACTCTTAAAACATAAAAATTTTAGACAAATTCAAAAATCTTAAAAGCCTCCTTACCAAAAAACTAATCATTTCTTTCCCATTAATACTGTAACCAAAAAAGGCAATAAAAGTTATCAAAATTCTACCAACCATTGCTGTTTTTCGTAGAAAAATAACAGAATGGTTCTTTTACAAAATTCTGGAACCCAAAACTTTCTATTAAAACAATATTTTAAAGTCCGGTTAGATATATTTCCCTCCCCCATTTTATCCCAAATAGACTATATTTACATTATCCGTCTGGATCTATACCATCTTTGGAAAAACAGTAAAAGGAAAAAATGTGTCAAGTGTTCAAGTTCAAATATGAAAATTGAAAATAAAAATGCAAACAACGAGTTTCGACATTTCAAAATTGTTCACTTAATAAAACGGCTTTTTTTTAAACTTACATATTTTTTAGAAGGAACTATCAAAAATTTTAAGGCAAGTGTTTTTGAGTTGAAAAGGCCATTAAAAAAATAAATTTTATTGTACACCAAATTTTTACAAATAAATTTTTTACAAATTTCAAAAATTAAAAAGAATTAAATAACAGAATCTTCAAACAGTTTCAACTGTACAGTACTTGGCCATGGATTATCACCACCGATTAAAAATTGCATTCGACAAATATTATGAAATTCTCGTTGCCTCTGGGCAAAATGATACATTGCTTCAATTGCAGACATAATTTTTGTATATTTTATTGCCCCCGATTCAATACCGTAATTATCTTGTTCATGTTGAAATAAAATATTTGCATAATATTCTCTTTGATCTGCTACCGTATGCTGGGCTTGAGGGGATAATTCTGGGATCGCTTAAAAAAGGAAGAATGTTTTGTTTATTTTTGAACATAGTTTCACTTTTACCTGGATTACAAAGTGCAATTGCTTTTGCTAAAACGTATTCTTCTGTTGTAATTTGGGATCGTTCAATTGGTTCAATGCATCGACAAAAGCATTCCTGCTCAAGTCGATTCTTTTCTTTCATGCATTTCATTGGCGCACAACCATTTGGTAAAGTGATAGTATCAAAATGGCATTGATATGAATAAAAAACTTGTGTGAAAATTGCCAACATCAAAGCAGAATGTTTAAGAATTATTTCCTTAAAATGGGGGCTAGGAATGCTTAATTATCAATAAAAACAAACCATATCATTTTCATCCAAATCTTGAATACCTGGAATTAATCGTGCAGTATCAATGCATAAAATAATATCAATCAATAAATACAGTTTTGCTTTGGTATGTTTTGATAACATTGAATATTTATCAACCTTTGAAATTTCGACTTCTTTTTTCATTAAATCTTTTACAGTTGACGAAAATAACTCCGAAGGGTTGTAATCCCCGCTTTCTCTCAAAACGAAAAGTTTCGTTTCCAAAAATATTAAATACTGTAAACTTTTGTTTCTTTCAACACTCACTACCGTAAGCAACTTCGGAATTTCGGATTCAATCTTTGTTTTTGAAAATACTCGATTTTGATGTTTTTTAATAAAACCTTGAATTTCAGACACATTTGAACCGGGTGGAATTGTAACAGAATTTGGATTCATTCCAACTCGAAGACATTTATCCAAACGACAAAATCGGCATCTTTTCAAATCTTTGCAAGTTTCATTATTTTTGCAAATATAATTTGCTGCTGTTAAAATGGATCGGCGAAAAAATGTTTTGCAACCACTGCAAGATGGAGTATCTAAAAAAAGAGTTTTGTACTTTTGTCAAACATAAAAGGTCAAAGATTAAAAAAGGTGGTAATTTTTTTTCAGTTTTGTAAAAAAAATGTTTCTCGGAAAAATTACTACTACATTTTACTAAAATTAATTTTAGTTAAAATTAAAAATGTTTTTATTGCACTTTTAAAATTGTTTAATTATAGAATCGAATTCATTTTAAAGCTTACTGTAATGATGACATCTAGCTGGGGCACCACAAACAAAACAAATCGATGGGGGATTAAATTTATTAAAAACTGTAATTTCGCCGCCACAATTGCTGCTGCCGCTGGAAGAAGATGAGCTATCACTTGTGGAAGGTGATAATGAAAATGAATGATTTGATGGTGATAAACTAAAATTTTCATTGCAGAACATATTCAAATTCGACGAATCATGGTTTTAAAAAACATTTAGTAAAAACAAACCAAATCTCTTTTTTAATTGGCTTAAACTTAAATTCAGATTCTAAAAGAAATTCCATCTTTTTCTTTCGATAAACAAAAATGGATAAAAATTAATTTATAAAATTGAATAAAGCAAAATAATAGCAGCTTTCAGAGTTAACTTTTTTTTCTTTTGAATAAAAAAACTTTTTTATTTTCCTTTTTCCCATAGCAGAAAACGTAGAGTTTGTCCGTCCAATAAACACATTTTTTATAAACACCCATATTTTACACGTGAAAACTTTAACAGCAGCAGCAACAGGAAGATGAAAGAGAAATGTGCTACAAAAATAAATGTAAGTGAAGCAGCCAGAAAGCGAAAAATGGTTGACTCGTCTTATAGTACAGATAAACACATACTACAAAAGAATTTTAGAAAAAAATAGAACTTACTCGAATATTTACATAATAATAACTGGTAATTATTTTAAAGGTAAGCTTAACTTACTAAGCCTAAATATAACAAAGCAGGTGCATATCTTTTACAATACTACCGTAATCAATTAAATAAAAATTTCAAAAAACTAAAACAATCTTGAACAAAAATATTCACATTATAAAATTTATTCGAATTCTACTAATATAAATGCAAAAACAATACAAAACAGTAATCAATTACTTATATCATCTTAAAAGCTTAAGGTGATAGTTAAACTTCACCATCGATTTTTGAATCATTGTCAGATTTGAGATGAGCATGAACAATAATTCCATGATAATTTGGTCCACTTGTTCTTCGATGAAGTTTATCCAAATCACGAAGAAATTCTCGAGCTTTGCAAAAAAGTTTTCTTTCATCCAATGACATTTCAGAATTTGGACATTCAATTGCATCATCCGATTTACCATATCTATGCACAAAAATTTTCTCTAAAAAAGTATAAAGTTACAGTAACATACATAAATTTAAAATAAAATATGCTTACTGTTAGGAAAGATTAACCTAAAATCACCATTTATCATAATTCTTGCATACAAACATTTCATATCCAAAATATTTCTGCCTTCAATTCGGGGAACACGCCCGGCAATAATTTTCAAAGCTTTACAAATATGTTTATAATAACCAGGAAAATGAAATTCAAGCTGTTCAAGATTTGAATATTCATTAAGTGTTCTTGAAGTTGTAATAGGTGACGATAATTCATCTGGGAGAAGTTGATTAGCTATTAATGGAGAGCTTACAGTAACCTAAATATAAAAGATGTAATTTATGTACAGTACTGTATGTAAGGTAACTTACAACTTGTTTAGAACCTTCCTTCGAAACATGAAAAATATATTTAACAAAATGATGACCAGATGTTGATTCACGATCAAGAGCTTCATAAATAATTTCAGTATCTTTTTTAATAATAAACTAAAAACAGGGTTTTAAAGAAGAGTTAAAATTCAAAAAAGACATACCCTTCCTCGTGCAGGACTAACAAAAATAAATGGAGCCAATTCTTTTCGAGATGGTAATGGCCATGGCAAAGATGCTAAAGGGGATTCACTTTTACAAGGTGGAGTATTTTCTTGATTGAAAGCTTTGTTAGCAAAAGACTTTTCTGGATCCATTGGTGATGACATTGGAGAAAACATTTTTAAATTGATATCAATTTTGCAGCGTTGACAACTTCCATCAACAATAAGTCGATGCTTGCATGGTCGAATTGGACTTTTTCTTGAAATGCTTTGTTGTCTTGAAACTCTTGAACTTGTTCGAGCAATTCGTGGAGATGGAGTAGATCGAGTAGGGGTCGGTGGAGAAGGAATTGGTGGAGTAGGAGTTCGTTGTTTGGGTGAAACTGTATAAGTTCGATTAAGATCATCACAAGCATCATTTGAATCTTCTTTAGGCGCTTTAGGCTTTTCAGCAACAGGCTTTTTGTGTCTTTTAGGACTTGAAGAAAGACAAAATCTAACTTTTTTACAATCTTGTACAAAATGCTCTGAAACATTCTCATTCTGTGGTTCATCAGTTACTGGAATTTCAATAATCGGTACATTTTCTTTCTTACTAAAAAATAAAGAAATTTTAAACTTTGTAAACATATTTATAACAAAAACTTACTTCAGAAAACTATCATCATTTTCATCAGTTGTATCCATGAATCGTTTAAACATAATTTTAGAGCTTTTTCTTCCTTTTTGTTCGTTGTTATACATGTATGTTGCTCCTTCAGAAATACAAGTTTCAATTTCTCTTGTAGTATGATTGTAAGACTAAAACAAAAAAGATGAATAATCTACAAACAAAGATAATACAAATTTACCACTGAAACCTTTTGTTTTTGTTTTAAATAATTCATTGCAAAAATACTGCAAATAATAAAAAGAATTTGGATACAAAAGGTACAATTTAAAAAAATTAAGTTAGTAAAAAATTTTGTGAAGCTTTTTGCAGCAAAATTTAATTCGATTGCAAAAAATTGCGCGATTTTTTTCAGTTTTGGCAAAATGTGTTTTAACGATTCTTTTCATGCTTTGTTTGTGAAGGATACTGTAACTGCAGATTTTTTCTGTTCGTAAAATCATGCACTTTTTTCACTGTTATTATTTATTCTGTTTATTAAAATTCAAATCATCAAAAATCATTGATGAAATTAATATGATGACTAACAGTCTTCAATATTTCATTGTTTAATGTTTATTCAAAAATGATTTGCTTCTTGTAATAATCTCTTTTTTTGAGACATTGGAAAACGTAGAATTTTTTCTCAAAGAGGAGACAAAAAGAAGAAGAAGAAAGTCAACAATAATAGTAGTACAAAAGAAATCAAAAAACCGGAAGGAAAGAATCAATCTGAGATTACACAAAAAAGAAGGAAGAAAGACATTGTATCCGTTGAAAAAAATTTAAACAATCAAATATAAAATTTATATTGGAAAAAAAGAAATCAAGATAATAATAAAAAAAATGCTCATGTCCAAGTTTGAATAAAAAGCGAAAATGAAAAAAACTAGTTGTTACAATTTCATTTTCAATTCTTTTTTGCTGCAAAAAATGAAATCATTGCGCAACTTGATCGAATGATGAAAGATGATACGTGCATGTCTGAAAAGTCAGATTTTGATTTCGGAAATAAATAGATAATTCAGATTTGAATAATAAATTCTGTTTCTTAAGCCTATAACGAACAAATTTATTACTTCTTTAAAAAGCAAGAAATTTAGATGCTTCAAAAAATGAGCAATTTCTACAGTACTTCAACAAAATAATAATTATTACTGTAATATTTTTTTAAAAATTAATTAAGCAAAAACAAAAAAGGTCTTCAAAAAACAACTATGGTCACAAAACGGAACAACTTTTTTAAAATTCGTGAACACATTTTTTCAATGTTTGCTTTTCATTTTTTTGCACTTCATTTTTTATAAACAAATACTTTTTTTGCGTAAAAAAACTATCTTCTTCTTCTTATAGTTTTTACGACGATGATCCACTCATATATTTGCTTTCTGCAGATATTTTTTAAAATAAAAAAATGTATTATTTTAAGCTTAAAAAAAGTTATCGGAGAAGCATTTTTTTGGAAGGTGAGAATAAGAAGAAGAAGAACGCGGATTTTACTTTTAAAAGAAGGTACAAAATGGAATCGAGAGTAAGTAAATATACGTATGTATTTACTTGACTCCTGGCGGAAGCATGTTCATCCCCAAAGGAAAGGGACTACACTAATCCATCCATTTTCTGAATGATGATTATTGAAAGAAAACGGAAAAGAAATTGCAAGTGTGTTTGCATGAAAAAGAATCATCCACTTTACGCTAACAAGAATAAACTTTCAAGGAGGAGAAAAATGGGTGGAACTTTTTGGAAAAAAAGAACATCATCGAATATAAAAGGTAATCAAGGAAATCGAAATAAAAGTATATCTTTTTGGTCTTCTTCTTCTTCCTGCAGTGCTGAAGACAATGTTTCGTTCATCCACTTTTATTTTTGCTATTTTTGTTTTATTTTATACTGTAGATGCTGTAAGTTTTTACTTTTTTCATAGCAATATTTTTTACCTTTACCAAATTTATAGAATGCCGTAGTTCGTGGTAGACGTCAAAATTGTGGTTCTTCGGGTTACTGTGGATCCGTTTGCTGTTATCAAGTTGTTAGAAATTTGCATTTTTTTAAGTTTTTCGGGTTTTTTAAACTTTGTATTTTAGCAAGCACAACCCCAACAGTCTCAATGTACATGTACCCCAGTTCAACAAGATCCATGCTGTGTACCCCAACAAGCCGCAACAACCCAAGCCCCACAATGTACATGTACTCCAGTCCAACAAGACCCCTGTTGTAGACCCCAACAACAGCAATCTCAATGTGTATGTACTCCCGTACAACAAGATCCTTGCTGCCAACAGGTCCAACAACAACCTACTTGTGTATGCACCCCTGTCCAACAAGATCCCTGCTGCGTTCAGCAAGCCCCAACCACTCAATCTCCATGTGTTTGTACTCCCGTTCAACAAGACCCTTGCTGTAGACCCCAACAACAACAAACCCAATGTGTATGTACTCCAGTTCAGCAAGATCCCTGTTGCCAACAGGTTCAACAACAACAACCTCAATGTGTTTGCACACCCGTAAGACAAGATCCCTGTTGTCAACAAGCTGCTCCCACTCAATCTCCATGTGTCTGTACCCCAGTTCAACAGAACCCTTGTTGTGCAATGCAACAACCCGCTACCACCACTTCTCAACCATTAAGAATTAATATTCAAGTAATCCATGTATTTATTTATTATTAATATTTACACATACCTTTTGTAGATCCAATGCCCCCAACAATGCCAACCTTCTTGTACCCCACAATGTGCCCAACAAAATATGCCTGCAACAACAACCTGTGCAGCAAATAATTGCCAGTGCCAACCCGGATACGTACAATGCGCACAACAACAATGTTGCCTTCGTTATCGACGCCGTCTTCGTCGATCAATTAAAGCTTAAATAAATTTTTGACACCGCGTTTTTTTTGTACAAAAATGGAATATTGTTTTCTGATTTATTTTTTCCTTTAAAATGAATGGTGATTTCAACTTTGTTGAATATAATATGTACTGTAACCAATAAAATTAAATAGTTTTAAATTTTTTTGTGGCAAAAAAGTGTATTTATTTTGACAAAAACTGAATTAAGCCGACAAAAATCAAAATATAATCAAGTCCATAAAATTGCAAATTATTCAAAAATCTTCCCTTTCTTCTTATTAAATTTTCATGAGCTGAATCATACAATTCTTTCCCAAATTTCTTCCGTTCTTGAATGAATTTATTTAATCGAAAGCTACCGTATTCACTGACATCCATTGGTCGGTCAAGGTAAATGGCTTTTAACTTCCGAATTTTATGTCGATAATTTTCATTGTTAGCAACCTAAAATGACTTGATTTGTTTAAGCGATTACGGTAGAAGAACGAACGGCTGTAAGAGTTTCAACGATTTTATCCGGAGATAATTGATATTTACTCAACACAAGTCCAATTCCAAGTTTTAAACCAAATTTAGCATTGTAAGATTGTTCTGCTAAAAGGGGTAACAAAACAACTGGAACTTCTGCACAAAGAGATTCTTTTAAGCTAAAAATAATATAAATTTGCATAATTAAGTTGCACGTAATTGCCTTTTAAGACCACCATGTGTAAGAAAGACTTTAGTTTTTGGATGGGAAAGGATTGCCATTTGTGGAGCCCATTTTGTAAAGCGAACATGTGATTTTGCATTCTTTGGAAAATCGCCATTCCATGAAAAAATTATTCGATATTCTGTCATTTGATTAATTGCTTCAATGAAAGAATTTCGAACATTTTCAGGGGCATAATCCCACAGAACTTGACTGCCAAAAGATATGTAAATAGTTCCTTTACTCTTTGGATCTTCAATAAATGTCTTCCATTCGGTTGGAAGGGTTGAATTTATAACTTTACTGGCACTTTTACAATTCGATCCGACCAATAACAAATCATTTCCTTCTAATTTTTAGATTAGCTGTTATTTAATAATCCAAAACATACCTGTAATTGGATTTCCAAGTCGATCAATGTGCTCCCCAAGTGTGAAATAAGCTCCTTTAAAAAACCTTTCCATGCTTGCACCTGATAACAAAAAATTTGTAGTTGGTACCGTAACCCAATTCATTAAAAAAACTTCTGAAAAATTTTCCAAAAATGAAACAAATCTATCAAAAAATTTTGATGGCTTGTAAAAATCTGTTGGCTTTGATGGAAGAACTCCAAACAAACAATCTGAGGATACGAAATTTCTGCCTAAAATATAATAAATTGTTAGCATTTAATTTATGCAAATTAAAGGCTGACTTAAAGAAATCATTGATTGATACCAAAAACTTTGAACTGTTGGAGAATAAATTAAATATGGGACATTTTGCCGTTCTTTAAGAATATCGGCAGCAGCCATTCCATGCAAAGTAAAAAGTTCATCAACAATAATAAGATCGTATTTATCCGAGAGGGTTTGAAAAAACTAAAATACTGTATTTTGAGCTATCCATCATATAAATAGTCATTGTTCGTTTGTGTGTGCGTGTATTTTTATTTTTCATTCACAAAACAGAATGAAGAATAAAATGTGCAGAATTTGCATGGAATACTCAATTGAAGAAGAAATGATAAATTAAACATTCATTCATATATTTTCAACTGTTGTTGTAGCGGTTGTATATTTCTTTGCTTTGAGCTTTACGTTTTCCGGCGGACGTATAGCTGTGATTTTTAGCTGGCGCAAGTGATTATTAGCTCTGCTAATATTTTGCTTCCAAATTTTGTTTCACGTACTTGGACGTGTAAAATCACCAAGACCTACCTCCGGTAAATCTGGAGCATTTAATCGATTATTTCATATCTTTAAATACATACAAAGCCTTTTGCACAGTAAAGTGTGATATACTGAAAAATGCCAAGGAAAAAGATTCAACGAACACCCTCCGAAGAAGCACTTCACCAAGCTGAAGTAAAGCGGAAAAATGCTGAATGTCAAAGAAGAAGACGATCAGAACGGACAGAACAGGAAAAAAGAGTTGAAAATGGACGACAAAAGAGACGCATGGTTGAAAATCGCCAACAATTATCAGAAGCTGAAAGAGAAGAACAAAATTCTGTAAAACGACAAAGAATACAAGAACAGCGATCGCAGTTAACAGAAGCGGAGAGAGCTGAACGTAATGCTGAACAAAGTCAAAGAACACAAAATCGTAGATCTGCTTTTAGCGATCAAGAAACTCGAGCTGAAAGAGCTGCAGCAAGGTTGCGAATGCAATTAAGAAGAAATACAACAACAAAACTTTGTGCAGCAGGTTTTGAAGTTGATGATAATGGTGAACAACATTATGGTGGACCTATGATTTTTGTTTGTGATCACTGTGGCGCAAGACATTTCGATAATGAGAAAATTTCAAATAAAGGTTTATCATTTAGCAGTTGCTGCCAACATGGAACTATTAGATTAGATATTCCCAATTATCCTGAAGAATTAAAACCCCTTTTCGATCTTGCTGAATTTAGGAAAGATATTCGAGTCCTTAATAATGCACATTCTTTTGCCTCATTTAATGCAGATGTTGTTAATTTTGGTGTTAATCGACCAGGCCCTTATGCTTTTGTTGTTCAAGGACAAGTATATTATCAAATTAATACATCCATAATAAATGAAGATGATCAACCAAAAAGTCATGGTCAATTATATATTGTCGATCCAGAAGAAGCAGCAGAAAATCGATTGAATACATTTAATAAATTGAATCCCGACATTGTTAAAAAGTTAAGCACAGTTTTAGCACAAATTAATGAACAAGGAAAAGCTTTTAAAATGCTTTATGAAGAAGTAGAATTAATAAGAGAAACTGCGGAAGCAATGGGACTTGAACCTCCAAGTTTATCATTGCATTTTGGAATTAAACCAGGGCAAGATAAAAGAAGGTTTAATTTGCAGGCATCAAATGAAGTAGCAGCAGTTTTTGCAACAAATGACGACGGTGAAATTCCTGATTCATATGTCACAATTTACGATAAAGATCAAAAAGTACTCAAGACAGTAAATGCAATGGATCCAAATGTCGAACCTTGGCTTTATCCAATATTTTTTCCAACAGGTAAAGGAATCTGGCATCCAGATCTTAAAAAAATAAATTCTAATAAAAGACTGACAAGAAATGCATATGCAAAATACATGATTTCTATCAGAGATGGTGAATTTAATGCAGTTTTGCATGGTGGAAGATTGTTTCAACAATGGTTGGTTGATACAGCTTTAAAAATTATTAAAGATAGGGTAAATTATTTAAAATCTCATCAAAATCAGCTTTTGAGAGATTCTTATGCAAATATTGATGAATATATGCAAAAAATTAAACAAGATAACAATGCTCAATCGATTGGCGCTAAATTCATTTTACCATCATCTCATCCAGGTTCCCCGAGAAATATGGAACAACTTTACCAAGATTCGATGGCAATTGTTAGAAGATATGGTAAACCAGATTTATTCATAACAATGACATGTAATCCAAATTGGACTGAAATCGCAGAAAATTTATTGCCTGGACAAACAGCTTCTGATCGGCCTGATTTAGTTGCAAGAGTTTTCAAGCAGAAAAAAGATCATTTAATTAATTTAATTACAAAAGAGGGTTACTTTGGAAAATGCAAAGCTTTTGTTTATACAACAGAGTTTCAAAAAAGAGGTTTACCCCATGTTCATTTATTAGTAACTTTAGAAGGCGATTACAAAATGAGAACTGCGGAAGTTATCGATCGTTATATCAGTGCACAACTTCCTGATCCAGAACTTTATCCAAATTTATATAAATTAGTAGTAGCACATATGGTTCATGGTCCTTGCGGGGAAAGATGCATGAAAGATGGAAAATGTTCTAAAAAATTTCCAAAGGATTTCCAAGACGAAACAACAATTGATGAAGATGGTTATCCAACATATGCCAGGCCAGATAATGGTATTACAGCAACAAAATCGTCTGGATTTGTAATTGATAATCGAGATGTTGTCCCACATTGCCCTAATTTACTTATTGAATTAAACTGTCATATTAATGTTGAAGTCGTATCCTCCATTAAAGCTGTAAAATATCTCTATAAATATATTTTTAAAGGACATGATTCTGCAGCAATTAAAATTGTTGAAGGTGAAGTAATCTATGATGAGTGCTCATCATTTTTAGATAGTAGATACATGGGTGCTGCTGAAGCATGTTGGCGAGTTTTGGGATTTGAATTGCACGACCATAGTCATTCCATTATCCGATTACCAGTTCACCTTCCAGGGGAACAAAAAGTATCATTTGTAGATGCAAACAATGAAGATGAACTTCAAGCAGCAATGGATAAAATGTCACAACTAATGGAATATTTTGAATTAAATAAAAGGGATCCAAAAGCACGGGAACTTTACTATCACCAAATACCAGAAAATTATACTTGGAAAAAAACAAGTGCTCAAGGTGAACCAAAAAAGATGCAATGGAGTGAAAGAAAAGCACATTTCAATGTCATCGGCAGAATGTATACAGTATCCCCAACAAATCAAGAACTGTTTCATTTGAGAATTTTGCTTAATCATGTTAAAGGAGCAACGAGTTTTGATGATCTAAAAACTATAAATGGTGAAGTTTGCCAAACTTTTGTACAAGCATGTTTAGAATTAGGTTTAGTTGAAGATGATGCAGAATGGGAAAGAGTTTTAAATGAAGCAAAAGATTCATTATTGCCATATCAAATGAGAATGCTTTTTGTTCGACTTTTAATTCATTGCAATCCTTTAGCTCCGCAAGATCTTTGGGAACAATTTAAAGGTGACATGGCAGAAGATTTTGTAAAGAATATGTCAGAAATGAATATGCCCGAAGAAGTTGCAATTAAAAAAGCATATCGAGAAATTCAAAGATTGTTTGAAAGAGAAGGCAAAAGTTTAGCAGATTTTCCCACAATGCCACAAAATGTTGCATTTGATGAAGATTATGATATTTATGATCCTACTCACGATCAAGAAATTGGAGATCAAATGCATGATGTCATGAATGACTTGCAAAAAGAAGTCGTTAAAAAAGTTCGAGAAGCAAGTACAGGTGAAAGCGATCAAAAGCTTTTTTATCTTGATGGTCCTGGAGGATCAGGAAAAACATATACTTATAAAACTGTTTGGCATTTGCAAAGAGCATTAGGAAAAAAAGTAGCTACCATGGCTTTTACAGGAATTGCTGCAATTTTATTGCCAGAAGGAAGAACATGTCATAAAACATTGGGATTGCCTGTACCAATATATTCAGATTCAAATTCCAGTATTACCAGGAATTCGAAACAAGGTAAATTACTTTTAGAAACAGATGTTTTTGTTTGGGATGAATCACCAATGGCACCAAAATATGCACTTGAAATTATGGATCGTCTATTGAGGGATTTAACTGGCATTGATGAAGATTTTGGTGGCAAAATTTTGCTTTTGGGAGGTGATTTCCGTCAACTTCTGCCGGTTCGTAAAAATGGAACCAGATCCGAATGTCTAAGTTTATCTATTAAAAATTGTAATCTCTTTGAAAAATTCGATAAAATTTCATTGCAACAAAATATGCGTGCAGATCCTGATGAACTTGAATTTGCAAATTATTTGCTAAAAATTGGAGAAGGAAAAACCAATGATGAAAATGATAATATGGAATTTCCAGAAGGTTTTGAAGTTGAAAATGACTTGGTCCAAGAAGTTTACGGCCAATTAATCCAACAAAATCGGTTTGAAGATGCAGCAAATTCTGCAATTTTATCTGCAAGAAATGCCGATGTTGATGAATTAAATAAAGAAATTGTTGATTTGCTTCCAAGTAAAGATGAAAAAATTTATACAAGCACTGATACAGCAATTGAAAGTGAAGCATTGCAAGAACTGCTTACACAAGAATATTTAAATAGTTTAAATCCTGCTTCACTTCCTCCTCATGAACTTTGCCTTCGTAAAAATACAGTAGTAATGCTAATTAGAAATTTAAGCCAAAATGAAGGACTTTGCAATGGAACAAGATTGTTAGTTATTGGTCTTTTAAATCATACCCTTCAATGCAAAATTTTGACAGGAGATAAAAAAGGTGAAACTGTTTTTATTCATCGAATCCTTCTTTATAACGAAGAAAATTATCCATTTACATTGGCTCGAAGACAATTTCCTGTGAAAATTGCATTTGCAATGACTATTAATAAAAGCCAAGGTCAAACATTTGAAAAAGTTGGATTGGATTTAAGAAAAGATGTCTTCAATCATGGACAACTTTATGTTGCATGCTCAAGAGTAAAAAGATCTTCAGCTTTAAAAGTATATTTGGGAAAGCAAAGATTGAATAAAAAAGTTAAAAATTATGTTTATAAAGAAATCATTGAATAATAAATTATGATCATTAATAAAATTTTGTTTTTAATTATTTCATTATTTTTAGGAGGGGGATGGGAGGGGGAGGGGGCAGGGTGGGAGAGGGCAACTAATTGTTAGCCCCGGGAGGGAAAGTCAAAAAAATAAAAAATGGCTGCGCTCCTTTTTCCTTCTCTTCCTCATTTACTGCGGTGGCAGTGTTTGCTCTTTTTAGAGGATGGTTTGGTGATAACTTTCTACAGTAAAAGGTAAGTCTTTTTTTTCTTATTAAAAATTATTTATTTTGGTCATTTTAGGGTTTCAACTGCTCTTTTTTGATTACTGTAATTCAACTTTAAAGAAATGAACCAACACACAAAAGGTAAGTTATTTGATTTGTATTTTAACACTTTTTTATCTTTCATATTTTTTTAGATTGATCGTCACTTCGCCAGCATTATTTTCTCCGCCAGTTAATTTAATCTCATCAAGCTCGCAATTATGGTTCTCAAAATTTATTGTATTCTTCGTCGTTTGGTGCTTAATTTATACATAAAAGTGTAGGTCTATTTTATTTAATTTGTTTTAAACCACTAATTCTATTTTTAAGAACTACAAATATACTCAAATGTCTTTCAAACTATGAAGAAAAGAATCAACATCTTGAAAGTAAGATTTTTTAACACGAGTAAAATATGTATAATTTTGATGTTATAGATTGGTCGCACTTAACCAACATTGTTTTCTCGAACACTTAATTTATTTTCATCAAATAATCAACTTCTGTCTTCTCATTCCATCAATCTTCAATCACTTCAATTTAATCTATTTGGAACTCAATCATTTGATTCACTTGCAAAAGTACTACTACGAAATCAACTAATATCAAATGGATTTATATCTTCTTCAATACGACTTTCTCAACCAATGTTAGAACATCTCAACTATTCAATTCGTTTATAAATCCTAAATCTCGAAAAAGATTAAAGAAAGATGATGGTTGATAAATTATTCTGCATTCGAAGCGGTAAGCTCATTTATAAGTATAGTATTACAGTATTCAAAGAAAATGTTTTTAGTTTAATCCTGTAGCAGATGAAGATGGTGAATTCAAACAGAATTATATTTTATTATGAAATATCTTATGATCCTGAGAAGAAAATAGAATCACAGAAAACAATGAATGATTATTATGTTAGAGTTGTATGTTTTTTATTTGATTGTGTTTGTAAAAATTTTATGTATAAAAAAAATTTCATTTGTGTGATAATGTATTATGGAAGTAAAATAGCCATAGGCGGGCCGAAGGCCCGCTTTAACCCTAGTTATTATTAAAAAAAAAGCATACAGTCTCATTTGAATTAGATAGAACTTGTGAATATCCCTCCCTTGCCATGTAATAAATGAATGGCATTAAAAATCCATGTCCTGTCATGGTCCACAACATTTCCACTAAAATAAATTTAATAGAATTGTAACAATGAGAAAAAAAAGGAATTACTAAATCTTGCAATATTAGTTTGAATTCGTTCCATTTCAACATGTATCACTGAAATGTTTTCTCCGAGTTTAGGTGGCGGGGCACTGTCAATATGATATACTGTAACATTATGACCATCGTTCCCCAACCTTAAAAAGTTGTATCAAACAACTACATTTATCCATTATACTTTTATTAAAAACTCACTGTTGCATTAAAGGCAAAAAACTTAATAAATGAGTTTTTCCAAATGGTGAATAATGTAATAAAATATTTGCACCATTTGAAAATTTAAATAATAAAATTAATAGCAAAATTATTTTTACCATTTTTATTGGTCTAAATTTTTAGAAACTAAAAAATGCACGTAAAAGTTGTGTCTCATAAAACCAAAAATTCAGTGTTGCAGAAATTTTTGTCCTTGTTTTTTGTTCTCTGGTTTTAAAAAAAGAGGGTTGATTGATTTTAACTTTAAAAAGTTTAGATAGGTACAAGAAAGACACATGAATGAGACAATTTTTTTGTGTTTGATTTTTATTTGTTTGACTTTTAAAAACGGTTAGGGTGCAAAAAAAGTGAACTATTTTTCTTTTCAACTTTCTTTCATTTTTGGGATAATTTTAAACTACGAAAAACGTTGTATTGTAGATGATTCAAAACAATGTTTTTTCAAAAACTCAAAATTTTATTCAAAACAAACAATAAATAAAAAGAATCAAAAACATTTTCAGTGAATTTTAGGCAGCATTATCGAAATCTTCTCCAAAGACTTTGTTTTCAGTGTAATTGAATAAAGTTTTTTGTTTTCGAAGACAGAAAAGGTATCGACAGAAAGGAATTCCAACAACGAGAAGAACAAGTCCAGCCAAAATAAAAAATCCAAGTAAAAAACTTTCTTCACTTTGTTGTTGCTTCTTTTCTTTACAGTAATTTTGATCTAATTGATAGAAGAAGACATTCTTGTAATGAATCGGATATTTACATTTAAGATTTGCTTCACGACCATAATAATATTCCGCAATTTTCTTTAAATTCATTGTATGAGTGGGATTCACAATGTCATCAATTAGCCAAGACATTTCACATGTGCAATTAAATGGATTTAAAGCAATTCCAAACTCTTTTACAGTATGCCAATTTAGAAGCTTTTCAGGGATAATCGTCAAATTGCACATTTCAACCGAGAATGATTCAATTTTTGGTGAAGTTCCATTTTTTGCATATCCAAAAGCATTTGAATGAATGAAGGATAATCCGAGATTTCTGTAAAGATGCAATTTTGTAAGATTCGAAAAACCACAGAATGCACAATCATCGATTCTTAAAATTTCAGAGTCATGGATATTCAAAAAATTCAAATGTTCATTTATTCCCATTGAAGTTTGATTAAGGACATTGAGTTCAGTGTAGCTGAGATCCAAATACCGTAATGCAGAAAGTTTATTCAATGCTTTTGGGAATGAAGTCAAAGGATTATTCGAGAGATGTAATTTTTCCAAATTTCTAAAAAAACATATTTTTATGTGTATCTTAATTATACCAACATTTAACTTACTTAAGATTTTGAAAGACATTTTCTGAAAAATTCCTGACATTGCATCGAGAAATATGCAAATCTGTTACTTTTGACAAAGATGCAGGAAATGACCATGAAGCATTTGCAAAAGCTTTTCCAACATTATAATTAAAGCCAAGATTTAAAGTCTTTAAATTTGTCATAAATTTAAAGTCAATTGAAGAAAGGGGTATGTCAACGTAAATTAAATTTAATTCTTCGAGTGTTAAACCAAGTTTTTCGGTTAAAACCCCGTTGCTTAAATTTTTAAAGCGATTATAGGATAAAGACAAAGTTTTCAATGAATCAAATTTATCAAAGGTTCCATTTTCAATCTCGGATATTCTGCTAGAAGACAAATATAAAATTGTAATATTTTTGGCAATACTTGGTAAAGTTTCATCCTATAATAATTAAAACTTTGAAGAATTATGTTTACACAAGTATTTTAGACAAACCTTTTTCAGGATCCCAAAATCTTGACTTTCAAAATATATAGTTTTTACGGTAAAATTAAAAACTAATAATTCAACATTGGCATTTTTGAGGACCGGTGTTCGCCATGAATATGCCGAACATAAAACAAGACTATCACGGCATTTGCAATTACCTATTGCTAAAAATTATAACTTTGGATTTACATATAACGAGTGTTTTTAAAAAAAATTACCAGGGGTTTCTTCACCACAAATATAATATGGTTCCATTTTGGTTTCATTATTTGATGGCTTTACAATTGTTGGTGGCGGGGTTGTTGAAACGGGAGTTGGGGATACGGTAGAATTATCTCCGTAAACAACATATACGAATGATAAAAATATGAATATGGTTGTGAGCTTTCCCATATTAAAAAAAAGAACAAAATTTTTTAGAATCAACTGAAAATAGAAAATGAATTTAGATAAAATATTTTTTGCAAATGAATTATCGGGATTGAAAAATTGAGAAATCAAGTTCGCTAGTAATATTTTTATCATTCCACAAAACAAAATTTTCTCAGCAATACATAATGGCTTGATTTTTTTGTGGTGAATGCATACGTCTTTCCATACCAAAATTGCCAAAAAAAGTTATAATTTGTCTTGGTTCTGGAAGCAAAAAGGATACGAAAATTTTGTGCCAGTGATCGATGATGACCTCAGCATAACCAATAATTAACTAATATTTCTTTAAATTAAGTAGAGATGCACTTTTTTGATTAAGGCATTGCCACTTATTCTTTTTAATTTTTTGTTTTCAAAAACAAACCAAATTTCAGAAGATATAAGGGTAATATCAAAATCAGTTTTATTTATCAAATATAACTCTTTCGCTGACTCCAAACAACTTTCTCCAGAATTTATAAAATATCTATTTTTTAATACAATGATTTCGATAAATTCTGGAAAGATTTTATTGCTTTATGCATTAATTTTGATTTGGTGTTGTCAATTTTCATCTGCAGCAGATTCTGATTCAACAGAAGAAAATGTTTATTATGTTTGTGGTGAAGAAATTCAAGGTAAATGTTTTTATAATTTCTAACATATTGTGTTTTTTACCACAAATATTTTGCAGAACCTGATTGTGTTTGTGAAAATGATGTAATGATTTGTCAAAGGCCAATGAATTATGGAAAGAATTTTCAATCCGCAAATGTCGTCATTCTTAAACCAAATTTTGTTGCAAAAAATGTTACATTTGGACGAGCGGATATTTCTTCATTGAAAAATGTAAGACTTTCGCATTTATAAATATTCAAATTTCAACTAAGAAATTTTAGAATGAAATTTTGCCAGGTCGTGAAGGCACCCTTGAACAACTTGTAATTTCAACAAGAAATTTGACCTTTATCGAAAATAGAGCTTTTGATAATTTTACATCTTTGAAATCTTTGGGTTTAATTGGCACAAATATGACGAGTATCACTGATGCAATTTTTACCGAAACACTTGGCTCCAGACTTGCTGAATTAGATTTGAGCTCCAATGAATTCAAATTTATTTCATCAATCAATTTTAAATATTTGACAAATTTAAAATCTCTCAATTTGCATGGATCTAAATTTGGTCAAAATTATTCAACCTCGCTTGATGTCTTTCCAAAAGCCTTGGCAAATTTGGAAACCTTAAATTTGGCTGATTGTGGTTTTGAAGTTTTAAATTCAAGCATTTTTGTTAATCTTGTGTAAGTTTTTTTTGTTTTCTTTTTAATTGCATAATTTATAAAAATTAAATTTTAGAAATTTGAAAACTCTTATTCTCAATAACAACCAATTAACTTCCATGCCAACTGCAATTAATTATCTTCCTGCTCTTCAAAATTTGCATATGGAAAATTCAAATATTACTGTATTGAATAATACTGGTCTCTCCATCAATGATAAATTGGAAAAACTTGTTATCACAAAATCAAAACTTCTTACATCAATTGAAGATTGTGCTTTTTGCAGTTTCCCAAATCTCAAATTCTTCCATTTTTGGGATAATAAAAAGCTTTCATTCATCGATGAAAATGCTTTCGGATATGCAAAAAATGGAACTTCTCCAAAAATTGAAGCCTTCTCCCTTGAACATTGTAACCTTCAAATTATTCCTGAAAAACTTTTGGATTGGAAAAATGTCGCTGAAATTGGAGTTGGTGGAAATAATTTTATGTGTAATTGTTCTTTGGCATGGCTCGTCAACAATATTCATGAATTAAAATTGGTTGAAGTTTTTTCACATCCATTTGAAACCTATTATCATCAATATCATTATTATTATCCTTCAGAAATCCGTGAAAATACTTTGCAATGTTATGGTCCATTAGGTAAATTTATTATAAATTTCTTAATACAAAATAACAATAATTTTTTAGGTCTTGATAAAATTCATTTTTCAATGATTACTGGAAATCTTTGTATGAATAAAGAAAATCAAGACAACAATTGCAAAAACAATTCTGCCCCACATCATGTCTTCTGTTATGCTCTTTGTGGAATTCTCGTTTTTGTTATTCTTGTTGCAGCTCTTTCATATCCAATTAAACGTTTTTATCTCAAATCCAAAAATTCCGAAACCGCCAATCCACTCGGCTACGAAAACAGCAATTTCAATGAAGAAGATTCTGAAGTTGTTAATAATCAATTTCCTTGATTTGTATTTTTGCGTTATTTTTGTACATTATTTTTTTGTATCCATTGTTTGAAATTGAATAAATTTTTTATTAGAAGTTTTTTAAAATTAAATTTTAAAAGTTGATTCAGATGATTGTGCATATACTTTGTTCCTTTTTCCATAAGCATTTCGTATCAAATTTCTGCATTGTTTAGTTTAGTAATTTTTTATGAACTGATTTCAATGATTCATTCATTAAAAAAATGTTGCTTTATGTTTTTTTCAACTTTTTTGGCGAAATTTCAATTGTTTTTTAAATGAATTGTTTAATTAAAAAAATGATTCTTGGAAAACATTTCTATTTTTTAATTTTATTATTAATTAAATGGAATTTTATCAGTTTTACATTTGCTTTTCAACAATGGGTCAATATTGAAGATGACAATGATATGCCCGGAGGGAATGTAATTGAAGATGAAAGTTCAAAAAATATTACTTACATTTGTGGCAGAAATTTTACAAGTTGGTATTTTTGTATTTTATAATAATTATTCTAATGTTTCCTTATTTTTATATGATTGTGAATGCAAAGGTAACAGCGTGAAATGTGTTTTATGGTTCAAAGATGCAAATGTAAAACCGGTTGATGAAAACTTTGAAATTCGGACAGCTTCTTTTAGCATGAGCAATATTACAACATTAAAAAGAGTAAAATTATAAACAATATAGTGTCAGAATCAGATAACAAGCGGTTCTCTAATTCTATAGAACACAGAATTAGAGAATAATCAGATCTGACGCAGCAGATTTGTTTTATTTTTTCTTTTATTCAAATTTAGGACCATATTTTACCGGATAATGAAGATACGGTAGAGGAGATGACATTTCGGTCCGCTGGAGTTAAATTTATTGAAGATGGAGCTTTTGATAAATTTATTTTATTAAGACATCTGAGATTGCAGAACAACCTGCTCACGGATATCAATGAAAAAGTTTTAACGAAGCAACTGGGATCAACACTAAATTCATTAATATTATCCGGTAACAAGTTTAAAGTGTTTAATCTAATGGTTCTTAAGAATTTAAATCAATTGAATGCTTTACTTCTGGATTCCAATCCCAGTTTAATATTGAGCGGTATATTTCCGATATTAAAGATGAAAGTACTTGGCATGAGTTTTTGTGGCATAAAATCACTTGAAGAAGATGTTTTTATGAATCTACCGTAATCCTTATCCTCGTCTATATCATTATATATACGATTTTAATTACAGGAAGCTAGAAATTTTAATGTTGGAGGGAAACAATATTTCCTCAATTCCGTCGGCACTGAAATATCTTCCAAATTTGTATCAAATTCAACTCAATGAAAATTTATTGACAACCGTTGAATCCAATGCCTTCGTTGAAAATCCAAAACTAATCGATCTATTTTTGCATCAAAATCCATTGCTTTTATCCGTCCAAGATTGCGCATTTTGTGGTTTACCTGTTCTGAACTGGTTATGGTTGAATTCATGCCCTTCACTTTCGAATATTCATGAAAATGCTTTTGGTGCCATCTCAACTGGAAAAGCTCCAAGCCTTGATTATTTTTATGTAAACGAATGCAATCTTACAGTATTACCAGAGAAATTATTGGATTGGAAAAACACTAAACAAATAAATATTGGTGGAAATCCATTTTCATGTAATTGTTCAATGGCCTGGCTTTTTGAAGATTTGCTTTCGGAATCTTCAATTTATGATAAAAAGATCAAACGCCGATATCATGGTCATAAATATATTTTGGGATGCTTTCCACCTCTTGATACTGTGGACAAACATTTTCTGAAACCTTTGAATATCAGCGATATTTTAAAACCTTGCAAACAAATTGAATCCTCTTCATTTTTCTCTTTTTGGTTTTTCTTTTTAATCGTATTTGGTTTAATTGTGGCTTCTGGAATTTATGCTTACTTTCATCAAAATAATTTTAAAAACTTTTTTGATCGTCTTTTTTAACCACAGAAATTATGTTGTTTTTTTGACCCTTTATTTTTATCACAAAATTTAAATGTTTCAAATTACATTTATTAAATTGTTTTAAATAATAAATAAAAATTATTAAAAATTTACGGAACAATCTTTAAATGCCGATTAATTTCAGTTTCAGCAAGAACAGATGCATATTCTTCTTCCCAATCATATGGAGCTGAGATGGATTTATTTCCAGCATAATCTCGCATCATTTCTTGTAAAACTCGATAATTTGGTTCTTCTGTTGCAGACATTGATGAAACAGCTCGAGCGTATTCCCGAAAAGAATTCCCAAATTTGCAGCTTACAGTACGATATTCATCACGAACCTGAAAGAAAAAGGATGTGATTAATTTTTTATATTTAAATTGAGTAAGCATTTGCTAATTAAGGAATTTTAAAAATATCTTACCAATTCTTCTTTGGCAACTTTAATATCATTTGGATCATTCATTTTTCTCCAACCTAATTCACCATGTACCATTTCAATCAATGAATACAGTAATGCAATTAAATCATCGGCAGGACCTTGTTCAAGTCGATCATGAACTCGTAAAGAAACATATCGAAGAGTTCCACGAAAGCCTGCTCGATCTCGGGATGGACGAACTCTTCCATCTGCATTTACATATTTTCGAACTAAATCAAAAATAATTACTGTGTTCATAAAACTCCTTAGAAAAATACCTAAACCAAAATCAACGATAACCAAGCGATGCTTTGAAGCTTCAGATAATCCAAAACACATATTAGCAGGTTTAATATCACGATGAAGATAACCTAAAATTATGAAGATAATATAAAGATAAGATAAAATATTCGAAAGATAACCAATTTGATGTATATCTCGAATACCAGCAATAGCCTAAAAATGAAAAAAGTACAGTACTCTATTTTTGTAACAAAATTTAAAAAAAAACCTGTTGCATAATTCTTCCAGATGTTGACTTTGAGAATCTTTTCAAAGGGCATTGCTTTCGAAGTTCACCAAGATTAACACTGAGTAATTGCAAGACAATATAATTCAAATTATGCTCAACCCCAGATCCATACATTAAAGCAACATGTGCACGACCTTGTAAACGAAGCAAAACCTTTTGTTCCAAAATCATTCGACGAACAGTTTTTCCATTTCTTTTTGTCGGCTCAACTTTAACTGCGACATGATCATTTTGTCGGGTATCCAATGAATAATAAATTTGACCATATCCTCCAGAACCAATCATTCCCTTAAAAAATTTAAATATTAAATCAATACATCGTTCAACAAAAGTCGTTTGAAATCTTATTAAAGGCCTTTATAAAGGATACACTAGAGCAATCATTGATAAGATTTTGTTCAGAAAATATGAATAAAAGAATAAGACGTACTTTAATAAGCCATCTTTGTCGAACCATTTCTCCAATTGATACCAAAGCTTTATCACTGTGCTCCTTTGAAATTTTTGGATACATTCGTTTTCGAGTTGAATGAGAAATAATTGGTTGAGTGGATGGCGTAATTGTAATTGAAGGTGAAGCTGCTGATGATGGCATTATTGCACTTAAAAATTACACAAAATTACTGTCCTTTAAACATTTCTTGGTCCTTTTTGACAATTTCCAATCACAAACCTGCTAATTAAACTCAATTTTGCAGTTTTTTCTGGAACTTCGGACATTTTTTCTGGACCCTGCTTTCCACCATTTTTTGTTTCATTGGGATTCATCAAACTTTGGGATGCTTTAAATTGCATAACTTCTGGATCACTTTTGTAATCTTCTTGTTGTCGAGGAAATTCATATAAATTCTAAATTTTTATATTTATACTTTTTTGTGTTGTCATTTATGATAAAAATTACTTGAGAATCAATTAACAAAGTTTTGACATTTTTCCATGCTTTTTTTGTTTTTATCTGCAAATCAGACAACCCTTTTCTGCGAATTTAATGTTTAAAAATTTACTTGTTTTAAATCATTTTCAGATAATTCTTTTTGACTTTCATCTTCAATTGAATTTTCATAAGCAGCAATATGAAGTGAAAGGGTGCTGCTGTTTTTGTCATTTGAAATTTTATTATTTTGAAATTTTTGTTTTCGATTACGGTCATCACTTTGATTATCAGTTGTAAATGACTTTAAAAGTTTATCATTCCATGAATTGAAATTTTTTTTTGATCTTTCTTGATGGGAATCATCAATAAAATGATCTGACAATTTCAGGGTAACTACAGTCCCATGAAAAACTTCAAACCGATTTGTCGGGACAAGAAAATTATAATGAAAAAAATCTAAAACAAATATATTGCTTCATTCTTAGCTATTCAAAAAAGTTTTTTTGGGACTGCAGTTGCTTTTATAAATACCAAAGAATTGTTTTTTATTTGCAATTGAAGAGATTGTGGAATGATCAGAATGCAAATTTGAGCTTTGAATATTTTTGATTAAATTGAGATTTGTATATTTTCCAGCATTATTATCAAGACTAAAATCATTTGAAATTTCTTGATGCCTCTTACCACTTTTTGTTGTCATCTAAAAAACACAAAATTATTCAAGTAAACAGAGATGGCGAATCACTAGAAAAAATAAACACGCCCGGTAGTTTTTAATTAAAAAGTTTTATATGGTACATTTTAATTTAAAGTTAATTGGCTTCAGATTAAATATAGATTTTTTAGGATTTTTAAATTATAAAATTTGGTGCAAAATTCAAGCTATCAATACTAAAATGAATGATGCAAAAAGAAACGTTTTAGATTTTATCGCCAATGAAAAATAAAGATAATTCGAGAAAAATGATTGCATTTATAACCCGAGACAAGTGATAAATAAGAATGATGCAATAGTAAATGCATCGCTCTCGTTTTTAAACTTTAAAAAGAAAACACAGGTTATTCGATGAAATATTATAAACGCTTTTTGTGACGACAAAGTCCAATAATCAAGAAACTATTTATGTGCAATCATAATATTTTAATAATGTGTGAAAAGCTTATAGGAAATATTGTTTGTTTCTTTTTGCTCCTTATTGTATGCATTCATGTTTATGTTTGACAAAGGATTTTAATTTATGCATTAGTATTATTTATTTATCTCCGTTAAAATTACGCAAAAATATTCTTTCATCAAATAAAACCACCAACAACAATTTTGTCTTTGTTGGAATTTGTTTCACGTTCAGCCATTTTTTGGTTTTGGACATAAACGTTTCGATTAACGTTAATTCCGCATAAATTTTCGTTTTGTGCAAACTGTTTAACATCAGGTTGAGACCAAGCGCCAAAATATTGAAAATCATTAAAATTTGCAGGTGATTCACCGCTGGATCCGCTACCGTAAAAATTATAATACCATAATCTTAAGCAATTCGAATCACTCGCATCATTTCCGGTAATTTCTTGCCAATCATCCCGATTTGTATAAATTCCAACCTTGATATTAAATGACTATAGATAAAAACAGATAAAAACAAAATATTATGTACAAGACAAATTTAAAATTATTACAGTAGCTTGTTGAACAAAACTTTGAATAAACATTTTATTGTCTGAAATATCATCGGACCAATCGCTTGAAGAAGTGACCTTTAAAAATTCTTATTAGTATTATTAGTATTTGAGATTACTGTATTTTATCTGAACAAACCTGAAGCCAAATGGACCGAAGAAAGATTCTTTGATCTTTTAATGCATTATAAACTTCTAAAAATTGTGAAGCACCAGATCTATCAGGATTTGGAGTTACATAAACTTCGGTCCCGAGATTTGCGGATTTTGCAGCATTGATTGTTTGAATTCCGTCTTGATTAACATTGCCGTCATTTTCGTCAGAATAAACTTGAATAAAAACAGTTGAATATCCTTGTTGATAAACACATTGAAGTGTAGAAACTGATGCATAACTTGAAATGTCAATGGCAAAACTGTAAGGAGAATCATCCGAAGAATCTTGTTTTAAAACATTGGAAGACAATTTTAACGGAATCCCATTAGAAAGATTGATCAAGAGAAAAACAAGCAAAAATTGAATCGTCATTTTATGGATTCAATTAATTCAAAAAGCTTGTTTGAATGTTTCTTTTATATCAAACTTTTTTATGTTTCTTAAGTTTACAAATTAGGCATTAATCAAAGTTTTTATCAATGAAAAAATGGTGATGATTGATACAGCTTTTGTTTTCAAAACTCAAAACAATAAAAAAGTGAAAAATAATTTTAATTAAAAATGGTTAAAAAAGCAATTAAATTTTAAAAAAAAGAAAGCGTGACTGTTCACAAAGAATTATCAGATATTAATTGGTGAAAGAATTTTTATTAAAAATTAAAACCCTACGTTACATCCGATAAAAGTGATTTTTGTAAACAAACGTTTAAAATTGTAAATACTATTACATAACGGTTTTTCTGTTAAAGCAAAGAAAAATACATTCTAATAAAACAGTGTTTATAATGGTTGGTGGATACTGTAGATAAATCCAGTTGAATCCGAATTCCAACTTGCAAAGACATTTCACCCTTGAGTTATCGTGGTAATAAAAAACCAAATTTTAACCAAAAAAGGTCTTAACATTTACATGGAAAACTAAAAAATTCATAACTTTTCTTTTACAGTATATACTATCCTAGCCATGTTTGTTAAGTATTTGAATGTTGCCTTTTTTCAATACAAATTTTAAAAAAACTCCTTTCACTTTTTTTTAAAACTCTCTTTTTTCTTCCATTGTGGAATAAAAGTCTCACAACGAAAAAAATAAAAGAATGAGTTGGTTCGTTAAGAATGAGAATATCAATATATTATTTATTGTTGCTGAAAATAAATTAAATTTCTCAGATTAATAGTATTTCTTGAAAGAATGGCAGCATCATCTGCTTCAGCTTCTAAATCTTCAAGTACTTTAACTGATACTGATTCCGAGGTATATCTCTTGATTTTTATATAAATATTTAAATTAATTTAATTTGTTACAGATTGTACAGATGCTCTTTGAACAACAAGTTTTGATTCCACTTTTTACTCGAATCAAGCATAAAGGATGCCAAAAATCTGATTTTCAAGACATTAAGAAGATTCTTCTCTTCATCTTTGATTCATTCAAATTTCAAAAAAGAAAATTTTTGAAGCAGATTTTTCTCAAGAATAAAGTTTATGGGCTTATTTTTGATCGACCAAATCCCATTTTTGATCGACCAAATCCTAGTTTTGATAGACCAAATCCTATTTTTGATCGACCAAATCCAATTGAAAAAGTCGTGGAAAAGCCAGTTGTACAAACAAGGAAACGTCCAAATGTTATTGTTTTTAAAGAGTAAGTTTCCCCAAAAATGATCTTATATGTATAAAAATTTAATACCTGTATAATTTTAGAGTTCCATGGTTTGTTAAAAAGCAAAAACTACAAAGAACAGAAGCTCTAAAAAAGACACTTGAAAATGAAGCCAAATTGGAGATTGAAGCTGCTGCTCTTGAAGCGGAATCTGGTAGCCCTGAAATTATAACCATTTGTGATGAAGACGTAAAAGTTGAAGCTGATTATCCATCAAATGCTGTTTTAAATTTTGCAGAACAAACTACAATTACTGAATTATGTTCTCCTGAAGAAGATGATGAAGAAGAAGGAAAAGGAAGTAATGCCACGGAAAAATTGGTTAAATTAATTGTTGATACTTATTCCAAGGTATGATTTGTGACATGAGTTTTCTCTAATAAGTTTGGATTTTTAGGAAACACCTTCAGAAGCTATTTCAGTTAATATCAAAGAAGAATCTATTGAATCAATTGAAGTTGCAACCTATGATGAATCAAGTGGCAGTTATTTGAATACGCTTTTGGATATAAAAAGTGAACCATTTGAATCTGTTAATTATGATATTTCGCCTTCAAATAAAAAACGGTAAGCATCTTTAAATGAGATACCTTACCGTTACTGTACCCCAATATTTTTAGATTTTCTAAGAATCTTGAAGGACATAATCTCTATTACGTTGTTGCAAAGTATTATTACGATCATTGGGATGTTTTTAAAGATTGGTCAAATCGAACACCTGAAACTACTCGGAGACGTACTGAAGCCTGGAATGATATCTTCTTAAATATGGAACGCGATGGAATAAAAGATTTTAATCGAGAATCACTTCCTGTAAATTTCAGAAAATTTGTTTCCAAGCTTCGAACAAAAAAGCGTAATCAACTTTCTGGAACTGCTCCAGACATTTCCTTTACACAAGTAAGAAAAGTTTGAAAATTAAATGTGTTTATAAAGAAATGTCATATTTTTTAGCAAGAAGAAGAAATCCTTGAATATGAAAATTCATACATTCGGCTAAAACGAAAATGCATTACCCTCAAAGATTAAATGATACTTTTTTTTATTATTAATAACGGTAGTTTTTTTTTGTTTAGTTGTTTTACTTTTTCGTATAACAAATTTGAAGGTAGATTTTTTGTACTTGAAATTTTATAAATGTTTTATCAAAATATTTGTTAAAAACGTTTTTGCATTGTATTCATTTGAGAAACGATCAATTCTTGTTCTTGAACGACAAAATTACTGTAGCTTTGTTAGGAACGAAAAAATGTTTCCCTGAAAAAAATTGCGAAAGTCTAGTTCAATTTGTTTTAAAAAATGCCAAATTTGTGATATATTTTTTTACTTTAAAACTTTTTAAAAAAATTATTAAATGCTTTTCTGAAGAAAAAACTGCTGAGCAAGAAAACAAATGTGTACAACAACAAAATAAAAAGATTTAAGAAAGACTAGGTAATAAGAAAAGAAAAGACAAATTTTGTGAAAGAATTTTTAAATGCATCAAATAAAAGGGAGATTCCGATCGTATTTATATAAGTATTATTTATATGTCATTTGCTAATTGTTTACCATTCATGTGTGTTTTCGGGTTACTGTAATAATTATTCATAGCATTTAATGGCATCAAAATGCACAGCTCCGGCATCAAAATATATTACATCTGTCCTTCTGAAGTCAACAACAGAATCTTTGAATAATTCACACGTTTTTAAAACCCCTGATAAATGTATAAGATTCGCAGAACGGCATTTTTCGGCATGACACGCTGATAAACATTCATCGGCATTTGTGACAGTTAATTTTTTGATCAGCTTATCTCCAGTGAAAACTGTTTGATACAGGGCTGACCGTTCACAATATTTTACAAGTTTGTAGGAAGTAGTTGTTGTGGTTGGGACTTGTGTGGTGGTTGAAATTGTTGTTGGTTCATCAATTTCTCCACTTAATTCTTCAATTTCAGCTGCTTTTGATTTATGCTTTACTGGTTTGTTTGAATTTTTGTTGAATTTTATTGCTGACGTTGTTGGGGGTTTTGTTGGTTCGGGCGTTGTTGTAGTAGTAGTGGTTGTAAAAGTTGTTGTTGTCGTTGTTGAAGTCGTTGATGTAGAAGTTGATTTTACTTTTGTTTTTTCATCATCTTGTTCTTCTTTTGAAGTTTCATGTTCCTTCTAAAACCAAAATAATATTGTACAAAAAGTTTTCAAATTTCAATTACAGTACCTTAATTTCAGTACTTTTTTCATCATTATTCGGTGCAGAATTATCTGGCATTAATGATGGTGGTCCGATATCCATTTTTTTCAAATCAATTTCAACAACCGTTGAACAAATTTGTTCAACATAAACTGATAAAATCATTCCTGTAAAATATTTTATGCAAATTTTGACAAGTTTTGTTGAAACTTACTTTCTGATCTACAAGTGTAATCAAAATATGAGCGCATTTGATCACTGTACGGGTCATACACAAAATTTTCAGGATCGGTGATTTGGTTCTCTTTATTCAATAAACATGTTTGAGAATCGTAATAATATTGAATCGATTGACAATCTGATCCGTAACGAGATTCTGAATCAATGCAATAACTAAAAGAAGAATAATTTATACAGTATCCTTCTAAATTACAAAATATTACCATTTACATTCTTCTACCGTAACATTACTTTCAATTGCTAAAGAAGTTCCTTCCAAAACATATTTTGGGTGTTCATCAAAGCATTCATCGGTGTGAACTATAAATAAGTATTACAAATGTTTAACATGTTTAATTTCAGTTAAAACATACTTGCTGTTGTTGTAGTTTTAATTGCAGGAGTTGTGGATGATGTATCGGGTTTGACACATCCAAAATCATAACTTGGATTTACATGAGTTTCAATTGTTTTTGCTATAAAAAATCAAAATTTTCATCTTTAATAATTGCAGTATTAAAATTTACATAATGGACAAATCATTCCCAAATATGTTACATTTCCGTCCGACGCTGGTGCCAGCGTAAATGCTTCAGGTTTAAGCTGACGATTATCAATAAATAACATGCAATCCTTTTCTTTGTGATAATACAAAGCAGATAAACATTGAAATTGATATCGATTAGAAGTTCTTGAATTTGCACAGAAACATGAACTGAAAATGAAATTTATTAACGTGATATTTTATTTTAATTGCTGTACCATTCTTCTAAGGAGACATCACTTTCAAGACCGCCTGGTTTTGTTGTTAATCGGTATCCATCAAAAGCTTCATAACAGCCTTCATATGATTTTTTAGGTATTACTGATACTGTAGTTGTGGTTGAAGTGGTTGTTGTTGATGGTGATAAAGTTGTTACAGATTCTGTTGAAGATTCTGTCGAAGATAACTTTGTAGTCGATGTTTGTGTTTTGTCTGTTTTTGTCGATGTTGGGGTTGATGGGATTGTTTCTTTCGTATTGGATGAAGTTGTCTTTGTTGCTTCTGCTGTAGTTGTTTCGGCTGTAGTGATTTCAACAATCGGTTCACCTGTTACAAGATTTATTTTTTCTTTAACTGTTGTTCTTTCAATTGATGGTAAAGTTATTGGAATTATTGTTGTTTCTTCTGTAGGAGGAATTGGTGTAGTTGAAAGCATTACATCAACTTTTTCTGTCACATTTGCTTCGGTTTTCTTTGTTTTGATTGGTCCAACTTTTGCCTTTTGGGCATCCGTTTCAGCGATTGTTAAAGCTGGATCCGGAATTTCATCTTTAACAATTTGGCTTTCATCCCCTTTATATGTTGATGGAGGAGTTGTGATTTCCTTTGCAATTATTTCTGAAGAAGTTGAAGTAGGAATAGGGGTTGTAGATTCTGAATCAATTCGATTTAAATCAACTTCGTTTTTATCTGATTTAGATGTTGAATCCTTTTCGCCGCCACACATTCGCTCTTTTAAATCCAACAGCATTCCCAATTCGCAGCTAATATAATGATAATCAATATCTTTATGCGAAACCAAATCAAATTTCCCGGTATGATCATCTTGATTCAATGAACATTCACCCGTAGCTTCATTGTACTGCAAACTTTTGCATTTTGGTTTTGTCTCGGATTTTTCCCAAGTTTTTGCACAAGCACATCTAAAATCATGATGCTTAAAATATGTTTTGATAATATTATAAAATTTGCATACCGACATTCATTTAATGAAACCCTTCCTCCAAGTTTCACAAAGGCTGCTCGATAAAGAAGTTGTCGGGAGATTGTTCGATAACATGATGCGGGTCCAACAGATGTTGCATCCGTTGAAAGTTCAGGAGAGAGATGTCCTGCAATTATGCAAATTTTTTAAAAATCTTTTTCAAATTAATTATCTCACCTTGGCCTTGCTTATTTCGATCTGCTAAGGCTTCTTTAAAGATATCCCCAACCCCGGAAAGAACAAAAGTATTCATAAATCCTTCTTCAGTTGTAAGAATGATGGGCCGAGGGGTTGTTGTTGTAGTTGTTGAAGTTCGTTCATATTCAACAAGTTCTCGGACGGCATTTGGGGATAAAACTTTTCCATTCACAACAATTGGCTCGGTTGTTGTGGTGAAAGATTTTGGAGTTGTTGGTTTTGAAAATTCTGCAACAGATTCTTTCTCATTGGAAGGATTTGCATTATCATCTTTTTGATTTTCGTCCATTTTATCTTTGGTGATCAAAATCTTTTGATTTGATTCAATTTGTTGTTTAACAGTTTCAATAATTTTTTCAATATCTTCCCCTTGAACCTGTATTTTTCCAGTTGTATTTACGGTCTTCAATAAATTATCATTTCCAAACATTTTTTCAAATTCCTCCGGAGAAATTGTAATTAGCTGAGCTTTATCCTTTGGAATTTTACCAGTGGATACAGTACCACCATTCTTTTTAACAACTGTAAAATTTTGAATTTGTCGAACTACTTCATTCAAATTCACGCTGTGTGATCCATCAGCGGATGATGAGGCTTTTGTAGCAGCTGCAGCAATACCTTCAACACCCAATGGATGTGGAATCATTTTTACCGATTTATTTGCATTTTTTAAGTCATCTTCTGTAATTACAATAGGTTGAGGGTTAAATGCTTCATCCGAGGTGGGAGAAGTAATTAAATCAATTTTATCTGAATCTTTTGGAGTTGTAATTCGAACAGAAAATTTTGGACTATGCTCAGAGTTTTCAGACTTTTCGAATTCTTCACCAGATTTTTCATGTGCAAAATCCAATGCTAAAATTTTAGAGAATTACAATTTTAGGGCTTTTTTGTTTTTAAACAAAAAAGCCCTAAAATTACAATTTTAGGGTTTTTTTGTTTTTAAACAAAAAAGCCCTAAAGTGTTTTTAAAAAACATACGTTTATTTAATTCTCCCTTTTTGCATCGATCAATGCAAGCAACAAGTGAAAGCGGAGTTGAAGCCGTTGAGGTCAAATAAAAATCATTGAATCTTTCGCGGCTTTTTCTAAATATAAAATTTCAGTAATTGTTGGTAAACAAAAGTTAAAATAATCTTACATGCAGTCAATCATTGTATCAAAGCTAAAAGCGCATGTTTTTGATTCATGATTGTAAACTGCGATTCTGCAAAACTGCTTTTTTCCACAATCGTTGGCACATTCTGATGCGGATTGGACATTTAATCTAAATTTTATTGTTGCATTTTAGCATAAATTGTATTACGGTAGAGGACATTAAAAATGCAAAATTATGCTAATTTTTTATTAAACAAACTAAAAAATGGCAAAACTTACTGTGTATGATAGAAATCGATTTTTTTCAGTTCACTGTAATCTATTTGTTTTGCATAAAAAATTGTGGGGCATGCGGCCAAGGACGTTGAGATTAAAAATATCGGAATTAAAAAGAAGAAGAAGATTGTAGCCAATCTTCTCCTTTGGCCCTGAGTCATTTTTTATTTAAAAAAATAAAATAAATTTTCTGTATTCTTTGATTGGCCAATTACGTTTCTGCAAAAAAAGGATTACAAAAAATTTGTCAAAATTTAATTATTGTTAAAATTTGTTAAAATTGATGTAAGAAATACGAAACACGAAAACGATTCAAAAAATTTGTGCAAAAAATCATCATCACAAAAAAAGAGGGTATTGTTTTTGTAAATAAAAAAGATATTGTTCGGTACATTTTTGTGTTGAACAAAGACGGAAGAAGGGAAGATTAATCTGGATAAAAAAAAGGGGTAATAAAATAGTTGAAAAATACAAAAAAACAATAACACAAAAAATGGAAAAAAAATTGTGGTTTATGGTAAACTTTTGACAAACTCGAACTTTTAACATGGCCTTTTTTGTCATAAGATTATGCAATTTTGTAAAGCATACGTTTTTAAGTTAAAAGAGATGATGCAAAAAAAAATAATAGAGTAAAAACGTAACAACGAATAATGAGATTATTATATTTAGATGCCGAAAAAAAGGTATTTGCTTTAATCTTGTTTGTGTCTTGAAAATTAGTTTAGAAACAATTTTTAAAATTAATATTAGTCTTGCACTGAAAATAAACCTTTTTTTTATCACGGAAAAAATTAAAAAAGATGAAACAATATTCAACCTTCTTATTTTCATTCAACAAAAAAAACCGCACCCAAAAACGGATCATAAAAAATATATCCGGAAAAATCCAGAAACTTCAAAAATATATTTATTTTCATGATCATTGATAAACCTTCTTTTTTTCAAACGCCACGGATCAAATTTAAACGGTTAAGAAAATACGAGATTTACATTTAAATAAATAACGGAATTCTCTCTTCAAAAAAATGAAAGAAAGTTTCACGTTTTTATTCAATTTCATAAAAAGAAGAAGGGAATCAGCAGAAGTAGCAGGCGACGACGGGGGTGAGCTGCAGCTGTGATAAACTTTTGCTTTTCTTAATCCGGACCGGTTTTTTGTTAGTTTTTATATAAACGAAAATCTCGAATAGAAATCGTGTTAAAAAAAGGGAAAGCAGCTTTTTCGGGTGATTTCTGAATGTCACTAGGTCAAATCCGACATTTTTTTGAAAAGGGATTGATTGGATTTGGATTTTGGTGTGCTGCTGCATTAAATTTTTTTTAAATGCAGATATTTATTTTTTAAAGCTTTGCGCAAACTTTTTCATTGATTTTAAAAAGATAAAAAAATTGAATGAATCAGCAACAAAGAATTTTACGTATCTAAAAAAACAAGCTATTTGATTTGATTCTAGGCGGAAGTGAAAAATGGATACCACAGAAAAATAAATTATTATTTTTAAAATAAAGCAACTCCGAAATTCTGCTTACTTGTGATAATAAAATTTAAAGTAATCCAAAAAACCACTAAAATCTTAAATATCTAAGCTATTAATTATTTAAAAATTTATGTGTTATTAACAGAAATAACTAAAAGCAAAAAACTATTGCCCCTCCAAAAAAGAGTTTGTGTTCTTGACCGTGAGTTTAACTCAAGTATCCCTCTTTTTATTCCTTTCTTTTTTTTCACAGTTTAATGATCCCCTTTTAAAAATCTTTTTCGAGGTTTAAAATTGATTTTCTTCACGGAATACATAAATGAATGACATAATTATAGTGTTTTTAAAGAAAATGAGTTCAAAACAGAAATGAATAAAAATGGTTTGCACTCAAGAATTTAGAAAAAATATGATACCATCAACGTTACTTTTTTGGATGGCAAAATCGTTTGATTTTTTACCGATGATTTAAAATTACGCAACAAAAAATGCAAATTTTTTGGCTACATTTTTGAAATTTAAAACAAATGTTTATTTTAGTCAAAAAATAGGTTTAACTCAACGATACCGAAAAACTGGGACGTTGAAGGATTTGTTTAAACTCTTTTTTTGACAGTAAAATTCAAGGACATTTGCCACAAAATCTTCTTTTTTATGGTAATCATTGTACTAGACACAAAGAAAATAAAATACAAAAAACGATCCTACATTTTTGCTAATCTTTTTTTGTCTAAACTGTCTTTGTTGCTTTATCCTAAAAATCGATATAAATAATATCAACACAAACTTGTTTCATTTTTTTTCTTATCCATTTACACTTACTTTCTTTTATCTGTATAAGCTTATCTAATTTCTACCCGATTTGGGGAGAGAGAAAAGGATTAAAGTGTCAATAATTTTTTTATTGTTATTATTGGCTCTAAAATAGAAAAAAGCGAAACCTGGAAAAAATCAGACACATTTTTTTGACAAAGTTTGTGTATGATTATTATAAAATGTGATTGAGCCAAAACGGATTTCATAAAACTATTAACACAAAAGATTTGAAAAAATGTGTTGATACTTTCCAACTTGAAACAATATAGGAACGTAATATTCTTATCTTAATATTTGGTGGTCAGCAGCTATGAATCAACACATTATTTTGCACGCAATCAGAAATCCACAAATCCGTTTTTTATTTATAATAATGTAAAAAAATTAAATCACGCAACAACTTTTTTAGTCAAATAAACGGTCTTTTTTCATTCAAGACATTTCATGTAACATTTGACACATTTATTTTTTTTCAATCAAAGCAACATTTTATTTTTTAGGGTTGATGAAACTAAAATGTATTCAAAAATAGTAGTTTTTATCAAAAATAATTTACAAACTTGCAGAAACAGAAAAGAGAATATTTGCAAAATTTTGTAAATTCATGAATCAGAAAAATTTCAACGAAAAAGCAAGTGCTCAAATTTTTAAAAGTTGTAAAAAATGCATATATAAAAACATGACAAATTTATGTCATCCGAGATCAAATATAAAACTTTATTTAAACAAATGAGGCATAAAAAATGATGCAAAAAAGAGAATATAGTTTTTGAGGTTATGTAAACGGAGTCATTCTCTCATACCAAATTTTTTTGAACGTTCGTTTTTAAACTTAAAAGAAATGTTAAATCTACAAAAAAGACCAATTTTTGAGACAAAATATTAGATAAATCCATTTTGTCTTTAATTTATGTTTTTTACAATTGTTTAGCAATAACTTTTTCAAAGTTTCACTCATTTTGGGTTAAAAATGTGAAACTTTTATACCTTTTTTGTACCACAAAATTATTACTGCTAAAAATAAACTTAATTTAGCTTTTGCGTATTTAGAAAAAGTGTTCTAAAAACTGTAGCTCATTGCATCAAAGAAAGATTTCGAAATCCCAAAAACCCATTAATAAATTTTGCCATTTTTAACCTTTTTAAAATATAAGCAAATTTGCTGCTGAACTTTTTTCTAATTTATTTACGTCTTTTTTAATGCGCAAAAAATAAGAGTTTTGAAACAGAAAATCCCATTTTTTCACATAAAAAACTTAATTAAATTTTAAAGTGTGCAGAGGGTGGAAAAATAAATAATTCTTTAAAAAAATTGGTAATAATTTAGTTAGTTTATGACTGAAAGGATCACATCACTTTTTAGAGATTACTGTATTTACAGAGATTAAAATTGTGTTAAAGAAAAGTCAAAAAAGTTTAATAAATGATGCAGAAAATTTTCAAAAATAACAAGAAAAAGAATGTTGTGAATGTGGTAAATTTTTAGTGCCGATACGGGAGTTCTGAATATTCTTTCAGGCATATATGTATATTATAATAAGTGTTTCAAGGTCAAGAATCCTCAAAAAAAAGATTGATGGAAAGAAACTTTTCAAGAAGGGGGGTTTTTTAGAAAAATAAAACGGAATGCAAAAATGAGGAAGAACTTTTTGAAGAAGAAAATTGAAGAATCTTTTTCTTTTTTTGAATGGTTTAATTTTTCGGGATGTCATTTTTTTGACTCAAAAAAAACGTAGAAATAAGTTTTTTCGGAAGAGGGTTTTTATAATTTTGAACAAAACGCGGATGATTGAGTTTTGAAAAAAGACCCCGTCTTCTGTAAATTCAATAATTGAAAACGGGGTTCAGAAAATGGTGAATTAAAAAAACAGTTGGAAGAAGATAACCATGCTAAAGATGAATAAGTAAAACACAAGTGGTAAAGAATTTGTAAAACAAAAGTTTTGCTACAAATTTGTAAAGATAAACATCTCATTTTCCAAAACAATTGTTTTATCGCCAATTATGTTTTTTGCATAAATTTAAATATTGATGATCCTATAAACCTGTGCATTACACTTATCATAATTTGTTTATTTTTTAAATAACTGTGACATTTTTTTGTTATTTTGAAGTACCGTATTTCAATTTTTATTCATAAATACCTAAATTAATTTTTAAAAAAAATTAATATCTAAAAAGACATTCTACAAAAAAATCAATTAAATTATAAGAAATTCTACACATACAAAACTTTTATATATTTTTTTATAAAATTTAAAATTTAACAGGTTTACGTTTAAGCTGTTTTTCAACCAATTCTGAAGTGGTGATAAATGGTTGTTTTACGGTTTCAAAGGGTGTTGCACCCCGAACTTTAATAGGCTCAGTATTTTTGTAAAGATCTGTATAAAGGCCTTCAATTGGAAGTTCAGCATCTTCACGGGCAACTTTAACAGCTTCTTCAACTTCTTTCAAAACTTTTTTATCAATTTCTTTGAATTCTTCTGCCGAAACAATATTTGATTGGATACATTGTTCACGGAATTTAATGATGCAATCCCGGTGACTTCGGACATCTTGAATTTCTTCTTCAGTACGGTAACTAAAAAATTTTATATAAACTTTACCAAAATAAATTAATGCTCAAATTACCCATGTTTCTTTTCAATGGTGGAATGTCTGAAAAAATTTATAAGGATTATAAGAATAAAAAACAGTTATAAATGTTACCCAACATAACGATAAGTGTTTAATTCAATAACAATGGGGCCTTTACCAGAATTACAGAAATCTCTTGCATATCTGAAATTAACATATTTAAAAATCAGCAAAGCCTATTTGTTAAGAAATTGCATACTTGAAACCTTCCCGAACGCTTACAACATCCATTCCATCAACCCAAATTCCGGGAACAAAGTCACCACGTTTATAATAATCTGTTGAAGCAGATGATCGCTGCTTGCTCATTCCCATTCCTTAAAAATAGTTATTAGACTAACATGTGTTTTGTATTTATTTACCGTATCCATTATTTTCACAAACAAAAATTACAGGAATTTGCCAAAGTTCAGCCATATTAAAGGCTTCAGAAATTTGGCCCTAAAAATGATAGCAGTTTAGAAAACTCTTTAAAAAATTCTCAAATTTAAATTTTTAAAATTGATATGTTTATGAATAAATTAAAAAACTTAATTGATTAGCTGCTCCATCACCGTAAAGAGCGAAGCAGACATTCTTTTCTCCGCGGTATTTAAATGCAAATGCTGCACCTGCACCAAGGGGAACCTGTGCACCAACGATGCCGTTTCCGCCATAGAAATTTCTGGCATACATATGCATGGAACCACCTTTACCATAAACATTGCCAGAAATTCGACCAGTCATTTCGGATAAAATTTCAGAAACATTATTTCGGAGAAGATAAGCAAGGCCGTGGCAACGGTAAGATGTAATTACGGCATCCTTTGGATCCATGGCAGCATGCAATCCGACGGCGCAGGCTTCTTCACCGGTATAAAGATGACAAAAACCACGGATTCTCTTTTCTTTGTAAAGAACTCCGGCTTCAGTTTCCAAACGTCTAATTGTCTAAAAGCAGTAATTTAATTAATATGCAAATTTATTAATCTTGATTTAATTTTGCGAACCTGCATTTTTGCGTAATAATCTTTTGCTTCTTCCGAGGTTACGGTAGCTTTCTTTGCAGGAGCTTCAGTTAAATGATGAAGTTTGTAATCATGAGTTTCAAAAGTTGCAGAAGAAGCAAATCGAAGGGGAACAATTGCTTGACCTCCTCCGAGTTTAGAAGCAAAAAGACGGAAAGTAACTCCTGCACGATTCATCTACAAAATGCTTGTTTTAATATTTTTCAGACTAAAATGTCTAAAATGCACGATTTTTACAGCTTAACAAAAAAACACGAAAAATCATGCATTGTTTAGTCGAAAAGACAAAGATTTAGAAGAGTAATTCATTTCCAGGGATAAAATTAGAAATCAATTGGTTTGAAATTGTTTCACATTTGGTTTGGAATAATTTGTTTGCATTTGTTTATCTAAACTTCAATTTCTTGCATGTATGCTTTTTATTTTGTAGCCTCATTAATCTATCTTTATATTTTTTCTAACTACAAGAATGTTACATTCCCAACAGACATCTATCAGAAAAAAAGAAAGAACCGGGAAGTTTGGTCTTGATTTGCGATCATTTTTAAACGTGAGTTTTTGGACATTATATGTTTTTGAAAAATAAAAGAAAAAATTTTAGAGTGCAGAAAATTGTTCACGTGAATTGCAGTAACTTTCTATCACAAAAAAAAGAGTGCACAAATTCAAAATTTTTAATTCATTTTTGTTTTCCCAGACAATTGATCAATGAGATCAATTTTAATTTTTGATAAATAACAAAAACAAATTTTAGGTTGAGTTTTTTGAAGTGATATTTTTGAGTCCAAAAATAATCTTTTTTCTCTTTGATTAAAAATAGAAAAACATTGCAATTTTTGCAGCATATTTTCGAATGTTCTCTTAAAAAGCAGCAGCAACAAAAAAATGAAAGGAAACAAATGCTTTTTATTCTTTGGCCCATCGAAGTTGTGCTTTTAAATAAAAACAACGAATGTTTGCTTATAAATAAACAATAATTAAGAGTTTGTGCAATTTTAGATTTTTGATGGTAAAAAATGTCAGGTTTAGATATGTCAAAAACGGGTCATGTCTCAAAATTAAAATATTAAAAAACGCTTGCAAAAATGCAACCTTGAATTAAGTTGTTTTTGCGGAAAAACACGTTTTAAAAAACCGAATTTAAAAAATAGAAAGTGGTGCTAGAAAATCAAAAAGTCACAAAAGTCTAATGTACTTTGTAACGAAAAATGCGTGAAACACAGAAACTATAAGAATGAATGGGATATGAATAAAATAAATTTCGGGGGAAAATAATGGGATCAAAAGAAAAATAATAAGAACAAACCAACCTTCACCATCAACACGAAAACATGGTAAAATCCGGTAAAAATAATTTGAATAATAAAAAAGTATTTAAAGGTTCAAAAGACCTTTTTCAATAACAATAATTTTTAACAGTAATTCAAAAAAAGATTTATACCACAAAAACCGCAAACAAAAAAGAAATACTATTCAAAACAAGAATTATTTCTACAAATACCTAATTAAAATATTTTTTAAAGACAATTTAAAATATAAAAATCTCAAGAAAAATAATTAATTTTCATTGAAAAAATGATTGGATACCTAATCCATTATGAAGTTTAACATTTCATTGAACGTCTTACGGTATCAACAACATTTTTGGAAGTGGGAAAAGATGCATGTTCAATCATATCTGCATAAGGGGTTGGGACATCAACACCTGTAACTCGAAGAACGGGAGATTTCAAAGCTTTATATGTTTCAGGGCCTATAAAAAATTGGTTTAACCATGTTCACTTAATATGCAAATTTACATTCAAATGCTTGTGCAGCAATTTCTGCTCCGATACCACATACAGGCCAGCCAGTTTCGACTGTAACAAGTCGGCCAGTTTTTTTCACGGATTTTGCAATCGTTTCAAAATCAAATGGACGAAGGGATCGAAGATTAATTACCTAAATGCATACCAATTTAAATATGTTAATTTTCATTATGCTAATTTTGAGCTTACTTCAGCATTAATGCCTTCCTTTTTAAGTTCCTCTTGAGCTTGCATGGTATATTTCATTCCCAAAGAGTATGAAACAATTGTGACATCGGATCCTTCCACTTGAACTTTTGCTTTTCCAATTGGCAAAACAAAATCATTTTTTAAAACTGCATCAGAGACAGCAAAAGAATTTTCATACAACAGCTCATTTTCAAGGAACACAACGGGATTATCATCTCGAATAGCCGCTTTCAAAAGGCCTTTGGCATCTTCGGCATCATATGGACTTAAAACTTTTAACCCTGGAACTGAGGCAAACCAAGCAGAGAAATCTTGTGTATGCTGGGCTGCGAAACCTTCAGCAGCACCATTTGGACCCCGAAAAACAATTGGTGAATTAATTTGCCCTCCAGACATGTAAAAAGTTTTTGCAGCAGAATTAATAATATGATCAATGGATTGTAAAGCAAAATTCCAGGTCATAAATTCACAAACTGGTCGAAGACCATTAAATGCCATCCCAACTGCCATTCCTGTGAAACCAATTTCTAAAAAAGAATTTGTTTTTAAAAATGCGAAATTAAAAATGCCAAAATTCTATACCTTCAATGGGAGTATCCATGACCCGTTTATCACCATGTTTTTTATTTAAACCAGCTGTAACATTGTAATTACCCTCAGATCGGCCGACCTCTTCCCCAAGGACGATAACATTTTTATCATTTTGAATTTCTTCATCAAGGGCTTGATTTAATGCTTCCCGAACTGTCATAGTTTTGGATCCTGTGGCAAGGGATCGAAGGGAAATAGGTAGGAAACCATTTCGGGTAAGAAGTCGAGTACTGGCAGATAGCATAGTTTAAACTGCAAAGAAGAATTATTTATTCAATTGGTATTTTTAAACACGCAAACACGGTAAAATTATTAACGTTTTGCCATTTTTAATTTTCCCTTCAACAACCCTTAATCTAATCTAACTTAACTAACATAAAAATAGAAACAAACGTTAATAAAATATTTGCAACTAACACCCCTTTTTTCCTTCCTTTTTCTCTACTTTTCTGCTGCAAAAAATATACCAATTGATATTGTTTTTGTTCCTGTGTGGCCTCACTGACATCTTTCTCTCTCTTCCTTTTTTCTGACAATAAACAAGTTTATTTTTCCTCCCCAATCTTGACCGCCCAAAAATAATCTATGATCAATTTTTTAAACAGATTGAATAAAAAAAACCCTAGACGTATTTTTAGAAAAAAAGAGGTTATTAAAAAAACAGCCGTCTCTGAGACATAAAAATAAACAACCTTTTTTTGCTAAATTAAAATGTTAGTAAATGGAACACGGTTGATTTTAAATAATTTTGGCATTTTATAATTTAATTACAAAAAGTAAGATTAATTCCAATAGAATCAAATGTTTTTATCATATTAATATTTCAAGAGTGGAACGTTTTTTTGTAATGAGACCAAAGAAGGAATATTGTTGAAAACAAAAATAAAAAAACAACGAAATTTTTTAAATTTAAATCAACAACGGTTTTTATAATTGCTTATTTTCTGTTAAGTAATTACAAATGGTGCATAATTTTAGAAATCGTAAAAAGAACGATGGGTGCAAATCAGAGAAACTGCTAAAATAAAATGAACACAACTTTTTTAACATATTGGATTTTTAAAGTTAATAATCTTCACAACAAGATAACTTTATGAAGTTGCAAAAAACATACATGCAAAAAAAGCTGCGAAGTAAATTTGCAAAGAAAGGATTTTGTTAGCAGTTTGGTTAAAAATGCTAACTTTTTTCCCTTTTCTTAAATGATAAAAATAATGTTTAGATAGAAATGGCACGTATATTTATGGCACAAAAAATGTAGACAGACTTTTTAACAACAACAACCCTTTTTTGCTGTCTGCCACTTTTCAATGCCTTTCAACAATTTTTTATAAAAAAGAAGCAAAAAGAGGGTTGTTTTTGTTTCGTTGATTGAAAGAAAGAACACTTCAAAGAACTATCAATATTTTTTAAAATCTATTTTTCTGGGTACAAAAAGATCAAAGATTTTTAAAATAGTATTTTAAGTTTATTATCGCCGTCAAAATAAAAACAACAAAATTAAACAGGTCTCAATTTAATTGATTCCTCAATGTCAGGTGAATCTTCAAAAGTCCATGGCCGAGGCTCTGCTTCACATGTTGAAACAAAGATTGTCGTGGTTATTGTAACAAGAATGGCAATGGAGTAAAAAATAATAGACCACTAAAAATTGGCATAAAAAATTGGTTAATGAAAAGCAATAATTAACCTCGGTGTAAGTATTATTTGGAGCAAAAGTTGAAATTAAAAGTGGCAAAAATAGAATAATTCCACTATTAATAAATGCAATAACATTCATCACAATATGAGCATATTGACGGGATTGCTGGAAATAGAGGTTTAAATAAAATTGTTAATTTTAATCAATTTTACCAATTGTGCACTTTTAATTAATCCAACAACATTTAAACTTGAAAACATAATTGCAGCAGTGAATGCAATTTGTGCAAAAAGTTCTGACTTAATTGGCATCCAACCAAGTGCGGCAATACATAATGCCATTGAAAATTGTGAAATTGAACAAAAAATTTGGCATCTTCTTTTTTGTGAAATACAAGTCAAACCATCGCTCAAAGGACCCGAACATGCTTTAACTATCAGAGCTCCAAGAAATGGAATTGCCCCAACAATTCCCGTCTTTGCAACATTTATTTTTAACACTTTGTTCAAAAAAGTTGGACCTAAAATATTACGGTATTTTTACAGTATAAAAAGTAGAATTACCGTATTGCAGAAATAATTGAAAACCAGTGAAACTTCCGATTGCACCAATCCAAACTCCAAGCACCGATTTATCTTTGATCATTTTCAAATATGGAATTTTAGATTGCTTTTCTTTTTTGTGTTCCGAAGAATCTTTGCCTTCATTAAGGATCGACAATTCTTTTCTGCTAACATTTCTAAAATGCCAAAAATTTTAGAATGAGTCAGTTTAGGTTATAAATTGCGACCCAGATTTGAATAAATTTACCTATGCTTTTGAGGAGAATTTCGATAAAACAAGAAAAATAAAACAAAAAATACAAAAGTTAGAGATCCTTGCAAATAATAAATACCTTGCCATCCAAAAGTTGATCCACAAAAAAATCCTGCAACTGGCATTAAAAATATTTCTGCCAACTAAATAATGTCCTTTTTACAACAGGGGATATTTTGAAGGATGGCACAAACTTGATGGTGACAGCTTAAAAATGCTAGAAATAGACCAGATTCTTCAACGGTGGACCATGAATTTATAATTGCACCTAAAATGGGAGTTATTTCACATTTTTAAGGCACATTTCAAAAGGGATAAAATTAATTTTCTAACCTGAAGCAGCAAATAAAACAGCGGATGCAATTCCTTGAAAAACTCGCATCAATAAAAGTAACGGATATCCAATTGATGCCGCCATTGGAAGAAAGAAAGTTGAAAATGCCGAAATTAATCCGTAAATTGTAAATACAATTCTGTAAATTTTTCAACTTTAAAATATTTTTGAAAAGCCAAAATAAAACCTTATTCCAATTTTTGAAGTAATAAATGTCAAAGGCACTGCCCCAATAAAAGTGCCTAACGCAACAGCAGAAAATAGCCAAGCCTTTTCTCCAGAAGTATATGAAAAATGTTTTGTTCCATTTTCTTCTTCTTCTTTTTCGGTACTTGAATTATGACTTAATGCTGTTCCGTTTTCAATTTCAACTTCATCAACCATACAAATAATTGTAAAATTTAATGATAAAGAATTTGCAAATACTGTAGTGCAACATAAAATTGAAATAGCTAATATCAAATATCTTGTTGAATTGAAAAATGTTAAAGAAGAATATTTTTTGGTTTCCGTTTTTGAATCAAATCTATCATTTTCATTTTTGGAAAGCAATTCTTTTGTCTCTTTTTCCCTGGAGTTGTTTAAAATACCAGAATCCATTATTAAACTGCTTAAAAATATTATTCAAATTAAAGTAATTACATGAAAGACAAAAGATAAAACACAGAAAAACAAAAGAAGGACAAAATAATTTTCCTCAAAAAGCTCCCCCTTTTTATTACTGGCTGTCGACAAAGTTGCAGAAAAGAATAAGTCATGAGATACACTGTTCTCCCTCCCTTAAAATACTACGTCTAACAGAAGACGAAAAAAAAAACAAACAAAAACAACTCCTTTTTTCCTTCATTTTTTAGTTCCAAAAATGAACTTTGATGTATTGTCAACCAAAATAAAAGCGTAACTTCCACAAAATCGATGCATTAAAGGTTATCTTTTTTTATTGCAAACATCCTATTGACATCTTTTTTATCCATCGCTTTTGTATTTGAAAGCAATGGGATGTTAAACATTTGTTATTTAAAAATCGTTTCATGTCTTTGACATGATATTGGGTACTAAATAAAGTATTTTTTTGTTTATAAAGTAATTAATTTTGTTAATTACAAACATCGAAACACATTTTTAAAAATAGCTCAAATGATATACATTTTACAAATTATTTTTATTATTAAAATTTTTGAGCAATTTGGAGAATATTTATTCGATTAAAAACCTTGTTAGCTTTTGAAAACGACAGTGAAAATTTTTAACACTAAAAGAATTTCGTAATGTTGCATCATTCTTATTTCATAGTCTTTGTCGGCAGGTGAAAAAATTTTGTATTTTTTATTTTTCACTGTCAATTGAGGCTCTGTCGTTCATCTGTTTCCTAAAAATTTGATTAAATTTGGCACTTACGAATTGTTTATATCTAAAAAACCTCGAATGCGAATGTTTTGCAAAAAAGAAGGCTTTTGTGTGGAAATTTTGTGTACTTTTTTGAGCAATCTAAAAAACATAAGTTTATTTTTATTACATCATCTTATTTCTGTTCGGACAACTTTTGTGACAGTGCTTTTCTTTTTTTTTAAATTTCCCTAAAATCATCACAATTCAGAGATGTCAAGTTTAATAATGTTCTTATTTTTTTTCTTTCTTCAATATATATTTTTGTTTCGTGTTAAATTATTTGACCTTTTATCTGCTTTTCTCTGATAGAAGCAAATGATAAAAAAATTAATTTTAGATGGCAACAAAAGATCATTCTTTGTTCATTAAAGACAAAAACAATCTATCTGATACCTCAAATGATTGTTACAGTAATCTCAACCTCAATCGAAATCATCAATGTTTTTCTGTTGAAAATGTTCATTCGAATAACTTTTCAAATAACAGCAAAAAAGTTGAAAAATACGGTAAAAAATCATAAGGCTGTAGTTTTTTTTAAATAAACTAATTTGTTAATGAGATCTCGTTTTTTACTAGAAAATGTAATATGCATTTAGAAGATCAGGAATTTCAATCCAATTAGAAAAAAACAGCAGCCTTACAAAAATTGTCAGATGTAAATTACAAATCACAAAAAAGCAAATCGCCACTTTCATGGAAAAAATCTGAGAATCATTTTCCATCTGAACATTTAAGCATTCATTCTGGTTCTTCTGATAAAAATGAATCAAAAGAAGGAAAAGATTCGAGCAAAAAGAAAAATAGTAGCACCCTTTCCCTTCATATTGCTGCATATGAAAATTCTATTGAAGCTGCTACATCTGATTCATTAGAAGGAATTAATATTGGCAAAGATGAATCCAAATCTATTAAAAATTTAAAAAATGTAAAATCTTTGATTTTATCATCACCTATCAATGTAAGAATTAAGTTGTGAAATAAACTATAACAAGGGTAACAACTTGTTGTTGCGACCGGTTGTTAGTCAGAGTCGGATTCATCAAAAATTAAGGAACAGAGCAATTACTTTGACTTTTGATTTACTTTTTTAGAATCCATTTGAATTTCCAAGACAGCAATCGGATGGTACAACTGATCCTGGCATTATGCAGTTTACAGCATCTCAACAATTATACAAGCCTAATCAAGAGAATTATGATACTGTAATGGCGAATCCTCAAAGTGGTGGAAGGTCACTTTAATAATTATTTGGATAAAATTATTTGTACATACAACCGCAAATTACTGTTTGCAAACAACATGTTTGGGGAGTACTTGAATCTCACATAGTCTATGCATAGATCTATGTGACATAGAGCATTTATTTACTTGTCCCCCAAAAGTCTCGAAACGAAAACAGACGGACTTGGTGCTTTCAATATATTTGATTTTTTCCTTCTAAATTTGGTTCACTTTCTTAAGCCTCGCATTAGTCTTTAAGAAATTTTATAAAATTTTACAGATCTAATTTATTTAATCGCTATTTAAAGGATTTATTGTAGTGCTTTCAGTATTGTAATTAACCACTTACAACAAAACGCGAAATACCTAGAATTAATTTAAAGTTTGTCTTTTTAGAGTTCAAGGAAATATGTCTCAAATTATTTGTACAATTTCTGGTCAACCTACCGATAATCCTGTTGCCTCACCAAAATCAGGAGCAGTATTTGATCGCGCTTTGATTACAAAATATTTGGAAGAATATGGTCGTGATCCAACAAATGAAGCTGAACTTCGAGTTGATGAGGTTTGCTTTTAGTATTTATACGTATTTTACAAACAATATTTCAGTTAATTCCACTGGTACTTAACAATCATATTAGTGAAACACTTCGCCCCCAATCAACATCTATTCCAGCATTATTAAAATCCTTACAAAATGAATGGGAAGTTAATATGATTTATACTTATCGTATTCGACGTGAATTGCAACGTGCTCGACAAGAACTTTCACATTCATTATATCGAAATGATGCAGCTTTGCGAACAATTGCAAGATTGAATCAACAATTGGCTGCTGCTCGTTCTGCATTAGCTGGTATGGAACGCGCCGATCCTTCCATGACAATGGATGCTTCGATGGGTGGTGATGAAGAATTGAGTCTTGATAAAGAAATCATTGATGCTATTGATGAAAAGACTGCTGAACTTACTACAAAACGTCGGCAGAGAGGAAAAGAAGCGCCAGAGGATGATGCAAAAGTTGACGAAATGAAAAAAATGGATTTGAAGATGGAAAATAAAAATTTGCATGATTCAGCGCCTGCAGGAATTACTTGCTTATCCAAACGTGGAACTTTTACTGCAACTGGTGGCATGGATAAAAAGGTTGTTTTGTATAATCTTGATTCTGATACCGTTGAATCAACCTTTGTTGGACATCGGAAGAAAATTTCTTCTGTTTTACTTTTACCTGATGCTGAAATAGTAATCTCTGGTAGTCATGATAGTCATGTATGTTTTAATTTTATTGTTAAAAGTAAATTCAAAAATTAATTTTTTTTGTTTTATAGATTCGAACTTGGAGAAAAGGAAGTGAAAATGCTCTTACAACATTCAAGCAACATCATGGAGTTGTTACTGATCTTGATTTGCATCCACTTGGAACTCACTTTTTGTCTGTCTCTGGTGATGGAATTTGGTCATTTTCTGATATCGTTCAAGGAAAAGCTTTGGTTAAGGTATGATTTTGTATAAATTTTTCCACATATTATGTTTTTATTTTAGAAAGATATGTACAATTTTCTTCCTGCTCCTGCAACTGATAACGAATATGCATTTGGCTCTGGAAAAATTCATCCTGGTTTGTTATTTAGAGCTTCATAGTATTATCTAAATTTGTTGATTTTTAGATGGATCATTACTTGGTATGGGAACTGCTGGTGGAGTAAGATTTATTACTTAACACTTTAATTTTATCGTCTAATTAATCCTTATTTAGATTATTTACATGTGGGATATTAGAGAACAATCAGTTGCTGCTGAATTCCCGGATCATGGTTCCCAGGTTATGTCTCTAGCATTTTCTGAAAGTAAGTTTGCCTGGGTTTATATTTGTAATACATTTTTTACTGTATCTTTTTCAGATGGCTATCATTTGGCTGCTGGTACTGCAAATGGAACTTGCAAAATGTGGGATTTGCGTAAACTTAATTCATTCAAAACTTTGGAATTGACTAATCAAGAGGTAACTTATTCTGGTGTGTAAGATAAATTGCGTTAATTCATTTATTTTCAGATTCGAAGCGTTAACTTTGATAACTTTGGCACATATCTCGCTGCAGCTGCTGGTACAACTGCAAAAATTTTCCATCTTAAATCTTGGAATGAATTGGCTTCATTTGAGCATGAAGATATTGTTACTGGTGTAGAATTTGGTGAACATGCTCGTAGCTTTGTTACATCATCAATGGATCGCAAGCTCCGATATTTCAAAGTTCCAAGTTAATCATGGCCGAACTGTTGCTTCTTTTTATTTTTGGTTAATGTTTTTGTAATGGTCTCATTATATATTTTCTCTTGTTTTTTCTGTTATTTTATTATTTATAAATTGTTGTGATTAAAATGGTCTGGTTTTTTTAGTAAAAATTAATAAGCAAAAATGTAATCAAAATACAGGGGAAAAGTGTTCTTGATTATTTACAATTTTATTAGCTGCAAACGACAAATTTTCAAAAAAAATACTGTAAATGTTTACAAGTTCAATTAATAAAAGTTGTGGGAGGAACCAATAAATGATTTAAAAGTTTTCATCCAAAGTTAAAACCGGCAACTCATTTTTTAACAAAGGCATCACATTTTCATTTAAAAATGATCGAGGAATTTTAAAAGTTGATGAGGTCTCATTGAGAAATTGAACAACATCTTGCGCCGAATTTTGATTATTTTTTATTTGTGTTTTTGATTCAGGTTTGAATTCTGTTGTTGATGATGAAGTTGAAGATGGGAATGTCGGGGCTGTTGAAAGGCGCGGCCTATTCATTGGCTTTATTTGGGCAACCTTTGATTTTTTGAATTTTGAGAGCTGAAAAAATAGGTACAATTAGTCAAAACAATCAAAGTTATTTTTTGAATGCTGTCATAATGACTCATAGTGGATTATTAATTTTATGAGTACTAATCCATGCCTAATTAAAAATACTATTTTGTAGCTGTGCTTTTTAAAAGCGAAAATATGCTTTTTGTTTCTTTGCTGTCATTAAAGTTTTCCGTTTGTGTTGGGCACACTGATTACACTTCAGCGCTATCAAATAAAAATCTAATGACGTTTTTTTCCAATTTTTGGAAAAGATAAAAATCATTTGATTTTAAAAAGAAAAAAAATAAATTTCGGTTTTTTGATAAATTGCGTGGGAAAGTTTCAAATTTTTTAAGTAATCTCAAATTACTGTGAAAAAATAAAAATCGGTTGAACAATTTAATCTTTGTAGGTTTGAGATTTAAGAAGATCAAAGCTTGAATTTCTGCAGCCTTATTAATATTACTACTTTTTTTTAACTCCAATTTTTACATAGGTTTGTGATTTCGAAAAAGTGACGAAATTAACGTTTTTTAAATGAAAGACCTTTTTAAACGTGTTTTTTGAAGGTGGCATTCTTCCTTCAATGAAGAAATAAAATTTCGAAAGAATTTTCTTACAACAAATTTTTAAACTACAAGAATACAGTAATTTTTAAGTACCACTACAGAAATCCTATTAAAGTACTTTCCGAAAAAAGCTAACCTGATTACTTTTATTTCCACTGACATTTAATGCACATAATTGTCTTTGAAGAAGTTTTACAGAATTTTTATTAATTTTTGATAGCCGATTTGTCCGATTTCGATTCTTGGCTTTTTCTTCGAGCAATCTTTTTTTCAAAAAAGAAATTAAAGAATCTTTTCTTTCATTTTTTTCTTTTTCATTTGCCAAATCTTCTTTTAATCGATCACATTCAATTCGGTACGACAAAGAAATTGCAGCAGAATCCGCTTGAATTTCAGCTTGTTTTCGCAAAAGTAATGAATTTCTTTGTTTTTCATGCGTGAGTTCCCGCTTTATTTTACAAACATAATCCAACCGGGAATCATGACTTCGCCTGAGGGATAAAAGTTCTGGAGACATTGAAGACCAAGATGAAGTAGAGAATTTTGAAGAAGCTTTAAGTTCAGTAATCTTTTTTTGCAGAAATAAAATTTCGTCATTCCGCTTTTCCATGTCACATTCCAGCTGATTACATTGATTAAATTTGATATCCGCTAAAGCGGCAAGAATCCAAGTGGATTCTTCAATGCAGTCAGAGAGATTTCGAAGTTTCGAAATATATTCTTGTTGTGGGGTAATTGATGATGATGGAATTTGGTCATCCTAAAATTAGTTTTTGTGAAAAAGTTACAGTAATCTAATGATTTTGATGATACAGCAAAAATAAGTTTAAAAAATTCATTGTTGTGTCCCAATGCTTTTTGTACTAAAATTATGTTTTTTTTCGTGTTTACACCATCGCTGTCGTTAAAAAAACGTAGTTTTTGATACGTCATTTTATCTTTGTCAATGAAGGAAAACAATTTTTTAGAGAATTACAGATAAAAACACATATGATTTTGTGTCGATGAATAGATCGACATTTTTGGAAGTCAAACAAATATATTTTTTGATTACCTCAGTTGCATAAATCAAAAAACAAAAATTCATTTTTAGTTACAAGATTTAAATTATTTTTTCTACTTTTTTATAAACAACAAAGCTCATATCTGATTTTACAGAATTTAGCATTTTAGAATCTCATTTTTTAACTTAATATTTAATTTAATATATTAGTAGTAATTAAACTTTATTTTAATTCAACACCCCCATAGTTTTTTCCATTTTTAGGCCGTGGTCAAGCCCAAACATTTATTCATTCATTTTATTCTAATGCATAAAATGTTTTCTTCCCTTTTTTTTACACAAACAAAAGCGAGCACTGCTACTATTTTCTCTATTTTTCTTCACTGTTACTTTTACGACTAAAAATATACAGGGTGATTCAAGAATTTTTCCCAATTTTAAAACGTTATAAAAATTTTTCTACTAAATTTAGGAGAAATTGGATTGCACCATTCAACTCAGCTCTGGATAGGAAAACTTTTGACATCAAAAAAATTAAAAAATAAAAACTTTTTTTTTCGAGTTTCACGTACTCCCACCTGTGGAAAAAAATCATTTTTTGGTCAAATTTGTCTTTTTTTTGCCTTTTTTCATTTCTTTTTCCAAAAACAATGAACTATGCAAAATTTCTTATTGTTTAAAACTCGTGAATGAAAAGAAAAGTGAAAAAAGATAAATTTGACCAAAAAATGATTTTTTTCCACAGGTGGGAGTACGTGAAACTCGAAAAAAAAAGTTTTTATTTTTTAATTTTTTTGATGTCAAAAGTTTTCCTATCCAGAGCTGAGTTGAATGGTGCAATCCAATTTCTCCTAAATTTAGTAGAAAAATTTTTATAACGTTTTAAAATTGGGAAAAATTCTTGAATCACCCTGTACATAAACGAACCCCCTCCGCATTTCTTTTTTGCTGCAAACAGAAAACCAAAAAAAAACGCGCGAAAAGGCTGTGTTCTTTTTTTTAATGAATGAATGTAGTTTTTTAGCTTTTAACAATTTCATTTCTTAAATTTTAATTTCTTCGGCTGCAAAAAACATACAGCAATTTTTTTCTCTCAAAATATAAAATTTGTTTGTGTTTTTTTTTCAATGGACAAAAATAAAAATTTCGAAACAACAGAAAAAAGAGGGATTGCTGGCGGCGTAAAAAAAATACGGAAAAGCACATTTTTACATCAAACAATTGTTGTGTAAAAAGTACAAAAAAATTGGTGCAAGTTAAAAAAAGTAATAACAAAAAAATTTAATTTTTGAAAAATTAAAATTAATTGTTTTTAACAAAACTTTAAAAACTTATTTACCTCATCTGTTGATGAATCGTCCCCAGAATCGCCTTTTTTATTTACGGTTGAAACATCAGATAATTTTTCAATTAAATCTTTTGTTCCTTCAAAATATTCTGCAAGCTTTTCCCTCAATGTTGTTGTTGATGGAAGGGTTGATGAACACAAATCAGGAATTGAAAAATCTTCCATTTCTTAAATTCTAAAATTTAGAATACAAATTTAAACAAGTATTACGGTTAAAATGAGCACCCCAAAAATCAACGGACAAAAAAAGAAGTTATTGTGAAAGAAAAAGATTGGGGTGGAGTTTATTGTTGTTTTTAAGAAGGGACTTTAATGGACTTAAAAAGTGATAATAAGCCAGAGATTTGAGGGCTAAAAAAAAAGTCGATAATACGTAAAAAATATTATGGTATAAAAAATAAAGATAGTTTGATTGTAATCAAATTTCAAAAACCACTCCTCCTTAAAATGCGTAAGAAAAAGTGGCGTAAACAAAAAAACAAGAAAGGGGGTGACTTTGCTGTTATTTTTAACAATTTAGCATTTTTATACTTGTTAAAAATATTCCAAAATTAAAAAAATTAAAAGTCAAACAAATAAATTAATACGGTAGAAAGATAAATAATTTTTAGGTAACCCAAGAAAAACTACAGTAAACAAAACTCAACAAAAATGAATTCGAACAATGTGTAAAAATAAGCTGTTTAAACGCAAAAATACTTATTAATCTTTTTCCTTAATTTAGCAAATATTCCGGAAAGGAAAAAAAGAAGACAATTTCATTTGGGCATCACTTGTTTGCCCCCTTTATTTTCTTATACTGTGTCTTCTTCTTTTGGAACAAAAAGAGGAAAGAAAGAAGTGAGCATGCAAATGAGAGAAAAGCTTCACAGAAACAAAAAAAGGGGAGAAAGAAAAGAACTGGTTATTCGAGGTCGGAAAAGAAATAGAAATATAGATGGCTTGAGCTTTTTTTGGGGGGAGCTGAGCCGGCCCGTCGTTTAATAGAATGGCTGAATGACTTTCATCAACAACCAAAAAAATGCAAAATGCGGTAGGTAGATAGATATGTAGATGGACACAAAAATATATATGCGTGTTTGTGTTTATGTTTGTTCGAATAACATCTAAAAATCGTGGGAATTTTTGGTCTTTCTTTCCCCTGTTCAGAAAGTGACGCACTTCCAAAAAAACCAAAGAAAACGAAAAAGAAGAAAAAGTTGTGGAAAAAAGAATGAAAAACTCGGAGAGTGATGGCTGCCTTTTTTAAAAATGAAATTCTTCCTTTTTTCATAAAAAATATCATGAAAACGTTTGGTAGTATAAAGGGTTTTTAGAGAGATTAAATAAATAAATTTATTAGGCAAAATAAATAACAAATTTTGTATTCAATCGTTGCTGGTATTAATTTACTACAGTTTTTAATAAAGTACATAATTTCAGACAGTCACAAATTTTCAACTTTATTTAGCTGATTAAGGTAGAATCAAGTTATCACTACTTCTATTTTGAAGTCTTATAAATTGATCACATTTATATCGTGAAACTATTTAAATACAAATTAAATTTTTATAAAATTGTTTAGCAGTAGAGATAAATTACATATAACCAGTAATAACCCAAAAAAGGGACAAACTTTTGTGGCTCTTTGAATGGAATTCATGAGTGTCACAGAAATGCAAAAAAAAGAAAAATTTTTTGTCCTTTTTTTTGAACTTTGAGCATGTTTCTGTTTGTAGTTTAATGGTATATTTTGAATAATTATAGTTTTATAAAAAAGTGTTTTTTAAGAAAGTTGAAAATGAGTATTGAAAGTAAAATAAATTTTTGCATAAAATTATTTAAAGTTCTGGATTCTGATAATGATATTGTGTATTCTCCAGCCTCGATTTTAAGTGTTTTATCAATGATTTATGCCGGAACAGATGGAATTGCAGCTGATGAAATAGCTAATATTATTGGAACAGGTATTTTTTGTATATCGTGTAAAACAGTTTTATGCATGTTTTTTAAAATTAGGTAAAAGCTTTGCTGAAATTATTGAATATTATTCTGGCTTGATGCAGTATTACAAAGCTGTTAATAAAATAAATGAGAATAATGATGACGACGAGATTGTTGAAGACGATGAAAAATTCCCTGAAAAGTTCAAGTTATTATTTTCCAACTGTTTATTCCTTTCCGAGAAACCTTTGATGCCTTCCTTTAAAGAAACGATGAAAAAATTTGAGGATCGCTATCAACAAGTTGACTTTATGGATGCTACAAAATCGGCAAAAGTATGCAAATTTTTTTTGTCGATGGCTATACTTTTCGATGATGGTGTAATTTTGATTAGCGAATTCGACTAATCTGAATATTCCTAAATGAATATTACTTTTTCAGGCAATCAATGATTTTGTTGCAGAAAATACAAATGGTAAAATTTCTGAAATAATCAAAAGTGATGAAATTTCTGAAAAAACTTCACTTTTTATTGTCAATGCTTTATATTTTATTGGAAAATGGGAGAAGCCATTTGAAGAAGTAAAAGAACAAACATTTCATTCAAACCCTCCTCGAAAAATTCCAATGATTAGTCAAGATTCATCTGGGATGGATTGGAATTTTAATGAAGGAGAAGAATGGCAATGCCTTGGAATTCCTTATAAATTTAGAAGATCATGGCTTCATATTTTGCTGCCGAAGAAAAAGAATGGATTAAAGGAATTGAAGGAAAGCTTGGATTATTCTTTGATACAAAAATGCGTTGAAAGGTATATTCGATAAATAAGCTTTAATCAATCCAATCCATAGTCTAACATGTTCTGTCGCATCCTTTATTCAATTAATCTTTCACACTTTTTACTATTTTATCTTTTTAGTAACCCGGTTGATTGTGTCAAAGCTACAATTCCCATTTTCAAAATTGAAACTAAAACAATATTGAACGATAAATTAAAGAAAATTGGACTTCAACAAATTTTTGAAGGTTATGGAATAACTAAAATGTTTGAGGATCAACACTTCTTGGATGTTGCTGTTCATGCTGCAAAAATAGAGGCAGTTTATTGTCCTTAACTTGTCCTTTTTTAATAATGCCCGTTGTAGGTTGATCGAAATGGAACCTATGGATCTGCGGCAACTGCCTGTGGCATAAAAATAAATGCTGATTTTGAAGAAATTAAATTTATTGCAGATCATCCTTTCATGTTTTTTATAACTTTGACCGAAGAAGAAAATAATCCCGAAAATATTAAAACTGTTCTTTTAATGGGAACTTATTTTTGATGTACATTTCGAATATTTTTACTACATGTGTGTAATTAATTTTGTACTGCATGGTTATTGACATAAAAAGATTTAAAAAATTAACTAATACACTTTTGTATTTATCGTAAATTTTTAAAATCAGATCAGTTGCAATTCAAAAATGAAAGGACTACAAGAATTTTTTTAAATCTACAAAAATGGACAGAATTATCTTTAAAAGCGTTTGAATTTTGTGCAAGGTTTGAAGCCGTTTGTTTATCCCCAAAATTCGTATAATGTTTGCCAGGAGATTTATTAATGCACGAAATAAATAGTTTAAACTTGCAAATAATCAGTGCAAAATAAGTAAATTACTATTACATAAAATTAATTGCACATTTAAAAAAAAGGGTACTGTCGAAAATTTGTTTTTAAAAATTAGACATAATTTTGGCAATGTGTTGCTTTATGTAAACGAGAAATTTTTGTCAATTTTTTTTCAAAAATTTTATTATTTTGTAATAGCTTTTGAATATTTAGAATGTTCGAGTTAAAGCTTAACTAGTATACTCCGTCTCGAATATTAATATGTTACACGGATTTCTCTGTCAATAATTTATAAATTTTTAGATTCCAACAATGCTCAAACTTGTCTCACAATTAAACACTACATTTTCAAGAAGTTTTAATGTTTCTGCACCATTAAGGTAAGACATTTATATTTATGCATTGTTAATTTTAGGTAAATTAATTTTTTAGTGGATCAGTATTTATGAAGCGGCAAAAGAAAGTCGATCCAGAAGTTGCAAAAGTCAGAGAAGCTCGTAAAAGAAAAAAGTTGGAAAAAGAAATTCGAGAAATGCAAAAACACAGCAAAAAGCCAAAACCTGTTGAAGAGTTAACCATTGATGTTAAACGTGCTAAAAATTTACAGTAAGTTATAACCCATAAAATAGTTAAAATTGATTATTTTCAGTGAACGTATTCGAGATGTTCCTGTAATTTCGGAAGAGAAAGCAGAAGAGCGTGCTTTGATTTTAAAAGAATATTCAAAATTTGCTCATCAACAACGACTTGCTGATGAAAGATGGTTGAAAGAATCAATTAAGCTTCAAGATGCTGCTTTGAAAGAGCTTAAACGTTTATCACCTGAATTATACGATGCTGCAATTCAATTGGATCAAAATTTGCTTCCACTTCATATCAAAGGACCCTCATTAACTCCACCAATTAAAGGTTATGTTTCACCTGATGGAGATTATGTGGATACAACAAAAACTTGGACATAGATTTTACGATTTTATTAATTATTATTTGTTGATTAGAATATACTGTAGGTTTTTTATTATTAGTGTTAAGATGCCTTTGAAGTATGTTTGTTCTTTTTATCTTTAATGTATAAATAGAGGCTTACATTTAATAATATTCATTGTTCACAACCATCACAAATGCATGTACTTTTTTCGTTAATGTTTGTCGTTTTAAAACCGTAATTTTTGTAAGCATTTTGTTTGATCTTTTAAGCTTAAAAGCGCAAAGACTTTTAAATTGAAATTTTTAGGAATTATTCGTCCTTCGAAATTATGTACCGTAATTTTTTTAAATAGCTTTCTGTTTATCAAAAACAGTGTATTAAATTTTTAAAATTAAAGTTTAAAAAACAAAAACAAGTGTTATTTGTTTGCAAAAAATGATAGCTATTTTATTTAAAAACAAATTTGTTGCAATATAAAAAATTAAGCAAACTTTACTAAATTTAATTGCGCTTTAATTAAAAAAGCATAAATGAAAAAACTTCTTTATCTTGCTGTTTTATGTTTCTTTATTGAAACTGTTGCAACCCAATATTATAATGAAAACCGGGGTCAGAGTGATTCTGATTCTATTTACCAAAGTGAAAACAATGCTGCCGGTGATAGTAACTATCCTTCATACCTTGATAATCCTGGAGAAGAATACCCTAATAGTCCGTCATATCCAGATTATCCTGAATATCCAAACAACTTCGAAGAGAATTATCTGAATAATAATGATGAGGGCTCTTATCCTGAATATCCTAACTATCTTGAAGAGGATTATCCGAACAATCCAGAAGAGCAATATCCTGACTATCCAAATAATGATGAACAAAATTTTCCTGAATATCCGAATAATAATGACCAAGAGTATCCAAATAATAATGGGGGAAACTATCCTGAAGATCTGTCATATCCTGATTATCCTGGAGCGAATTATCCAAATAATAATGATCAAGACTATTATCCTACATACCCTAATAATCCTGAAGAGGGATATCCTGAATATCCGAATGGTCAGGAGTATCCGAACAATCCTGGAGAGCAATATCCTTTTTACCCTGACGACCCTGATTTCTCTGAATATCCATCTCATTCTGTTAACCCCAAAAATCGGAATCCTTCATATCCTAAATATCCCCGACCAATTAAACCTCAGAACTATAATCCAAATCCAAACAGACAAAATTTCCCCGCTGGTAATCCACCACGTCGAGAAAATGTTCCACCTCGCCGACAACAGAAGCCACAAAAAGAATCAAGTCAAAATTCTTTCAACGGAAAAAATAAAAATAATGAATTGCTGGAGCTTTTGAAAGAGCTTTTAAAATCTCAAAAAGACGATGAAAAACGTGTGACCCGAAAAGAAAAAGAATCCAAAAAATCTGATTCCTCTTCAGACAACAACTTAAAAGAATTGTTGAAAGATATTGCCAAAGGGAAAATACCGGATGTTGAAGATATTGTTGAAAAATTTGGAAAAAAGGGATTGAATGGGCTTGGAAAACTTCTTGACAAAGAATCCGATGGAGGAGAAAATGTCGGTGGAAATCTTGCAAAAGCTGGTCTGGGAATCCTTCAAAATTTAATTTAAATTCTTATGAATGTTTGTAATTTTAAAACTTTTACTGAAATAAAGTTTTTCAAGACAACTGATATAAAAGCTATCAGAAATACGGTAAAAATGAAAAATTAAATTTTTGATGCATGCTTAAAAATGAGTTTTATTTTACACCACATTAAAGCATTCGTGTTTTTAGTGTCTTTCAAAATGCATAAATTTAGCTTTTTTTCTGAAAAAGTGTCGAAAGTAAAATGTACAGATCACTCTTTTTCCACACCAAAAATATAATCAAACTATCCCAAGACATGATTGTTGAATGACAAAAATGTTTTAAATGTTTCCCTATCAATCGTTCGTTTTTTTATCACCCATGAAATCACGATGTAAATAATCGTGGTAAAGAAATCTTATGCATTTTTAGAGCAAAAATTTGCAATACTTTTTGACTCATCAAATAAGTGTTCCCTCCTCTCTCTCAAAAAAATATTGTTTGCTTTATCCAACGTCACTTTTTTTCTTATGATTCATATTTTTCCAAGAAATTTTTTCATTTAAAAACCTCAATTTTTTTTGTTAAAATATCACAAATTTTTCCAAAAATATTCTGTTATGAATTCTTTTTTAAATTTTTCAAAGTTTTTTATGGACGTTGTACGTGTTTGTCGAAAAACAAAAAATGCCATTTTTTAAAATTTGATAAATTTATGAAATGCTTTATACATATTGTAATTTTTGGGTAGAAAGATAAGAATTTTTTTAAAGTTTTCCACGATTTTGTGTAAAACGGATTTTTCATTGATTTTTTCCCAGTTTATTTTGTTTACTTTTTGTTGGTAGAGTTTGGATGAAAAAGAGGAACATTAATTGTTTCTTCCCACAAAAATGTTTCAAGGACAAAAAAGAGAGACGAGTCACAGAAGAAGAACAACAATGATGATGCTCACAGTCTGGGGTCTATCCTTAATCCAATAAATTCTTTTTACACCCCATTTTTAAACATTGAAAAAATGGGTGTTGCATTCTTTCATACATTTTCAGCTGTCTTTTTTCACGTTTTTAAAAAAGAACTTTTGCTTAAAATATTTCAGCTTTTTCTTTGATGTTTCACTTTTGTTTGCTTTCGATTTTTTCTCAAAGAAAAAATTTTTTCCTCGTTAACAATCATTTTTTTGGTCGATTCTGTTTAACTGTTTTTCGATATCACAAAAAAGTGCACAATCAGTGTATATTTTTTTGTTCTTTTTATTTTCAGCATCGAAAAATAAGATAAAAAAACCCCCCTCGTGTGATCATTGAAAGGATTCATTAAGGTTTGAGATTTTTTATGTTTATATAAGTTTTGAAAAAAGATTATTTGTTTCCAATTATTACTTTCATGAACTTTGGTAGCTGATTTTTTAAAACTTTTGAAAACTCACGTTTTACATTTTAACTAATAATTATTTTTGAGGGGCGGGTTTTTTATTGCGTTTTTTTAAATGCAAAGTTGTTGTTAAATGGGTGGGCAGAGTAAAGGTTATAACCTTGTATCCATGTGTTTAAAAATGTTTGAAGAAGTTATTAAAGGCATATATTAAATAGAGAATTCCCAAAAAAATAAACGTTGTCTTTTTCAAAAATGTTTTTACATTGAAAAAAATAGTATTGTAACATTTTATTTGCTTTTTGTCTCATGTTGAACTTCTGAACTTTTTATTCTTTTAAAACTCATTTACCTCAAACTTGCGTTATTTATATCTTTAAGACATGACGTTTTTGAGTCATAAAACATGAAAGCTAACGTCAATAATTTAATTTTTATATTTTTTCTATTTTTAAAAATACGCAGTAAAGTTTTTCTTTATTTCATCATCTTATTCCTTTGCTGCAACAGCAAAGTAAAAAATGGCAAACGTGCAAATTTGAATATTTTTTCTTCTATAGGGTTTAATTATGCATAATAGAAGAACAAGACCGACAAAATTTTTTTTATTTTAACCAATTAATTTTCTATTAATTTTTTGATATTTGTTTGGTGTCTCAATTTTTCAAAAAAGTTTGACCATCTTCGTGCATTTTCGTTACCGTAATAAAACGTCTTACAGATTAATAATTCCATGTTTTAGCTCTAAAAATACATCATGCCTTTGACATGTGGTGATTGTCCCAGACTTTGTTGCTCCGTTATTATTCCGGTAAGTGCTTTATTCACTTTAGAACTACGTGTTTACGGTGCTTTTTGCAATATCTCATTAAAAAAGATTAATTTTCACTAAATAATAAATCTATTATTTTTAGCCAGTTGGTGTATTCTTCCAAACAGGCTGTAGCTATCACTTAGCAATCTGCATGTGGGAATTTTCCGGATTACAGTAATCCAAAAGTGTAGTCATTTTTACTTTTAACTTAAAAGTAGCCTAAAAGACAAGATTTTCGCAACCAGCATCTTTGGGTTTAAAATATTGTGTATGAAATGACAACATTTTTACTACTGCAATCCAATGTCATTACTTTTCCATTTATTAACCTCTTTTTTTCAGTTTACTAACCCTGCTTGGATATATCCCCGGCTTGATATACGCCTGCTACGTCATTTTGGCATATTAAATATTACTGAAATATTTCTTTTGTGTTTTGCATTGAGTTTTTTGTTGATTACTTTTTTCCATAATTTTTTATATCAATTTATGTTTAATTTATCATTTATCATGAATCAGAAATCATAAATTTATTAATCAAACATATCCGAAAAAAAAATGTTACAGTATACACAAAAGTTTTATTCAAAAGATTTTTCATTGGTTTTAAAGTTTGGAATAATTCTCCAAATTGAATTCGCTGTATGCCTCTTAACCATAATAACAGGCTCTTCAAATTGTGGAAGATCATAGATTCTCTTGTTTATCATTGGTTGTTGGAATACCTAAAAAATTAATTTAAATACAGTAACCAATATTTTCAATTGTACGACTATTATTTTTGCCAAGAGCTTGTTTTCCATAAAATCTATTCTCCCAAGTTGGAGAGCCTCGCCATGAAATTATCGAAATTTGTGGTTTATCGAGAATCGCGACTGCTTTTTTCCACTAAAAAATTATTTGTGGAATAACAAAAAATTCGAGATAAATTTTTATAAGCAAAAACAAAAAAGCGTTAGCAGAACAAAAAAAGCAAAATTAAAAGTTTAAGCAAAATTTTTAAACTTTATGGTACGAAAAACCATAACTTGTTAAATGAGAAATTATGTTAAAAATCTAATTTAACTGACTAAAAAATGTAAAGGAAAAAATAATCACCTCAGGCAAATCAAAGCTGTTTAATCCAAGATATGGATATCCATTCAATGCCCCAATCATCGAATACGGTACCGCCATTATAAAATGATTTAATGCCATTAAAGAAACAAATGAAAGCATAATTTTGAAAAACATAATAACAAAAAACCACCCCAGCAAAGAAATTCAAAATGTAAAACAACTATCAAAAATAAATTTTTTGCTAGTCTTTTATAATGAATTTTTTTATCTTTCAAAAAAATGCCAAGGGGTTGCAACATTTGGAAGTTGGCATTTATTTGATTAATTAAATTTACATAAATTTTGATGGATAAAAAATATACATTGTCTGTTTTTTTTGAAAATTATCAAATGTTTCTGACTTTGAAAGATAACATGCATGTGTAAAAATTTTGACCCAAAAGTAGTCCAAAAATTTTTGATTAAAAAAAGTGAAAAGTGCAAGAAGAATGGCAAGGTTAAATAATCAAATTTCAAAACAATTCATTACAACCAAAAAAGATTCAAATCAAAGATGCTAAATGAACAACCAAATCTACAGTATTGAAATTATTCTTTCAAATTCACATAATAAATATTTATTTCTTATTAAATTATAAATAAACATGCAAAACACCAAATATATACAGACAAGCAATTACATATCTTTCATAATAAAATATAAATCAGCAATAAAAACAATCGTAGCCAAGACTAAACCTGCGATAACACTTCCAGCAACATCCAAACTTGGGACCATCATTGGTGCACCATAATATGCAAATGTGAAAGCTCCACCAACGGTTATCAAAGTATTGAAGACTGCAGTTCCCTGTCGATTCATTTCTTTCCAAATTTGTCCATATTCATCTTCTTTCCGATACTTTTCTGATGCAACATTCTTTGTCATATCATTATATACTTTTCTTTCCTAAAATCAATATTATAAATACAATATCGTTGTTATGATTATATTAAAATGTTACTTACTTGAGCTTCAAGAAGTTTTTTCTTTCGTTCCTCCAATGCTTTCTTTGCTTCAACAGATATCACAGGTTCTTCCTTTCTTTGAATAATTTGTAATCGACGAAGATAAAGAAATGCCGCCAAATGTTCATCTTCATTTATTGAAGACATTTGAGTAATAATATTTATAAGAATGGAGTATTAAAGGTGTAATATTTACAGTAACAAAATTATTTTAAAATTCGAAAATCGAAAATAGAAAACTTTGATTTTTGTACCTTTCACATAAAAGTTGTCAGTGCGACACATAATACCAACACTAGATTTTTGATATTCTGTGTATGTGAACTTTGGAGATGAATGAAAATCTACAGTATCGCAATCTAGTTTGTTGTTTTTTGATTTTGCAAAAAAATCCGACAAAATTAACAGTGTTAAATGTTAGTTTCAAGATTATAACGTAGTTTTTATTCACAGCTGTAATTTTACCAAATGTTTCTTTCATGTTTATTACTGTAGGACTTTAGGTACATAAATTTACAAAATACAAACTATTATTATTATGAAAAATGGATAAGATAAAATAGACTTTTTCGCTATTGTTGTTTTTTTGTGTGGTAAGTCAATTGTTTAAGCTTTTCGGCTTATTTCTGGGCTCAATTGTTCTGGAGGACTTCCGGTATGTTGGGGTGAAGCTGATGGCGATTGTAGAACTGATTTTCTTCTTGTACCTAATTTTGTTCCAAGCCGTTCCAGTCTTCCCCATTCTTCTTGGTAAGTTTCGTAAAGTTTTTGTGGATCACGTCCATATTTTTCACGTTTTTCTTTAAACTTTTTTGGTTCTAAAATTTACATATCAAATTACAATCCTTCAATTACTATTAATACCTTCAGCACTTGGAGTTCGAGTTAAAGTTGAACGTCGACGCTCTTGTTTCATAGGTTCAGAATCTTCAAAAACCATTATCGGCGTGAAGGGACTTAAATCTTCAGGTAATGCAATTTCAGGATGCCGTGGCACTTCTGTGGCATTCATTCGAGTAACAACAAGTGGATGTTCAAAATTTATTACCGGTTCTTCGATAAATTCCTCCGGATCGTCGATATCAATGGCAACAATTTCTCGTTCATTCAAAAACTAAAATATTACAATATATAAAGTTACAGTAATCTCTGTTAATGTATTTATTACTGGTGTCATATTTACTGCAAAAGCAGAAGAATTTTGTGAAATTGTTTCAAAAGTTGGATTCTGTATTACTAAATCTGAAGTTGCTATTGATATTCTAAAAATTAATTATTCGCATTTATTTGGAATCATTTTTTTAAACTAACTTTGATCGAATTGAAGGTTGATACAGTAATGGACAAGCTTCAGATGGCGGCTTTGTAGAATTATTATCATTTTCATCTTTTTGAAATGTCTTTTTTGATACTGGTGTATCCGGTGCAGGCTCCTTCGGGGGTTCGGGTTCTTCATTTGTATCTGGGGGTAATTCTTTTCCTTCCTAAAAAATTTGTTTCATTGATTACTGTATCTATATGATCGATGATTGCATCTTACATTAAATGCAATTGTTCTTTCAACAACATTTTCAAGATCAAGATTATCAATAACGAAAGGATCAATTCCGCATTTTTTTCCAACTGCGTGCAGCAAATCTCGAACTTTGAGTCTAAAATTGTGTATTTAAAAATTTACATCAATTAATTGCATATTTATGTTAATTATGATTTTGTAAGTATTTACTTCCTTTTCAATGTTTGTTAATTGTGTTTGAAATGAAGTTTCATCATTTTACGGTAGCGTTTTTTGTAATTTCTATCCCCTTTTTTGAAAGTATTGGTTATATTCCTTTCTTTTGAAAAAAAAATAAACCAAAAAACCAACAAAGTAAGCTTTTATTTCAAATTCAAACGTTTTTTATATCAAAAAAATAAAACGGTGGCCACAGCTGCTTTTTTAAAATTCCTTTTAAAGCTCTTTCTTTAAAAAAAATCCTACTATAACTAACTCGGAATCCCTTCTTTATTTTTATTCTTTTACTCCAATTTTTTATCCCTTCTTTTTTTCAGAATTCCACTATTCTATTTGGATGGAAGAAGGAATCCTCCCGTGTGTTGTTTGTTGTTGTTGCCTTGCTTGCATTCCTTCATTCTCATTGAATACAAGAAGAGCAAAAAGTAGACGATGCCAAAGAAGAAGAAAAAAGAAGAAGAAGGAGGGGAAGCAAACAACAACCCCTTAACAGCAAAAAGAATAGTAAGTATTTGGCACAAAATAAAAAAATAACATTTTTAAAGAAGAAAAAAAAAAGCTTTCAACGAAGGAAGGGAAGAAAGCTTCCCGTTTTTTTTATATTTCACAGCAGCCAAAGGCAGTTAGAAAAAGACTATAACACGGTGCCATTGGCGGGACATTCATTTCTCGCAGATGGGGGAAAAAGAAGAAAGCGCAAGAAAAAAAACTGGACTGAACTGGAAGGGAGAAAAAAAGGAGGTTGTTGTCTTTCACAAAAAATTGCTTGTCAACGATGGCAATTTTTGTTGTTTTTTTTTGTTCTTTTTCAACTTCTGTGTTCAAGTGCTTGTCACTAAACAGGACACATACACGGACATGCAAAAAAAAGTATGTAAAAAACGACAAACTTTTTTTGCTGCCCAAAAGTGGAAGAAGAAGAAGCCCTTTCGTCATTGCCGTTGGCACTCTCTGCTTTTTTGCAAGAACAAGAAAAAGAAGAAAAAAAAAGAAGGCAGTAAAGTTAACGGAAAAGTCCTTAACTTTTTCTCTCCCTTATTTTTTTCTTGGTCAATAACTTTTTATTTTCATCGAAAGGAAGTTGTTTTTACTTTTCCCTTCTTTTTTTTTCTGAAAATTGCATCCGAGAGTATTGGGTTACCTTTCATTTCATTGGGGATGGATATATACCGTAATATATCCGTTTCCAGATTCCCTCTCTTTTTTTCTTCTCTCTTTTGTTTTTCTCCCTGCACTTTTATTTATTTATTCTTCTTCCCTTCTTTTTTGGATCCGAAAAAATGATGATGATGGGTCTTTTTTTTAATGAAGCATAGTTTTTTCTGGATGGCGGCAGCCTCGCCTCCACTTTCTTTTATTAACTTTGTTTCCATTTTTATACATTCTTTTTATTGCAAAGGGAAAGCTCTGTTCTTTTTACTTAAATATTTAATGACAAATTGAGACAAATTTTTACTACGCAATTATTATGCATTTTAGAGAACTTTAAGTCATCAATTTTTAATTCAGAGTCTTTTTTTGTGAGTTTTTTAAAAGTCAAAAAATAAATAATTGTGGTTTGGAGATTCAATAAAATAAATAAAAAGAAACTGCCCTTTTATTTCGATTTTCTTTATTTGCAAATAAATCTGATTCATAAAAAATTATTTTTTGGTAGTTGTTTTACGTAAGGCATTGATTTATTTTTGGCATTTATGCGTGAATTTATTTAGCGACAGATAATGCATTACATTAAATTTTAATTTTATACTCGGTTAATTCTTCTTCATTGCTTTCTTCTTAAAAATTAGGAATTATCTCAATCAATTATTTAAAAATTATTTTTTTATTATTTATCGTCTGTTCTGTTTTCTGTGATTATTTTTTCAAATATTAAGCAATCACAAAAAACGTTTGAATGCATGATCAACATTGATTTTGTCTTATAAATTAATGGTACGCTGCTTATTTACTAAGTATTCCAAAAATAAATGGCATTCCAAAAACCGCATTCCTACAATTCAATGGTTTTTTCTCCTGTTAGCTGAAAAGTAGTAGTAGTTTATCCTCCCCCTTCCTTTTTTCCCGCTGAAAAAGGTCTACTATTTTCAAGCATTGAACCAGAAAAAAAAACATGACACAATAAAAAAAACATTTGAAAATTACGATAGTCGTTGTCTAACGGGGGGAAAGCCAATTCCAATTTTTATTTTGGTAAAAGTCGCCTTTATTTTTTTTCTTTTTCCCGTAAGGCTTTTTTTCAAGGATGAAAAAGCTAAAACTAAACTAAAGGGTTAAAAGCGATTAGTGAAGCGACTGAAAAAAAGAAAGAAAAGAAAGCTTAAAATTCAGTAGCAGCAAAAGTAAAAAGTTACGGAATCTATAGTCTTTTTTCAAAAAAATGTTTGCTATAAATTTATTAAAAGTACAATAAAAATACAAATTTTTAAGTTTTTTTATTTTTGCAGAGTATAAATTACTTGTTTTTTAAAATGAATTGTTAAATTTAAGGAAAACTAATACCGTATACTATGGTTATTTATCTTATTGCATCAGCTGTTTTTATTTATGCTTAATAAAAGTTGTCTTAAGAATCTCTATATTCGATATCCCCATCTGTTTTTTTTACTTTTAAAGCCTTTTTTTGTTTCCCATCAGTCAAGCCAAAAACTGTTTCAATCATTTCTAAAAAACAACAAAAAAAGAAGACGAAGAAGGATTAATGCAATCATTATAATGACCTCTGTTATCTCATTCTTTCTTCTTTCCCCGAAGAAAGAAGGAATTCCAAGACAATAAATTATTCATCTACATTGTCAAGTTTTTTTTGCTTCATTCCTTTTTTCCTCCCTCAATTTTGTTTTCAATGTTCTTGCTCCCATAGGAAACGGGAAAAAAGAGAGGGAAGGAAGGTTTCAGAAGAAGAAGAAGAACCAACTCAAAGAAAAAAACCATTGATTTCTTGTTCAATTCTTTTTTCTTTAGCAATTCTTTGTTTTCGTTTTTCATGTTTTCTTTTCAAGAGAAAGAATGAATGATGCACATTTAATGCATACCTAATAAATAAATTAAATAAATTGTTTTTTTAAGAAATATATTTCAAACATTGAAAACGGTCGTGCAAGAACATCTAGCACGTCGGCAGTTGCCGGCGGGCATTCTCATCAACTTCGAGGATCATCAATATCATTGCCGGGTGCAACGGCAGCATCCGGAATTGCAACAACGTCAGTTGCAGGGCATCGAAGTGGTGGTGGGATATTAGGTGAAGATGAAAGATGGCTTGAAGAATATCGGCCAAGTAGTTCAATTGATCTTGCGATAGATTTCACTCGACCTGATGGACAACGTACTAGGCCATTATTAATTGATGGTAAAAGACTATATGTTGATGAACATTATATCAGTGTATGGTCTCCAGTGTTACGGTAATCATTATTATAAGCAAATTTTTAAAATTTAATAAAGAGATTTTCCAGTTCATGGTGTATAGAATGTCCTGATCGTGAACTTATTCTTGCCAATGTTCAATATGAGCATGTCTTAGAGCTTCTTCTTGCAATTCATCCAACTTACAAAGATATTGATGATCAAAGTGTTCATATATTACTGCCATTAGCATTTGTAAGTTTACACAACAATTACGGTAGATAATAATTATTATCATATGCAGGATTATCAAATGGATGGAATGCTACATCGATGCGAGTGTTTTCTTATAAATCATAAACTGCCATTTTTGGAAAAAGTTTGGTTAGCCGATCGATATCAGCTAAATAGACTATTAGCTTTATTACTCAGGGAACTTAGGTATTATATTTAGTTTTAACATGTCAAATGATATATTTTGTGATATTTTCAGGCCAAATCACAAATTAGATTTAACTGGAACTCGATATTATGGTTTATCAGATAGAGTTAAAGTATTATTATTAGAACGAATGCACGGTAGTCCTGCCCCTGATGAGATACCAGAAGCCCCTGTGGATATGGAAAATTTTGTGTGTTCCACTGAACTAAATTTTGCTGTTGTTCGAGCTAAAACTGGTCGAAGTTATTACGTAAATCCCTATTATGTTGCCGCATGGTCGAATGTCTTTCAAGAACGTTTAATCTCAAATACCGTATTACCAGATGATATTTATTGCCCGTGTACCCATGAAGAATTAAAAGCATTTCTTATGGCAATTTATCCCCCTCAACTTAGAATTACCGAAACAAATATTGCGGTTGTTTTAATTGCAGCATGTAAAATGGAATCACATGGTTTGTTGAGGAAATGTGCTCAAATGTTATTAAGCTCAACAACACAGTTATCAGTATTTGTTAGATTAAGTTTATTGGATCGTTGTAAAATGTTTGATTTGTTGGATCAATGCTTACAAATGGTGCAAAGACCAGAGCATATTATGGAAATGTCACAACAACAAACATGTATGTTACAAATAAATATTTCCTTTTTTAATTCTTATTCTGAACTTTTAAGACGAATGTTTATCTACAAGAGCGAAAGCGGCAATGATGGATCGATTTACAAGTTTAACACATCGACCCGGAATGCTTTTACATAATTGTTTACGGTATTTTTATTTTCAATAGATTACTATTATATCAATTATATCCATTACAGTTGTAAAGCATATTCCTCATGTCAAGAAGTTGTTTGGCAATGTCCGCAATGTAAAACACATTCAAATGATCCGAAATTGCTGCAACAACAACAGCAGCAACAATTACAACAGCAACAACAAATGCAACAACAACAACAATCTCAATCCCAATTAACCCATCAACCTTCAACAACTACCTACGGATATGGACCAAATTCACAACAACAGTCTATGACCGGATATGCAAATAATATTCAAGGACCCGCTGCAAATCTCACTCAACCCCTTCAAGGAGTTGTAACATCTACTGCCCAACAAATTGCTGGTGGATTCAATAAAATTCTTCGAAGGAATCAATAAAAAAAAATCTTTAATTGTCTCTTTTTTCAACATACAAATTTTATGTTGAAAAAAGATTTTATTAAATTAAATAAAACCTTTCGTAAAAGTTTCTAAACTCCGGTAGTTTTATATACTTATATTATTCATTAGTAATAACAGATTTTCTTTCCTTTTTTTCTAAACATTTTTTAATTTTTATCAAAATAAATGAAATATATGCAAGATTTAAAATAATAATAATAAATAAATTTTTTCCTTTGTAATGTAAATTGTTAAAGAGAATTTTTAAAAAATTTTAAATAAAAAAATTTAAAACAAACGTTTTTCCGCCAAAAAAGATCTTTGTTTGTGCGACATTTTTAATTCGTTGACCGAAATGATGCAATTTTTTCAAATATTGAGCCCCGATATCTTAAAAGGCTAACTTTAAAAAAGATAACTGAAATAATTAATTACCAATGGCTATCGTAGTTATCGCTAAGCCAAAGCATATGTAGATGAAAGTTATTGGCCAGTAGAAGAGATTCTTCGGCACGGCATGCCCAAAATCAATAGCCGTGAGGGTGATAAAATTGTAGTATAAGCCATTCCAAAAATCAAACTGAAACCATAAAATTTAACAATTTTCAAAAATTGAAATCATACTTCTCCATTTAAAGCTGGCAAAAGCAAAGCTCCAAATGCCACATAAAATAGAAACACAAATAATAAAGCAACCGAGGTCATTTCTATCGAAGAATCTGGAATGTCATCACCTGTAATATTTGCTTTTGAAGCTCTTCTTCTTTTATTGTATGCTTCAATCTTAAAGTTTTGTTATTTGTAAAAACTAAAATAGACAATATGAATCTCACATTCTTTTTTAATGCTCCAGCAAATTGGTGAAGATATTGTCCGATATTTGCAATAATAATCATTGTTACAGGAATCCCACAGATTCCATACAGAATACAAAATAAACGTCCTACAATCGAATATAATTATATTACCCAATTCTAAGTCCCATGCCGTTGAAATAAAACCACAAACCTTGTAAAGTTAAGGGTTGAAGTCGATTATACCCTAAAGTTGTAGCAATGCCGAAACCATAAAATGCCGCGGTAAGAGAACTCCATTGATTTCGAGGATCAACTTCAACATGAAAACATTTAATAATATTTTCGATTGTTAAATTTGTTGGACGATAGTTGTAATATGATAAATTTGTTGCTTTATTAAATATCTGAAATTACGGAAATTAGTTTTTAAATTATCATTTGGGGATGATCGCTGAATTTTACATGTTGTCCGTGACGGTACTACTGAATTTTTTAAAAAGTTGCAACAAATAGTTAAATTTGAAATTTCAATTAATTTTTTATCATTACCTCATGTACACAATCAACTTTAAGTTTCTGTTCATTTTCAGCCAAATTATTTACATAATCTTCTTCCAAATATCGAAAAATTAATCCACCACCCATGGAATAAAACAATACAACTGCCAACAATGAGAAATGTAAAGTGAATGGTTTTGCTTGCTGCAAAAATTTATTTTTTCTTCGGTAATTATCTATTGTAATCATTTCATCATCAGAGTAATAATATTTGTGTGTAAAAATAAATTTTTGTAAAACTATTGGTGAAGCCATAAAAACATTTTAATTTGATTGACAAAAAAAGTTTTCAATTTTTTTATATAATAAAATTCCGTTAAAAATAAAATAAATTGTTTGTAAATTAATTAAAAACAGATGTTACAAAAATAAAATCTTCTTTAATAAAACTCATGTGTTGTTGAGAGATATTTTAACAAAAGATTTTGGGCATAAAAGTGCAGATTACAGTAATCCAAAATTTCTGGAACAAAAAAGTAAAAAAAAACAATTTTCGAAAAACAAATAATGCCACAAATTTCGGCTCAATAAAAAAAGTAACAAAAACAGATTTTTCAATTAAATCCTAAAAAGTGTTTTTGCAAAAATAACAACCCAAATTTTGGAACCTTTTTTGTGGATTAACTGGATCCCGAAGATGATGTTGATGATGATGAGTGTATAAAAATGTCAAGGGAAACATAAAAACTTTTTTTCCAGTTTTATTATCGAATTTCTGTTTTTGAAGCAAAAAAATATAATACTATTTTTTGCATTAAAAAATAATTAAAAATTTCCGTATTAAAATTAAAAAATTGAATGTTCAAAAAAACGCAACCTTAAATTTTGGAAGATGAACAAAATGTGTCAGCAATCGGAAGAATAACATTTTTATACACAAGTAATTATTTCAGATAAAAGGTGTTGTAAATTATTTGAATTTACCACTTCCGTGAAATTAAATCTAAAAAATAAGCTGTAAAACAGCCAACGAATCAGATACAAACATTTGTTACACGTAAACAATTTTTTAAAAAAAATATGTCAAAAATGTACTTTTAAAAACTTCAAAACTATGATATCAAAACTATTATAGAAACCACGAAAGTTGTGTCAAGCTCACTTTTAAAGTATTTTGAAATTTAAAATATATGTACCAAAGAAAACTTTTCATTAAGCCGGGTGTTAAAACTCAAATTTTTGGAAAGAATGTATTAATCAACATTTAAAATAATTGTTTAACAAATTCTGTTACTCATACTATTTTTTCATAAAAGTATAAATACAAAAGAGTAAAATTCTTTCTAAAAGGCAGTCTGCTAATTCAAAAATCAAAAAAGTAACATGTTAAAGAAATTTAGAAGTGATATTTAAATTAAACAAAGCAATATTAAATATAAATGATATTGTGACATTAAGAAACTATAATAATGATGTTTTCAAATTAAGAATTTTTTTCAAATCTCACCCCCTGTCTTTTAATAAATAATAATAAAGAATAATATCTCAAAGTTTAAATAGTTTGAACCCTTTTATGCTTTGAAGATTCCCCAGATGCAGTATTTTTTATCTCAAAAATATTAGCACAATATGAATCTAAAGTGGAACAAAGTTCGATGGTTTACAACTCCAAAATTCTTTTTACATCTCTCCTCTAAAATAAATATATAAATTCCCTGAACGGCATCCAAAAGAAACATGTTTGAAAAGTAACTCCAAAATTTTTATCCATCAGAAAGCGTCACTCATTTGCAATCGAGGAGAGAAAAAAAGAAGAAAAGGAAAGGAAGAATGCTTCAAATAAGTTTTTTTTTCTGTTAAAACAAAGCACAACTTTTTTCCTTTCTTTTTTTTATCCCTCGACGGTCATTAAATTCAATAAATTTTTTTGACGGATTTTCTCTTTTTTTTGTGTGGGAAAACGTTTAAAACTAATTTGATTATATTTGTTTTTGTTTGTGTAAAAGTTCCAAAACATAGAAAACAATATTTTTAAACAAAGTTAAAATACTAAAATGAAAACTATGATTTTTAAATGATAAAGCGAAAATAAAATAACTAGATTATGCCCTAAAAGAATTTAAAAACAGTTATATTTGTTCCATCATAAAAAATAAAAATAACTAAAAGTTTAAAAATTTTTCCACCTTCACTTTCAAATCCCATTTGAGTCACCTTTTGAACCTGACAGATTTATTTTTGAAACAAAAGATTCCTCCTTATCACTCAAAAGATTTTTCTTGACGCAAACGAAAGTGTTAGTTAAGATCAAATTTCTTTTTTTTAAAGCACAAAAGTTTATTCAGAAATTTTTTTAACCATTTTTAAAAATTCTCATAACTTTTAAAACAAAAAGTAGAAATTTTTTAAGTACTACATGATTATAGGTCAAAATACAGTTTTTTAAACCTAAAAAACGTGAAAAAAGTACATTCATAATTTATAAAATTTGTTATTCTTTTCAAGTTTAGTTTCATTCAAAGTTTTCGAATAATTCCAGATTTTTTTTTGTTGGAGCTTCTTCAATGAAAAATGGAACAATACATTTTTTTGGTTGACGGACTTCTTCAGAAAAAAAGATTTGAAACAAAACAGTTGGTGTCTCAGAAGCATTCTTTTTTTTTGAAGTTTATTCTCTTCCTTTTTGGGTCTTAAAAATTATTATCGTTGAATAAAAAAAAGGTCAGACGAAAGTGTAAACAAATTTAACACAAATTTTGTTCTTTTTCTATTTTAGTGAAATGTTGAAATGTTACAGTAAACATTATTCTGAACATTGTAAAAATATACAATTTGCAGTGCAAATAAAACGCATTCTTTTAAAAAAAAAGTTTCCCATGTTTTTTACTGTTTTCAAAAAAGTAGTACAATGATGATTGCAATTTTTACGAAATGAAATCACTTTTTGAAATTTTTTGTTGTGTTTTTGTTCTTTTTAATGCAATTGTAACAAAATGAAACAATTCCGTTCTAAAAATGGAAAAAAGGTTTTTGTTTTACATTTTTGGATTGATTCATGCAAGTCTTTGTTCAAGATTTGGTATAAAAAGAGAATGTCGGTTGCAGAAAAGATATCAGTTTAGTCTGGTTTAATCGGAAAGAAATGTTTTACCACTTGTTGTTTGCCGTTTTGATGGTTACTGTAACATCCGTGAATGCTGACAAGTATGTTTAAATTTAAGATTAAAGGGAAAAGTTGTTAAAATAAAAGTTATAAGTGTTACAAGTAAATTAATTAAATACGTTTAAGGTTAGGAATTGAATATCTTCCAGATGTTACTTTAACCCCAAGGAAAATTGTTTATCAAAGCAATTTTCCATTGGTATTTGAAGTGACTTCTGAACACAAAGATGGCAGCGACATTTGTACTGGTGCTTCTGGAATTCAATTTGGTATTATTGCGGTCTATGGCACAAATAATGGAATAAATATTGTTCCATCTTGGAAGGAAGATCCCACAAAATATAAAATTGATATATATTTTATGCAAGGCGATCAAAATGTCAACAAGACAACTTTTGATAATCTCGAATTTTCAACTGTTAAGGCTCAAAAGGGAATTTACAGAATTACATTTTTTAATAATTACATTACGGTTGTTTCAAAAAATCTTACTTCAACAATGCAATGGCAACCCATGAATCCAAATTATTTACCAGATTTTATTCAAAGAAAATATCTTTCCCTATCATTTTTCCAACCTCTTCAAACTGATCCTTCCAACATGAAAGTAAATCAATGCAATCTCATCTTGGATTATGTAAGTAAAACTTTGATATTTTTGTGTTTTTACAACTAAATTTTAAGAATGGAAAATATTTTTGGCAACCTGGACCACCTCAAGTTTCAACTACTGTAACAGGACCGCCTCAAGATCCGACTACAGTAACACAACCTTCAAATACTACAGTAACAGCCCCACTTCAATCTTCTTCCATTACTTCAGTAACAAATTCAACTCAAGCCCCGACTACAGTAACAACTCAAGCTTCGACTAATGCAACAGGGCCATCTCAAACTTCACTTACAGTAGCTGGATTCTCTCTTGCTCCAACTAATGCAACCGGAATAGCTCAAGCTAGAAAGACTTTAGCCGTGAAAATTTAAGAAGCATCAGCCTAAAAATATCTTAAAGAAAAATGCTAAATTTTGAAATAAGGCTTTGTTTTTAGTTATTGAATAGTTTAAATTTGAAATAAATGAATCTTGATAAAAATTACCAAAAACATAATTCGAATAGTTCTAAACACATCATACAACAGTCCCCAAAAAAATAAATAAACAACAAAAAATATGGTATTATTGAAGAAAAAATAAACAGAAAAATTTAAGAAATTGATTTATTAATAAAAACGTAAAAGGTTATAAAGAAATAAAAATTTTCTTGCATAATAATAAACGGATGATACGGAATTAGCTTAACATTTAAAAAAAGCTAAATGTCAACTTTGGAATACAATAAAACGAATAAAAATTCTCCCATAAAATAATACAGAAGAGAAACCCGTGAAACAAAGCAACAACAAATAAAAAAGAAGATAACAAAAATTGGTTTAAAAAAGTTGTCCATTATCGGATTGAGCAGGATCATGTGTTGAAACGGGAATTGAATCATCATGGTTTTGCAATTGAGGAATTTGATCTTGAACTTGTTCGTTTGGTTGTTGCTCACCAAATGAAGTATCCCCGGGTTCATCATCAATAGTTGGAACCAAAATTTCAGGATCATTTAACTACAATTAAGCAAAAGATTATATACGCACTTAAAAACAATAAACAAACTTCAAGTTCTCCGCTTTCAACAAGGAGATGAACCCGTTTATGATATGATTCATGCTGTTCCATTGACTTCCGATCAATAAATGACTTTAAACAAATTTCACAAAACATTGGACGTTCAACACGGGCCAAAGGATGCTCAAGATCAAGATGTTCACTGCATTCACCACCTAAAAATAACTATTTTACACCATGCTCTAATTCATAAAACCAAAAATTGGGACATGTAGTATATACATAATCACTCATTTTTGTTAAAAAGCCTTAAACTTTAAGGAAAAATAACTTACGTGATTGGAAGATTGCTTTACACATTGGGCATTCAAATTTCTCAAAGGCAATTGTTCGAGCATGATTGAGCATTGTTTTAAGTTGTGAATTATTTGCTTCCAACATTTTAAGCATATCCCGGAAACGAGTAAGCTTTTCTTCAAGAGTTCCAGTTGGAAGAATATCACCTCGATGAATCTTATCAATCCATGATCGAGCATCACTTCCAAGTCCAAGCTTTCTTTTACGAGGTCGAGAAGGTGGAGTAAACATTGGTTCACCAGTTGATCGAACAATAATTGCATCATGTGGAACTTCAGCAGGTGGACGACGATTACTTAAAAAGTATATTTTGTAATTTACATAAACATTATGCAAAAAAAAAAACCAACCTGGCAAAAGGTTTCCAAGCTTCATCTAATTCTTCTTTGGTTGTAACATGGGTCTTCAAATGCTTTTTGAGATTACCCTTAAGCCGACAAGTCTTTCCACAGTAAGGACATGCATCTAAAAATAGATATTTACATCAAATTTACAAAGATTAATAAAAATACGAGGAGTAAATCCAGAATGAACAGAACGATGTTCAAAAAGATTTGATTTAAACCGGAAAGATTTGTTACAGATTTCACAGGTAAATGGCTTTTGATCAGTATGAATAATTGCATGCTGTTGAAGGCCTTTGAATGAAACAAATATCTTGTTGCATATGTTACATTGATGAACAGCACGGGGACCAGCACTCATTGGTTGCTTATAATCATCACCAAATGGAAAAACACCCTACAAAAATAAATAAATCAGTTAACATTACAGTAATACATATAATATACAAAAACTTACGTCAGGAAATTGTTCGCCATTGCCAAGAACAATTTCGTCTTGTTCAAGACTCATGTCATCAGAACTACCATAAATTTGTTGCGGAAATTGCAAAGCATCCATGCTTGAGATCGAAAAATCAACCATTAATTATAAGCTTCTTAAACAATACATTTTAATTTTATTAGGTTATATGTATAAGAGTACATGTGCATGCGAGGGAAACAAATTACAAATTTTAACGCGGTACTACGGTTAATACTGTACATTAACACAATATTATTCATATTAAAGCATGTTACAATATGTAAAGAAGAAAAAGACAAACAAAATAGTATAACTTTAATGTAAGCAATGACTAACACGATGTTTACAGTAAATTTCTATCCATTACTGTAAAAGTACTTATTATTTATTCCTAATACTGCTCTAAACTGTCTCAAATTATCACATTTTAAGTTCTATTAACTTCTAGCACACAAATAAAGATATTTTGTAAATCGCTATTACAGTTTATAAAATCCAGCAAACTACCATATTTTTGAAATTCTTATCAACTTTATCAATATTTACGATCAAAATACACGAAAATTTACCGTTCTTTCAATAATTAGTCTTAGTAAACGGTAATCTAGGTCTTTAAAGCAAAAATGTGGAAAGATACGCGAGAATTTTAAGATTAATATTGTTGTCAAGGTATATGGTAGACGACAGTATCGCTGGAAAAAAACTCCTCCTTCAATCAATTTGGTTTCATTCAAGGCATTTTGCCAAACTCCCAAAAATTTTAAAAAATGCACGCGAAATAAAATCTTTTTTTGGTTTTTGAATCAACAACAAAACTTTTTTTATAATTTATGGATTTCTTCTTCTTTACTAAAAATGATTTTCAGATCTTTTTCTTCTTTAAAACGATATTAAAAAGAACACCTATACAGTAATACAATCACTTTTATTTATAACTATAGGTTGCAAAGGAATGATTCAATTTGGGGTTGGTGTTTTTTTTAGTTTAAATATCGGATACAAAAGATGTTACTACAGTAGTATTCAAAAAGACAATAGTTTAAGAATTCAAGAAGTTATTTATCTTATAAATCTTATTCTCGATAACAGTTATGCAAAATTTGCCAATGTAAATTTCAAGCAAGTAAAAGGAATACCACAAGGAAATAATGCTTCACCTAATATTGCAGATCTTACCCTAACAATGATGGAATATGACTACTGTAAAAATAACACAAATGAAATTAAAAAGCTAATGCATGTGAGCAGATATATGGATGACATTATAAACATTAGCAATCAAAAAATTAATTTCGATGAAATATCAAGGAAAATTTATCATTCAAGCCTTTCACTTGAACCAACACATATTTCTACAACCAAAACTAATTATCTGGATTTAAGTATTGACACAAAAAATGGAATGAATTATAGTTTGTTTAACAAAACAGATGAATTTGATTTTAATGTTTTAAGATATACTCATTTCAAATCCAACATCCCTAAAAACTACAAATTTAATATCATCTCAGGAGAAATATTAAGAACAGCAAGATCATCGAGTAAAAAAGAAAATTTTATAAAAGCCTCGAAAAACATTGAAAGAATACTTATATCCAACAACTACCCTATAAACGAAGTTCAAAAATACCGTAATCGAATTCTACTTAAACACAAGTACAAAAACTTTATAACATAAACATATTATAATCCCAATAAATTAAACAAAAATAATCAATAAATTCACACTTATTATTGTAATTTTTCTTTCCAAAAAATGACCTATATTTTTTAGTTGCTATAAAAAAGAAAAAATTTTTTATTTTTTCAATCACTTGCAATATTTTTTCGCTCAAAAAATTCACTAACTGGACTCTACTGATGAGGGCCCACCAGTTAGTTTTAAATTTATTAAAAAAATTAATATAAATTAAAAAAGACGTCTAGAGTTTAGGGCCGAAACGTCACGTATTAAACTCTTTAACCTTTTTCGAAATCCAAACTTTTTTTCTTCTTCCCTTTTTCAAAAACATCCAAAAATTGGTTTTTGAATCAACAACAAAACTTTTTTTATAATTTATGGATTTCTTCTTCTTTACTAAAAATGATTTTCAGATCTTTTTCTTCTTTAAAACGATATTAAAAAGAACACCTATACAGTAATACAATCACTTTTATTTATAACTATAGGTTGCAAAGGAATGATTCAATTTGGGGTTGGTGTTTTTTTTAGTTTTTAGCATATCCCAAAAATTCAAACTTACTGCATTTAGTTGCATTTGACTTGATTGGGACCTGCCAGGAGACGGCGTTCGACTTGATGAAGAAGAACCTTGATTTGGTGAAAATAATCTTTGGGATGCTGCAAATTGTTGGATTTCTGGTGTTGCAGAAGATTTATCATCTTCCATTTGACGTGGAAATTCAAGGGAATCCTACATAAAATATACATAAAATCAGCTTGGGAAAATAATTAAAACTCACTTGACCATTATGTAAATTTAACAATGGATCAACAAATTTTAATGCTTTGGGTTTGGGCTGTAAGCTTTTGGTGTCATCATCTTTTGAAAGAGATTCAACGTAATTTTCATATGCTGCGATATGAAGCGATAGGGTGCTACTATTTAATTTCTTTGGTTCCTTGCCATTCTTCCATGTAATTTGATTTTTTGTTTCTTTTTCTGCTTCATTTGATAACTTTGAACTTTTAGATTTTATTAAACTTGAATCATTTGTTGATTTATTCCATGTTTTTCTTTCCTCTTTGTAATTTACAGTACCACCTTACATAACAATCATTGCTGCAATTCTACATAACTTTTTTTTTGTAAACTAAATTATGATCGTAAAAAAGTTCCAAGATAATATCTTGCGTTCTGTAAAATCTGATTTTGTGGAATCGCAGTTATTATATTTATTTTTACCAGAAAATTTATCATTATTTGATTTGCTAAAAGATTGAACAAGTGATGGACATTTATGACCTTGACTCAAATTTAGGTTTGAAAATTGGTTGCTATTATCATTATATGATCGATGATTTTCCAAGGAAAGCAGCTTATTAAAAACGTATCCTTCCTTTTTTGTTGTCATCTAAAAAATGTGAATCAATGAATTTATTTTTTATTTTATTTATTTTATTTATAACCTTTTATCTGTCACGCAGGACGAAAGGGGACATATTATGACACCAAAAATTAGTTAAACAAAGTGATAACAATTCAATACATTTTTTATTTGTGAAAAAAAAAATTATAAATGGAGCACAATTTATTTAAGCATTAATGCTGTAAAATATTACAAAATAGAAACAACGACAAAACGTTGGAAAAAATAACATAAAATATTGCATCATTTTTGACACATCTGTTTTTAGCTCTGATATCTGTTACATATAAAAAATGCCACAACACTTTCAAATTTGGTCAATAAAAAAAATAAAAAGAGCAAAACGAATTTTCAGCAAAATTCTTTTCAACTATTTATATGCTTTTCTGTTACCAAAACAAATGATTAGGATTAAAAGTTAAATTTAGATGGCAACAAAAGACCATTGTTTGATATTTAAAGATAAACACGATCTTTCCGAAACTTCAAATGGTCATTACAGTAATCTCATTCGAAATCATCAATGTTTTTCTGTTCATTCCGATAACATTTGAAATAACAGCAAAAAAGATGAAAATTACGGTAAAACAAATCATAACGCTGAATTTTTTTGATCAATTAATTTGTTAAAAAAGAGATCTTTCTTTACAAAAATATCCAAAACACAACCAATCCAATTTAGATTAAAAAAAACAGCATTTACAGCATCTCAACAATTACTCATGCTTAATCGAGAAAATCATGATTCCGTAATGGTGAATCCTCCAAGCGGTGGAAAGTCACTTTTTATAATTCGTTGAATAAAATTATTGTAAATTGTTTTTGGGGATTTTTTGCTTTTTAAAGAGCAAATTTGGTGATCTTGGTCATTGTGTACTTTTATATCCATCCCACCACGATGTTGTTGCTGCTAAAAAGTTTTAAACAACAAACCGCCGGCAATAAACCCCGATCCCAATCTTTCTTTCTTTGTTTTGAACATTTTTCGATAGATGAAGCAAAAATAATTTGATTGCTGCCATTTTTTATTCATCTTGCTTGTTTTTTTTCTGCAAAACTTTTACAGCGAGATTAAAAAACTTTGTTTTGATAATTCTGCATTTTGCTTACGTGTTTTTTGTTATTTTTGTATTATTTGTTCTGTTAATTTATTCTTTTTTTATTAGATATTTTTACAGAATAATAATGACAGAATCTCATCAAATTCATCCAACTTCAAGTGGAGATTTTATTGTTCCAAAGCGAGAAGTTTTTGCTATTTTTGATATGGCAAAATGGTACAGATCTGAAGTAAGTTTTATGACAGTTCTTTATACTTTACTGTTTGACAATTATTTTTCAGGCTTATGAGAATTATATGAATTTTATTCATCGTATCAATGGTGCTGTTAAAGGTGTACAAAGTACAGATAGTAATATTGGTGTAAGCGAAAAAGTTAAAATTATTATTCAAATATTTGATGAACTCGAGGTTGGCTTTTCATATTTATATTTTTCAACATGAAGTGATTTAAGAATTCTTTTTTGTTTAGAAATGGGTACATGAGCTTCCACTTGAAGATATGCAAGAGCAAAGATTTGGGAATAAAACTTATCGAAAATGGTATGAACGATTGCAAGAAGTTAGTGCAAAATTTTCCATAACTTTTAAAATATATTTATAAATTTTACAGCGTGCTGAAGATATTATTGCTAAACTGTTACCTGAAGACAAGAAAGCTGCAAAAATTGAATTGCTACCATATTTTCTTGATTCATTTGGAAATTCTACTCGAATTGTAAGTAATGTCGTTATTATTGTTTTACCAATGTATATTTTTGCTTTTAGGATTATGGTTCTGGTCATGAAGTGGTTCGTTTATTTGAAAATTTTATGAATTAGTTTTTTTATCAATAACATTTTAGGCATTTCTATTTTTTATTTATTGCTTATATTCAATTGGAGCTCTGAAAACACCAGAAGATGATAAAGCGGTTGTTTTGCGGTTATTTGCTCGATATCTTCGTTTCGTTCGATTACTTCAAACAAAATACAGAATGGAGGTAAATTCCTGTTAGATTTATAGCTTTTATCACTTAACACTCATGCGAATCTTTAATAATTTTTTTATGTTAGTACATGTATTACTAAAAGTTCTTTTTAGCCAGCAGGCTCTCGTGGTGTTCATGCAATTGATGATTTTCAATTTGCTCCTTTCATTTTTGGTTCTTCACAACTTATTGGAAACAAGCAAAGGTTAATTCCGGATCATTATTTAAATGCTCAAACTGTTGAAATTTATCAAAGAGAAAATTTATTCTTTGAAGCAATACAGTATATTAATGAAGTTAGTTGTAAATGTTTACCAAAAGCTTTAATATATCTTCGGTTATGTTCTATTGTATTTTTTTAGACAAAATATGGTCCATTTTATGAACATTCAAATCAATTGTATAATATTAGTGCAGTTCCAAATTGGGAAAAAGTTAATTCTGGATGTATTAAAATGTATGAGGGAGAAGTAAGTATCTGTTTTTAGGATTAAATTTAATTTTAACGTAATATCCTTTTTAGTGCCTTAAAAAGTTTCCAGTTGCTCAGCATTTTGTTTTTGGCTCAATATTAAAGATTCAGATTCAACAAAAATATGTTAAACTTGATGAAGAAACTCGAATTGCCCTTGAAAAAGAGAAAGAAACTGAGCAAAAGAAAACAGAAGATTCAACAAAAGAAAAGCATTTGATTGATTCTGTAAAACCAATGGAACCAATTGAAGAAGATTTCATCGAAGCCGTTGAACCCATGGAGTCAATTCCCGAAACATCCGCTTCTTAACTCTTGTAGAATCTTATAATTTTGTTTTATGGTACTTATGTATACTGTAGCTTTTTCTTATTATTTAATCTTTTTGTCGGTGTTAAAATTGATATTTTTGTCTGTAACTATTTTATTTATTTAAGTTGATATAAAAGACAATTCATTTTTTTTTTGTAATCAATGAACCTTTGAATTCAATTTTTTATGAGTAATAAGAGTCGGCTTTTTTATGCTTCTCTTTTATATTTTTATTTGTGCATTTTCGCTTTTAATTTTTGCGATAATACAAAAATGCAGTCTTATTTGTGTTGCTTTAGAGTAAAAAATATTAGTAGTATGTCATCTGACAATCACGATTACAGTCAGCTTATTTGTGCGGATTGTGGTTCATCAAGCCCAGAATGGGCAGTAATTAATCGAGGAGTTTTTGTTTGCACAGAATGCTGTTATGTGCATCGAAATTTGGGTTCGTTTTAAATTTGTTTTGATTGTACCTTTCCAAAAATTAAGACCATGCTAAAATTGTGCTTTTTATAATGTCTTTGGAATTTACCTATTACTGTACTCAATTTAAAACATTACCTTTTTGTCTTTAGGAAAACATATAAGTTATGTAAAATCATTAAAGAATGGTCAATGGAATAGTACCCAGCTTGAACTTGTACAATTCCTTTACCGTGAAGGGGCAAATAATATTTGGGAACATGCATTATTGACGGAAGCTGCCTCCGGCAAAGAAAAGGTTAAACGAAAACCTGTTTCAAAGTTTGTCAATTTTCATTCTTTTACATTTTTAAAAAAATTTTAAATTTAAGTGACCCCGTAATTCCAAAAAAAGAAATGTTCATTAAGTCCAAATATGTTGATTTGGCATTTGTTCTTAAGCCATCTCCAACATCGGATTACAGTATCGATGATTTGAATAAACAGTTATATTCATGTGTTCGAACATCTCATGTTGAAACTGTAATAATTTTAAAACTCTTAAATAAAAAAGGATTCATAAAAACTATTTTTTGATAGGTTCTTCGACTTCTTGCAGCTGGAGCAGACCCAAATTTTGTAAATGAGGAAAATAGCGGAAATACTCCAATGCATGTCGCTGCAAAAGAATCTCAGCCACTTCAAGTTGAATTACTGTTCATTTATGGTGCAGATCCCGCAAGACCAAATGCTCATGGGTAATTGTCATATATGTGTTTAGTATTAAACAATACAAATATTTTAGACAAACCCCGGGCAGTTTAGCTCGACAAGATGGAAATGAAAAACTTGCAAATCGTTTAACAGAATTAGAATTTGAGGTTACAGATAAATTATCGCAATTTTTATCTGGAAGAAAACCGGATCACACAAAAGATGTTCACTTTTTATTGCCCGAACTTGCAGGACAGGCTTCTGAATCTGTCAAAAAATATAAATTTCAATTGCAAAGACTCAAAGATGTCGCATTTGAAAGATTCGTTCAAGATATTTATGATGAAATTGATCGAAGAATTACTGTAAGTGTGAGGACTACAATAAATTCATAATATTCCTTAACTTTTTGATTTCATTCATTCAAAAAAGGGATAATTAAAATCAAATTTCAGGTGATTGAATGGAGTTGTGCCCCACCTTATCATTTAGGCAATCACGAACATGTTGCAGCATTTTTACCAGTAATCTTTTCTTGTTTACTGTAATACAGTTATTATTGAAATTTAAATTTTTTAGCCGAATGAACGATTAACCCCAACACGGAATCAGATGAGACAAAAATTAGCAAAATTAGATAATCATGGATTTTCTTTGTTGATTATTGAAGTTTTGAAAGAAGCTCGCCGACGGCATTTTGGGCTTCCACTTCCTCCAGAAGATTTGAATCAGTCATTTGGAAAAAGTTTATTGGATTCATCGGCATTAAGCTTGGGCTTGGCTGCAAGTCCGGAAGACGATAATCGAGACTATGATGAAGTTGCAGATTATATGAATCGTAAAAGCAGTACATCACAGGGAACAAAGTTTGTTCAAAATATTTTTAAGTAATTAATTAGTTACTGTATTGGAGTTTATAGGAGATCAAGTGGAGCAAGAGGAGCGGCATCTGAAAATGAAGAAAATTTTACACCCTCAAAAAAGCAAAATGGTGCCCCTGCAGTTTCATGGGATGATTATTTAGAGTTGAAGGAAAATCTTCAAGAAGCTATTAATCGACTTGCATTAGTCACACAATCTTCAACTGAACTTATTAAATCTCAAAGAATTCTTCAACGAAATGTTGAACAACTCAAAGATCAAAATGATGACCTTAAACGAGAAATGAAAAATATTCAACAACAAGCCTTTTTAAATAAACGGAACCCTTCCCCCACAACTGGACTTTTATCCCCTTCGTCAAGGGATCCTCCCCAAGTTGGTGCAGTTCTTCATCTTCCCCGTCCCGCAAGAAGTTTAAATCCAGGTGATTCAAGTGCTGATGAAATGTCTTCGGCATCAGCGGGAAATGTGCAGCGATCAATAAGTAATGCAACTCCATCACAAATAACTGCAGCTGCATTTGCACGATACGGTAGAAGACATGGAAGTTTATCGTCAGCATCAGGATCAGCCTTTCAACCTTTAAGAACTGGATATCCCGTACCTCGACCTCCAGCTGCCATTGATCGAACAAGAAATGGTTCTGCACCACCCTGTGAAATCCCAATCCGAGATGGAATTACTTCCGATTCCAATCAAACAATTAATTCTACAACTGGCCTTCGTGGAATGTTCAATGAAGATGGTAAAAAACAATTAAACTTTAATTACAGTTAAAAATATGTTTTAATTTTACAGTATTCCCAGATAATTTAATTATTGAAACAGAACTTTTAACCGGCGCCATCAAAGCCCTTCTATCCGATCTTCAACAAGATGGCGTCAATGCAAATGCCGCATTTCATTCTGATTCGGTTCGTTCTTGTGCTAATCGTAAACTACAATTCGTAATTAAAGGGATTATTTAAATCCTTTGATTTTGCAGATAAATCATCACATTCAAAGAATTATTCGTGTTATTCCTTCCTCACATCGAATTGGAAATGTTGAAGATTGTGTTCGAAAAATGAAAAATTCTATGCAAATTTTATCCCAAAAATGCCGCACTCGACCATTGCAATCATCAGATGATACTTGTCATGCGGTAATTTTTTCGTAATTAATAATAATCGTTTCAAAAATTTAATAATTTAGGCTTATGATGTTGCAAAAGCTGCCAAACAACTTTTAGTAAATGTTCATCAAATTGATGGATAAGAATAAAAGCATTTCAATATTGTTCTATTATAATAATCAGTTATATATTTTTTCATAAATATTTTATTTTCCCTCTTTTTGAACAAATTTAAAAAAGCGATATTTTTGCCATCAAAAACGTCTTTTTTTTAATTTGTCGCTTTTTAATATTATGATATTTCTATTCAAAAATGCTTTTTTTAAATTTTTTTGTTGAAAAAGCTTGCTGTAACGTCGAAAACTATGTTATCTTTTTTTATCCCAAAATTATTATTTTAACCTTGCTCAAATCCTATTTTTCTGTGAAATTCGAGGTTTGCTTATTGTTTTCTCAAATTGTAATTTTTTTTATTATTTTGCTCAATTTTTGTTAAACTTTTTCGAATATTTATTTTTGAATGTTTTTGAGAAATAAAATTCTGTATTTTAAATTATAGCTTTATCATATAAAATTTGGTGTTCAAAATACATTTCCCAAAATACAATTAAGCTGGTAAAACTTTTATTTTTTACAAATAAATACAAACCGGTTTACAAGAAATACCCAAATAAAATTTAATAACACAACAGAATCTTGTATAAAATTATGCTGATGTAAATGAAGAATCCAAACCCGAATCATCAGAAGTCGATGGTTCATTTAAATAATTTTGTGGCACAGATGTCTCTAATAATTCTACAGTATCCGGATAAAATAAATCAATTAAAATGTAATAATTTATTGCTCTTTTGTTATAATATTTTATTTTTTGTAATAATTCTTCTAGAAAATGGCTATCTGGAACATTCGAATATTGGGATGTTAAAGTTGGATGTCCATGTTGTGGTACAATTGAGGGTGACAATTGTGGGGATGTTGAAGTGGATGGGGATTCCAAAGTGTCCATGTTTGTTTATAAAGTTTAATTTCTACAGAAATTTAAAAGTAATAAATAACAAAAAATGTGAAAATAAAATTAATTGAAAACAAATTTTTATGATTAATTGATTCGTTTTTTTCTCTTAATTAAAACATTCATCAAACAAAGATGAAAGAATAAAAGGGACAGCCGCAGTATTTAATGACTGTCTGAACACTTTTATCCCAACATAAATTTTTTCTGTTTGTCTTCTTGATTCTTGTTTTTTCTCCACACAAAATCATGCAAAAAATGTATGTATGTACATTATCGCAATTTCACTTTTTTGTTTCTGGTTAGTCGTTTTTGAACTTCCTTCTCTTTTTAAAAAAATCGGTGCTTATTGACGAGAATAAAAACATGTTTTTTCAAAGAAAAAAATGAACAGAGAAAAAAAGGAAAAAGTGTCCAAATGAAATTTATCTGGCTTTATTAAATACAGTTTATTATCAAGAAAATGACATAAATAATTCTACAAAATTTGAGAATTTTCTTTGAATTAATGTTTGTTTTTTTTTGTCTTTTTTAACCCGAGGGAAAAAGAGAAGCATTATTACTTTTTACATGTCTATAAAATATTGCTATATTTGGCTATAACAAGAATCATAAAATATTATATCAAAATAAATAAAATTTTGATGACTTTTTTTGTAGCAAAAATGATTTTTTAACTTTTTTCGGTGAACTTCAATTATTTGCAGATTAAGAAATTGAATTACGATTGTTTTTACATTTGTTTTCTTTAAATGTGTTTTTGTAGGCCAAGGTTATCATTCTTTATTTTGCTCAAAATAATATTTTTTTAGCTTTTTTAAACTGTAAAAGTTTTATGCCAATGAAGAATTTTTTGTACAGCTGCTGTTCCGTAACGAACAAAAATAAGTATTTTAGCATTAAAAAAAGAGCCTGTTGAAATTTTTATTCTCCAAACACATTTAATTTAATTTTGAGCATACTTTTTATATTTGGTAATAACTTTAAAATTGAATTTAAATTTGTTAAAACAAAAATATTTTTCCATTTCTGAGATTTGATTTTTAAAGCTTTGAGATTTAAAAGAAAAAAAGGCAGTTAAAAACATTTATTTCGTTAACAGCAACGAATTATTTTTGTTTTGAATAATTTTAAGTACATTTTTATTTATTACTCTTGTATTCTGTTTTTCACTTTCTTCGAAATCAGAAACCACAAAAATTGGCAAGATTTTTTCGTATTTAAACGATACCATTTTCTTGTTAATTCTAACACATTTTTATTAGATCTTATTTTATTTGAGTTCAATTAATATATGAAACTTGATTTAAAAGTTATTACACTTACTATTGCTTGTTTACTTTTTTGTATAGTTTAAAGTGTTAAACATTTCTACAACAATGTTTCTTCAATATTTCACTGAACCAAATACCCTAAATTTTAATATGAGAGATATCTTTAATACCAAAATTGTGGCATTAATAATTCCAATCATGCATTATACCTCAATTATAACAATTATCTGCAGTTTAATTCTTATCGCTGTAATAATTCTCAAAACTCCGAAACAAATGAAATTTTTTAAAACATATTTGTTACCGTATGTTTTTAACACTCTGTTTTTGGAAATTGTGATGCTTTTATTCAAGCCTTTATTGTTACATCCATTCTTTGCGCTGGTTTCACTTGAAATGCCACAATCTGCTTCCCCAAAGACTCTGTTAATACTTTTTATTTTTATGGCATATTTTGCAATGAGTTTAGTTGATTGTATTGCTTCAATGGCAGCTGAACGATATTATGCTTTATCAGATTTAAATTCACGGCACAACAAAAAACCATTAATTATTTTTGGAATTTTATCATTTTTGACTTTATGCTTCCTTATTCTTTCAATTATTCTAATTTACATTGATCCAATTCGGCACTCTTTCATAATGCCATCTTCACAAGCCCAAGAATTTTTAGCAATTCATTTGAAAGAATACAGTCAAATATTTAATATTAAATCGATATTAGTTTTTCGAACTGATATCTCTCTTTCAAATTTTACTATTGGTTTCACATTATTTGTTGTCTTTGTTTTTTCCCGATATCTCATTGCAATTATATTCTTTTGTTTATCCGCATGGAAATCCCATTCAAACAATGGACAGTCTCGAGCTTTACGAAAACATAATTCAATGCTTCTTCGATGCACATATGCCCAATTTGGAGGGTTCTGTATTTTTGCGGGGATTCCAGCAATTATTATTGTTTTAATCTATTATTTCATCTCAGAACCAAGCAAAATTATTTATCTTTGTTTTTTGTTGATGAATATGTTTGGCCTTTTTGATATTTTGGTTACTGTAATTTGTATTAAACCATATCGGTGCTTCTTTTTGGAATTATTTCAATTTGAAACTTGCACAAAAGTTTCCCCACAAGCTCGATACCGTCTAAAATCCATCAACATAAATATTCTTCATTAACTGACAGAGATCTCTGAAAATAAATGACACCTGTATTTAATATGTAAATATGTTTAGTAATAAAATTTTTTGGCTCATGTTTCAATGATGTTTTTTTCTAATATTTGTTAATAAATATTTTTGTCTACAAAAAATTTGAGTTTACGCATTATTTTTCAGCTGTCAAAAACTTAAAAATTTTTAAATGAATTTATAAACTTTAAAACTGTAAAGGCCAAAGATCTAATGACTATAAAAGCGTAAGAGATTTTTCTTTTATGTAATAAACTAATTTGCTGCATTTATAACAGTAATCTTTTTTCCTCGGCACTGTACAGTTTTAAAAGTTTTACAAATGCTTTTAAATTTTTAAAGAATATAAAACTTTTATATTAACTTTGAAACAAATTAAACAGTAATAACTAATTACATTTTTCTAAACTAAAACATGGAAATGATTTATTTTGAGTTTTCAGTCAATTATGAGATTTTCAAAGGCACATTCTTTAAGAATTTTCACAAAAAAAGAAAAATAGATTGGATTTGGATTTTGAAATTTAATCCAAATTCCGCCATCTTTTTTAACATTTTTCTGAAAAATCGACTTTAAAAAATTTAATTTAAAAATTAATTTTAAAAAACCTTTAAAAATTCACAAAATTTATACGGCTCTAATTCGCCGGAGACGATAGAAATTGTAAAAAGTTCAAAGTTGCTTTCAAATTTAATCTTTGAAATAATTTCAACAGTTTCAGCGGTAATATTTACAAGGGATCGTAACATTCTTAAAAACGGATTAATATTAAAAAAAAATGCCAATCTCACCCGATATGATAAATTTTTGGTGTCAAACTCAAAATATCTTCCAGAGAAATGAATGTTCCATCAGGGTTTGTAATTTTAACGTTATATAAACCCAAATATTTAACATTCCCATGTCCAATAAGAAATCTCAATTCTTTAACACTCAATTGCTGGCCATAAATTTCAAAATATTTTGCATCACACCGATACAAAATTTTGATTAAATTTGAAAGAAAATAAAGGTTATTTCCAGACGTAGGATAAAAATGAAGACTGTTTGTGACATAAAAGTTTTTAAACATTTCAGGTTGAAAATCTGCTACAGTAATGTCAAAACTTTGACCTTTAAAGTCAATTTTTTCAGCAACATTTTTTTGTCGAATTATCAATTTATGGCACAAAAGTTTTGGATGGATGTGGAAAAAATATTTGCATGATTGATAAAGATAATGAAGGATATTTGGATTTACGTGATCCAAAATATATCTGATAATAGTTTTTGGAAGCGAAAAATTTTGAGGAAATATATTTTGATGAAGTGATTGTTGACAGGCTTGAAGATTGTATGATTTGTCACAAACATTATTTAACGGATCATCCAAATCTTTATCCATTTTATCATCAGCCTTTTCAATTTCATTAATTTTGCTTTCGTACTGCTCTCGTACTTCAACATCATCTAAGAAGAATCTACAGTATTTTTGATAAACGATTACCATATCCTAAATATTCACAATTATTTTAATCTTGAAAAAATCAGTATAAAATACAAACACGGAATTTTTGAGAATCTTCTAAATACCGGAGATAAAGCTTCCATAAAGCTTTATTTGTTAAATCCCCTCCTAAACGATATTCAATATTGTGAACAATAAATTCTTCGTCCCCGGATTCCAATAAACATTGAACCCATTCATCCAAATTATTTTCAGATAATTTAATTTTATCATACAACTTTTTAGCTTTTTCACATTTTTTTATTACATTTCTGGGAATGGGATTATCTTAAATTGTAATCTTCATTTAATTTATATAATTAATTAGTAAAAGCTAACTCAAAATTTGTTCAAAATCTTTCAAGCATTCTTCAAGTTTCCAATGTGGAAATGTTAAACAATATTCAATGTATTTTTGATCCATTTTATCTTCAATGTTTTCGTCGTCATCTAAGCAAATACCCAGTTCATTAATTCGTAAATCATCATACAGGGGATCTAAGGCAGGTACAAATTTTACTTTTAATAATTTTCTATTTGGATCACACTAAACAATACTTTTTAATTGCTTTATTTATCTTTCCAAACAACTTACATAATATCTTGGATGCTTTCGTTTTGAATAAAATTGTGATAAAGCTTTTTCTTTAATCTTTTTATATTCCGCTTTCGAATCATCGCATACATTCAAAGATTGTAAACTAAAATATATGCTGATTGTTAAATTTAAAACGATAGCTTTACTATAACTGCTGCTTGCTTACTCAATTCGTTTATCCCAGATTTCTTTTGGCATTAAATATTTCTCAGAAAAATCATCAATTAATTCACTTTTTAGTGCCGAATCATACGTTTGATTTAATTTTTTTTCAAGCTTCAAAATACATTTCTGATAAGATGGATCAAGCTTCGAAAAATAATCTTCTGGCAATAATATTGAAGTCATTAGAATTTTATTTTTTATAAAATCTGTAACAAAACATGGGACTGCAAGTATCAACCAACTGTTGATAATTTTTTTGTTATTATTCTACAAGATGATACGTATCATTTTGCCAAAGTCTTTTTTAAAAAGACAAAGTCTACAGTAATAAACATGTGTCGTTTTGAATATAATATGTAGCTGATAAATGTATTTTAACAAATTACACACAAAATTTACCCGAAGAAAAAGCATCAATTTCCTAAAATATAAGAAACTGTTTATAGTAATTGTTAAAAATTAGTTAGAACTAAACATTTATTGCATCTAAATTAGCACCATGTTTTTCAAAATTTAAATTTTCACAAAGTTTTAAAAGCTTCAAAGGTATTTCCATAGATTGACAGTCAACGATAAGTATATCAAAAGCTTCAAAATATTTATCAAAACAAGATTCAATGCACCGATTCAGAAATCCAATCTTAATTGCGGTACTTTCATTGACCATTCCAATATCCATATGAACGTCTAAAATAGAATAAATATAAAGATTAAAAGCAGCTTTAATTATACACCTACCTTCTAAACTATCACCAAGCAAAAGAATATTTGGACGAGATTTTATATCTTGAGAATATGTTTGTTCACCGGTAATTACTGTAGAATTTTTACAGCAGCTATGAATTGTGGGTTCTGTAAATGAATCACAAATATTTGATTTATCGAAATTCATAAAATTGGAGATAATATGAAGCTGGGACGGTATTTCACCAAGATTCTGTTGAAGGATCATTTCAATAACGTTACCAATACCTAAAACATTCTTAAATAATGAATCACAGCAATAGGCTTTTCCATAAATCAATTAATAACTTCAAATCGTCTATCACCCAAATTAAAGAAACAAAGCTGTTGCTTTCTGCTTTCCCAAAATCAACCCAATAATTCCAGTAAATTCATTTAAGAGATGTAAATCTACCAACCTGCACTAAAAACAATCAAAGGCACATTTTTAGCTTCCATTAATCGAATAAATTCAACCGTATGATCCCGTAGATATAATGGTGCATCTTTAACAAATTTCTGGATATCATCATAGCTTAGCTTTGAATCAACAATACATTCATGCGATAAATTCCTAAAACAATGCCATAATCATTTTAATAAATGCTACGTTTTAAACCCTTACCACCAATCATTCATTTTAGAAATTTTTTCAGTTCTTGAAATTTCGCATGAATGCTCATATTTTCCATATTTATCACATAAATGTTGAAGTTTCTCTGATAATTCTGGTTTACATTTTTGGGTGCATTTGACGAAGATTGAATGAGTTATTAAACATTCATCACCATTCTCGTTCTTAAATTTGGATAAAGTATAATCAAAATCTGCAAGAATCATTAAATTATCGTATCCATCTTTAATAATCTTTTGCAGCTTCGTTTCAACATTCGCAGGATTCTTTATTTTGATGAATGAATTATTTAACAGTAAATCATCAACAATTGAAGACATTTGATGTTTGAAAAGAAAAAACAATAACAACAATTTTGTTGTTTTGTATTATTTTTTGTTAAAGTATCAAAGAAAGAGAGAAAGTGATGGATGTAAAAATTTGAACAACAAAAATATTTTTAGAAAATTGTGATTTTATTACACGCGTTTTGCCAAGTTTGCATATTTTTACATCAATTGAATCTTGGATCTTGGATTACTGCTGGGCGGTTTTAATTACCGTTAAATTAACCAATGCAAAATTTTTTACGAAGGAAAATCAGTAAATTATGAAAATTCTATTAATTAACCGATTTTTTAATTTACCGGTAAATTACACAACATTATCTTGGACCAAAATTATTATCGTATCCATCTTTAATAATCTTTTTCTTCCATGATTCAGTTCTTGCAATAATACAATTCATGTCACGTTCAAAAATGTACTTTTATGTTGTAAGAATTGATTACAAAGGTTTATCTAAACTGTACTTTGCTCATTCGTTTTTATTTTCCCAAAGATCTCTAATTTATTTATCTAGAACTGTTTAATTATATTGTTTTTGATCAAATAAAACTGTTTACAAAAATAATGAATATTATTTGTTATCGTCAACTACTTCAATGTCACATGGTTTTAAGAAAAAACAATAAAATTTTGTCATCTTTCCTTGGGGGATTGTTCAGGAATCACATGTCCCAGTAAATCATGATTTTTATCCTTACCGCACCATCCAAAAAATCAAAGGCCTTTTGCGGCAACATCAAAGAATGGGTGTTCCGTTTCTCCGCCCTCATTATTTCACGACACACGGATTCCCTTTAATGATACAATTAGAGTAGTAATAATGTTAAAACAATATTATATGATTCACGTTTTTTCTCGGTGTTGCTGTTATTTGCAAAGTTTTCCAAAAATATTGTTGTCTTAAATTATGCAATATTACATTAATGATAACAGAAAACGAATAATAAAATGAAAAAAGCGTTGACGATTTCATAACCGTCATTGGTGAAAGTTTATTTGTCCCCATTTACTATTTCGGCGTAGGTGATCAAAGGATATTATCCTTTAATTGTAGAATTTTTCCATGTTGCAGATTTTTTAGATATGTCTTCTGTGAGGAAGCATGAAAGGTTTAAGGGAGGGAAACACACATAAATGCGTTCCTCAAGAATAATATTTAACGAGATGACTGACATTTTATACAGTAAAATTTGATTTCTGCTTTCATGTATTTGAAGGTTGTCATCTTTCATAAAAAATAAGATTAATTAAATTTATTTTACGGGGATATATCATTTTCTATTTTTAGTTTATCGAATATTTTTTGTTTATTGGTTTTTAAAACCGACATTCTATAAAAAAATAGTCGATTACAGAATTCTTATTCATTTGATCATCACACATAAAAACGTCCATTCTTGCCCAAATTTAAACTTTTTGGGTTGAAGATGAAAGATAAAAATACACCGCATTTATTAATAATTCAACATTGAAACTACAGACGTAGCTCAAAAATATCTTATTTTTGCAAAATTTCGAGTAATCAGTTTCAGACAAATCTTGCCTGCATTTGACTTTCTTAAATATCAATTAGAAAAGACAGAAGTGCAAAGTGTGTTACTTTGATCTTTCATTATAATTTTACAGGTAGTAAAAAGTACGTCATGAGAACAACAATGACCGTTTTTGTGAAAAGGTTAATTAAGAGAGAAAGAGAATTTGAAAACATGTGAGAAGATGCAATTTTTAATTTTGTCTAGAAAATTCTCGGAAGAAATTTTATTGTTTATTGAAAAAGGTACTGTATAATACTGTAACAAAATAAAAACGAACACAATTCATTATTCGTATTACTAGAATATTTCAGATTACTCATAATTTTTCAAGTAAAGTTTTTTTCGGGTTTTTGTTGTTCAAATAGACAAAAGAGAGCAAATAAATTATCAATGAAACATGCAATTAATATCATTCATTCCACTTATTAATTTTTTAAATATAAAAAATTTACAGTTTTTTCTGCTGTTTATTTATTCTTCACTTATTCAAAACATTTTGAAGCAATCAAAACTAAATTATATTTTTCTTCTTTCATTTACTACGATTTTTGTTCTTTTTTTGCGGTATGAAAATCATAGTGTTGATAACAAAAATTCAACCATCCCAAAAGAAGGAAGGAAAAAGAAAGAAATCAATTTTAATACACATTTTCTTCTTTTTTCAGTCATTCAAAGGAGAAACTTTATTCATTTTGATCGCAACTGAAAAAAAGTTACTCTATTTTTTTCTGCCTTTCAAATTGTTACAATAAATTCATTAATTTTTTTAACTTGTTTATATCAGTGATTTGTGTTATTGCTCAATTAATCATTACTTTTTTTTCTAAACCTTTTTTCTTTCGTTTTCTTCTTTTTTTGGTGCATTTGTTTTCTCATTAAAAATATTTTAAACTTTTGTTTTAAAGAAAAAGAAGAACAAAAAGAAAGAAAAGAAGTAAATGGCAAGCAAGAATTCATTAAAAGATATCTTTGTAGCTTTGGATGATTTTCAAAAGATTGATGAAGATACTCTCCGGTAAGTACAAAATTTGCTACAATTAAAATGAGATAAGAACGTTGTGTTTATTTGAACTTGTACAATATAGGATCAGGACACTTTCTGTCACATTTAGAAACATTTAAAAATTATTATAATTTCTTTCATTAAATTATAATATAACTAAATTTATAGATGGAATGGCCCACATCTTGGAGGCCCATTTTTCTTAAAAAGATTATTTGGTGGAACTACTTTTGCATTATCATATTTGGCCCTAAAAAATATTGTCCCCGAAATTACAGTTGAAAAAATGCAGTTAAATTTATTTCGACCTGGTATGGCAATCCTAAATAAAACCTTTTATTCATCTTAAACAAAGGAATAATTTTAGGAGATTCTGATGGCTCACTTGATTTTTCTTTGGTTCCATCAGGCTCAAGAACATTATTCATTTTAACTGTATTTCAAAAGGGAAAATTGATTGCACTTGCGAGATTTCGAGTTATTCCTTCAAAACAATTTTTGATAAAATCAAAAATTAAGCCATGGGCTCAACCCTCAAAACCAGTCTCGCATTATCCAATTTTATCCAATATGCGGGATATGGCACCACATCCATCTGTTGCAGCAATCTCCGATCGAAGATTCAATAATGAATGGCTTTTTAATTTAAGGCCGCTAGATTGGAATCATTTTTATGGCGTTGATTTATCCCGAAAACCTGTTCAAACATTTCTCACCTTAAATAAACAAGCAATTGGCACAAATTTAGTTACGATTGACCCTGTGGCAGTTTTGCTAATGGCCGCAGATTTTATGGTTTTTCAATCAGCGAAAAATATTCATAAACTTGGAAATCGTCCCGATGAATGTATTGCTGGTTCGACGATGAACTTTGTTGCATATTTTCATGAAATTGATGGCTTTCAAGTACGTTCATTGCTTTTTTTTTAAAAAACGAATTCCATTTTATTTTTTTGTTTTCGCTTAACTGGAACCAATCGAGTGACAATTTTAATCAAAAATATCATTTTTAAAAACCTGCAAATAATATTGCATTTTTGTTCAGCATGAAAAATAAAAATTTAAAAATACTCTTTTTGCGTCTGATTTTTTCCATCCTTTTTTTCACACATCTGCATCGAAATTCTTTTTCCCCTTTTAATATTTTGCCATATTTTTTAAATAATAATTCTTTTTTAAAAATAAAAAATAATTTTTAGGTTTTTGATGATTTTTTGGTGGAAAATCATTTGGATTCATTGGGTCATTCATGTGCTTACTTGCCCGGAAGAATCTTTGACACAAAAGGCAGATGTTTAATGACATATTCCCAGGAGTCATTTATAAGTTCAAGCATTTTTACAGATGCAAGATTATAGTCACATTAATTTTTAATTAATTTTTCCTTGTATGTACATGTTTAATGATAAAAATGATTTTTTCTTGAAATGATTCCTGCTTATTTTTTGACAAAAACTTGGTTAAAATCTTAAAAAATGAGACAAAAAACAACAGAATTTTGGAAAACATAAAAGTGATACCTATCAATCAAATTTTAATATTATGTATCATTGTGGATTTGCTTGTACATCAATATTTAAAAAAATTAATATTTATTGAATATTTATTTAAATTTTTCTATCTTTTAGTTTGGAATTTAAACTGACATGTACAAACAGTAAAATATATAACAATAAAAAAGTTGGATGAAATAATAAAAATTGATATTATAAAAAGAAGGAACTGAGCAAATAATAAATTTTGATGAGAAATTTTTTAAAGAAAAATGTTTGAGGCAAGAATTAATTAAAATAAGAATGTTTTGATTTTATTTAAATTTCGTACCAAATGGTACTGTACCATATTATTATATTTAAAAAAATGAAATGTATTTTTTGACTACTAAAAAAAGCTAATAGGAAAAACATCAATTTCTTTCTTAAAGATTTTTTAAAGATTAAAGGCAAGGATAACAAAAACTTAAATTTTTTCAAACTGCTTGAAGACCTTTTGATTTTAGGCGATGTTCCCGGCCTCGCATTAAAAGATAATTTTCGTTATCAGAAAGCCCAGAAATTCCAAGTTTGTCAGGTTTCATGGATTGCAGATTCTAAAAAAATGTTTTAAATTAAAACTACATTCTTTAAAAAAGTTAAATATTAAATTTTTTACCTGCATTTGAATTGCCAAAGTTAAAGCAGTTTGATGTACTGTTTCAATTTGTTGAACAGCTGCCAATAAAGTTGTTAAAGTTTTAAGCAGCATTTCTTTCAACTTCCTTCTTTCATCAATTTCTTTCTAAACGGGAATTAATAATTTCAGACTTTTCAAAAAGAAAATTAAAAACTAACATTTTTAAGAAACACGATGTTTGGAAATTTATCACCAGGTTTTATATCACTTTCAAGATTGAAAGCTTCAACTAATTCTTTCCATTTAATAATAGTTTCAATATTTTCAAAAAGCAATGAATGCAAGGTTTCAAGTTCTTTCTCGATATCAATATGGTGAAGATTTTTGGCTTTTCCGCATGCTCGATTGTTGAAAAACAAATGCCTTCTTTGATGTGTGATTAGAAGGATCATCCTTAAAAAAAAAGAGATTTTGTAAAAAATAATGTGACGTAAAGTAGAAACACAAACCATTCCGTCATGTCGAAATTGTTTAAAGCTTGAAAATGAATTTCTTGATTTGGAGTTGCAACACGAAAGGATGATTTTGTGTCACATTGTGTGACGGAAGTAATTTCAGAAAGTGAAATTACACCCTTTTGTTCCACATCATTTTGAGAATCTTTCTTTTCTTTCTGCCAAGACAATTCCTTTTGAGTGAGGGTTACCAACCGGCGCTTCTGTGAAAAGACATCTTTGATGGATCTTCTTCGACCACTTCCACCTCGTTTTTCAACCATTAAACCACTTTTTAAAACTTCAGGTTTTCGATTTTGTGAAGAAATACTGGATTTTGGAGATTGATAATTTCTAATTGAAATTGAATCAAAGAATTCAACCATCTCTTGTTGATGTCCATCATCGAAGAATCGTTCCAAAACTAATGACAGCCATGGTTCCTTATTGATAAGAGGGTGTTTTGTGACAACGCAATTTGCTATTCTTTGCAAAATTTTTGATATCAACACCAATGTTCGGCTTACATCAGGTTCCTAAAAAAATTTACACATGAGAAATTTGCATAATTTTGAATGAGACAGAAAAAACTTACAGGTGCCTTTCTTTTTAATCCATATTGAGTTGGATTCAAAATTGCAGCAGCGAAAAATCGCATAATGATAAATGATGAAACGGATAATCTGCTGGTATTGGGATCATCTGGATATTTTTCACTGACAACTTCTCGAAGGACATTAAAGATACTTTTAAGGAGTTGGGGACATTGAGAAGTTGATTCACAGACACGTACAAATGCAAGTTCTGCATAGACAGCAAAATTCCGGGTATTTTCTTCCAAATTTTCACCTTGTAACAATTTTGTTGGATCAATTTCACATCGCTTTTTTTCAGCATAAACCAAGTCAATTATAGGCTTCAAAGTAGATATTAAATATTCGCTGCCACAGAATTTCATCATTTCATGCATTGTCTTTGATGCCATTGATTGGTTACGGAATAAAGTTGATACTTCATTCGTAGATGCAACATATTGGGTACAGACAAGTCGAAAAAAATCATTCATTAAATCATTCTTTAAAAAAATTTTCATCAAAGGTCGAGCAATATGTCCCAAATCAATTGGAAGATATTGTAATATTGAGGTGAAAGAAATATCATATGGCTTTGAAGTATCCAATGACCCCATTAAAAGATCAAAAAGGGGTTGATAATGATTCAGGGCAAGGATATGTTCAACAGAATACCTAAAAAATTTTGAATTGTTATTACTGTAATTTTGAAAATGTAAATTTAAAGCGTACCAAAATCGTATTCTCAAATCACCAACTTTTTCATTCATATTATTATTATGTTGATGAAGATTTGTTGTTGTCATGGTTGTTGTTGATGTAAGGGTTGATGTGGAAGTTGACGGCAAATTTGTGTCAAAAGTATTGTCATATTGACTTGTGGTTAAATTGTTTGTGGATGAAGTAGCTGATGACGTTGATGCTTGTTGTAATATAGTTGTATTTTGGGAAATCGTCATTCTTGATTTAATTTCGTACCTGTAAAATATTCAAATTTTTAGTAAATTTTTAATATTATTAAATGTTTCACATATAAAAACTTGAAGCAATTATTAACAAAATGACTAAATGTGAGAGGAAAAGGGAAAAGAGAAAAGGACGCCTACTTGAATTGCTAATAAACAAATAAAATAAAGGAAGAGGTGTCTTTTTAAATATTCAAAAAATATCAGGTGTAAAAAAGAGAGAAATGCCCTTTTCCAAAAACGCCTTCAAAAATTAATTCAAATGAAAATATAAAGAAATGAAGCTTGAAATAAGTATTCAAAGAGAAAAGGATACTGTAACTGACAGTGTCTGTAAACGTTCAAAATAATTATATTCATTCACTGGAATTAAAACCATTATTCATAGTGCTAAAAATTAAATGCCAAAAATATTTCCAAAAAGACACTTGATTCCCTTTTTTAAGCTACAAATACATTTGAGACTTTTCCTTTTTCTTCCATCAAAATGGGGGAGGCGTGGGTAAATAAACATTACATTTTTAAAAGGCCAACCACGGAAAAAAGAAGAAAAAAGGGGAAATGCTCTTGTTTTTTTGTTTAAAAATAAGCTTTAAACGAAAATAAATACAAACAAGGTTTGCACATTTGACTATTGTCCAAAAAGGTCATACAAACCATAGTTTTGATAATTTATAATTTTTACATTTTTTTGTTTGACTTGTTGAAATTCAAATAATTTAGATTATTAAAAAAAGGTCACACAAACTAATAAAAGAATAATTTCAACTTTACGAAATTTTGCAAAAGCCAAATCTTTGTTTTGTTTCGTGTTTTGCAAATTGTAATTCATCCTCTCATAAAACTGCCACTGTTCGTTTTGTGTTGGTTGGTTGGTTGGTTGGTGTCTGCGTGTCTTTTTATTTTAAAGGAAGCGCTTTGTTTGGCAAACTGTGTACAATGACAATAAGATGCAAAAAAACATTTTTTGTTGATTTTTTAAATTTTTTTTTGGTGTAAAAAATAAAGCAAATATGATTGCATTAATCTTTTTTATTTTTTTACTATTTTTTGTTAAATGGGAAACAGCAATTGTTTAATGTTATTTTACAGTAAACAAATGCTGGCGGGCCGTAGGCCCGCTTTAACCCCTAGTATTTTTAAAACAACAATTCATGCATTTAAAAAGCTGCTCAATTTTTGAATGAATGACTAATAAAAATTCAGAAAAAAGTTTTTGTTGAAAAGAAGTTAGTTTTTTATGTATTGATTGAATAAACGTGGTAAATTTAAAAAAGCGAAATGACCACAAGAAAAATGATATTAAAAATTAAAGAAACGTAAAACGAGAAATAAAGAAAATAATAGTCGATTACAGTTTTACGGAAACCATTGTGGAAGAAAAACGAAAACTAAATTAAAAATATCCGGTTTATAGTTTTTTTAAAACAGACAAAGAAAAAGTTTTTATTACAACGGATTAAATAATTCCAGAAAAACTAAAAAAAACTTTTCTTGAATTTTTAAAAACATTTCTTATTGTTGGCTAGGCTAAAAAAAGGGGGGAAACTAATATCAATGAAAAAAATTAAAACTTAGTAAACATCCCTTAAATTACTGAAATACTGGAAGCACGTGGGATGAATAAATTAATATTTAAAATTTCTATTAATAAACATTTTTCTCGTCTCGTTTCTATTTTTTTTAAAACTGAGAAGGTGTCAACAACAAAGTAATGAAAAAAAGGAGGAGGAAAAAGGAGGGACAAAAAAGTAAGTATTATTATTATTATTATTACACGAATGAAAAAAAAGCAATGGTAGAGGATGGAACAATGGCTACAATGTTGATGGCTTTAGGTAAAAAATAGATTGAAGAGAGGGATACAAAAATGATTTGAATAAAATTGTAGCCTAATTTAGCTCTCAAAATAATATTTCATTTCTCAAAAATATAATCTCAAAAAGTCTTTATTCTTTAATTAAACTAAATTACTTTTATAGAATATTATTGTACACTATTTTTGAAAATTACGGTAACAAGAACTTTTAATTTACCCAATTTTATTGTTTTGGGATCAGAAAAGAATAATTTTTAAAGAAAAAATGAGATTTGTGTTAACTATGAGTTCGCAAAAAACGTGAAACAAAAAAATATATGTGATAAAAATCAAAAAATAAAGTTTTTGATCATTATTTTAAACAAATAACTGATCAAAATCGTTTTATTTGAAAGCAAAGCAAATAAAATTAAAAAGTTATGAAATCGCATATTGGATCAAAAGATTTATTTGATTTAGTTAAAATAACAAAAATTTGAACAACCGCGGAGGTGGAAGAAAAAAGAGTGAGAAAGAGATAAAAAATGCGGTTATTCCTCCTGCATATAAAAAATGGAAACGAAAAATGACGTAAAAAATTTATATTTTATTGTGAGTAATAATCATCGAAATATGATTATTGTTGTTTTATATATACGCGTTTTATAAAATAGACTAAAAAATACTGTATGAAATAATAAAATACATGCAAGTACGGTAGCTTAACTAAATATCAAAAATGCAAATGTTTTAAGAAGAAAAAAGGTTAAACGATTTCATTTTTGAATAGCAACATTATCTTTGTTAAGATTTTTTCAAATTCATAAAAATGAGGAAAAAGCAAAAAAGCAATCAATTGCAAAACTTTTGTTTAAAGCATTTTCGAATCATCAAATGACTGACTGATACAAGCACGAGGAAAACAAAAATATAAAACAAAGTGCGACTTTTTTGAGGGACATTTTTTTTCTCGCAAATTTAGCAATCAACTTTGGAATGAATGCTTATCAAAAGAAAAAGCAAACTTTTTAATTGTCAGAAAAGATAAACTCATTTTTTTGAAAAGCGGCAAAAAAAGATGCAACTATATTATCTTTTGCATAATCTATATACATATTATCATAGGACATTCTTCAAAAATTTCAAAAAAGCGGAAGAAATTTTTTGTGACATTTTTTGACGGGTCAATGAATGAAATGTAGTGCCGATTAAGAGAAAAAAAACGGAAGCATTTCATTTATCTTCATATTTTATCTTTACGTTTTTTTATCTGAATGCCAAATGATGAACTAAAAATGCCCTCATGAAAAATGAATTGTCAAAAAATATTTCATAGTTTGAGCCAAGGGAAAGAAAAAAAAAGTCACAAAAAATTTAAGTTTCATTCAGTTTTTCGGATTTAAGCTTATTGTTTTCCGGCTTTTTCTTCAAATAAATGAATGAATGAAATGCAACAGCAAGAATGAATGAAAGAAGGAGAAAAGTTTGTTACTCGCGTGTGCTTAAACATAAAAGTCTCATTTTCTTTCTCTTTTTCGATCGTTCAGTTTTCACCACCCAAGAGAAGCAGCTGTAACAAAAGAAGAAGTAGGAAAAAGGGGGAGAACGAGCCCAGGAAAGAAAAAAGCTTAAAAAATTTTTTTTCACCGGAAGCGTAGGCGAAAATAAAGAATGGAACAGGGCAATTGAGAAGAAGGGAAAGAAGTAAAGCACTGCAAAGAACGAAATTTTAAGATCTTCTTCTTCCCTCTTTTTTCATTCATTTTTATTCTCGCCTCCTTCAATTTTGTAAGGTTTTGTTTATTTTTTAACAAACGTAAATGATTTTTTTTGACTGTTAAAAAAAGGGTTTAACTCTTGTAAAATTCTTTTCTTAAAATACAAAAGTTAAAAATATTACGTAAAACGTTTGAGAAAAAAAAGAAAAAAAAAGATAGATCAAAAGAATGAATGAAAAAAGAGAAATTGTGTTTTGAAGTGAGAAAGATTGTAAAAAATGACCGAAAAAAGAAGAAAAGAATTTATGCATCATCAAAGGTTCAAGGGTTTCGGTAAATAAATGAATGAAAAGATTGATAAAAAAATGTTGCTGACGTAATACTCTTTCGACCGAAATCTATAATCTTTGATAAATGTTTTATTGTCAAACTTTTACAATATATCTTCATTGGGGGATACTTATTAACATCCCAAGTGTACTGTACTTTGACCCTTTTTTAGAGTTGTAAAAATTCCAAATGCATGTTTCTCCTTGAGTCTTAATCATGCATTTTATTACTATTTTTATTGCAAATTTTTGCAGAAAAAATTGTTTGCATTCGAAATGACTCACAAATTTTTAAAATGATAAAAATTTTAAATAAAGCTGTTTTAATCTAACAATATGTTTTCACCACAAATACTATTGTGAAACATAATTTTTGCCCAAAAAAGGTAAAAAAAATTAAACTTATAAACTTGATTGTGAACATAAAACTGTAACTCTAAACTTGGGCCAATGGGGGAGAGTAACTGCATTAAAAAATTTAAAAACAAATGTTGCATGAGAAAAAAAAACGAGCAAAAAGGAAATAATATATTTTTTACACGCCTATGTCACTTAATACAATGACAAAAAAGACAAAATTTTGCATGTTTTTTAAGGGCCGAAAAAAATTTCTACGAAATTCATTCATGCAAAAGTGACAAAGAACAACACAGAAAAATAAATGTATCAAATATTCAGAAGGAGAAATAACAAAAAAGAAAATTTGGCTATTTTAGGGATGGACCGGAAGCTTTTGTGTTATTTAATGGTGGCAATGTTGAAAAACCAAACTTTTTTATTTAATTTTTTTCGCTCGATTTGAGGCAAACCAGATTAACGGAAAAAGGAGGAAAAACCAGAATTGCAAATTTGGGAATGAATTATTGCGAAAACTTTGGTTTCTTTGCAAATATGGTAACACTAACAAGTAGAAGATTACCGTAGCCTTGTGCACATTAAATTGCCTTAAAACACAAAAAAGAAGTTCATGTAAAGGCCATCTTGATTTGAGGCAAGTAAATGATCAAAATACAATTTTGCGAAAGAAAAGGTAATGATAAAACATTAAAGCTTAAAATTAATTTTACAAGAAAAAAGTTGCTTTTTAATTACAGTATCCTATTATTTATTCTACCCATAAATAAAAAAAGTATTGTAAAAATCAGCAAAACAGACTACATTTATCAAAATTCTTGTCATTTTTGCAGCAATTAAACCCGAAAAACAAAGTGTAATAAATAATTTAAACTTTGAAAGTTAAAAGTTCAATGATTAAAGAAAGGGCGAAAAACACCAAGAAAAAACTTAAGATTTAAGCGCCGGAAATCGTAAACACCTGATTTTTTCTTTTTTGCATTTGCAGAAAAATCGCCTCCTCAAAAAATTAAAAGAAGGGAAGAATATTTTGCAACTATAACAAAGTTTATAAAATGGTATAAATTTTGTAAGCAAAAGAAAAACAAACACAACTGAAAAAAAAATGCTGAGAAAACTGAACGAATTTCGGGAAGAAAGCAGCTGACCAAAGGCATTTTGTTCAGAAAAAATAAGACAGAATATTATTAATGAAATTCGTTTAAGTACCTCAAAAGTAGAGAGAAAGAGGTCCACAACAACTGGACAAACAAACTTTTTTTGCTGTTCAAAAAAATCATCAAAGGCGGTGGATAACTCAAAAAGAACTTTTTATTATTTTGACCAATAAAAATGTCATCATTTTAAATGCTTCTGTCGCAGGTTGGTGCAAAAGTTTGGAAATTTTTTGTGATAAAAATTTGGAACAGTTTTTAGATAACAAGAATCAAACACAATCAATTGTTTAAAATTGATAAAAACTAAAATATTATTCAAGCATGTGGGAGTAGTTCCAAAAATGGCATTAAACTTTTAGCAAAAAATAATGCTGAAACTAAATAAAAAAGTTGTTCAAGCGGATTAACATAAAATGTTATAAGATTATTGCGTCACAAATATAAATATTTTTGTTACCAAAATTAGAAACATGTATTTTCAAGCATAAAAAGTATTAAATACAAAAACAAGGAGAAAAAAAAGAGAAAATAAAACCGTCACGTTTTGGATTTCATTATCAAAAACAGAGAATTTTTGTGCGAAAAAAAACGTAAATAATATAGTGTTTAAATAACAACAATAAAAATGCAGAATTTTTGAATGAGAAAAAATTTTGCAAATAAAATCAAAATTCATTTTTTGCAAAAAAAAACAATTCAAGTAGTCTAACAAAAGCTAAACAGGTAAAAAGAAATAAAAAAGTGATATAAAAAGACCAAATTCAGGAAAATATAAACTTAAAATTTTTAATGTAAAAAAATCTTACCAATTTGCACCAACATTTTTTTCAAGCGGCATAAACGTTTCTGGATCCAAGGGAATTCTTACAAATCCAACGTAACTGTTTTCGTCATAAGTTGGCTCAGAATAAATTTTAATATTTAATCGGACATGCGAAGAATCTTTTCCATTTGAATTACTTTTTGCTGAGCCATTCATTGAATCTGAAGATGCATGTTTTGAAGTTCCAACAGCCGAACATTTTTCAGAATATCCTTTTGTATTAAATTCCACTGATTCAATACTTCTTCGATCAAATAATGTTATTTTACTCATTGCTCCAATAAGTTCTCCATATGCCGTAATATATGTCAATAAATGAACTCGAGTTTGAAAAAACGGTGGGGGTGAAGACAATGAAGAGGTTGAACTTGTTGAAGAAGTGGATAATCTTCTTGGTGGAATTGGAATTGATGCCGTGTAATCAAGAACTCTGTAAAATTTTTAACATTTAAATTTTGTTACAACAACTTTTTCCACATATTTTAAACATTTTTCATCAAAGTTACTGTAGCTTTAAAAATACTTTGGACTTTTTACATTGTTGTTTCTTATCGCTACAAAATTATGATAAAACTTTCCCAAAATTATAGATAACCCAAAATAAAAATACTGTATTTTTTTCATTTCCGGCTGAACGCTTTTCAATTTCCAGAAAGCACGAACAAATAAATGGGAACCGGAAAGAAAATCATAAAAATTATTGACCTTTGTTTTTTATTGTTTTTTTGAGTGAAACATTGAAAAAAATAATAATCACTTTTTGACTTAAGCACAAAAAGCTTTTAAGAAGGTAATTACAAAATTTAAAAATACGGTAAAAACTTTACCCTTCGAAAAATGACACCCGGATAAAACTTTTCAAAAAAATTTAATTTTTCAAATACAGTAATTTATTTTTGCATGAAAAAAATGTTGATTTCATTAAAATAAGTTATTGCAAAAAGAAATTCTGCCAAAACATTTATCTTCCAGAGGGAAAGAAAAAAAGCAGCAACGGAATGTTTAATAAGAAATTATTTTTCTCCTCAAAAAAAATTATATGTCCCGGATGGGTGAGCTTTTCTTTCACTTCTTTTTTTGTTATTCGATTTCCCCTCCGTTTTTGCATTTTTGAAACAAATGACAACCGGAAATGAGATTGATGCTTTGCACATTGCCGCAAAAACTTTTTTTTTATTATAAAAAAGAATAAAGAAAATTGAGGGAACAATTAAAAAAGAAATAATCTTTTTTAAAATTTCAAGAATATCAAAAAATGTTTTAAAATTTTGCTATCTTGGACTTCAAAAATAAAATGATAATAATTCCTTAGATTACGGTAATTTATCAAACTTTAAAAAAATGTATCTTACCCTAATTTAACAATATTTCCATTTTTTGGTTCCATGCTTAAACAAATTTCACCCAAAACAGTGAAAACGGTAGATCGAGTTAATGGAGATCCTTGAACGGGAAGGATCACATCTTTGCCATTTATCGGTAAAATATCTTTCTTTCTTAATTGCATTTTTCCAATTTGTCGGGTTTCTGAATTTTCTGTATGTTCAATAAATATCAATTTAATATATTGATATGAACGCTTTATTTCAATGGTTGCTTTTTCACTAAAAACTCTCCTGAAATTTTTTTTATAATAATCGAAACTATGCAAATGCAGAATAAATTTATTTTAGTAATTCTGAAGCTTAAATTTTAACTTTTTACTTTTACATAAAGAAGAAACCTACGATGGATTTCCGCCAACTGCGACAGTTTGTAAAATATCTTCATCATCGAGTTTAATTTGAATGGATACTCTTGAAGCATCGGAGAGTAATAAACCGGGAAGTGGTCGAAATTGCTGAGGCCAAATTGTTAAAGTTTGGAAAATTCGTGGCAGACATGATTCATTGATAATCGGTGGAAGTTTTTCGCTTAAAGGTATTTCTTGCTTTAATGATTTTGATGATACCGATTTTGGAGGTGGTGGAATTGGGGGTGCTGTTAATATTGGCATTGTTGTTGCTTCATCGATTGCTAGAGTATCTGGAATTATTGGTGGTTCGGAGGTTGAAAGCAAATTAATATTTTCAGATTCATTTTTTAACTTGTCATCAGAAGAATTAGCTTCTGCAGATGAAGTTGATGGTTGCTGTGTTTCATAATTAATACTCAACTTTTTTGTTCTTGTTGGTGGTGGTCGAGGTGGTTTTTCAAAGGATTCTTCTTTAACACTTTCAATGCAGCCTTTATCAACCACAGTTTCAAATTTTTCAACTGTATCGGGTATTGTTGGAAGATCATCATTAACATTTTGGTTTTCGTTTTTTGTTTCTTCCAAAATTACTTCCAAAGGTTTATTGCTTGAAGAAGCATTTGATAACTTTGAAAGTGGTTGTTCTTCCAAAAAATTATTTTCGAATGTTGATTGCTTGGGTGATAAATTTATTTCGGATGGCATCAGCAAATCACTCCCAGAATCCGAAGCCCTTGGGGTATCAATTGTTGTGCCAGTTTTAATGTCGATTTCTTCAATAATCACATCAAAAATGGGTTCAATTTGTCCGGAATCATCCTCACCAAATGCATCATCAACAAGATCTTCATCAGCTTCAGATAAATGAAATAATCCATTTCCTCCGTCTTGATGGTCTGCTTCAGATTTGTGAATATCATCTGGAGAAGCAGTTTCGGATTCTTCTGGGTGGATAAACATGATAGTACTTTCAGAAACAACCATACTTTGTGGAGGAGTATGTGATTCATCTTCCATTTCAGATTCAATTGGATCTGAGGTTAAATATTCATCTTCATGATCTTCAGAAGCTTTAAAAGCAGGTTTATGCCAAATGAACAAAGCTGGATTTGTTCCAACACTTTCTTCTTGAGAAAAATCTGGAATCGAAGATCTCCTCCTTTTTGAAGAGGATTTTGTAGGATCAATGGGTCTTTGAGCTTCTTCCACAGAAAGCTTCTTTGATCTTGGAAGTTTTTCTTTGGAAAGCTTTTTCGGCAATTCTGAAGTAGAAGGAATTTGTAAGTCTGCTGATTTTTCATCTGAATTTTTCCTTTTAATTTCATCAGTTTTATTTTCCACCGGTATTTCATTACCATTTTTTGTGGCACTTTTTGCGCTCGAAGTGCTGACCTTCTTTTTAATAATCAAACTTTTTTCTTTCTCTTCATCTTGCACAATGTCCATTTTCTGACCTTGGCATTCTTTATTATCTTTTTTGGCATTTTCTTTCATATCATTTTTTATCTGTGAATCCAATGGAAGCCCAGAAGTGCTTGCTTCTGAATCCATGATTTTTGAACAAATTATTTTTACAAAAAAAGAAGTAAATATATAAAAAAAGTTTTCATGAACACTGCAGCATTTGGGTTTTTTACCTTCTAAAATATACTATGTTTAAATGAGCGGTTTTTTATAAAAGTGAAAAAAACGCGGCAAAAATCAAAGCTCGGAAGAAAATCATAAAAAAGCAAAAAAAGTTTGGATTTTTGGTTTCGGAGAAAAAAACTGAGATAATAAAAAAAGGAAAGAAAAAGAAAACGGTTTCTTTCTCGTGGCCACGCGACATGAAAAATAAAATGCCAACGGCTGATTGATTGATTCAATGACCAAAAAGGAAAAAAATGTAAATGATTGATTAATTTAATACGAAGTAAACAGAGTTTAATAAAAAAAATTAAGGCTAAGAAGAATTTTCAAAAGTCGGTTTGGACAAATGCATCAACACGCTATCATTGTCAATTTTTTTTATAAAAGAACCATTCATAATGTACTTATTTGAAGCACGTAAATTTTGTTATAACTTTTATAAACCACAGTTAAATTTTTATTAAAATACTTGACCAATTGTTTTAGAGGGGTCACGTTTTTTGATGAACCTTTTTTTCTCACAGCTTTTTTAAAAGATGGGTGGGTGGCCCGATCAAGTGTGAAAAATACTTCCTTTCTTTTTTTTCTTCAACGCGGTTGCTTTTATTTTGTTTTTGTTCTTTTTTTGCTTTCTCAAAAAACATTCTTGTTAAAAAGTAATGCAGAATTGTTCACAAAAAGTTATACTTTTTATATCTGTGATAATTTTTAAAACTTGTTGTACACCAAGAAATATTGGAATTTAACATAAAAGGTTATCTCATTTTAGGTTGAATTAAAATTTCTTCATCATTTTTTGAGTCATGAAAACCTCTGTTTTCCTTCAATCCTTCTTTTTTTTGATGATAATCACTTACATTTTTTGTACTCCTCCTTTTTTCACTCTCTCTTTAATGTATTTTTTGATTTCATTCATTCATTCTTTCCTTCTTTTTTCCTCCCCATTCTATTCTTATACCCCCATAAAAAGAAAGGATAGAGAAAGAAAGAAAAGGAAGGAAGAAGATACACAAACATGTTAAAATCGTCACTTCCGGTGAATCTTAATCGACACAGAAAAAAAAGAAGGAGAAAAAAAATCAACGAAGGCCCTTTCATTCATTTTTTTTTGCAAAAGGAAAATCGAAAAAAGCACCACCAAAAAAAAATCTCCTTGTAATTAGATAAAAATGACGGCAAGAACGTGATGATCGCGGTTGGGGGTGCGCAGAAAAAAACTCGATTTTTTATACCTATATTTGTTAGTAAAAAAAGTGTACAAGCAAGAATGATAAAAACAAAGGTTATCGTGGGTATTATTGAATTGAATAGGAAGAGAGAGAAAGAGCCGTATTGTAAAAAAAGTGTGTAAAAAACGGAAATAAAATTATTTTTTCAAGTGTGATAAAATAAAAAAAAAGAAAGGACAAAGTTGAGAAAAAAAATTAAAAACATAAAAAATCAGTGTAAAAATAGGATTCAAACTTTTTTTATTATCAAAAAGCAGACATTAACTTAAGGTAAATTATATTCAAATTTATGGATGAAAAAACAAAAGCAAAAACAATTATTTCACGGGTGAAAGGTAAATTTGCAAAATATCATATCTTAAACAAATCGACAAAAAAGTAAATAGCTTGGATTGTTTGAGACAAAAACAAAAATGTTATTAAAATTACTGAACTTATGTTGATCAGTTTTTTATGGAGAAAAATAAGTAAACATTTTGCAATCAAAGCCGACAAAGTTCACGCTAAAATCTTTGAAACGTTTAATGAATGAAGAAATCAAGAAAAAAAGCTGTTTGAAGAAGTTTCCAAAAAAAGCTTTTAAAAAGGACAACAGAGAAAAAGCCATTCATGAAAAAAAAGAAAAGAATGTTGGTGGTGGTGACAGCAATTTTTGTGGAAAAAAGAAATAGAATAAAAAAAGCGTATCAGAAAATGGAAGAAGAAAGAAAGAAAAAAAGGGGAATGACAAAAAAGAAAAGCAAAATAAAACTTTTAAGGGTAAACATATAAAACATATAATTTTGATAAATATAAAAATCAAAACTTTTAAATTGGTTTTATTCAATTTCTCATTTCTTTAAACTTTTATTTGTGAGTGACGCATTCATTTTTATAACTAATTATAAAATATAACTATTCAAAAATGTTTTTAGATAAAAAAGACCTAATATTCGCTAATTTCAGCCAAGATTGGAAATTTTTCAACTTCAAAATAAAACAATAAAAAACAGCTCACTTAAATTAATGCTCAAAGAAATGAATCAGAGAAAAGTTTTTGCCCTTTTAATAAAAAATACATCCTTCTTTCAATCACGGATCAACGAAAAAAGAAACAAAAAAGACAGAAATATTTTTGATTTTGATCGAAATCTTTAAAACTTGGATTTTCGATTTTTATGTAAAAAACTGCAGCATATTAAAAAACAAATTTAAGATTATCCTATTGTAAGTCATATTTGAAAAATATTAAAAAATGAGAAATGAAAATTTATTAAATTAACAAAATATTCAATGTTAAAGTTCTAAAAAATTCTAAGTTGTTTTGCCCAAAATTTGAATATTTTAACGAAACATTTTTTGATGAATCAACCGCACCAAATAAAATATAGTCACTGATCTTTGACAAAAGAGGAAGAAAAAATGAAGCTGTTTCATTCAGTTTCAAAGAAAAAAGAAGTGAAAAGAGAGAGGATCAGTAAAAAGCAAAAACAGGGGGAAAACGAAAAAGAAAGAAGAATCAAAAAAAGGAGAAAGGAACAGTTTTTTAAAAAAAGAAACAAAAGGTTAAAAGAAGCGGGCTTCAATTTTAATCAAAAAAACAAATAAAAATTCATTCAATGGAAAAAAATGTGACAAATTTGTTTTTAGAAAATACGTGAGTATAAAGGTGGCAACTTAATTTAAATATACATATTCAAACTGATGCAAATTAACATTTTTGAAAGGAAAAATGTAAAAATCAAAAGAGGTCCGAAGTTGTTGTTAAATTGACAAAAACCAATCGATGGAAAAAAATTAAAAATGACAAAAAATAATTCGGTCAAAAAGAAATTCAGAAACTGAAAAAGGAATGAATAAAAAAATTAAGAAACGACATTCTGGCGCCATTTGTCCCTTTTACAAAAAAAAAACGGTGAACAAAAAGTTGAAAATCAAAAATAGAATTGAACAATAAATTTTGCTCAGAAATTGAAATTAATTTTGATTCTTTTTATGCAAATAATTCAATGTTACAAAAATATGATTATAAAACTTAAAAAATGTGATAATATTAATTTTTTAATCTTTTAAATTGAAAAATATTCTTAAATATTCAACAAAGATTTTTTCCTTGGTAGATATATTTATGAGTCATTGCTTCTGGTTAAAAAATGACGAATATTTGAACTTTTACTTACAACTTTTAAAGCTTTTGATGATGATGAATATGTAAAAATACAGCTAATTTTATTTCCCCTTTAACCGTTGCGGTTTTTACTTCCCAAAAAATTTTTTACTCAAACATGACTGACGAATAAAAAAGGCAGGTTTAAAGGACACTTTTCTTTTTGATAATGTTGGAAAGAGAGAAAATGAATGACTGAAAGAAAGAAACATCTTTGTTTTGATGGGTAAAAAAAAGTGAGAACACACAAAAGAAAAAAGAAAAGAAAAAAGAGAGAAAATCAGAAGGGATGAAGAGAACCGGAAGTTCTTTTCCAAAATTTAATCGGAAAATTATTACTAAAATTTTATTATTATTTTATATAAACTATATTTATATGATTAACCTTTTAGAAGATGGAACACGGAAGATGGATATGAAAAAGTGGGATGTGAACGGTAAACAATTATTCATAAACTTGTAAATAAGAAAATGTGATGTCGAAACAAGTGCAGATCGAATTTTTAATTTTCTGATTTAAATTAATACAAAGTACATTTTTTGATTAAATCTGTCAAACATTGGCCCAATTATCACAAAACATTTCGCGCAATTTTTCACTCGGTGGTATTAATTTTTTGAAAGTTTAAAAAGTTTTTGTCCATAATTAATTTTTGATTGAAAATTTGTTAAGGTAAAACAAGTAAATAATTTTCATGTAAATAAAAAGTTGGAAAGAAATGTTTTAAAATTTAGCATAGGTCAAAATTAATTTTGAACAAAGAAAGCAAAAGTAACCGATTGATTGAGTCAAGGACTGACCGATCGGCAAAGGTCATCCATGCTTTTTTTCTTTTTTCTTTCGCAAAAACTCATTCGACAGATTAGGTGGTGAAGAAAAAAGAAGAAAATGAATGAATGATTTTTGTTCTTCAAAGAAACACAAAAAAGAAAACGAAAGTGAAAAGGAACAAAGGTTTTCTCTTTTGTTGGCACGCATGTGTCGTATTTTCGCGTGCCATAATTTTGAAGAAAAAGAAAAGAAGGAATGAAATGACCATGAAAAAGAACACAAAAAGAAGTTCAAGAGGGAGGGATTTGATGGGCGTGAGAAAATTATTATTAAAATTAATTTATTAAAAAATGTATAAAACCTTTATATTATTTTGTACACAACAAAAACAATGTAAAAGAATTAATTAAATTATTTGTTTTTATTTATATCGGCTGATTTGGTGGATGATAATTTAAGATTTGAAACTTGACCATAATGATGGGAGAGAAGGGAAGATAAAGTTTTTTGATTTGTTTCAATCCAAATCCAATAAATTAATGCTGAAATGCAGGCACCAAATGCCGCAAAAATTCCAACGGAATTTAGATTCTCGTAACCCAATAACATTCCAGAAGCGGCCATTAAAGCTGATGATGCGCCATTAAAAGCTCCAAAAAGTTTTGAGGGTTGTTCAATAATTAACCAACAATAAAAGAATAATATTGCTGCAGTTCCAACTAGAAATACACACATTTTTTATAATACAAACTTAAGTCCAAAAATCAACTTACAAATTGCTAATACAATGGTAATATCAAACCGATAATTTGAATAAATTTCTTCAACATTTAAAAGTTGAAATATCCTTGTGAGGCAATGAATGGAACCATATGTAAGACCAAAAAGTAAAAGAATATTAAAGAATAAAGCAGTACAAGCTCGAAAAACTGCAATCACAGGGGCAATAAATGCATCAAAAATTAAATCATATATAAATCTCTCTGATCTCCGTTTATGATATGGACTAAAATTGGTAAAATTATATATTTTTTACAAAAATATACAATTTAAAACAAGCCTACCACATTTTATAATGAATTCGTATCTATTTATACAAAAGTCTAAACCATGCAGAAATTCTCTGCTGATAAGTTTAACAAAAATTGATCTACCAAAGCATAAAAAGATGCGTTTTTATAATCGTTAAAACAAGCATCTCAGTTTATCTCTAATAAAATATCGTTTTTTGTTTTTATTTGAAGAAGGATGAATTTATCAGATTTATAAATACATTTTTTTAAAGCTTTATCAAATCAAAAAAAAGCTTCAATATAATTTTATACGTTTTATAATTCTTATTTTTCAGGAAAAATAATTACACTTTTGAGATTCAAAGAAAGAATTTTTTTCAAAAATAACTTACGTTGATTGGGATACTGTAGCTGGAGTATTGCTGATTGAACCTGGTGCACTTGCACAACCATCGATTCTTGTAAATAAAAATTTATCTGACATTTTTTCGTTACTAAAAATTGTTTTTAAAAAAATTTTCCAACAACGAACAATAAATTCTTTTGCAACAATAAAAAATCAGGAATACTCACGCATTTTAAAACCAAAATCGATGAAAAAGTTTTACATTTTGGAAAAAAAATCACACAAAAGCAAAAACTTTTCCTTTTTCATTTCAATAAAATTCTCTGAAATGAAAAAAAGAAAGATATTAAAGTTTGCTTAAAAGATGCAAAAAAAAGAAAGGAAACGTGGTGTTAAATTTTTGACGTCACAAACATATATATTATATGTGTTTTTTTTATCACTGATGATAACAGTTTATATTTAAAGATTAAAATGAAATTTAAAGAAAATGAAAATTGTTGCGTCAAAAAAATCTTTTTTTAGATTTTTGTTTCGTGTAAAATTTTGTGGTACAACACGTAGCATACAAAAATAACATTTATTGTTTTTGAAATAAATAAGTTCTCCTCAATTAATTAATTTAAATCTCAAAAATAAAAGTTAAAAATAATAATCATATTTTGTACCTAACGGGTTAAAGAAACGGTCACTTTAGAAATTTTTGAAGGAGAAAAACAAAAATAATAAACAAATTAATAGAAAAAAGGGTCACTGCTTGGTGATCAAAGTCTATTTTTAAATTTTACGAGACGCAAAAACGTGATTCAAACAAAAAAAGCATTTAAATTACAAAAAAGTCACATTAAATCGGCCAATTTTATAGAAAAAGGGCAAAATTTTAAGGAAAAAAGTTTGCAAAATGATTCATTCTTCTTTTTCTGCTCTATTTTTTCAAGGCAAAGAATAGAAAACTTTTTCAGAAAATTGTGTTGGGGGAAGAAAGAATGACGAAAAGAAAAACAAACAAAAAGAAAAGAGGAAAAAAGAAAGAAAGTCTGGATTTTCATTCTTTTGTATCAAGGATTCTGATTTTTAAAATTTATTTTAATCAATCAATGTCCTTACAAAGATATGGAAAATTTGATTGTAAAATACAAAACCAAAATAGGAGCCTGGTTTCAACATTGATTTTGTGAAAAAAAAAACAAAAAAACTCTCATTTGAAAAAAAAGTTTTGCCAACATGAAGGATGAACGTGAACAAACAGAAAACAAATGGGGTGCAGTGATTGATAGGAAAAAGGAAAAAAAAAGAACGAAAAATGTTCATTCGTGGTGATTTTAAAGTGATGAAAAAATGTTTGAGTGCAAATCAAAAGCTGAGATATTTAAGCATTTTTTAGGTTAAATGAGTCATTGTTTGCACTAGGGCTACAAAACCTTGTAACGGTAAAAATATTTCAAGAATTTTTATTGCAAGTTTTTCCTGGACAAACTGCTAAGATGTGTTTCTATATGCTATTCAATAGCAATAAATATATAATTATAGCTATAAAGAATCCTTTGATTCAATTTTTGGTTTTGCACAAATTCAAATTTAAAAAAAATACAACAAAACACTTTTCATTGTTTTATCGTTTAGGAACTATGACGATAACAAATTAATATGAGTAACAGTTTTGATTTACGACATTTGAAAAGTGATATTTAAATTTCTTTCTTTAAGGTTGTGTTGTCTTTTAAAATTTTTTATGTCTAAAAATGGCAACATCGAAGAAATCAAAAAGGGCAACGGCTGCATTTCTTTCTTTTCATCATTGTTTTTTTTAATTTTATTTTTGTAGACACACATACATCAAAGCAAAAAAAGAAATTTTTAATAAAAAAAAAACGTTGCATTGAAACAGAAGGCAACGATCAGGTGTGTTTCATGGGATGGCTTCTCCCTCTTCTTTTTTTGCCTCAATTAAACATCCAATTTTTTGAACAAAAAAAGAAGACACAAAAAAGGGTCAAAAAATAAAAGAAAGAGGTGATATTTGTTTTTTTTTATTATTATTTCGTTATTCATTGACACATTTTTTTTATTAAAATTTATGAGTTTTTTCCTCATTGCTTTTATAATATTTTTTGTAAAAGGATCTTTTACAGTTCATTTTTTTCACTCTTGTCTTTTTTAGTTCACCGATCAAAAAAAAACAAAATATTTATGAAAAACAATCAGAATTTAAAAAAAACACTTTTTCCTTGATTATCAATTGCTTTGATCTTGATCTGATTGAATGCGAGTATTTGTTATTCCTTAAAAAGCAGGGTTGTTTATGAAATTTAAGTGTAAATTTATGAAATTTTTCTCTTTTTTTTGTTGAACGCATTATGAACGGAGTGAGTGACAAAAACGAATAATATTTTGTACAAAATATAAAAGTTTGATTATGCCGAGTTTTGAGTTTCTATGTTTTGTTTAATTTTGTGATTTTTAATTTTTGAAAGAAATGTCTGCGTTGTTTAGTTGTCTTTTAATTTTTTTCTTTCATCGTAGTATACCGTATACAAGAAACAAAAATTATTATTATTTTGCAATCAAATTCTTTTTCGTCCAATATTTCATGCTTACTGTGTTTTGTTATCCCTATTTTAAATTTCAGTTTTTATAGACAATGTTAAATCAGTGAAATCCATTTTGCATTTTTTGTGTCCGCTTTTATTATTATGTTGATCACAGAAAAACGTTGATCCGTGGGGCTTATAAATTTACGAGACGTTTTTTCACTCTCTTTTTTTTCTGTCTTTTTCGTTTTTTTGTAAAAATGTCCTTGATTTGAAAAAAAGTTTTATTTTTTGCATATTTTTTAAATTTAAATTTAAAATTAAAAAAGAGAAAAACATAACGAGAAATTTTTTTATTAAAGGATTAACAATTTTTTATGCAATCATTTATTTTTTGCTATAATCCTTTTAAACTTGTATTTTTGTTCTCCTCACCAAATTCGCTTCATATGATTCGCTTTTCAATCTTTTTAGATGGTTGAAAATTAATTTTGCGTTTAATTTTGTTATCTGCATTTGCCTTTTTGAGAAATTTTCAAAAAGGTTTTTTAAAAAAATAGATAATAACTTTGTACATGATGTCTTATCGAACAACCTGATAACGAGCGGGAAAAGGTTAGCCACCACCGCAGGATTCGAACCTGAAGACATTCTAAAACTTTTGAAGGACAAAATAAGGTTTACTGTCTTTAGTTGTTTTTTTTTATCTTTTTTCTTTAATCCAGACTCCGGAAATTTAAGACGCCATGTTTTTTTTTGTGATAACTTTAGACCAAGAAACGTTTCGAAAAAATAATTATGAGGCATCTGATGATACAATATTTTTTTGTTTAAAAAAAGTGCATCAAACTTTTCTAAAAAAGGCAATTTTTTTCTATTTGGTTTCTCTTTTTTTTTCTATTCCTTTTCTAAAACCCCGTGCTTTCAGTTTCTGTTTACATTTTTAAATATAAATTTTTTTGTATTGACTGAAATAAAATTTTGTGCAAAATCTCCCTTTTTTTAAATGAATCTCTCTCGTTTTTTTTGAAATTTTGGAAGGATTACGATTGTTTTTTCTTTTGTTTTTGAAAATTGAATAAAAAAGGAAGAAGGAAGTAACGGTGAAAAAAAGAAGAGCCACGTGAAAAATATATAATTCGATGTTGGCAAGTGCATTCTAAAACTTGACAAAACATGGACGGTTCGAAACAGACCAATGATATAGTATTTTTGAAACTTTATCATGTTTTAATCAACAGCCCTATTTTCGGTTTAAAAGTTTGGTATTAAGACAAAATTACTGTAACTAATATTTATATGATCTTGAAACGTTTTGTTTAGATTGTTTAGAAATAAAAAAAATTAAATATTTAACTCATTTCTCACTGTTAGCATTCGATATAGCTAAAGCATTGCAATAGAAAATTTTGAATCAACACGGTTTTAAACATAATAGTCTTTTTGGAGCAGAATAAATCTTTCTCTTTTTAATTAACCTTTTCATCCCTCTTTTTTTATTCGATGGTGGACTGCATTGGATTGGATGAAAAAATGTTCAACTCGTTCAACACATACTATTTCTCTCTCCCACTTTTGTTATTTATCCTTTTTTCGAAATTTAATTGCTTTTTCAATCAATTTTATAAATTTTGATTTATTAAATGCCAGATTTTTGCAATGTATTTCCATTATTGTTTCTTTCCTTCATGTTCCACTACTTGGATCCCGGTCCGTGTTTGCAAGACCTCTTGACAAATGTTTAATTTCAGCAATTTTGTTTATCTTTTTCTGTGCTTAAGTATTTCATTTCCCTGCCAAAAAGGGGATGTGTAAGTATGCCGTTTTTTCCAATATTTGCAACAGCTTGGCAAAAAAGTGTTGCCTAAAGTAGTTTTGACTGATTTTGTTTTTTCGCCGCCGTTAGACAAAAATGTCATCAGTGCCATCAAAGGGGGTGGCCGTCGTTCTTTTGTTTTTAACTACCGTACCCTTTTTGTCTTCTTCTTTTTTCTAATCTGACGTAACTTTTTTACATTTTTTTTGAAAGATGTTTTTGTGAATGACAGAAATTTGGGTGTTTTAGCAAAAACTTATTTATATGTACATATTTGCAAGCGCAAATATCTCCAAAAAATCAAAATTAAGCATTGTTTCTATTTTTAGATATTTAATGTTTTAAATTTTGGCAATAACAACTAAAAAACTCTTTTCATAAAAATCAAAATTTAAAAATTTTCTTTCGCTATTTTAAAACCAAAATTAGGAAGAACAAAAAAAGAATTATGTCTAATGTTTGAACAGATGCACGAATTTTGCCTTTCCCTAAAAATCTTGATACAACCTTTTGGATACAGTCTTTTTTGGGAATAATTTGAGATGTTTGGTTGCAAAGATTTTTCATGACCATTTTTGGGAAGAAAATAAGTGATCAAAGAAGATTATTTTGTTCATAATTTGAATTTTTGTGTTTTGCCTAAAAAATTGAAGTCAATCATTGAACGATCTGATTTTATCATATTTAATTTACATTTTTTAATTTATGGATTTCAACTTTTATAGATAACTGCTTTAAAAAATATGCAAATTCGGTTATTCTAGTTAATCATAAATAGTATTGACTTACTGTAAATGCTTAACATGTTTCACAAGCTTTTTTTAACAATTACTCATACTGTATAAATTGGTTTTAATAAAAGAGATTAGGTTTTGGGGAACAATTTTTTTGGTTTTAATTTTATGTTAAACCATTTCAATCAAAGTGTGATTTGAATGTCCCATATTTTAAGCCCTCCGGAAGTTCCGCTTTTATAACTCAAACATCGAAAAATCTAAATATTTTATTTCTGAATTGATAAAAAAATCACTCTTTTTTTGATCGAATTCCATGATTCGCTGAAGCAAACTGGACTACAAAGATTATGTTTTTCTAAATTACTAAAAGCTAACCATAATTTGTTGAACTTGTTTTTCTTTGCTTAATTCTAAAACTAATTTTAACAACTTATTAACTGCTTTTGGCATGGTTCATTATATCCAAAACCCTTTATTCTTTATTTTCCCTAAATTTGAAAGCTAATAAAATTCTTGCATTTGAGAATCGCTTTTTAAAGGTTTTGGATGATTCATGTTTCATTTCAGAATTGTTGTTTCATTTGTTGAAGATTCTAATATTTGTCCAAGAGGCAGCTTCTTTCTTTCTCTTTTGAGTCCACTTTATCGTTTTTTCTTCAATTTTGTCTAAAGCTAAATTTCGAAATATTTGGATATTTGCGTGATTCGTAAACGGTCAGTTTAATTCCATCAAAATCCGTCAACAAATTACGTGTGTTATTTATTCAAGCTTTGAAAAAACCTTGAAACAAAAAAGACAAATATCAACCAAAAACAATGACTCAAGTTTTCTTGCTTATTCTTTTTGTTATTTTTTAGGAAATAAAGAAAAAAATATATTTATTTTTATTGTTGTTCATAGAATATTGAATTGTTTATGTAAAGAAAGAAAATTGAAAAATGTCAATATCTTCACATTTATCACCACCACCAAGAGGCTCATTTTTTAATACTCCATCAATTTCCATGACATCACAGACTTCAACAATTGTCTCTGGAAAATCAGAAGAATGGTTTTCACTTGAAGGATATTTATGCCTTAAATGGCATGGAGGTACTTTTAAAATATGTCATAATCGAATGTAATTCAAAGTTTTTAGCTTTTAACTTTTTACAATCCAAAAAGAAGTTTTACTTTGGATTGGATGAATTTGAAAATCGACTCGTGTATTACAAGGACAAAAATGATTTCAACAAAAAAGCGAATCGTGTTGGAATTATTTTATTGAAAAATTCTGCCTGCACTGTCGCCGATAATAATCCAAAAGGTTTTATTATTCAGTGAGTTTTTCTCTTATACATTAAAAAAATGAGACTGTAACAAAAAACATTATTTTCTTTGCAGTGCTGACGACAGAAAATATGAGCTTGAAGCAGATAACGAAGGATGTGCATCTTGTTGGCTTCAGGCATTACAGTATCGGAAAGACATCAATGACAATGATGTCAAAAATGCATCACTTCCAAATATTATTTGGAGTAATATTCGTCGACGTCGATCTCGAAGTGGAAGTTCTGGAAGTGATGACGAAAGATCGGATCAAGTTCAAGGATTGCAAAAACCCCGCAAAACAATTAATCGAAAATCAAAAAGTTTTAAATATGTTAAACGTAAGCATTTATTATTAAAGGAAAAATATTATAAAAACTGAAAACTCAAAAAAGTAATTTTAGCCCCACAATTTTTGCCATCAGTTGAAGCATTAAAGCTCCGTCGAATGAAATCGGATAATCCAGAATTGCCAAAGATTACCAGAGGCAATTCGACAACTTCAACACAATCCATTGAAAATGAAAGCGAAATTAAACCCCCAAAAATTTCAATCCCAGCTTCCCCAACACCGGTGCTTCGAAAAAAATCAGCCCCCCTTTGGTTGAATGATTATGTTGCAACATGGATTCATGAACAGCGACAAATTGAAGCATGGTAAATCTTTTGAGGGTGACAATGAAAAAAAACAATTCAAAAGTTTCAGTTCTGTTGATGCTGGATCCTCCCATGATACAACCGCGGATTCAATATATTCCAAGTCATCCCCGATTGAATCAGCGACTTCATCGAGTACGACTAGCACGTATAATTCTGAAGATAATTTGAATGATTCAATTTGTTCAGATACCAATAAAGCTGATGAATTGATTACCGAAGTCACCCTTCTCCGGCTTGTAAATGATAGACAAAAGGAACAAATTGAACAGCTAAATGGGGAAAAACGTGAACTTTTACGTGAAGTTGAACGCTTACGCCAAATTACAAATTATGTTTCATCTGGGTAAGTTCAGAAAAATAGTTTATGCTAAATTCTTGAAAACGCGAAAAGTTAAAATTTATGTTTCACTGCATGCAGTTGAAACATAAATAAAAAGTGGACTTTGAAATTTTATGTTCCCAATTTGTTTTTTCCTTAGTTTTTGATTTTTTGAAACAACAAAAAACTCTGTCTAGCGACTCTCAAAAAAACAAGCACTTAAAATTGCTTCATAATATTTTTCTTTGTTCAATTCAAGACATAAAATATGTGAAAAAAACATTATTTTCCCTTTTGAGAAATTGCCTTTTTAATGATTTTTTTCATGAAGAAACTATTGAGCAGTTTCTCTCTTTAAGAAATTCATTTTTTGAAAAAGAAAAACATGTGTTTTGAAGAACTTTTTTATAAATTAAAAATCTGTGCTCGTCGAAGAAAACAATTATTCCAAATTGTAAGTTTTAGAGACGGTAATAATCAATCTGCACAAAATAAATTTTTGAATTCCGAGATCCTTCGTTTAAATGATCGTCATCATTCGGCTGAAAAGAAATTGAATGAAATGAAAAAGTTTGAGCTTCTTTAAAAAAGGATTGATTAATTTAAACCATTTATTTCAGAGATGTAAATCGTTTGGAATCTGAAATGGATAGCTTTAAAAAGGAATATGTTTTTCTTTTGCAATCTTGTGTCAGAATTCCCTTGTATGAACACAGCGGATTTGATGTGGTTCAAGTAAAATTATTTGGGGGAAATGTTCATGAACATCGGGTTCGAAAATTACTTGCTGCTGCAAGAGAAGTTGATCCAACTCTTCCAACATTTGAAAGTTTGCGATCAAAGGAGGCTTTTCACATTGATGAATATGGGTATAATATTTTTGTTGTTGAAATCGTGTAAAAATAACCTTTTTTAGTTTTCGTCATTACTTTGAAGGCACTCCCTTAGCATTGCATTACATTTGCACCAGTAAGTTTTCAGTACTCATTAAATAAAATTAAATTGTTTTTCACATTTTCTATACAATTTAGTGCTTCATCAACATTATCAAAGCCAATCAGATTGTTATGTTCAAAGAAAACAAAGATGGCAAATGATTTTAAATGAAGAAAATTGTGTCATAGAAAATAACGTATGTTAATTTCATTTAAAAAAATCAAGAATAGAAATTTGATCAAAATAAACGTTGCAAAACAATTATAAATTATCAAATTTCAGCACGAAAGCAGACTTCTTTGCCGTGCCGGCATCCCACGATCAATGAGATCAAGAGTTTGGAGGGTTTTAATTAATCAACAAGTTGCTGATATAAAATCCAGATATGGCAATTATTATTACCGTAACCTTTGTCAAAGTCAAGGAACTGCTGCTGAAAAGCAGGTAAGCATTTGGGGGGGGGGGGGGGGATATAAAATACATGAAAATAAATATGCAAATTTTCAGTACATCAATGTTCATCAAAAACAAATTAATTTGGATTTACTTCGGACAATGCCAAATAATTTACATTTTATGTCGGCAACATGCAAAGGTACATTTAACATTAAATTCTGGGTTTTATAATTTATTAAACTACAAACAGCATAAAATGCACAAAAACATGTCCTCAGAAAAAATTCCACAATTTCAAATAATTTTTTTGCTAAATCTACCCAGAAAATAATAAAAATGTTTTATAGGAGTGACACAACTGCAATCAGTTCTTCGAGCATATTGCCTCCATAATCCCTCACTTGGATATTGCCAAGGCATGAATTTTATTGCTGCAACTGCACTTCTTTTTGTATCGGCGGAAGATGCATTTTGGTTTTTGGTTGCAATTACAGAAAAGCTTTTTGATGCCTCCTATTTTGATCAATCTTTAACTGGAGCACAAGCAGATCAAGAAGTTTTAAAAGAAATTCTTGAACGCCGGTATCCACGTTTAGCCCATCATCTTGAAGAGCATGATATTGATTTGACAACAATTACATTGAATTGGTTCCTTGCTGTTTTCTTTGATGCGGTAATATTTTATTGTAATTCTAAAACATTATTAAATATATATAAAATTTAAGGTTCCATTTCAAACAATGCTTAGAATTTGGGATATCTTTTTATTAGAGGGCTCTAAAATTCTGTTTCGAATTTCAATTGCCCTTCTCGGACTTTGTGAAGAAGAAATTCTTGCAAGATCTGATACAATTTCCGTTATTAAAGTTCTTAAAGCTGCTGTTAAACTTACCTATGATGCTGATGGAGTAAGTATCGTTATTTTTAAAATTAATTGTTGCAAAATTTTGGCAGCGCAAAATTTGAAATTACAAATATTGCAAATTGAATAATAAACATATCTTAACAAAAACATATTCTTTAAGCTCATTCAATATGCATTTGATGAACTTCATTCATTTCCATCCAAAACTCAATTGGCAGCAAAACAAAAAATGTATCTAACAGTTTTACAAGATCGACTGCTTAAACGTCAACAAATTCGAGATTTGCTTGGAGACGTGAGTTTTATAAAAGTAATTAGGGGTTTTTAATAGCATGAATTTACATTTTAGTATTCTGATTCCAAGAAAGCAAATTCTGATAAACTTTGTGATCTTCCAGTTGATTGCATTGTTTTTTCTTCCGGTTTTGGGGAAGATGGTTTGGGATATGTAACAATGGGAAATCAAAAACGGGGAAAAGTTGCATTAATTACATTGTACAAAGAAGGTGCAGCAAATTTGAATATTATTGACTTAGAATTTGATTGTAAACCCGTTTCAATGGTGATATATGAAAGTGAAATGGCTTTTATTAGTCTTCTTTCTGGTTATATTGTTGCAATACATTTAAATAACGGAAAAGGGTAAGATAATAGAAAAAAAACTAAAAATATGTTGGAAAACATCGTTTTAAAAGTTCATAAAGTAAACGTAAATAAAAATATTTTAGGCAAATTCTTTGGGAATTAAAGCTCAACGATGTTGCATTGAAGCTCATACACAGCGATAACAAATTATATGCTGCACTTGCAAATGGAACTTTAACTGTACTTGAAGATGCATTCAATAAAGCTCCATCAGGTAATACTTAAATCTATAAATCATGACACATTTGTCATTAAAATTTGATTAAATTCATAAATTATTCTTCTTTTTTATTACAGTACTTGATTTTTATCATATCCCAATATCAGCTGCCCCAATTACTGATGCATTCATTGATGATGAAAATCTTTATCTTGCCGTGGCATGCAAAATCGTCATTTTGAACAAAAAGTACGATTTTGATTTTTGTAATTTATCCATTTCTGACTTATCCTTGTTTTCAGTACTTTATCTCCAAGTGGGAATATTTATGTTGCTGCATCAGCATGCGGAAGTACAGTACCAATGTTTGAAAAAATTCGAGCATTGTCTGATTCAGAATACGGTATTTGGGTTATTACTGCCCATAGTTCTCTCATTCAGTTATGGAAGGATTCGCAATGTCAACTTTTATTTGATGTTACTTATGATCATAGTCATAGGTTTGTTTAAATTAGAATATATGATTTAGACAAAAGAATTACGGTAGTGATATTTTAGAAAGCCATCTTTTGATGAACATGATGAACTTGAAACAGTAGAAATTAATACAATTTTATACTTTGAAAATGAGATTTGGATTGGGACAGTTGATGGATATTTAATGTTATATAATGTCCAACCAAATTCTGAAACAAAATCAATAAATAATAATCGATGGGAATCATATGATGCAACAAAAGTGGTGAACAAAGTTCGACCAAATTCTTCAAATGAAGTATCATTCTCTTTGCACAAATATCCTCCAGGGAAAAGGCTTTCACCAATTAATAATCATTCTCATTTACTCCCAATTCATCGACAAAATATGTATTACATTCCAACCCTGAAAGAAACTCAAGTTGAAGAGCATACAAGTGAAAGAGAATGTTCACCAAAAGATCGCGAAACGAGAAAAATATCCGTAATCATTGATCAAAATACTAAAAAGTACAGTGTTTCGGTTGCACCGGTTCATTCAATCTCAGTTTCACGTTCAATCAGTATTGATTCTGCAAATGAAACAATGAAATCTCCATCAATTTCTTCAAAACTTTCTTTCACAAAACCGTCGTCACTTGCTTTACAGCGATCAAAAACATTTAATCGATTTAGTGGAAAATCTAAAATCCCCGTTGAAAAAACAAATAGCATTGATTCGGCAGTTTCTTCTGTTTTTGATGGAGACCTTAATGGACCAAAAAAATCACCAACAAAAAGTTGTGGCTCTGATGATTGTTTTGTTTCAAATGTTCCCACCATTGATGAAAGTGGAGAAACACCATTTTCAGAGCAACAGCCTGAAATTACTGTAAAAGAATCCCCGGTATTTTCAACTGGTGAATCAATGGAATATGATGACATGTTTGAAGTTTATTCAGAAAATGAAAGTAAGCTTATTATCATTAATATTGTTTTACGAAAAACATATTTTAAGCACTGCAAAATATTGGTTTAATTGAAGAAGATATTTTTGATCGATCTCCCCCTCCAAGTTCAAAACTCGTGCAAATTCCTGTCCGTAAAATGTCATTCAATGCTTTTGGGCCATGTGAATTAAGTGTGAGTCGACAGGCTTCCACTTCCCTCACAGCCTCATCATTCCCATTTGATGAAAAAAGTGATGAAATAGATGAATCATCTCCAACAGAAATTGCATGTCCAAGTCAGACATCCCAAGAAACTTCTGTTGATCAAAAAGATTTACCAAAGCTTAGAAGAAAGGATTTAGATTTCGATGATCCTTTGGTAATCGCAACTAAAAATAATGGTAAAAAATAATTACCTAAATTAATCATGATCAAGAAAAATTATTTTAGTATCAGAGCATCACATTGCTGAAGAGGACGCAAACGATTTGGATTTAAATGTTGAAGAATCGGAAATGTCAGTTTAAAACTTATTCTATCAAGACTAAAAAAATTTAATAATCTTTAGAAAATGTGCCCTGACCATGAATTTACAAATGAAAATCAAAATTTCGGATAAACCGGTTCGATGTATAACTTTGACAAAATGTGAAAATGAAAATATTGTAATTACCGGAGCAGGGAATTACGGTGATGAAGAAGCAATTCTTCGATGGAGAAAAGAAAGAACTACCGGTCTTTGGATAAATGACCCATTGGTGGATATCAATGTACACGGTAGAAGAAGGACAATTTTTGGAAAACTTTCTAATTAGCTTTTAATATTTTTTTTTCCATTCAATTATTTTGATTGATTTTTAAAAATAAATATTTTACAAAATGTATGTAAATAAACTTAAAAAATGATAACAATAAAAATTTTTTTAAGCATTACTGTATTGATTGCAAAAAATTCTTTCTTTTAAAGAAGATTATTGAAATCATCAACGACCAAAAAATTGAACGAAAAGCGTGTAAATTCAAAACATGAAACTTACAAGGGACAATATCAACGTATCTGGACGCCTTTTGAACGAGACCTATCACAGTAATTTTTGTTGTAAATGGAAACGGCATAAACATATTTTTGATTACCATATTTTTAACTTTGTTGATATCGCTTAACCAAAGGGTTTTCTTTCTAAATAAAAAAGGATGTCGTTTATCTAATTTGGCAAATTCTAATCGATTACCTTGTATTAAATTGATTCGCAGTAAAAAGAAGAAGCTTAATCGTGATTTTTCTCTTTTCATTGCCGGCCATTTCTGGTTCATTTTACTACATTTGAGATCACTGTGCTAGTAAGGCAGATATTTATAACTCCAAAATTTTACTGGTGTAAGCGCCACCGTTATCGAAATTTATGGAAATTTCCATGGAAATGAAAATTGACAATCGGGGATCAATGTGCTACATCAAAGCAGACATATTTCGGATAAACCGGTTCAATGTATAACTTTGACAAAACGTGAAAATGAAAATATTGTAATCACCGGAGCAGGAAATTACGGTGATCTTTGAACCAAATTTGTGCCTGTATTATGTTTGATTTGTATTTTGGCGTCTTTTTCGTTGTACTTGTCTTATTTTGTTATTTCTATCGCTTAATGACCCAAGTTTGATCTACCCCCATAAAGTTTGCTTGTGTTTAAATTTAATTGGTGATCGACAGACACTCGAGAGAAAGGGACCCTGGACTTGAACATAACAAGTCGAGGCATGCAAGTTTTATAAAAAACTAACTCAGAAAAAAGCAAAACAAAAAGTTTGCGATAAATATTTACACAAAAAACGGAGGAAATAGTAGTTAAATATAAATTTGAATAAAACTTTTTTAGTTCAATGTTAAAAAATCCATACTGTGTCATTCAAGTTAAAAAATGCTTCGAAATGTGATCTAAAAAATTTGCTTAAAGTTTTTGTATCAGCGTTTGAGTCGAAGCCAAACAGTTTTTCGATTTTGAAGCAAACATTCTTAATAGGATAAAAATCAAAAGTTAAAAAAAAGTTTCAATTTCTAAACTATACTTTTCTTGCATTTTTCTTTGACTGGTAAAAAATGAATGGGAAACATCACGTCGCATAAAGTCGTGCATATGGATGATTTTTTTAAATTTTTTTAGTTAACTTTGGCAGTGTTCCTTTGAGTTAAAAAATCGTTACATTATGGAATCACAAAATTATGCTTCTTTGGTGAAGGTTCGATCTTTTGGATTTCCTTCTCCTTGACGGAATAAAAATATTGCCTTCTATTTTGCTTATTTTTTGAAGGGAATGTAAAAGTTCTATCTTTTGGGTTTCCTTCTCTTTAACTCATTTTCTTAAACGAAATCTCATCTCAATTTCGCGAATTAAAATTTTCAATGCATTGAAAAAACTCGAATATTACAGGTGTATACTATTATTTTAACAAGCAAAACGAAATTTTCGTCCCTTTTAAATAATAAATATTGTTCACCTGGGATGTAATTGTATTCAAAACTGCAAAAAATTATTTTAAAGACAACTTTAAAAAGTCAAAATAATCTTAATTACAGCCTGACAGCCGTTCAAAAAACCCACGGTGATCATTGTAGAACTTTTTGGTCATTTCGGCAGTTGTTGGCCATTGGAGCACCAAAAATTTTGAAGAGAAATTAAACAGAAAAATTTCAAGGCATACAAAAATTAAAAAAATTAAAGAAAACATACATTAAATTTGCATATGAAAAAAAGTTACATATAAAACTCTCAGGGGGTTCAAGATATCTCGGCTCGAAAAAGCTTTGGTTCAATTCACGCTCGGACATTAAAAAATCAAACAAATTAAAAAAACTTTGATGAAGAAATTTGCATAATTATGGCCGAACGGCATTTACAGCTCGGGAGACCCATCTCATCGAAACTCTATAGATCATGTATCATGCCCTTTAGACCCCTTAAAATCCATTATTCTGGAATTAAAAAAAATTTTTCTCCTATTTCACATCCGATCAGACATGTCTCGCGCGCTGAAGAATTGCTTTAACGCGGCCCCTAAGGGCTGACCCATCCCACATCCGTTCCACCCCTTAAAATCACTCTAGAGAAGTTTTGGACGTTTCGCCAACTTTTTGTCATTTGGGACATTTCGCCACTTTTGGGACATTTCGCCAGTTTTGGGACATTTCGCCAGTTTTGGGACATTTCGCCAAGTTTAGGACATTTCGCCACTTTTGGGACATTTCGCCGCTTTTGGGACATTTCGCCACTTTTGGGACATTTCGCCACTTTTGGGACATTTCGCCCACTTTTGGGACATTTCGCCAAGTTTGGGACATTTCGCCCACTTTTGGGACATTTCGTCAACTGTTGACATTTAATACTTTTCTGAGAAAGAAATCTGTGTCGCAGCTCGTAAAAAAACGTGTTATGACAAACCATATCAAATGTCGTTTGTCATATGTCAAATTTATGTCATTTGACAAATTGTCATTATTTTGTCATACTTATGACACTCGTCATATTGGTATGACAATTGTCATAGTGTTATGACAATTGTCATAGTGTTATGACAATTGTCATAGAAAAATGTCATATGACAACAGTCATAAAACAAGTGTCAAATGACAAATGTCATAGAAAAATGTCATATGACAAGTGTCATAAAATAAGCCAGCATAAAAATTTAATTGCTTAGGCTTTATTGCTTAGGCTTAATTGCTTAGGCTTAATTGCTTAGGCTTTATTGCTTAGGCTTAATTGCTTAGGCTTAATTGCTTAGGCTTAATTGCTTAGGCTTAATTGCTTAGGCTTAATTGCTTAGGCTTAATTGCTTAGGCTTTATTGCTTAGGCTTAATTGCTTAGGCTTAATTGCTTAGGCTTTATTGCTTAGGCTTAATTGCTTAGGCTTAATTGCTTAGGCTTAATTGCTTAGGCTTAATTGCTTAGGCTTAATTGCTTAGGCTTAATTGCTTAGGCTTAATTGCTTAGGCTTAATTGCTTAGGCTTAATTGCTTAGGCTTAATTGCTTAGGCTTAATTGCTTAGGCTTAATTGCTTAGGCTTAATTGCTTAGGCTTAATTGCTTAGGCTTAATTGCTTAGGCTTAATTGCTTAGGCTTAATTGCTTAGGCTTAATTGCTTAGGCTTAATTGCTTAGGCTTAATTGCTTAGGCTTAATTGCTTAGGCTTAATTGCTTAGGCTTAATTGCTTAGGCTTAATTGCTTAGGCTTAATTGCTTAGGCTTAATTGCTTAGGCTTAGGCTTAGGCTTAGGCTTAGGCTTAGGCTTAGGCTTAGGCTTAGGCTTAGGCTTAGGCTTAGGCTTAGGCTTAGGCTTAGGCTTAGGCTTAGGCTTAGGCTTAGGCTTAGGCTTAGGCTTAGGCTTAGGCTTAGGCTTAGGCTTAGGCTTAGGCTTAGGCTTAGGCTTAGGCTTAGGCTTAGGCTTAGGCTTAGGCTTAGGCTTAGGCTTAGGCTTAGGCTTAGGCTTAGGCTTAGGCTTAGGCTTAGGCTTAGGCTTAGGCTTAGGCTTAGGCTTAGGCTTAGGCTTAGGCTTAGGCTTAGGCTTAGGCTTAGGCTTAGGCTTAGGCTTAGGCTTAGGCTTAGGCTTAGGCTTAGGCTTAGGCTTAGGCTTAGGCTTAGGCTTAGGCTTAGGCTTAGGCTTAGGCTTAGGCTTAGGCTTAGGCTTAGGCTTAGGCTTAGGCTTAGGCTTAGGCTTAGGCTTAGGCTTAGGCTTAGGCTTAGGCTTAGGCTTAGGCTTAGGCTTAGGCTTAGGCTTAGGCTTAGGCTTAGGCTTAGGCTTAGGCTTAGGCTTAGGCTTAGGCTTAGGCTTAGGCTTAGGCTTAGGCTTAGGCTTAGGCTTAGGCTTAGGCTTAGGCTTAGGCTTAGGCTTAGGCTTAGGCTTAGGCTTAGGCTTAGGCTTAGGCTTAGGCTTAGGCTTAGGCTTAGGCTTAGGCTTAGGCTTAGGCTTAGGCTTAGGCTTAGGCTTAGGCTTAGGCTTAGGCTTAGGCTTAGGCTTAGGCTTAGGCTTAGGCTTAGGCTTAGGCTTAGGCTTAGGCTTAGGCTTAGGCTTAGGCTTAGGCTTAGGCTTAGGCTTAGGCTTAGGCTTAGGCTTAGGCTTAGGCTTAGGCTTAGGCTTAGGCTTAGGCTTAGGCTTAGGCTTAGGCTTAGGCTTAGGCTTAGGCTTAGGCTTAGGCTTAGGCTTAGGCTTAGGCTTAGGCTTAGGCTTAGGCTTAGGCTTAGGCTTAGGCTTAGGCTTAGGCTTAGGCTTAGGCTTAGGCTTAGGCTTAGGCTTAGGCTTAGGCTTAGGCTTAGGCTTAGGCTTAGGCTTAGGCTTAGGCTTAGGCTTAGGCTTAGGCTTAGGCTTAGGCTTAGGCTTAGGCTTAGGCTTAGGCTTAGGCTTAGGCTTAGGCTTAGGCTTAGGCTTAGGCTTAGGCTTAGGCTTAGGCTTAGGCTTAGGCTTAGGCTTAGGCTTAGGCTTAGGCTTAGGCTTAGGCTTAGGCTTAGGCTTAGGCTTAGGCTTAGGCTTAGGCTTAGGCTTAGGCTTAGGCTTAGGCTTAGGCTTAGGCTTAGGCTTAGGCTTAGGCTTAGGCTTAGGCTTAGGCTTAGGCTTAGGCTTAGGCTTAGGCTTAGGCTTAGGCTTAGGCTTAGGCTTAGGCTTAGGCTTAGGCTTAGGCTTAGGCTTAGGCTTAGGCTTAGGCTTAGGCTTAGGCTTAGGCTTAGGCTTAGGCTTAGGCTTAGGCTTAGGCTTAGGCTTAGGCTTAGGCTTAGGCTTAGGCTTAGGCTTAGGCTTAGGCTTAGGCTTAGGCTTAGGCTTAGGCTTAGGCTTAGGCTTAGGCTTAGGCTTAGGCTTAGGCTTAGGCTTAGGCTTAGGCTTAGGCTTAGGCTTAGGCTTAGGCTTAGGCTTAGGCTTAGGCTTAGGCTTAGGCTTAGGCTTAGGCTTAGGCTTAGGCTTAGGCTTAGGCTTAGGCTTAGGCTTAGGCTTAGGCTTAGGCTTAGGCTTAGGCTTAGGCTTAGGCTTAGGCTTAGGCTTAGGCTTAGGCTTAGGCTTAGGCTTAGGCTTAGGCTTAGGCTTAGGCTTAGGCTTAGGCTTAGGCTTAGGCTTAGGCTTAGGCTTAGGCTTAGGCTTAGGCTTAGGCTTAGGCTTAGGCTTAGGCTTAGGCTTAGGCTTAGGCTTAGGCTTAGGCTTAGGCTTAGGCTTAGGCTTAGGCTTAGGCTTAGGCTTAGGCTTAGGCTTAGGCTTAGGCTTAGGCTTAGGCTTAGGCTTAGGCTTAGGCTTAGGCTTAGGCTTAGGCTTAGGCTTAGGCTTAGGCTTAGGCTTAGGCTTAGGCTTAGGCTTAGGCTTAGGCTTAGGCTTAGGCTTAGGCTTAGGCTTAGGCTTAGGCTTAGGCTTAGGCTTAGGCTTAGGCTTAGGCTTAGGCTTAGGCTTAGGCTTAGGCTTAGGCTTAGGCTTAGGCTTAGGCTTAGGCTTAGGCTTAGGCTTAGGCTTAGGCTTAGGCTTAGGCTTAGGCTTAGGCTTAGGCTTAGGCTTAGGCTTAGGCTTAGGCTTAGGCTTAGGCTTAGGCTTAGGCTTAGGCTTAGGCTTAGGCTTAGGCTTAGGCTTAGGCTTAGGCTTAGGCTTAGGCTTAGGCTTAGGCTTAGGCTTAGGCTTAGGCTTAGGCTTAGGCTTAGGCTTAGGCTTAGGCTTAGGCTTAGGCTTAGGCTTAGGCTTAGGCTTAGGCTTAGGCTTAGGCTTAGGCTTAGGCTTAGGCTTAGGCTTAGGCTTAGGCTTAGGCTTAGGCTTAGGCTTAGGCTTAGGCTTAGGCTTAGGCTTAGGCTTAGGCTTAGGCTTAGGCTTAGGCTTAGGCTTAGGCTTAGGCTTAGGCTTAGGCTTAGGCTTAGGCTTAGGCTTAGGCTTAGGCTTAGGCTTAGGCTTAGGCTTAGGCTTAGGCTTAGGCTTAGGCTTAGGCTTAGGCTTAGGCTTAGGCTTAGGCTTAGGCTTAGGCTTAGGCTTAGGCTTAGGCTTAGGCTTAGGCTTAGGCTTAGGCTTAGGCTTAGGCTTAGGCTTAGGCTTAGGCTTAGGCTTAGGCTTAGGCTTAGGCTTAGGCTTAGGCTTAGGCTTAGGCTTAGGCTTAGGCTTAGGCTTAGGCTTAGGCTTAGGCTTAGGCTTAGGCTTAGGCTTAGGCTTAGGCTTAGGCTTAGGCTTAGGCTTAGGCTTAGGCTTAGGCTTAGGCTTAGGCTTAGGCTTAGGCTTAGGCTTAGGCTTAGGCTTAGGCTTAGGCTTAGGCTTAGGCTTAGGCTTAGGCTTAGGCTTAGGCTTAGGCTTAGGCTTAGGCTTAGGCTTAGGCTTAGGCTTAGGCTTAGGCTTAGGCTTAGGCTTAGGCTTAGGCTTAGGCTTAGGCTTAGGCTTAGGCTTAGGCTTAGGCTTAGGCTTAGGCTTAGGCTTAGGCTTAGGCTTAGGCTTAGGCTTAGGCTTAGGCTTAGGCTTAGGCTTAGGCTTAGGCTTAGGCTTAGGCTTAGGCTTAGGCTTAGGCTTAGGCTTAGGCTTAGGCTTAGGCTTAGGCTTAGGCTTAGGCTTAGGCTTAGGCTTAGGCTTAGGCTTAGGCTTAGGCTTAGGCTTAGGCTTAGGCTTAGGCTTAGGCTTAGGCTTAGGCTTAGGCTTAGGCTTAGGCTTAGGCTTAGGCTTAGGCTTAGGCTTAGGCTTAGGCTTAGGCTTAGGCTTAGGCTTAGGCTTAGGCTTAGGCTTAGGCTTAGGCTTAGGCTTAGGCTTAGGCTTAGGCTTAGGCTTAGGCTTAGGCTTAGGCTTAGGCTTAGGCTTAGGCTTAGGCTTAGGCTTAGGCTTAGGCTTAGGCTTAGGCTTAGGCTTAGGCTTAGGCTTAGGCTTAGGCTTAGGCTTAGGCTTAGGCTTAGGCTTAGGCTTAGGCTTAGGCTTAGGCTTAGGCTTAGGCTTAGGCTTAGGCTTAGGCTTAGGCTTAGGCTTAGGCTTAGGCTTAGGCTTAGGCTTAGGCTTAGGCTTAGGCTTAGGCTTAGGCTTAGGCTTAGGCTTAGGCTTAGGCTTAGGCTTAGGCTTAGGCTTAGGCTTAGGCTTAGGCTTAGGCTTAGGCTTAGGCTTAGGCTTAGGCTTAGGCTTAGGCTTAGGCTTAGGCTTAGGCTTAGGCTTAGGCTTAGGCTTAGGCTTAGGCTTAGGCTTAGGCTTAGGCTTAGGCTTAGGCTTAGGCTTAGGCTTAGGCTTAGGCTTAGGCTTAGGCTTAGGCTTAGGCTTAGGCTTAGGCTTAGGCTTAGGCTTAGGCTTAGGCTTAGGCTTAGGCTTAGGCTTAGGCTTAGGCTTAGGCTTAGGCTTAGGCTTAGGCTTAGGCTTAGGCTTAGGCTTAGGCTTAGGCTTAGGCTTAGGCTTAGGCTTAGGCTTAGGCTTAGGCTTAGGCTTAGGCTTAGGCTTAGGCTTAGGCTTAGGCTTAGGCTTAGGCTTAGGCTTAGGCTTAGGCTTAGGCTTAGGCTTAGGCTTAGGCTTAGGCTTAGGCTTAGGCTTAGGCTTAGGCTTAGGCTTAGGCTTAGGCTTAGGCTTAGGCTTAGGCTTAGGCTTAGGCTTAGGCTTAGGCTTAGGCTTAGGCTTAGGCTTAGGCTTAGGCTTAGGCTTAGGCTTAGGCTTAGGCTTAGGCTTAGGCTTAGGCTTAGGCTTAGGCTTAGGCTTAGGCTTAGGCTTAGGCTTAGGCTTAGGCTTAGGCTTAGGCTTAGGCTTAGGCTTAGGCTTAGGCTTAGGCTTAGGCTTAGGCTTAGGCTTAGGCTTAGGCTTAGGCTTAGGCTTAGGCTTAGGCTTAGGCTTAGGCTTAGGCTTAGGCTTAGGCTTAGGCTTAGGCTTAGGCTTAGGCTTAGGCTTAGGCTTAGGCTTAGGCTTAGGCTTAGGCTTAGGCTTAGGCTTAGGCTTAGGCTTAGGCTTAGGCTTAGGCTTAGGCTTAGGCTTAGGCTTAGGCTTAGGCTTAGGCTTAGGCTTAGGCTTAGGCTTAGGCTTAGGCTTAGGCTTAGGCTTAGGCTTAGGCTTAGGCTTAGGCTTAGGCTTAGGCTTAGGCTTAGGCTTAGGCTTAGGCTTAGGCTTAGGCTTAGGCTTAGGCTTAGGCTTAGGCTTAGGCTTAGGCTTAGGCTTAGGCTTAGGCTTAGGCTTAGGCTTAGGCTTAGGCTTAGGCTTAGGCTTAGGCTTAGGCTTAGGCTTAGGCTTAGGCTTAGGCTTAGGCTTAGGCTTAGGCTTAGGCTTAGGCTTAGGCTTAGGCTTAGGCTTAGGCTTAGGCTTAGGCTTAGGCTTAGGCTTAGGCTTAGGCTTAGGCTTAGGCTTAGGCTTAGGCTTAGGCTTAGGCTTAGGCTTAGGCTTAGGCTTAGGCTTAGGCTTAGGCTTAGGCTTAGGCTTAGGCTTAGGCTTAGGCTTAGGCTTAGGCTTAGGCTTAGGCTTAGGCTTAGGCTTAGGCTTAGGCTTAGGCTTAGGCTTAGGCTTAGGCTTAGGCTTAGGCTTAGGCTTAGGCTTAGGCTTAGGCTTAGGCTTAGGCTTAGGCTTAGGCTTAGGCTTAGGCTTAGGCTTAGGCTTAGGCTTAGGCTTAGGCTTAGGCTTAGGCTTAGGCTTAGGCTTAGGCTTAGGCTTAGGCTTAGGCTTAGGCTTAGGCTTAGGCTTAGGCTTAGGCTTAGGCTTAGGCTTAGGCTTAGGCTTAGGCTTAGGCTTAGGCTTAGGCTTAGGCTTAGGCTTAGGCTTAGGCTTAGGCTTAGGCTTAGGCTTAGGCTTAGGCTTAGGCTTAGGCTTAGGCTTAGGCTTAGGCTTAGGCTTAGGCTTAGGCTTAGGCTTAGGCTTAGGCTTAGGCTTAGGCTTAGGCTTAGGCTTAGGCTTAGGCTTAGGCTTAGGCTTAGGCTTAGGCTTAGGCTTAGGCTTAGGCTTAGGCTTAGGCTTAGGCTTAGGCTTAGGCTTAGGCTTAGGCTTAGGCTTAGGCTTAGGCTTAGGCTTAGGCTTAGGCTTAGGCTTAGGCTTAGGCTTAGGCTTAGGCTTAGGCTTAGGCTTAGGCTTAGGCTTAGGCTTAGGCTTAGGCTTAGGCTTAGGCTTAGGCTTAGGCTTAGGCTTAGGCTTAGGCTTAGGCTTAGGCTTAGGCTTAGGCTTAGGCTTAGGCTTAGGCTTAGGCTTAGGCTTAGGCTTAGGCTTAGGCTTAGGCTTAGGCTTAGGCTTAGGCTTAGGCTTAGGCTTAGGCTTAGGCTTAGGCTTAGGCTTAGGCTTAGGCTTAGGCTTAGGCTTAGGCTTAGGCTTAGGCTTAGGCTTAGGCTTAGGCTTAGGCTTAGGCTTAGGCTTAGGCTTAGGCTTAGGCTTAGGCTTAGGCTTAGGCTTAGGCTTAGGCTTAGGCTTAGGCTTAGGCTTAGGCTTAGGCTTAGGCTTAGGCTTAGGCTTAGGCTTAGGCTTAGGCTTAGGCTTAGGCTTAGGCTTAGGCTTAGGCTTAGGCTTAGGCTTAGGCTTAGGCTTAGGCTTAGGCTTAGGCTTAGGCTTAGGCTTAGGCTTAGGCTTAGGCTTAGGCTTAGGCTTAGGCTTAGGCTTAGGCTTAGGCTTAGGCTTAGGCTTAGGCTTAGGCTTAGGCTTAGGCTTAGGCTTAGGCTTAGGCTTAGGCTTAGGCTTAGGCTTAGGCTTAGGCTTAGGCTTAGGCTTAGGCTTAGGCTTAGGCTTAGGCTTAGGCTTAGGCTTAGGCTTAGGCTTAGGCTTAGGCTTAGGCTTAGGCTTAGGCTTAGGCTTAGGCTTAGGCTTAGGCTTAGGCTTAGGCTTAGGCTTAGGCTTAGGCTTAGGCTTAGGCTTAGGCTTAGGCTTAGGCTTAGGCTTAGGCTTAGGCTTAGGCTTAGGCTTAGGCTTAGGCTTAGGCTTAGGCTTAGGCTTAGGCTTAGGCTTAGGCTTAGGCTTAGGCTTAGGCTTAGGCTTAGGCTTAGGCTTAGGCTTAGGCTTAGGCTTAGGCTTAGGCTTAGGCTTAGGCTTAGGCTTAGGCTTAGGCTTAGGCTTAGGCTTAGGCTTAGGCTTAGGCTTAGGCTTAGGCTTAGGCTTAGGCTTAGGCTTAGGCTTAGGCTTAGGCTTAGGCTTAGGCTTAGGCTTAGGCTTAGGCTTAGGCTTAGGCTTAGGCTTAGGCTTAGGCTTAGGCTTAGGCTTAGGCTTAGGCTTAGGCTTAGGCTTAGGCTTAGGCTTAGGCTTAGGCTTAGGCTTAGGCTTAGGCTTAGGCTTAGGCTTAGGCTTAGGCTTAGGCTTAGGCTTAGGCTTAGGCTTAGGCTTAGGCTTAGGCTTAGGCTTAGGCTTAGGCTTAGGCTTAGGCTTAGGCTTAGGCTTAGGCTTAGGCTTAGGCTTAGGCTTAGGCTTAGGCTTAGGCTTAGGCTTAGGCTTAGGCTTAGGCTTAGGCTTAGGCTTAGGCTTAGGCTTAGGCTTAGGCTTAGGCTTAGGCTTAGGCTTAGGCTTAGGCTTAGGCTTAGGCTTAGGCTTAGGCTTAGGCTTAGGCTTAGGCTTAGGCTTAGGCTTAGGCTTAGGCTTAGGCTTAGGCTTAGGCTTAGGCTTAGGCTTAGGCTTAGGCTTAGGCTTAGGCTTAGGCTTAGGCTTAGGCTTAGGCTTAGGCTTAGGCTTAGGCTTAGGCTTAGGCTTAGGCTTAGGCTTAGGCTTAGGCTTAGGCTTAGGCTTAGGCTTAGGCTTAGGCTTAGGCTTAGGCTTAGGCTTAGGCTTAGGCTTAGGCTTAGGCTTAGGCTTAGGCTTAGGCTTAGGCTTAGGCTTAGGCTTAGGCTTAGGCTTAGGCTTAGGCTTAGGCTTAGGCTTAGGCTTAGGCTTAGGCTTAGGCTTAGGCTTAGGCTTAGGCTTAGGCTTAGGCTTAGGCTTAGGCTTAGGCTTAGGCTTAGGCTTAGGCTTAGGCTTAGGCTTAGGCTTAGGCTTAGGCTTAGGCTTAGGCTTAGGCTTAGGCTTAGGCTTAGGCTTAGGCTTAGGCTTAGGCTTAGGCTTAGGCTTAGGCTTAGGCTTAGGCTTAGGCTTAGGCTTAGGCTTAGGCTTAGGCTTAGGCTTAGGCTTAGGCTTAGGCTTAGGCTTAGGCTTAGGCTTAGGCTTAGGCTTAGGCTTAGGCTTAGGCTTAGGCTTAGGCTTAGGCTTAGGCTTAGGCTTAGGCTTAGGCTTAGGCTTAGGCTTAGGCTTAGGCTTAGGCTTAGGCTTAGGCTTAGGCTTAGGCTTAGGCTTAGGCTTAGGCTTAGGCTTAGGCTTAGGCTTAGGCTTAGGCTTAGGCTTAGGCTTAGGCTTAGGCTTAGGCTTAGGCTTAGGCTTAGGCTTAGGCTTAGGCTTAGGCTTAGGCTTAGGCTTAGGCTTAGGCTTAGGCTTAGGCTTAGGCTTAGGCTTAGGCTTAGGCTTAGGCTTAGGCTTAGGCTTAGGCTTAGGCTTAGGCTTAGGCTTAGGCTTAGGCTTAGGCTTAGGCTTAGGCTTAGGCTTAGGCTTAGGCTTAGGCTTAGGCTTAGGCTTAGGCTTAGGCTTAGGCTTAGGCTTAGGCTTAGGCTTAGGCTTAGGCTTAGGCTTAGGCTTAGGCTTAGGCTTAGGCTTAGGCTTAGGCTTAGGCTTAGGCTTAGGCTTAGGCTTAGGCTTAGGCTTAGGCTTAGGCTTAGGCTTAGGCTTAGGCTTAGGCTTAGGCTTAGGCTTAGGCTTAGGCTTAGGCTTAGGCTTAGGCTTAGGCTTAGGCTTAGGCTTAGGCTTAGGCTTAGGCTTAGGCTTAGGCTTAGGCTTAGGCTTAGGCTTAGGCTTAGGCTTAGGCTTAGGCTTAGGCTTAGGCTTAGGCTTAGGCTTAGGCTTAGGCTTAGGCTTAGGCTTAGGCTTAGGCTTAGGCTTAGGCTTAGGCTTAGGCTTAGGCTTAGGCTTAGGCTTAGGCTTAGGCTTAGGCTTAGGCTTAGGCTTAGGCTTAGGCTTAGGCTTAGGCTTAGGCTTAGGCTTAGGCTTAGGCTTAGGCTTAGGCTTAGGCTTAGGCTTAGGCTTAGGCTTAGGCTTAGGCTTAGGCTTAGGCTTAGGCTTAGGCTTAGGCTTAGGCTTAGGCTTAGGCTTAGGCTTAGGCTTAGGCTTAGGCTTAGGCTTAGGCTTAGGCTTAGGCTTAGGCTTAGGCTTAGGCTTAGGCTTAGGCTTAGGCTTAGGCTTAGGCTTAGGCTTAGGCTTAGGCTTAGGCTTAGGCTTAGGCTTAGGCTTAGGCTTAGGCTTAGGCTTAGGCTTAGGCTTAGGCTTAGGCTTAGGCTTAGGCTTAGGCTTAGGCTTAGGCTTAGGCTTAGGCTTAGGCTTAGGCTTAGGCTTAGGCTTAGGCTTAGGCTTAGGCTTAGGCTTAGGCTTAGGCTTAGGCTTAGGCTTAGGCTTAGGCTTAGGCTTAGGCTTAGGCTTAGGCTTAGGCTTAGGCTTAGGCTTAGGCTTAGGCTTAGGCTTAGGCTTAGGCTTAGGCTTAGGCTTAGGCTTAGGCTTAGGCTTAGGCTTAGGCTTAGGCTTAGGCTTAGGCTTAGGCTTAGGCTTAGGCTTAGGCTTAGGCTTAGGCTTAGGCTTAGGCTTAGGCTTAGGCTTAGGCTTAGGCTTAGGCTTAGGCTTAGGCTTAGGCTTAGGCTTAGGCTTAGGCTTAGGCTTAGGCTTAGGCTTAGGCTTAGGCTTAGGCTTAGGCTTAGGCTTAGGCTTAGGCTTAGGCTTAGGCTTAGGCTTAGGCTTAGGCTTAGGCTTAGGCTTAGGCTTAGGCTTAGGCTTAGGCTTAGGCTTAGGCTTAGGCTTAGGCTTAGGCTTAGGCTTAGGCTTAGGCTTAGGCTTAGGCTTAGGCTTAGGCTTAGGCTTAGGCTTAGGCTTAGGCTTAGGCTTAGGCTTAGGCTTAGGCTTAGGCTTAGGCTTAGGCTTAGGCTTAGGCTTAGGCTTAGGCTTAGGCTTAGGCTTAGGCTTAGGCTTAGGCTTAGGCTTAGGCTTAGGCTTAGGCTTAGGCTTAGGCTTAGGCTTAGGCTTAGGCTTAGGCTTAGGCTTAGGCTTAGGCTTAGGCTTAGGCTTAGGCTTAGGCTTAGGCTTAGGCTTAGGCTTAGGCTTAGGCTTAGGCTTAGGCTTAGGCTTAGGCTTAGGCTTAGGCTTAGGCTTAGGCTTAGGCTTAGGCTTAGGCTTAGGCTTAGGCTTAGGCTTAGGCTTAGGCTTAGGCTTAGGCTTAGGCTTAGGCTTAGGCTTAGGCTTAGGCTTAGGCTTAGGCTTAGGCTTAGGCTTAGGCTTAGGCTTAGGCTTAGGCTTAGGCTTAGGCTTAGGCTTAGGCTTAGGCTTAGGCTTAGGCTTAGGCTTAGGCTTAGGCTTAGGCTTAGGCTTAGGCTTAGGCTTAGGCTTAGGCTTAGGCTTAGGCTTAGGCTTAGGCTTAGGCTTAGGCTTAGGCTTAGGCTTAGGCTTAGGCTTAGGCTTAGGCTTAGGCTTAGGCTTAGGCTTAGGCTTAGGCTTAGGCTTAGGCTTAGGCTTAGGCTTAGGCTTAGGCTTAGGCTTAGGCTTAGGCTTAGGCTTAGGCTTAGGCTTAGGCTTAGGCTTAGGCTTAGGCTTAGGCTTAGGCTTAGGCTTAGGCTTAGGCTTAGGCTTAGGCTTAGGCTTAGGCTTAGGCTTAGGCTTAGGCTTAGGCTTAGGCTTAGGCTTAGGCTTAGGCTTAGGCTTAGGCTTAGGCTTAGGCTTAGGCTTAGGCTTAGGCTTAGGCTTAGGCTTAGGCTTAGGCTTAGGCTTAGGCTTAGGCTTAGGCTTAGGCTTAGGCTTAGGCTTAGGCTTAGGCTTAGGCTTAGGCTTAGGCTTAGGCTTAGGCTTAGGCTTAGGCTTAGGCTTAGGCTTAGGCTTAGGCTTAGGCTTAGGCTTAGGCTTAGGCTTAGGCTTAGGCTTAGGCTTAGGCTTAGGCTTAGGCTTAGGCTTAGGCTTAGGCTTAGGCTTAGGCTTAGGCTTAGGCTTAGGCTTAGGCTTAGGCTTAGGCTTAGGCTTAGGCTTAGGCTTAGGCTTAGGCTTAGGCTTAGGCTTAGGCTTAGGCTTAGGCTTAGGCTTAGGCTTAGGCTTAGGCTTAGGCTTAGGCTTAGGCTTAGGCTTAGGCTTAGGCTTAGGCTTAGGCTTAGGCTTAGGCTTAGGCTTAGGCTTAGGCTTAGGCTTAGGCTTAGGCTTAGGCTTAGGCTTAGGCTTAGGCTTAGGCTTAGGCTTAGGCTTAGGCTTAGGCTTAGGCTTAGGCTTAGGCTTAGGCTTAGGCTTAGGCTTAGGCTTAGGCTTAGGCTTAGGCTTAGGCTTAGGCTTAGGCTTAGGCTTAGGCTTAGGCTTAGGCTTAGGCTTAGGCTTAGGCTTAGGCTTAGGCTTAGGCTTAGGCTTAGGCTTAGGCTTAGGCTTAGGCTTAGGCTTAGGCTTAGGCTTAGGCTTAGGCTTAGGCTTAGGCTTAGGCTTAGGCTTAGGCTTAGGCTTAGGCTTAGGCTTAGGCTTAGGCTTAGGCTTAGGCTTAGGCTTAGGCTTAGGCTTAGGCTTAGGCTTAGGCTAGGCTTAGGCTTAGGCTTAGGCTTAGGCTTAGGCTTAGGCTTAGGCTTAGGCTTAGGCTTAGGCTTAGGCTTAGGCTTAGGCTTAGGCTTAGGCTTAGGCTTAGGCTTAGGCTTAGGCTTAGGCTTAGGCTTAGGCTTAGGCTTAGGCTTAGGCTTAGGCTTAGGCTTAGGCTTAGGCTTAGGCTTAGGCTTAGGCTTAGGCTTAGGCTTAGGCTTAGGCTTAGGCTTAGGCTTAGGCTTAGGCTTAGGCTTAGGCTTAGGCTTAGGCTTAGGCTTAGGCTTAGGCTTAGGCTTAGGCTTAGGCTTAGGCTTAGGCTTAGGCTTAGGCTTAGGCTTAGGCTTAGGCTTAGGCTTAGGCTTAGGCTTAGGCTTAGGCTTAGGCTTAGGCTTAGGCTTAGGCTTAGGCTTAGGCTTAGGCTTAGGCTTAGGCTTAGGCTTAGGCTTAGGCTTAGGCTTAGGCTTAGGCTTAGGCTTAGGCTTAGGCTTAGGCTTAGGCTTAGGCTTAGGCTTAGGCTTAGGCTTAGGCTTAGGCTTAGCTAGGCTTAGGCTTAGGCTTAGGCTTAGGCTTAGGCTTAGCTTAGGCTTAGGCTTAGGCTTAGCTTAGGCTTAGGCTTAGGCTTAGGCTAGGCTTAGGCTTAGGCTTAGGCTTAGGCTTAGGCTTAGGCTTAGGCTTAGGCTTAGGCTTAGGCTTAGGCTTAGGCTTAGGCTTAGGCTTAGGCTTAGGCTTAGGCTTAGGCTTAGGCTTAGGCTTAGGCTTAGGCTTAGGCTTAGGCTTAGGCTTAGGCTTAGGCTTAGGCTTAGGCTTAGGCTTAGGCTTAGGCTTAGGCTTAGGCTTAGGCTTAGGCTTAGGCTTAGGCTTAGGCTTAGGCTTAGGCTTAGGCTTAGGCTTAGGCTTAGGCTTAGGCTTAGGCTTAGGCTTAGGCTTAGGCTTAGGCTTAGGCTTAGGCTTAGGCTTAGCTTAGGCTTAGGCTTAGGCTTAGGCTTAGGCTTAGGCTTAGGCTTAGGCTTAGGCTTAGGCTTAGGCTTAGGCTTAGCTTAGGCTTAGGCTTAGGCTTAGGCTTAGGCTTAGGCTTAGGCTTAGGCTTAGGCTTAGGCTTAGGCTTAGGCTTAGGCTTAGGCTTAGGCTTAGGCTTAGGCTTAGGCTTAGGCTTAGGCTTAGGCTTAGGCTTAGGCTTAGGCTTAGGCTTAGGCTTAGGCTTAGGCTTAGGCTTAGGCTTAGGCTTAGGCTTAGGCTTAGGCTTAGGCTTAGGCTTAGGCTTAGGCTTAGGCTTAGGCTTAGGCTTAGGCTTAGGCTTAGGCTTAGCTTAGGCTTAGGCTTAGGCTTAGGCTTAGGCTTAGGCTTAGGCTTAGGCTTAGGCTTAGGCTTAGGCTTAGGCTTAGGCTTAGGCTTAGGCTTAGGCTTAGGCTTAGGCTTAGGCTTAGGCTTAGGCTTAGGCTTAGGCTTAGGCTTAGGCTTAGGCTTAGGCTTAGGCTTAGGCTTAGGCTTAGGCTTAGGCTTAGGCTTAGGCTTAGGCTTAGGCTTAGGCTTAGGCTTAGGCTTAGGCTTAGGCTTAGGCTTAGGCTTAGGCTTAGGCTTAGGCTTAGGCTTAGGCTTAGGCTTAGGCTTAGGCTTAGGCTTAGGCTTAGGCTTAGGCTTAGGCTTAGGCTTAGGCTTAGGCTTAGGCTTAGGCTTAGGCTTAGGCTTAGGCTTAGGCTTAGGCTTAGGCTTAGGCTTAGGCTTAGGCTTAGGCTTAGGCTTAGGCTTAGGCTTAGGCTTAGGCTTAGGCTTAGGCTTAGGCTTAGGCTTAGGCTTAGGCTTAGGCTTAGCTTAGGCTTAGGCTTAGGCTTAGGCTTAGGCTTAGGCTTAGGCTTAGGCTTAGGCTTAGGCTTAGGCTTAGGCTTAGGCTTAGGCTTAGGCTTAGGCTTAGGCTTAGGCTTAGGCTTAGGCTTAGGCTTAGGCTTAGGCTTAGGCTTAGGCTTAGGCTTAGGCTTAGGCTTAGGCTTAGGCTTAGGCTTAGGCTTAGGCTTAGGCTTAGGCTTAGGCTTAGGCTTAGGCTTAGGCTTAGGCTTAGGCTTAGGCTTAGGCTTAGGCTTAGGCTTAGGCTTAGGCTTAGGCTTAGGCTTAGCTTAGGCTTAGGCTTAGGCTTAGGCTTAGGCTTAGGCTTAGGCTTAGGCTTAGGCTTAGGCTTAGGCTTAGGCTTAGGCTTAGGCTTAGGCTTAGGCTTAGGCTTAGGCTTAGGCTTAGGCTTAGGCTTAGGCTTAGGCTTAGGCTTAGGCTTAGGCTTAGGCTTAGGCTTAGGCTTAGGCTTAGGCTTAGGCTTAGGCTTAGGCTTAGGCTTAGGCTTAGGCTTAGGCTTAGGCTTAGGCTTAGGCTTAGGCTTAGGCTTAGGCTTAGGCTTAGGCTTAGGCTTAGGCTTAGGCTTAGGCTTAGGCTTAGGCTTAGGCTTAGGCTTAGGCTTAGGCTTAGGCTTAGGCTTAGGCTTAGGCTTAGGCTTAGGCTTAGGCTTAGGCTTAGGCTTAGGCTTAGGCTTAGGCTTAGGCTTAGGCTTAGGCTTAGGCTTAGGCTTAGGCTTAGGCTTAGGCTTAGGCTTAGGCTTAGGCTTAGGCTTAGGCTTAGGCTTAGGCTTAGGCTTAGGCTTAGGCTTAGGCTTAGGCTTAGGCTTAGGCTTAGGCTTAGGCTTAGGCTTAGGCTTAGGCTTAGGCTTAGGCTTAGGCTTAGGCTTAGGCTTAGGCTTAGGCTTAGGCTTAGGCTTAGGCTTAGGCTTAGGCTTAGGCTTAGGCTTAGGCTTAGGCTTAGGCTTAGGCTTAGGCTTAGGCTTAGGCTTAGGCTTAGGCTTAGGCTTAGGCTTAGGCTTAGGCTTAGGCTTAGGCTTAGGCTTAGGCTTAGGCTTAGGCTTAGGCTTAGGCTTAGGCTTAGGCTTAGGCTTAGGCTTAGGCTTAGGCTTAGGCTTAGGCTTAGGCTTAGGCTTAGGCTTAGGCTTAGGCTTAGGCTTAGGCTTAGGCTTAGGCTTAGGCTTAGGCTTAGGCTTAGGCTTAGGCTTAGGCTTAGGCTTAGGCTTAGGCTTAGGCTTAGGCTTAGGCTTAGGCTTAGGCTTAGGCTTAGGCTTAGGCTTAGGCTTAGGCTTAGGCTTAGGCTTAGGCTTAGGCTTAGGCTTAGGCTTAGGCTTAGCTTAGGCTTAGGCTTAGGCTTAGGCTTAGGCTTAGGCTTAGGCTTAGGCTTAGGCTTAGGCTTAGGCTTAGGCTTAGGCTTAGGCTTAGGCTTAGGCTTAGGCTTAGGCTTAGGCTTAGGCTTAGGCTTAGGCTTAGGCTTAGGCTTAGGCTTAGGCTTAGGCTTAGGCTTAGGCTTAGGCTTAGGCTTAGGCTTAGGCTTAGGCTTAGGCTTAGGCTTAGGCTTAGGCTTAGGCTTAGGCTTAGGCTTAGGCTTAGGCTTAGGCTTAGGCTTAGGCTTAGGCTTAGGCTTAGGCTTAGGCTTAGGCTTAGGCTTAGGCTTAGGCTTAGGCTTAGGCTTAGGCTTAGGCTTAGGCTTAGGCTTAGGCTTAGGCTTAGGCTTAGGCTTAGGCTTAGGCTTAGGCTTAGCTTAGGCTTAGGCTTAGGCTTAGGCTTAGGCTTAGGCTTAGGCTTAGGCTTAGGCTTAGGCTTAGGCTTAGGCTTAGGCTTAGGCTTAGCTTAGGCTTAGGCTTAGGCTTAGGCTTAGGCTTAGGCTTAGGCTTAGGCTTAGGCTTAGGCTTAGGCTTAGGCTTAGGCTTAGGCTTAGGCTTAGGCTTAGGCTTAGGCTTAGGCTTAGGCTTAGGCTTAGGCTAGCTTAGGCTTAGGCTTAGGCTTAGGCTTAGGCTTAGGCTTAGGCTTAGGCTTAGGCTTAGGCTTAGGCTTAGGCTTAGGCTTAGGCTTAGGCTTAGGCTTAGGCTTAGGCTTAGGCTTAGGCTTAGGCTTAGGCTTAGGCTTAGGCTTAGGCTTAGGCTTAGGCTTAGGCTTAGGCTTAGGCTTAGGCTTAGGCTTAGGCTTAGGCTTAGGCTTAGGCTTAGGCTTAGGCTTAGGCTTAGGCTTAGGCTTAGGCTTAGGCTTAGGCTTAGGCTTAGGCTTAGGCTTAGGCTTAGGCTTAGGCTTAGGCTTAGGCTTAGGCTTAGGCTTAGGCTTAGGCTTAGGCTTAGGCTTAGGCTTAGGCTTAGGCTTAGGCTTAGGCTTAGGCTTAGGCTTAGGCTTAGGCTTAGGCTTAGGCTTAGGCTTAGGCTTAGGCT